>OZ012554.1:5507811-6707811 GCA_963935595.1 Schoenobius gigantellus | reverse complement strand
ATAATATTCGACATTTAACGCTTTAAAAATCGGCTACATAAAGGTAACCAAAAGTAGGTAGGTACTGTATTCCGTAAGTCAACTTTAAATTGAACTTACCATTCTGCCAGCTATTCGCCGATATTCTGCTATTATACAAGGTTATTTTTTAGTTATGATAAAAATTTTGTGTGCTTGTTCAGACAAGCAAACTGAACAACTTTCACTATGGGACCAACTTCGAAAACGCAAAAAAAATCAGCTGTTCCATACATTTAGGTTCAGTGAATGTTGAACATTTGTATGGAACAGCTGATTTTTTTGTCTGTCTATCTGTCTGTCTGTTTGTTCCCGCTAATCTCCGGAACGGCTGGACCGATTTTGACGGGACTTTCACTAATAGATAGCTAATTATATTAGGTATAACATAGGCTACTTTTTATCAACTTCAACAAAAGTTACTATTCCGTGCGGACGAAGTCGCGGGCACAGCTAGTTACAAATAAATGTGAACATTATTGCTACCGCCACTATTATACGTCTACTGTCATCTCCTCGCGATAGAACAAATAACAAATAATTGGACAATAATACAAAAATAACAAAAGGCGGGCTTATCAGATTTCTGCCAGGCAGCCTTTATATATGATATCCATACTAGGTTGGTGGTTAATAAAAGAAAAAGAAATCATGAATGAAATACAAATATTTTAAATAAAATAAAATAGAAACAAATTAAAGAAAATTAATAAAAAAAGTACAACAAACAAAATTATAATAATAACTCCATACTGTAAGTACCTACATAAATTCTAAAGGGCCGTTATGACAGGGGGTGTGTATGGAAGGGGGTGTCAGAGCTGAAGGAAATGTTGCTTTACGCTTTTATTAAAAGATGTAAGACTTAGCATCAGGTGGACAGTTTGCTTGTTTGCCAACTTAGTTGCATTGCAATAAAGAAAAAACTACAATGTAGTCCATACATTTTGTGGTTAGGTATGAATGAATTGAAAAAATTTATATTACAAAAACTATGCATCGCCGAGAGGGGTATCGAGGGGTAGTCCTCCTCTTTCTGCACATCTTTTTCACCTCCCCCCTGCAAAATTTTAGACATTGACAACGACAGAAAATCACATGACAGACACCTACGGCAGTCATTCTATTAAAACATGATATTATAGCTCCAATTTGTAAATAAAATCATTCCTATTCTTCACAATGAACACGTATTTTATTACTCGAACAATCGTCTACCAGATGACGATGAATCATGAAGTCATGCGATGAATGATAAATTTAAAAAAATAAAGAAATATTTTTAAATGAAAAATTTTAATGGAAACCAAAATTGAAAAACTACATTCATTAAACAATTTTTCGCACTGTATATTTAGCCGTGTCTCTTGTTCTGTATAGAAAAACATCGAAACTTTCCACAAAACAACAGATAATTTTCACAAAGTGTGTATGGGAATTTTCTAATATTATTTGTTAGTTTCGTTTTTTTACACAAAACAGATGCAGTAGTTACCGCTTTATTTATGAATAGTAGAATTTCAAAACATTTCTAGCACAACAACCTAAGGCGCATAACACATTGCACCGGACACCGCTGCGGTGTACGGAGGGACGAAAACCGCATGCGGCTGCGGCGGCACGGAACCGTGCCACACCGTACGGTTTGCTCCGTCTCACCGTCCGGAGCTGCGGGAAACGACGACGCCCCGCATCACCGCATTATCTATGTTAAGATCTATTAAGCGTATGCACGTCCTTTCTACGCAAAAATCCGTACGATACTGCGGCACAGTGTGGCATACCCCGCGGACCGCACCGCATCACCGTCCGGGAGTGCGGTGCCGTCGCGCGCGCCGCACAACCGCACGGTGATGCGGTGCGAGTGCGCACCGCACGGTGATACCCTGCGGTTTTTGTATACAAATTAAGATTCTCCAGTCAAAATTAAAAACCGCAGCACCGCACACCGGAGCGGTGTCCGGTGCAATGTGTTATGCGCCTAACTGAAATAAAACTATATTTCTATTAAAATGGAAATAATTCTTCAAAATCTGGCCACACTGGGCCGCGCAGCTCTATAGTGAGAATGCGTTACAAATATACACAAAAAGCTGGTGAGGCCGAGCCTCGCGGCTCCCGCGGCCGCGGGGCTCGTAGTGGGGACGCACCTTAAGACTAGGCACTTTTGAAGTAACGGCTGGCGGAGCAAGACGGAAGTGACAGATCGTCTACGTCCGATTTAAATCCTACGTAATCTTGTGCATCTTGTCGTGACATTGATTTCTGTATTTGATTTTGTGATTAAAATAGTGTGATCTGTGATAATTATCCGAGCTTTATTTTAGAAAAGACTACGACAAATACCCATGCAATATGAGTAACACTGATGAAGTTAACGAAATGCCTTTACATGTTACGCAATGTATGGCGCGTCGGCATCATTTTTGTTCCGCTCACACCTGTGCGTTGACGTTCGATGACCCAAACAGCTGATTCTGCGCGCATTATGATGGAAATGTAATACGATTTACATTGCGAAGGTTATTTTTTGTGTAGGTAATTATTGTGGTTTATTTACAGAATATGATTTGTCAACGTTAACTAAGTTATATTACACCAGAAAATTTAGAAAATAATAATAAAATATTTAAAAAATTTATGAATTTTCCTGGAGAAAATTTCAGTGATTTTTAAATTAGGATCATGGTCTGAATATACTGTTAAAAGAAGTGGGACACCGTCACTTATACCCGGTATGACGTATTATGTATAATTAGTTGTACATTAAAGGCCTTACTAATAACCATTGTATAAGCCTGATTTAGTTAAACAGTGTTTTGTCACGTTCACTCTAGTGACATTTCAAATTAGAACAAAAGAGACAAAACACTGCTTAACTATA
This sequence comes from Schoenobius gigantellus, assembly GCA_963935595.1. NCBI lineage: Eukaryota > Metazoa > Arthropoda > Insecta > Lepidoptera > Crambidae > Schoenobius > Schoenobius gigantellus. Next base: position 6,704,909 of record OZ012554.1, on the reverse strand, counting down.
CAAGGCTTATACAATGGTTATTAGTAAGCCCTTTAAACATTATATTCCAAGCAGGGTGGTGATTTTGTAACTCATCGATTGATCGGCAATCGTTATCAGACTGGATGACTTAATGAAGAAAAGCGGAATTATGTTCATTGGCTCAAAGTATTTGTTGATTCATTCGACAAATATGCCAAGACCGCTCGGACGACAACGATACAATATGAGAAACGTATTAAAAATCAATTTCCATCAAACGGAATAATCAAATCTATGCGATGGCCGATTGCCGATGAGTTATAAAATCGCCCCTGTGAATTAATGTTATAATTGAACGGGTCGAAAAACTATCATCTTGGTACAGTTATCGATTAATATTTTAAGACTAGCTGTGCCCGCGACTTCGTCCGCGTGGAATAGTAACTTTTGACAGCATTTTGATTTTTCTAGGCAATTTTTTTAAGATCTTGATAAAAAGTAGCCTATATTATATCTTATACCGGGTGTAACGGAATACCGAAATAATATTTAAGGTTGTTGATTAATAATAAAAAAGACTAATCTTTGTATTTTCGATTTAATACGCTGAACTGTTAAGCGTATTAAATCGAAAATAGGCATATAATAAACATACAAAGAATAGTCATAAAACATATTTTTTTAATCAACAACCTTAAATATTATTTCGGTATTCCGTTACACCTACCCGGTATAATTAGCTATCTATTAGTGAAATCGGTTCAGCCGTTCCGGAGATTAGCGGGAACAAACAGACAGACAAACAAAAAAAAATTAAATTGTGTTTTTGTTATTGGTACCCGATATACATTCATACCCATTTAGTAAAAACTTGTTATTTTGACATTACAAACAGACACTTTAATTTTATTTATTTGTATAAATATAGATTAGCCAGCGTGGTTGACTAAGGCCTAATCGCCCTAGTTTAGGGTAGGTTCAAGCCCCTCGGTGGGGACGTATATGAGCTGTTGATGATGATGATGATGATAGATATAAATGTATAGATATAGATGGCAACAAGACGATGGCGATAAATATGAGTTTTATTCATAATAGTAAATGAAATCCAAAAAATAGATTCAATGTTACGCCACACGCCAGATTCTGTAATTACAGAATAAAAACTTAATTTCAATGAAGTATTTTCGGAGAAATTAGCATTAGGAACCAACATAGTCGTACCTTTCATGTCAAGTTATAAGATAATTTCAAATGTTCCGAATAGAGACTTACAATATTGATACAAAAATTCATTATAAACCTACCTATATTTTTTGACATAAGCGTTGTTTTTTAAGTTATAGTAATTAATTTCATTGAAGATATTGATAGAGCAGTACACAATACCGTTGAGACGGAGTTTGTTAAAGTGGTTTCTAATAAAGTAAACAATAATTCAGGGTTGAAAGGCTTCATCATTCAATCATGCGCCATCGCATTTAGCCGCGACACAGCAGTAACCCAATTTGTTGATGGGATGGCGGGCACTTTGTCTCTTTATTTTTTACTGAATCAAAGTCCGATCCAATAAATCGCTATGAAAGCTTTCACGGCGTTTCTGCTCCAATTAATGTCTGAACCAGAATCCGTCGTTTTAGCGCATTATTCTTTTAGACTTAACGATGTTCACAATTCGCGCGTGGCTTGTTTCGTGTTTTGATTGATCAGCCTGTGACTGATCGAGGAGTACCATGCTATATGTTTCTTAATAAAAGTGAAATAAAGTTACTAATGTCACAAGTTGGCAACGTACAATGTGGTTCTTGTGAGGGTTGCAGATTTTCTGCGAATCTCACAAGAACCACATGTATTGTGGGTGACTATTACCACTTACCACCAGGTGGGCAGTTTGCTTGTTTGCCAACTTAGTAGCAGTAAAAAAAACGTACTATATTAAAATTTTACTGTCTGATATTTTCCTTATGTTTTCTATGTACGGTCGCGGTCAGAAAATGTTTACCATTTGAAATTTGATTTTATGTCACTTTTTTCACTAAAGTCTAAAATGCCATATCAAGTCACTTTGACCTTTTAAAAATTATTATGCATGACGCATCGAGAATAACCAAGAGAATTATTAATCACTTTTTGATGATGTAACTTATTTCTTTATTTGTTGAAATGACATTTATCAAAAATGATTGTTTGAACGTCGTTTCGACAAGAGCAAAATTATACGAAAGATTTTCTCATTCATATCGAAACGATAAAAAATGACAAAAACGATATAAAATGGCAAGTTGGCACCTGCCCGTCCACCAAAATACGATACGATAAAGCGATTTATCGCAGTGATCTATAAAAATACGACGAAATCCTATTGTATTTTGACAGTTCACCGCGATAAACTGCTTTATCATATCGTGTTTTGGTGGATGTGCTAGGGGGCTAGATGTTTTAATTGCACCCACGATACAGGAGAAAATCCTAGTGCGGAGCGAAGTATTTTTTTTAATATATCAAACCTTGACAGTAGTCAGTCCATCTCCTAGTGCGATTGATTGTCATATCATAAGAAAAAAGATAATTAATCTATGGTTAATATAATTATTATGAAATAGACCACAAACTAATACGTGAACAAGTTAGACATAGTCATAGACATTTAGAACTTGTGACCTAAATGTGTGCATGCAATTGTGATCCAGGGTGGTAAACATTTTCTGACCGCGACCGTACGTACACACAGCAACGTGTCAGACTTTACATGTTGACCTTGAGACTGCTCTTATGTCGCTCGCAATAGCGACGACTTTTGTAATGCAAATAAAAAGCTTCATATGTTGCTAACTGTACGTGTTGCTTGCTGAACGTGACAATACATATCGTAGTCATGGCTGAGGTCATGGAAGACCTGTGCCCTAACCATGATCGCTCAAAACAATATTAAAACCGCGCTGAGAGCGGGATGGCGCAAGAGCGGTGTCTCTGTTTCAATATTGTTTTAATCTTGCTATAAGCGATCATGGTAGGGCTGAGGGACAATCGCACTATTTACGAACGTTTGATTGACGCAAAACCAAAACGTTACCGTTCCCATATGTTTTGACATCTGACAGCTGTCAAGGTGTTGTCAAAATGTATGGGAACGGAAACGTTTTTGATTTGGTTGAAACGTTATAAATAGTGCGATTCACGAATCAGAGCACAATGCTGGACAGTCTTTGTAGATTTTCAGAACAAGGATTATGATGGAAACACGGACAAGACAAAAGCTATTTTGAATTCCCATGTAGTGCCCACTACTGTGAGGGTTAGCAAAACTGTTATTAAGGGCTTGTTTCACAATCGAAAAGTAAGTATTAAATAGCTTACTTGACAGATAATTTGACGGTTGTTATATGAAAAATATGTCAAAGAATCTGTCAAGTAAGCTATTCAAAACTTACTTATTGATTGTGAAACAGACCCTAAATCATATCATCATAACAGCTCATATACGTACGTCCCCACCGACGGGCTCGCTCGAGTCTACCCTAGCTTAGGCCTTAGTTAACCAATCAACAAAAATTTTATCTGCCACATGCGACTTAAGCAATTTTTTGTCCAATCGGAAATGTTTGATTTACCATATCCGACGTATGAAAGTAAAATATGTCTGTGTAAAACAGCCACATGTGTAATTATTGCAGCTTTATCAATTAATTTGTGGTATTTATTTTATTATTTTTTAACTTCAAACTGCTCTACTATAAAGTTGACTACTTATTTGCAGATTCTTCGTTGTGGATAGGGCGTGGTGGGTCATTTGCATATTCGTAACAAACCACTTCAAGGGAGTACGTTATTTCTGTTACATGTTTTACAACACAACTAGCTGTAGTCCGCGTTGTTTATATCTCGTTAGAATTCATCAGAATTCACTTCATCCACATTTATTAGAACTGATTAGAATTCGGCATAAAATCTTATCCTTCCTCGGGGGTAAAGCTATCTTTATACCAAATTTCATTATTATTGCTTCAGCAGTTTACAGACAAACAGACACATTTACTTTTGCATTTATCTTAATATGGATTTATAATATTATATTATATTAATTGATTGTCGCATTGACTCGAAGAATTGCAAGCCGCCTTGAAATAGGTAACGCGACAATGATTATAACAAAAGCTATCATTTATAATAAGTAAGTATATCGTAGACTATAGCAAAATATTCACGTTGAATCTACAGCCACCTTACTACGAACGTTTATACAATAGAATTAAAACTGCAACGAGGACAAACGCGGCATCTCTCCTTCGATATTGTTTAAACTTTTCTCGTGATCATGGTAATGTCCCAGACTCGTTGAAGCCAACGCCAACGGGTCGGGGTCTGTGCACCAAGTGTGTCGGAAATACTCTGGTGACGCTAAAGGTATATTACAGTTATATTAATGATTTTTATATGATTAAAATGAAATAAAAATTCCTTATCTACAATATAATTATAAAGAAGAAAGATCTGTATGTATGTAACGAATAAACTCAAAAACTACTGGACCGATTTGAAAAATTCTTACACATTTCTCCCTGATGAACATATGCTACAAAATTATTTTTCCTACTGGAAAATATAAAATTCCCACGGGAAAACAAAAATAACGCGGGCGAAGCTGCGAGCGGAAAGCTAGTCGTGTATATACTTACGATTTCTAAAGTTGGTCATAATTATATGTTGATCGTAGTATAAGTAGTTGATCGTATGAATTTATCGAAAAATTTAACTTGGGGAGCAAGCTTGGATTTATATACGCAGATTTTTAATACTAATCACCGAATAAATGGGCTAAACGATTTTGTCAGAGTAAAGCTGTGATCTATTCTGTGGTTGTGGATCGTTGAATAATTGAAATCTAGAAAACCTTTTAGTTCATAGTGCTTGATGAGTTGTTAACAATTTTATCAAACTTTTGAATTAGCCGAACCTTTTGTGATCACTAAATATTTTAAAAGTACCAAAATTTTGCTATAATAATTAATTACCTTTCTAATTAACTGGGATGATGATAAAATTTTTCACGATAAAAATAGAAATAGGACGAGTAATATAAGAATCGAATTATTAAGTTTCAATTCTGGCTCGACGCCAGCTAGCTTAGCCCGGCAACTTCACTGAATCGCTCCAATAGCTAATTTTAAATGGCCAACTATTAATTATCATTATCAAATTATAGGTATTACCATAATTAGATTTCGAGTTATTTCAAAAAATAAGATAGCTATACAGGGCGTCTCAAGGTTTTGCAACATGAAAGGAAAGTACCTTAAATATTGTAGATGGGATATTTGGCTGAAAGGATACTTTATTTTATTTCCAGTAGTAAGTAATTCTGCATTTAAAGATTTTCAAAAAATTACTTACTTCGTCTGGGAAGCGAACTGACTCAAATATAAAAAGTACATCACGTATTTTTATGATGTCAGTCGAAACAATGTACAAAAAAATATATTCCTCTTGTATCTTTCCTTTATGTCGTATAGCCTTGGGACACCTAGTATATCGAAGCTTAATAGTTAAAGTTAAAATAGTTAAGCAGTTATCTACGTAAAACAAATATTCACAGGCGTAGTAGAAAAGGAATGTTTTCCAGATTGCAAAAAAATACCGCATGTTTCCTAAGTTCTGTAGATCGTCTTGCCTAACATTTAGACGATCTTTCTTAATGACATTCTATTCTTGACAGTATTAAACAGTTGTTGTCGATACAGTCGCGTTCATAACGGCAATTGAGTTTTTGAGTTTATTGTCATTAATGTATCATTCATAGCTATTTTAGTACAAAATAAACTGCCGTGCTTTTGTTAGATAAGTTATCCAACGGACCAAGTAAAGAGCTTTGCGGCACACTAGACATAAAGTCGGAGTCGTCACAGATAAAGTCGGAGAGATTTTCACCTACGACAACAGCCTTTTTTTAGGGCAGGGTAATCTACGATTCTACAAGGGACTGTAAAGATGACAAGGCCGCCCCGTGGATATGCCGTTGGACTCGGGTAAATACCTATACCCGGCTAAACCACCCACCAGTAACTTCTACGCCCCCAGTGGAGGCACGCTCGGGATCGGACTAGTCATTCCCCGAACGCACCCCCTGGAGACAGGCCCAGCGGTGCATTATGATACTGAAAATTCGAGCTGGGACTAGCACCTCGGGAGAGGTCACCTAGTTACCACGATGTACCTCCCCAAACGGGCGACCAGGGGCCTTACCATGATCGCTTATAGCTAGGTTGAAACAATACTGAAACGTTCATGGTTAGGGGCAGGGAGGAAAACGTAATATCTCCCGGCCGGTTGAAGATCGGCCGGGCCACTTTCGCCCCTGGTAGTTGGTGGTGCGCGCCCAAGAACGCGTGCCTCCTCCAAACCACCGTCTGCGCCGGAGCGGGGCGGCTTTTCCCGCGCCCACTCCGCTGCCTCCGTAGGAGGCAGAGGCCTCTCACGCTAGTCAGCATCTTGGATATGATGCTGGCCAGCACGACGGGCGCACCCCCACCTATGTACGCGCGAGGACTAGTGCGTCATGCTGGGGTATCCGGCCGTATCGTCGTTAGCGCCGCACTGCGGCGTTTACTCCCAACGTGCGTCATGGTGTAGATAATGGCTGAAGCAGCGTGCACGGTCATACACCAGGTGCACCCTGGGCAACAACAACACCCTGGCAAAATTATTGATAAAATTTATTTGCAATACTCACGTCTATGGTCTCCTTCAGCTGGGAAATATATTTAGAAGTCAACGCGATCAAAGGATATATGACCGTTTATGTCATACTAGCTTTCCGCTCGCGGCTTCGCCCGCTTTATTATTGTTTTCTCGTGGGAATTTTATATTTTCCCGTAGGAAAAATAATTTAGTAGCCTATTATTGTATAAAATACTGTTATTTATATTTAGGAGCTCGAAGAATAAATTTCATAGAAATTGGAGCAGATTTTAAATATTTTCCATAGAAACTGTCAACCCCTATTTTGCACCCTATATAAGGAGGTGAACACCAATAAACCATGAAATACGTGTTCAATGAAATATTTTTAAGAGCATGAATCTCAAGTTTTATCAAAATCGTTGCTAATTTAAAAAATTTCCATACAAACTTGCAACCCCTATTTCATCCCTTCGGGGTTAATTTTTTTAAAATCCCTTCTTAGTGTGCTTCCGCATTTTGAATTAAAACAACTGTCCAAATTTCACGTTTCTACCATTAGCGGTTACGGCTGTGCGTGCGTCTATAAATGGGAACATCTCCTTTTATATATATAGATAGATAGATAGATAAGTAATTACGGGAATCTCGATGCGTGAGTCCAACTCGCACTTAGACGATTTTTTATGATTTAATTGACGGGCTAATTACATTTCAATTTTTCTTAGTCAGGCCCTTACACGAGGCAAGGCGAAGGCTGCTGGAATGCTAGCAATCAAAACTCTCGCACTTGAGTCGCCCTCCTTGCCTCGGGAGAGTATGAATCCGCCATAAGTGGATGATGCATTATTGCAACAGTGAAGCAAGGTCTAGGCATTGAAAGGTTAGCTAAAATTGAGTTAGAAAGTTATAAGAGTGTTTTACATGTATCTTTTATTTTATTAATTTATACACTGTAATAACTGAATAGTGTACGTCTTACAAACTCTAGCAAATTATTACAGTCGTAGTAACAAGTGGGTCAGTGGATCACTAGAAAAATAGCGCACGGCGTGGCAAAGCTATTAAGGTTGGTGTACATCATATCTGTCCCAGTTTAAGATGGGCTGCTTAAGATGTCACATGTAAATTGATAGTTCCGTTACCCTTTGTGACATAGATTCGCATCCCATCCTCCCACTGCCACTTCAAGTTACATGCTACATGTGGGCAGTGGTTGACGGAATTCACGTTTCACTTTTACACTTCTAATTGGAAGACAGATTCTTTCTGATAGATTTGAGATAAGTTTTACAGAATGGTGTATCTTTTTGGGATCGGTGTTCTTTTATTTTTTACATCGCACTTGATATCGGCGTTAGATCCATTGTCAGAATCTAATAAACCCAGGATTTTGTCCAGGCGTAAGCGGTATGTCACGTTTCCCGAAGGATCTAGCTTTTCGGTAAGTAGATTTTGACTTACACTTGTACGTCATGTTTAAATATGATTTAGTAGTAGTACCTACATTAAATAGAGAGTATCTAAGAATTGTTACAATCCATTTATAAGTTCTCGTCGGAACTTATAAGTAATGTAAGTTTAATTGAGGCATGTTTACTATCTTCAACAAACCAGTACAATTTCTTTAATTGCCTGTGCTTTAAAGGCAATTCAAATATAAGATTCTTCACTTTACCACATATCAATCATAAATTATACATTATGCCTATCAAGTTTCCATTGAATTGGCTACAAATTTGTTCCAGGTATTCAGTTTCATCGACCTACATGATCTTCGCGATAATTAGTTTCTCGGTAGACGATAGATCTTAGCTGTGGCTTGATAATTAACCTTAAGAATTTGCGTACTTTGCGATAGTTCGAAACGCATGCACCTCATCAGTATGACATCCAGAAATGACTTAAAATTTCATACTTTTTTAGTTCGTCAATACAATTAGCAACACGATAGTTGAAGGTAGAGTTTTTTTGCCCGTTCTGGTCCCCCTATTATAGAATATAATAATATACAGGCTACAGAAACGATGTATGAGAGTCGTCAGTACTCGCAATCTGTTTGGCTAGTTTCTTTATAATTTAATAATTTATGTTTCTGATTTTGATGTAATGCTTGTCTGCTCGTCAAGAAGCTGCTTTATTTGAAAATTGATGAAAATAAATCAAATACAAGAAAAATAATTCGTCTTGGGCGGGACTCGAACCCGTGTCTCCAACATACCGTGTTGACCGCCTTAACCACTAGCTTACCGAGTACTTACCGATAGTGACGAAACTTTCATCTGTACTGGAGCATTTTTTCGAAATATTTAGCATTTTTAAATAAAATTCAAAATCACAAATATATAATAAATAAAAGCTGCTTTATATTTTTAAAAAATATTACATTAATTCATTGATGATTAAATGCGTTGTCGACATTAAATGCATTAACTCAACGCAGATATCGCTGTTCCTCAACACATTTGCCATCCAGGTGTATAGAACAATAAACTGATGATTACCTTTAGATTAGATGATTAGCCTTTTATTTATCATATTATGTAATAAATAAAAAGAGTATGTAATATGCAAAAGCTATAATCATCATCATCATCATCACAGCCCATATACGTCCCCACCGAGGGGCTCGAGCCTACCCTATGTTAGGGTGATTAGGCCTTAGTCAACCACGCTGGCCCAGTGCGGATTGGTCGACTTCACATACATCATTGAATTTCTTCGCAGATGTATGCAGGTTGCCTCACGATGTTTTCCTTCACCTTAGGAGCGTCAGAAAAATGTACATATGAAATTCGAAACGAAAAACACATTGGTACATGGCGGGTCTCGAACCCCGACCCCCCGATTGGAAGGCAAGTGCCGAGTCCACTGCGCCACCGACGCAAAGCTATAATGACATGGCGTAAAGAAATTGTGACTTGGATATTTAACAATTGCATTGGTATAATATATTATAGTGACTTGTTAGAGAGATTCGATCCTTACGATTCTCGGGTGGGCCAGCGTATTTTCAAAAAAAAAAAATTATTCCTTTTAGTTAAATTTGCTATCATCAGTATTTATAGTACTTTGGCTCCAGCACATATAAGGCCAAATTATTTAGCTCTGTGTATACCCAGGCGAAGGTATATAATACGTAAATTATTTTTTATTAATTTTATATTTTGTTTTATTTTTACTTTATTTGTCTAATATATTACAATACACTTTAAATAGTACAGAATTTTATTTATTAGGATTACAGTATAGTCTGGTTATTTAGTTATATTATATATATGTATTAAGTTAATTCATGATTATAATCTGTTATTGTACCTTACTCAAATACTCAATTAGACGACGATAGGCTGAGGGAATCGCATAACATCAGATGTGCCAAATACCTGACTGTGTATATAGGAAAATAACTTTGGAAATCTCAATTCCAGTGTGCCGGTTGCATGACCGTGGGTCTGATAGGCCAGCCAAACTTATCAGAGGTCCCTGGAACCTTCACATTTGGTCTGAACTGGGGCATCGCATATGAACTCCCGAATGCCACGGAAACTCTAGCCCTCTATCACAGGAAGTACAGATTAAATAAAGCGATAGCGCAAAGGAGGAACAGGAGGGACTTATATGAGAAGATCGAAAGTATTTTGGAAAAGTATGTCATGGTAATATTTTATTGCTCCGTGGAAGTATAATAAATAAGTTGATGTTAATACGAGTTAACTATATTAATTAAATGATGTTAACATTCCTGAGGACGACATACACTAGAAAATGATATTTTGTGGTCTCTATTGTATATGGAAACTGTGGTCTTTTAAATCTATATGTAATACCAGCTTTCGCCCGTCGCTTCGCTCGCATTAAATTTGGGGTAAAATATATCTTCCTTGCATGATTCTTTAGTTTTGATTTAAATCAACTTAGTTGGGGTCCCCGTTTCGCCCTTTCAAGTATGGAACTTGGAAAACGTTAAAACACGTGTTTTTCAACATTAAGAGTTGATACCTCTTTGGTGAGCTTTGGTTTCTATCTTAATCACTTTTGTCCTTCTCGAAGAAATATAAATGAATTTCACTAATTCATTCATTCATTTACTAATTCTCATTTAAGCTTTGCACTTATTAATTCTCATCTAAGCTATCTTATCTCATTTAAGCTAATTATCTAAGCCGGCCAGAAATTTTGGACCCTGTGTGCTGCTACTGCCAATTTTCACCAACATTTAATAGGCGGTTGTAGTTAATAAACAATCGTATTTTGACACTAATGTCAAAAACTTGCCAGTTAACTAACCACTGCTTAAATATTGGTGAAATTAGATCTTAATCTATGTTTTTAACTGTTTATTTTCAGTATGGGCTATAGTGGCAGACAGTGCATATTGAAAACACTGTGTGAGACTAAGCACAGGATAATTCCCAATGGAGATAATATGATAGAGGAAATGTTCCGGGCTATATTCACGTAAGTTGAATAATTTTATCACCTTAAAATGAAAGGCGAAGATGAGTAGTCCAAAAATTAATTTGTATAGATATTTTTAATTGAGAGAATAATATTATTTTCTTACTATATCGTTATGAGTACTAGGCCACCAACCCGAGCTAAGCTTCGACTGTATTTTTTATACAACTAAGTCAGCAAACAAGCATACCTACTGCTCACCTGCAGGCGTAGCACGGACCGTGGACAAAACGGGACATGAGACAAATAACATGTTTTTTCTCGCTCTCTCATACAACAATGAAGCGCGACGGGACGAGAGTTAGTCACTTTCTCTTCTATTGTCCACGCGCCGTGCTAGGCCTGCTGAGGCCCAATTCAGCTAATAAGCTACAGCCGAATCGCAACTGAACCGTTGCGATCGACCAATCAGAACGCCACATTATCACGTCATCGAGCAGTTGAAAGGCAATATAAGCGCTCCGATTGGTCGATCGCAACGGTTCAGTTGCGATTCGGCTGTAGCTTATTAGCTGAATTGGGCCTCAGATGGTAAATTTATAGTTACAGTCACCTATAGCGCACACGTGATTCTTATGAGATTCGAAGCAGAACCGCAACCCGCACAAGAACCACGGTGCCCATTGCCAACTTGTGACATAAAATGTCTTCCCTTTCAAACCGGAACACTGCAATGCAGCAGCACTGCTGATTTGCGGCAGAAATAGGTAAGACAGAGATCCCCAAGCAGGCGACTCTGGTGCAAAGTCTTCTTCCCAAAAGTACAGATCCGTTTTTAACTTTCTTTGCCCTTAGTATTTATTTAACCTTTCATCATCACAGCTGATATACGTTTCCACCGAGGGGCTCGAGCCTTCCCTAAATTAGGGTGTTTAGGCTTTTGTCTACTACACTGGTTCAACGTGGTTTGGTCGACTTCACATACACCTTTGGATTTCTTCGCAGATGTATGCAGGTTGTCTCACGATGTTTTCCTTAACCGTAGGAGCATAGGATAAATATTCTTGTTCACTCTATTCAACATTTTTAGATAATTCGTGCATATTTATCCCTTTCAGTCTACCTCTAGCAAAAGTTATCCCAATGGAACCTTTGGAGCACACGATCTACGATTCAGCCCAGCGACTCAGCGTCATGCTCGCCGACTGCAACGCGTACGACTGCCCGATATCGTTGGTGGACTGGGCGCAGGGCTACTACAATGCGCCCGCGCCGCAGGTAGATGTGTCGAAGCAACCGTGGGCACTGTTTAGCAGCAAATTTGGTTAATAAACGTTTTTGTTTGCTGGCGACAGTTTTTTGTTTTGGTTTTTGGTTTTTGGACATTGGACACATAAATGTCTCAATACAAAAATATAAATGTGCGAGTCAGCTCGTACAATGAGAATAATGACCTACTAACCGATATTCGGCCACGGTGGCTAATCTAAGCAGAGACTATTGCCATCTGCGCGGGAGATATTACAGTGCAAACGTGTCTTAGCAAATGCACTCTCTGTTCCTTCAATGCATAGTCCGATGTGACGGTTAGCCGACACTACCGGGGCGAGATCAGGCACAGGACCCGCTGTTTAACGTGACTTCCGAAGTACGGAAGAGTTTGAGATGTTTCGTATTTTGGTCACCCATCATAAGACAATCGTTCGCGAGGGCACGCTCCAATTCCAATGCGCAACCCAGCTCACCTATTTGTATTCGTCAACAGGATGTTACGGAAAACCGAAATTATATCAATGGTATGTTTCCATCAGAAATGAGATTCTATAGGAAAAATATTAACTAACCTACTTATCAACATTTTTAGATAATTCTTGCAAAGGACATGTTTCAGTACAGGCCCACGTAGTTTATCTCAAAAAATGAAGAAAAAAGAACTGATTCTAATCCTTATCCTACAAATCGAATATAAATAAGCAGTGTTTTTTGGCCCCTAAATAATGAATACAATTATTATTGATTTGTTAAATTATTTTTCATTATGACAATGATAAAAAAATAGCGTGTAACAATAAAATAAACTGAAGCAGTCCGAATTGCTCCTTTAGTGCGTACATTTATATTTGAGAACATCTATGAAAAAATACAGGGTGTAACATTAGAAGTGGAGTTTCTTTAGGAAAAATATTGGCGTTTATGAAGGTACATTTTTCCATACAAAGTAAATTAATTATTTTTGATCCAAACAGCCGGTTGCACCAAAATTGCTATTATTTTTACAAATTCAGTTATACGTTATACTTATACCAATCTGTCACTATTACGAATCCGTAAATGTATGTTGCACCAAAAATACGAGTAAAAGTAACCGTAAAATTCCTTGCTACACGTATGTAGCGTTAATTTTACCATTTTAGCTTAGTAGATTTTTACTACCATTAATTTTTTTTAACCTGTAGTAAGACCCGTTATTCATTTGTGAAAACGTGACGTTGATAGTGTTTTTGTTTACATTAGCTGAATTCGTAAAAACGTCAAAGCTACTAAAATAGGAGGAAAAAGCTTTGTTGTGTAGTGATTAATATTTGTATGCCTGAGTAATTTCCATAATACAACATATATTTTATGATCCAGATCCATCTGTGTATCTATGTGTAAAAATCGCTGCCTTAAGTGAGCATTTGACTTACTCTAATGTTGTTCTTTGACGACGGCAACCATACAATATATGGATAATTTTTCAATATTACTGTCGGATAGTGAATTGTGTAGTGAAAAGTGAATTTAAATCGTATTTTAAACGCGTTTTCTAACCTTAAACAAGAATTAAAATACGAACGAACTGTCAAAATTTATACTTTTACGTTATGAGCAGGGCGTAAGCTCCGTAAAAAGTATCCCTACTTATAAGTAACCGTATAACGTATCGCAAAAGCGTGGTGCAACATCTTTTTACGATATACGTTTACTTTATACGTGTTGTATAAGTTACATAATAATTTCTTTATGAAACGGAATAGACCTGTCAGTCTGACAGGTAACTTTACCGCCAGATGCTCACTCTATGGATCACCAACAAGTCATTATGAGATTGTTAATAGTTAATTGAATTTTCTGTAATTATCAAATAAGTCAAATAAAGTGTACTACGTTAAATATAAATATTTTATTTGGACAAACATAACATGGTGTCAGAATGACGGACGAATCCGAATTGTCGCAAAAAACACTGTTCGAGTTGCTGCGTCGTCAGACGGAGGTGCTAGAAGCCATGCGAGCTGAAATGTAGAACCGTAAAGAAGACAAAAGGTCTTCAGACAAATACAATGTGTTACATATACCATTTCCAGCACCCTTTAATATTCATGCCACAGATTTAAGTGAATCATTAAACATTTTTAAGAATGGATGGCTTAACTACAAAACTGTCACAGGTATGAATTACTGGGAAAAAGAAAAGCATCATCAAGTGGCCAGTGTACTGCTTAATGCATTAGGATCAGCTGCTACAACAAAATATCTGTGTGATCTTTCTGCAGAAGAAATGAAATCTGAAGAACGAATATTTGCTGAATTAGAGTCAAAAATAGTGAGAAAAATCAATATTATTTGTTCCAGATATATATATAATATATACAAGCTTTAAAAAGTTGAAACTTTTTAAAGCTGACCATCTGCAACTATACCCACCATTTTCTATTGTGAATGAATAAATGATTATGATTATGATTATGATTAAGGAAGCAGGAAGAAAATTAAAATTTTGATAATTACCTTCTAGAGCTGGAGAAGCTTATTAAAGATTGCAAATATTCCAGTCAAGAACAGGAAATGTTGAGAGATAGGATTGTCATTGGCATCAAGAGTAGATAATTAAAAAAAGAATTACTAAGAATTGATAATTTGACTTTAGAAACCACAATTAAAATGTGTAGATCTGCAGAAGCAGCACAAGATCAGGTTGAAATTCTGGAAAACAATAATTCTCCTGATCAGGACATCAGTACAATAGAAACGAAACATAATCTGTGCAAATTTTGTGGCAATTCACACATTTTTAATAAAAGAAACTGCCCTGCATATGCAAAAAGTGTAGTGTGTGCAATGGATGGAACCATAGTGGAAGAGTTTGTAGATCAAAAAATTCCAAAAAGAAATATAAAAACAAAATAAAGAAAATTGAAGAAGTCAGAGGACGAATTAATTATTCAAAAAGTCATATGAAGTAGCTCCGGAAATGTCATGGGAGAATTACAAGTAGAGGTAAATGGATCTTTAAAACCATACTTATTTCAACTTGATACAGGCGCACAAGGATGCCTTATAGGACTTAATAATTGCAAACTAATATTGGAATGTGAATCACTATCACTTCTCCCTGCTTCATCTAAATTAAAGGCTATCGGTGGACATTCTCTAAATGTTTTAGGAGAAATTAATTTGATCTGTCATAGGAATAATAAGAAATTTAAAATAAGATTTTCAGTTCTCGACATTGACCATGGGCCTCTTTTATCTGAAACAGCATGCAGAAAATTAGGTTTCATCAAATATTGCAATTCAATAAAAAACATAGACCCTATACCGTAGGAAGCCAAGATAAAAGTAAATAAATCAATAGATATAAAAATGTACCTGATGGTTATGGTAAATTTTCAGGAGATGCCACAATAGAAATCGATCCATCTGTGCAGCCATCCATTCAACCAGCTCTTCGGGTACCTTTGGCATTGCGTAATGTATTAAAGGAAGAATTAAGGTTAGAAAATGAGGAAATTATAATTAAGGAAACAGATCACACAGACTGGGTAAATAATATTCTTATTGTCAAAAGGAATAATAAATTGAGAATATGCTTAGATCCAATACCGCTTAATAAGGCTGTGAGAAGACCCAATTACCAGTTTACAACTCTTGATGAAATACTACCAGAGCTAGGTAAAGCAAAGGTATTCACTACAGTAGATACAAAAAAGGGCTTTTGGCATGTGAATTTGACTGAATCTAGTAGTAAGCTTACTACCTTCTGGACACCGTTTGGCCGATACCGCTGGAAAAGACTCCCATTCGGTATCTCTTCGGCACCTGAAATTTTTCAACAAAAGCTAATATCTTTATTAAGTGGTCTAAAAGGAGTAGACGTCATGGCTGACGATATTTTAATATATGGGTCTGGAAAGGACATGAGTGCAGCAATTAGTGATCACAATGAAAATTTAGAAAATTTGCTTAAATTAATTGCTGCTGAAATTAATTGCAAATTAAATATTGATAAATTAAAATTATTACAAACTTCTGTGAAATTCTTTGAATATATTCTTACAGATTGTGGTCTACAACCAGATTATTCAAAAATAACCGCTATTTGCAATATGCCACCACCCTCAAACAAGAAAGAAGTTCTACGTTTTCTTGGTATGATTACTTACCTCAGTCGTTACATAAAAAAATTCAGTTACGAAGCAAGACATTTACGTAAGCTTACTGATAAGGATACTCCATGGACATGGACAAGACTAGAAGAAGCAGAGTTTAATAAGCTTAAAAGTATAATAACAAATTTACAATACTTAAAATATTTTGAAATGAATGTACCAATAACGATGGCTTAGGAGTTGCAGTATATCAGAATGGACAAGTAATTGCCTATGCGTCAAGAACGTTAACGGAGACTGAGAAAAGATATGCCCAAATAGAAAAAGAGATGTTAGCAATAGTATTTGGATGCGCACGCTTTGATCAATATGTATGTGGAAGCAAGAAAACTACTGTAAAAACTGACCACAAACCTTTAATTAATATTTTCAACAAACCTCTCTGTCAAGCTCCAAACCGACTGCAGTTGATGCTTATGACATTACAAAGATATGCCATTGAACTAGATTTCATAAAAGGAAAAAATAATAATGCAGCTGATGCACTTTCTAGAGCGCCTATACCGATGGAAAAATCAAGTTTTAACAATTGCATAGAAACCATATCAAAAGAATGTAAAATGTTTAAATTATTGCAAGATGTAACTGAAAGAAGTAATTTAAATATTTCTGACCAGGTTGTTGAATCTATCAAAACTTCAACAAAGACTGACAATAATTTACAATTACTGATTACATATGTCACTCAAGGTTTTCCTAAGTACATTGAACATGTAAAACAAGAGCTGCAGTCACTGTATAAATTCAAACATGAATTTAGCACAGAAAATGGCTTAATATTACGCAATGGATAATTATGTATACCGGAATAACAACGAAAAAATTTTTTAGAGAAGCTTCACATTAGTCACTGTGGTATTGAAAATACATTACGGCTAGCACCTCAGAACATTTTTTGGCCAGGAATGTCAAAAGACGTCATTAACTATGTACAATCATGTACCACCTGTATGAAATATTCTCCATCGCAAAGATGCCCACCAATGAAAAGTCATTTAATACCTTGTGGGATACTTCTTCTTAACTTCGGGATTCGAATCAAAGACGTTAAATTGATATTTACAACTATAATACATATAATAATAGCAAGTTTACAATTCAATATACAAAACCAAGGAAAGATCTATTAACCGAATAACAACTCCATGGCAACGCGAAACACTTAAGGCTAGGTCCATGTGTGCGGAAAACTGTTAAGCGTAGTCGCCACATCAGCCCCCCCGGAGACCTAGTGTCGATAAAAACGATTAAATTTTACTATCCTGCCGGAGCGAGTGGTATAAACTGTATCTTTCGACGGCGGAGAAGCGATTGAAGTACGCGGTTTCGTCGTCATGTGATCTTGCGACTGATTTAGGATGTAAGCCGGTTTCAATCTGTCGACAGAAACAGTAGTAATTCTATCACCAATATTAATTTTGAAAAAATTTTCCGAACGCTCTACTACTTCATAAGGCCCAGAATAAGGAGGCTGCAAAGACTTTTTAACTCCATCTTGCCGTATAAAGACGTGTGAAGATGTGTTCAAGTCGTGAACAAATATGTTGTTATTAACACCGTGTCTCGTAACAACAGTAGGCCTTATTTTCTTAATATGTGAACGGAGACGAGATAAAAAATCTGAGTGATCTGTTACTTCTGGCGGAGTTGAAAGAAATAGATGACCAGGTAAACGTAGGGTCTCTCCGAAGACCATCTCAGCAGAAGATGACGATAAATCCTCCTTCCACGCACTCCGTATCCCCAGCAGAACTATAGGCAGAACCTCATACCAATCACCGTCGTCATGGCACATTAAAGCACTTTTGAGATGTCGATGAAAACGCTCAACCAACCCATTAGCCGCAGGATGATAAGCTGTTGTTGATATGTGATTTGAGCCCAGGATCTTTGAAAGTTCTTTAAACAAATGCGATTAGAATTGCTTGCCTCTGTCAATAGTTATTTTAAGAGGGCATCCGTACCGAGAGATCCAACCGCTGAGAAAAGCATGAGCAACAGTGCTGGCCTGAATATCCTCTATAGGGAAAACTTCCGGCCAACGCGTAAATCTGTCCACTGCTGTTAAGCAATATTTATAACCATGAGACATGGCAAGAGGATCGATAATGTCAACGTGGACGTGAGCAAACCTTTCAGTAGGCGGGGTGAACTCGCTTACTGGTGTCCGCGTGTGTCTGGAGACTTTTGACCGTTGACAGTTAATGCAAGTACGAACCCAATTCCTGCAATCCCTGCGTATATGTGGCCAAACATATCGTTGCGTCATCAGCCGAATGGTAGATCTGGCACCTGCATGGCTTATGCCATGTATACCATCAAAAGCTTGACGACGGAAACTAGCAGGTAAGTATAAACGAGGTGAGTTACCAGATGTATCGCAGAATATTTCCTTCCCGCAACCAGAAATGCTTATCTTCTGTAATTGCAGCGAAGTGTTACCCTGGAGCAAACGTGCCAGTTCGTCATCCAAGGTCTGCGCTTGTTCTAGTTGATTCAAGTCAAGTGAGCCGATGGCCTCAATGCGTGAAAGTGCATCGGCAACGATGTTATCATGTCCTGAAATATATTTGATATTAGTGGTGAATTGGGAAATGTAATCTAGATATCGAAATTGTCGTGGAGAACAGCTAGAAGAATTTTTCTTGAAGGCAAAAACGATAGGTTTATGATCGGTGAAAACTGTAAAAGGCTTGAGCTCTAGCATAAATCTAAAATATTTTATAGCTTCGTATATTGCCAAGAGTTCTCGGTCGTAAGGGCTATATTTCTTTTGTGCTGTGTTGAGCTTTTTGGAAAAGAAACCCAAAGGCATCCAGCCGTTGTCCCCTTTCTGTTGTAGAACTGCACCAATTGCGATATCTGAGGCATCTGTGACGAGTGACAGCTCTGCTTGAGAGTTTGGGTGAACTAGAAGACACGCGTGAGCTAGACTGTTCTTACTGTCTTCAAAGGCTTGCAGGAGCTCAGGAGTCCAGGTTACTGGTGTCTTGCCATTAACAGATGTGCCAACCAGAAGATTATTTAAAGGTGCTAGAATTCTCGCTGCGTTAGGAATAAACCGTCGGTAAAAATTTACCATCCCAAGGTATCTCTGCAGCTCTCGGATGTTTTTGGGGCGAGAAAAATCATGGATAGCACTGACCTTCGGTGGTGTAGGCCTGATCCCATTAGCAGAAACGGTGTATCCTAAAAATTCAATCTCAGGTACGCCAAAACAGCACTTCGCAGAGTTGATCAGTATGCCATGTTCACGTAGTCGCTCGAAAACTGCCTGCAGGTGTTCCAGGTGTTCGCTGAGACTTCTGGAAGCTATCAAAACATCATCAATATATGGAAATGCGAAATCGATGTCTCTGAATATTTCATCCATAAAACGTTGGAATGTTTGAGCAGCGTTACAAAGTCCGAAGCTCATGAACATAAATTCAAAAAGTCCGAACGGTGTAGTGATTGCAGTTTTGCCGATATACTCAGGAGCAACAGGTACTTGGAAGTAAGCACGTACCAGATCGATCTTACTAAATATAGTGCATCCGTAAAGGTTATGAGAAAAATCAGCAATGTTACGAAGTGGATAACGGTCAGGTATGGTCCGTGAGTTGAGGGCGCGATAGTCACCGCATGGTCTCCAGGTGTTGTCTTTTTTAGGTACCATGTGAAGCGGTGAAGACCATGAGCTGTCTGAGCGTCTAGCAATACCTGATTTTACCATCTCCTCGAACTCCTGTTTCACTACTCGAAGTCGGTCAGGTGCCAGGCGTCGCGGGCGGCAGTAGACAGGAGGACCTGGGGTGGTCCGGATGTAGTGCAGGGTCGAATGCTTGACCTCTCGCGACTCCGGGTTGCCAGCTGGTCGAGTGATTTTCGGATACCGTGACAGAAGCTCGTGGAACGGTGAAGAGCCTGTGAAAGTCTTAATCCCACAAACGTTCGATGAAGTGACAGGTGAGTGATGTGATGTTGTCAATTAATCGATGATTTCTCGCATCTACCAGCAAATTATAGTATGACAAAAGATCTATGCCTATAATCGGTTTGGTGACATCAGCTATCACGAAACGCCAGCTAAAATCACGGCGTAATCCAAAATTTAAGCTTAACGATACCCATCCATATGTAGCTATTGTAGAACCATTAGCGGCGAATAACTCATAATTCGTTTTTTGAAGGCGCCTATTATGTAGCTTGCTAAGGGGGTAAACACACAAATCAGAAACTGTTAAGCGTAGTCGCCACAACCTCAATATCCCTTCCAAATAATTTCTATGGATGTATTCGAAGTAACCAGTGGCACCTGTACTAAGAAGTATCTTGTTACAGTGGATCACTATTCCGATTTTTTTGAGCTAGATATATTAAGAGATTTATCTTCTAAAGAGACAATTTCAACATGTAAGAACTTTGCTAGCTATGGAATACCACAGCAAGTAACTACAGATAATGCAACTAACTTTATTAATCAGCAGTTTACGGCATTTTCACAGGAATGGAACTTTATTCACATTACTTCATCACCACTCTACCGTAAATCGAATGGAAAAGCAGAGGCCGCTGTTAAAATAGCTAAAAGTCTTATACAGAAAACCATGGAAAACCAGGACGATTTTTGGCTTGCATTACTAAATCAGCGTAATATCCCTACAGCAACAACAGAAAGTAGTCCATGTCAGAGATTTTTATCTAGAAAAACTAGAACATCTATCCCTGTTCAAATACCTAATCTAAAGCCTGAAGTAATCCCTAATGTACCAGAATTACTAAAAAAGAAACAGAAAACATCAAAATTATATTATGATAGAAGAAGTAAATCATACAAGGATCACAATGAAGAACAGACTGTATATATAAAACTATTCCCAGATAACAACAAAAAATGGTATCAAGGTAAAGTGAAAAGAAAAATTACTGATAGATCATACTTGGTTGAAGTGGATGGACGAATGTACAGAAGGAATAGAGTGTACATAAAACCTTTCAAAGCTGATTATATGAAAGAGATGAAGAAAAATTGTAGTGGATCTAATCAGATGTTTAATTCCTCATCATCACATAATAAATCATTTAAACAAAATTGTGCAAAAGAGAAGAAGAGCGATGGCAGATCTTATCAGATGTCTGATTCCTTAATAGCAGACAACAGAAGTGTTGTTGAAGGGTTTGCAATATCTTTTGATACCATAAAACCTCATGAAGAGGAGCTATCCAATGAAAATCAGCAAGGAGTTCCAGACGACAATACGGCAATAGTCAATCAACCAGCATCACGACCACGTCGTACAATACAAGCTCCTAGATGACATCAGGATTATATTTCTCATTAATCATTATAGAAAAGAGAAGATGTTGTATAAGTTGAATAATAATTTCAACTTCTTTATATACATAATAATTTCTTTATGAAACGGAATAGACCTGTCAGTCTGACAGGTAACTTTACCGCCAGATGCTCACTCTATGGATCACCAACAAGTCATTATGAGATTGTTAATAGTTAATTGAATTTTCTGTAATTATCAAATAAGTCAAATAAAGTGTACTACGTTAAATATAAATATTTTATTTGGACAAACATAACAATACGTTACTTTTTACGAATTCGTAAAATGAATTTTTGGTGCAACCGGCTGTAAGTGTCGACACTCCTACATTAGTTTACCTTGTTTCTTTATTCAGTGTTTATATTTTTGTGTTAATTTCATAGTTGTCACTTGAAGGTTTTTAGCTTAAAGTCGATGAAGAGAGTATTAGAATTTCAGATCTTAGACAAACATCTGAGTCCATCTCATATCTAACCTTAATATTATTTCGGCATTCAGTAATACTCAATATAGTACAGTGTTAGTTTTCGTTAAGGCATTTTTTATTGTCATATTCCAAATTGTTCATAAGGATAATGTATCAGATTTGTCAGAACTATTCGACAAATTAGTCAGGATTCTAAATGAAACAATCAGTTTATAATTAACGCATAACATTTAATATTTATAGTTCATATTTATAATACATTTCAATATTAGCAGTAAGAAGTCATGAGTGTATCCATATTATGTGTAGTGCTTGATTTTTATCATTAATTAATGTTAACATTACAAAATGGTACTTAAATAATACCATACACGCAAAATTATTATATCATTCTGCGCTTCTTACATCTACTATTGGATTACACTAACATTATTTAAATTGCTTATCGTTATGTAATTTAATATACATTTCATAGGTTTCCGTATATTATTGAGCTATTACAACTTATTAATACAGTACGAACAATATTATTATTTATATAGTTAAATATCAGAGCGTAGTGCATAAATCTTAAAATATCAGTGGCAATGACCTTATTTGTGATACAATGATCGCCCTTTACGAATTTATAACTAACACTAATTATATATATACGACTATTGATTTTTATTTCCATAGAAGTCTATTATTGTATTAAATATATAGTATATTAATTTACTTACATAATAATATGAAGTAGGAAACTCCTCAATATCTATTAACTATATTTTGTAACATTTATGTGGTGTTCGTTCGTTTATTGCCATTTTCACCGGACCGGCTGCATAAGTAAATATTGGAGATACGACACCAAATCTTGAAGGCCAATTGAATTCCTTAACAACGATTGATTGGGATTGAAGGCTAAGTACACTTCCAGTCTTAATGAACCTACTTTACTTATTGACATCAATTGAATTGATTGTGCGCTTGTGTAATTGTACTGTCGATTCTTCTTAAGATGAACGATTAGCAGTATTCTATGAGAATAGTATTGATTACGAAGCTTACGATGTATATGTATAACTTTGCTATAAAAATGTTAATAGCTTAGCGGAAATCTTTACAGAAGATATCACAGTGGACT
Organism: Schoenobius gigantellus; assembly: GCA_963935595.1. Lineage (NCBI taxonomy): Eukaryota > Metazoa > Arthropoda > Insecta > Lepidoptera > Crambidae > Schoenobius > Schoenobius gigantellus. The sequence continues at coordinate 6,681,566 of OZ012554.1, read as the reverse complement.
TACTTTCCAATATTAAAACAATAAATGTAACAAAAACAAAACATCTCACATAACACGTAGCTCACGTATAATCTACTTATTGCAATAAATTATTATATAAAACTTAATTCTAAAATCTCAAAATGGCAATTTTAATTAATCCACAATGGTTTCGCTTGCGAAGCAACGTAAGCTATTGATAGATCCATCAATTTGTCCAAATATATACCGACTACCGTATGCTAAAAGTTAAGCCAGTGTCGTCAACTCCAAGTTTTACAATCCAACCCCCGTTACTCATGACTAGAAAGGTAAAAGTAATCGTCATAATAAACTTAAAAGTTTCGTAATACTAGACGAGGATTAACATTAATATTTATATGACACAAAACCTCCACACATACATTCTGTCTTAATCTACAAAGGTATGCCTTAACCGCAATAGTTGTGACAATATATATATAAAATATAATAACTATTATTGTTAGCTTTGTACATGAACTTACCTTTTATTACATAAAATACATTAATAATTTCGTTTGCTTGATTTTTCAAACAATTCCCAAATTAAAAGATCCTCTCAAAGAACTAGACGCTTAGCACATAGTTGACAACCATTAACTACCTAGTTACACGATGGAATTTTATACAAGGAAACATTTTAGTAACAATATTCTTGCAATAAATAGTTGGGAATTATTTGAAAAATAAGACTCGTACTCTAGAATGCTGGCCAACAAAGAACAATAAAGGATCAAAAATGATCAGAGGCTAAGTGCATCTAGAATACGGGCCTCAGCATTATATTCATATTCAACCGAGAAAAAATATTTATTTACCTCGGTAAGGAATTATTGACCTTTAAAGAAATCATCATCATTATCCAATGTCGATTTTTCGTTATCAAGCTTATGCTAGATAATAAGACACGCATTCAAACAATATATTGTCATGATAATAGTATTCAACGTGTTCAGTAAATTATCATACAATCTATTTCTATCAAAATTTAGTTATTTATTTCTAGAAATCGTGCCCGTTCCATTCATAATACCTACTTACTTTCCATTCTCTCACTATAAAGCTAGGTACTTTAACAAATAAAATTATTTTTCGCCCTAAAATACACTCCTGGATATCTAAATGTAGCTAACATATTCATGTTCAATCTAATGTGCTGATAATGAATATGCCAGCTATAAAATTGCATAAAACTTTTTAGTTGACCAAACATTTTTTAAAAGTTATGGACAATACTAATCCAAAAGTGCAAGGTGGCTCGATTTAGGTGTCCGGGAGTCTATTTCATCTGATTGGAACTTCTGTTTTAAGGTTAATAAATCTTACGATTAGTTACTATTCATGTATAAATTCGCATTCGGACAAGTAGATTCTAAGAACCAAACGTAATATCACGGAAATTAAATCCCAACCACCAATAAATAGCTTTCGTGCAGAAAATTCATTTGATAAAATACACAAGAAATACTTGTGGTATTGAAATATTTGTGATGAATTTTACTTTCGAGACACACGTCAAAAGTCTATTCAATCACTAGTATTTTTTTATTTTGGCAATATTGCGAAGAAAAACTCAGGATAATCTGTCTATAAAAATTGTAATACAATATAACCTACTGAAGATAGGTTGTGTTGTATTGCGTTATTGCTTGTCTGTGATATTTAATGCGAATATCGAAAATAAGAGCGGAGATGTCCTTACAGGTGGGCTTTTATGGGTTAAAGCTTTATATGAAAACGGTGGCGACAGGGGAAATTTCATAAACCATTGTTACAATAATTTATTGTCTATATTCGCCCTATTGTCATATTCCCCCTAGTAGTGTAGAAGCAGATATGACTTTTTATTATGCAGGTTATTTATGAAATAAAATTAGACCTTCTTTTCCTGAAAAAACACTAGATGCTATATATTTTTTCGTGCCCACTTAAAAAAGACTCATAATTGTTAATTATATGGATAATCACATTGTTATACAGTGTGACTGATAAAATATTTAGTTATAATTATTTTATCAATCACACTGAGACTGAGACTTATTTTAAGACCGGATCGAGTCTCAATTTTTTAGTCCATGGACTCGAAAATGTATCTTAGCGTCTCCGATTCTTCCAAGTTTGAGGACAGACCGATGCCCGCTAGCGGGCGGGGGTAACAGTAGTAGATATAAGTACCTTGAAATGACTGACTTTGTTAATGAACTGCTATACAATTATTACTAAGAATTATTATGATGTCAAGTTTTAGAAAAGGAAGTTTTGAACAAACGACTACAAATTTTTTCACATTACAAAACTATATCTAACTAAATATACCACATATAATAATAATAACTATATCGACGAGGTTGATATGAATATAATACTCATTTAAGTTCGTCATATATAAAATTTGTATTATCATTTATTTAAAAACACTATTTGAAAACTATATAAGACTAATAAAATAAGGCACACAGAAAGTATAGAACAAACAAATTTATATGACCAAAGACAAAACAAAAATACAAAATGTAAATCCAACAGACTTTAGAGGAGGGAGACTCTGTACTAGGGTCGTCTGCTTAGGTACCTCCGTCTTACCTATTTCTGCCGCAAAGCAGCAGTGCTTGCATTGCTGTGTTCCGGTTTGAAGGGTAAGATATGGCAGTGAAATTACTGGGTACTGTGACTTTACATCTGGTGTCACAAGTTGGCAACGTAAACTGTGGTTCTTGTGGGGATTGCAGTTTTGCTGCGAATCTCACAGGAGTTACATGTATTATAGGCGACTGTTACCACTTCCCATCAGGTGGGCAGTTTGCTTGTTTGCCAACTTTCTGCAATAAAAAAATAATAATTTCAAACAATATATCAGTTACTGTTATGGAAAGAATATTAAAAAAATATTTTTCCGTAAATCGCAGTTTTCTATGTCAAGTGTAAATAAAACAGATTCATTTATATCCGAAAATTCAGAAAAACATAAATCGTTACAATTACATTAAGTCAGTTACCATCAAATGATGCATGACTCACAAGAACTGACATTGCTGATATACAAATGGTAAAAGCACACATTGAATTAATTTCTGTACAATAAATACATTGTGAAAGAATAGTTACAATAGAGAAAGTGGATTCATATATTCTGTATTTACATCTAATCGTGTTGGAAGCTCAACGCAAATTTCGTGTGGTTTTCTAATACTTATTATTTAGTATATTTAATAATATCATGTAGGTACTATACAACTTACTTACAAAAAATATTCATAGATGAGGGTAACGAAAGATAATGGGTAAAATAATGACAGATGTCATAACTAAACGGGATCATCCTTTAACAGTCATTAAGCTAAGATTTGATATCAACAGTAAATCAATGTTACCCTTATAGTCAATTAATAAAAACGTTAAATAATAACTTACGTCACTTTGGAAGACGTTCGATTAAATATGCGAATACTCCTAGCTTACGTAGACATTTACTGTAGAGAGTATAATTAATTACCATAATATACATCAATGCCGAAAAAATCAAGATTAAACTGTTAAACCGATATGAAAGTGCAGTAAAGCAATTATCAAAGTGTCATCGAAGAAATAACTATACGAAATTCTAGTTTCGTCAAACCTAATTATAAAGCGTAATGGATTTTTCTGTTATTACGACCCCGATACGAAATTAACATTAAAACTTACTCTTACACTTATAGAACTGAACACATCGTCAAAATATATCGAATGAAAATGAAAAGATAATTATTGCTGTCGATTATTATGTTACCATGATATAGCTTTGACCAATTAATGGTATTTCTACGCTCGCTCACTACAGTTCTACTTTAGCACTAAATGTACATGGAACGAATGTAGAAAAATAACTTGTCAATTATAATATTATTACCTATGTTGATCAGCTATATGTACATGTCAACATTGTTAAGTTGAATCCTTAAAATTACTGACAGCCATGTGATAGCTGACTATGAGTTTGCAGCTCCATCGCACGATGTAGATAAATTTGGTCGCACATGCGGCAACTAAAATGGAATTTTAACAAATTCGGAATTTTATTTCACGTAATACAAATGACATTTTAAATGTGAAACCGATAAAATGAACAAACAGATGAAATTAAAGGCAAGGTAGATCAGTATCGATAACTATTTTATACTATAACAATTTTACATTACGTTTGAAATTGCTGTATTACATTATTTGACTGTAATATATACAAGCAGTCAACATTATTTTTAACTTCCAGAAAGTTAAAGAATAGTTATTAAAGGTTACTCAAGTAAACCCAAATAGTAACATGGCAACAAATTTATGTGACATCGTGTTTCCGAACTGACCCATTCGTCGACTAACTCTAAAACACTGAGAAGCTAATTTATTACCACTTACAAATTTATTATACGTAGGTACCCATTAAAACTTACTTATTGACGAGTGTTCAACCTAACTATGAGTTATTGTTAAATTCATTACCTATCTACCACCATATACCCATACACTACATTTTACCCGCTTATCACCCGAAACAATAAACCAGACCAATATCTGGGACATTAACAATTTATTTAACAAGAATATGAGAAATAAACCCTCAACGAAAATCCTTTGGGACTTAACGAACGTCATTAAAGACTAAGGTCTGTCTTTGAGACTTTAACATACAACAACCAAGACCTAAAATCACAGAAATAAAACATACATAAAAAAGTCTGTTAGAGCGAAACCTGTGAGATATGAAATCGTAAAAATGTATATATATTATATTAATTATTTCACACACACCACAAAATTTAGGGTCATTAATCGTTGTATAGGCTTAGCTCATCTAGTCCTGAACTTAGAGCGTTAACTAAGTTTTCTAGTAGGTATGACTTTGCAAGTTTTTAAAGATTTGTAATCAATTTCAAAATCCTTACAAAGTGTACCAACTAGGCAAGCGCTGCAAGATCCGTCTTCATTGATTACATACATTTACGCTTTTCCAATTCCAAACTATTTACAATGTACCAGTAATATCTTACTACTAACATTCCGTTTATAAATATCATGTATAATTGTATCATCCATATCTACGGTGTCTTAGAAAACCTATAATTATTTGCAGTCATATAAAAATAACAACAAACTGTTGGTTTTCTAGCAAATGACTACAATAAGAGTTCGGATGATCACGGAACAAGTGGGAAGCGAGTGATATTATCTAGAATCATTAGTGATATTTGTAATCATAGTTACGTTCTAGATTGGTGTGTGTTTCGGTGCGTGCAATAGCACTGTCCTACTTTCAATTAATTATTATCAGACATGTCCGTATGTATATATTATAAATAATTCATCTTAAATTTAGCCAGTGTGACAATTCCATACAAAAATTCCATTGATGTAAAACTGTCATACTCTCATGTATCAGCATTATTACCTTGAGTTTTATTTACTTCAATGCTGATCGAGTGTTAGATACTACTTTTTAACTTTCAACCTTTAGCGAGCTCACGACATTGTCTTTTAAGTTAGACCGTATCCCATAATTATACACTACAAACATTACGTAAACCTTATCTAGTCTAGCCAGTGTTATGTATTTTGACACAAACAGCTATACACATTCAATAACACTTATATTATTTATGAAGACGAATCACACAAAACGATTTGAAATATTTTACTATAACCATCCCTGTTTTCCTAACTGCTCACGGTGGATTTATTCATATCAATTATTCTGAGTTATCTAAGTAATTTTATCTAATCATCATCATGAGTTACTTTGACATATTAATTACGCGGCTCGAAATTTTTTTATTTAATATTAATATTATCATTATACTGCTACAATACCTTACAAAATGGGTGAGGTATAAACGCTTACTCGCAAAAGTGTTCGAAACGATTTTTGAACGTTACAACTACCAAATCAATATAATGGGAACACATGAGAATAATCAAAATCAAATATCTATTTTCGACTCTAATCTAAATACAAATAAATGTCACCTAATTATAGACTAAAGTCACAAACCCCAACATTGACTTCTTATCTAAGATTTAGTGGTAAAGTGCCGATAAGTGAGTAAAAGACATTACAATCAGTGAAAATTTGTGAGTATTCAAACCAGGAGAAAATATTTGTGTACTAAATTTACCCTGTACTCTAGGATTTATTTGTGAAATAACAGTAAACGTTACATTTACTGAAGTAGTTGCACACACTTGTTTAGACAAAAAATTGGCGCTGATAAATATTAGCATAGTTCACTTGTGCAAATCATTTAGCTTAATATATTGGGCAAGCATTCGTTTAATTCGTGTATAGGTAAATATAATTTCAGCAAAACAGAATTTAATCGAATATCGAATTAATAGCCCAAACATTTTTGTTGGCATATCCTGAAACTATAAAAATAATGGAAAATTTGGCACTCCGTTATAAAAAATCTAATAAAACAAGTAATCGATCTATCTAAATATATCGATAATTATTAAAATGTTTTACATTACAATTGGCAGTCAATTGTGTTATATAAATTTATCTAGACCAATAATATCACTGTCGCGACGTGACACTAAACACTATTTGGCAATATGATAAAGTGTTCTTATTTTGATGACTAGACTTAGTAAACCTAATATTTATCTACAATCCCTTTTAACACTATTTATGACTACTGGGAAATTATTACCATTCGTCAAATTTCGATATTGTCCTTATGATTTTTACGCAAGTACGTAGTTTATCAAATACTAAATGTATAATTCTTTATTACATTACCTTCAATAAATACATTGTCTAGAATGTCCGGTTCTCATAGAGGACGTTTGCTCCAAACTATTATAACAATACCGAATGCTAATCGACGATTTATGGTGAATACATCTGTACAATACTTAAAAATTACGAAATTGAGCTCGATTTTATTTCAAGTAAACCTTAAAATGTAGTGTTAACTGTAGTATAGATATACGCTTGTAACGTAAAAGTAAAAATGCAATATAGCAAGAAATTAAAAAAAATACTCCTAAATATATAAACTGTAAATGCTTGTGCGCTCGTATCAAACAATTTATGGAAAAGGAATCTGATGATAACATTACAAAATGCGTTCGCTTAAAGTATACATTTCCAATACTGCCTTCTAGTTATATAAAAAATAGCTGCGGCTGTCTTGGTAGCGATCGAAAAGGCCGAGCCAAGAGTTTGCGTTCTCGTTCCACTATCGACGGACACCTTAAAAAGTTCCAGTTATTCTATTTTAAAAAAAGACGGCTTAGGATACGCTTATGGCGTTGAAACGTCCCGCTGCGCACCGGGCGCTTGGCACCTCACTGAGCACATTATTGTCCTCGCCTACCAGTTCCCAGCTGGGAGCTTTATGTCAGTCATCCGTGCCACCACATGACGATGAGCTCCCAGAACGTCTTCGGCGGCGAGTGGCCGAAGACGTAAGACGAATTTCAGAGACCAGGGTCTCCTTCTGAGCCCATTTTGAGCAACTCCAACTTCTTTTTGGCGATTTTCGAGTAGAGGATGTCGATAGGTTTGGAGTTGTCGTAAAATGTTGGAGCTCGGAATATGATAAGCGCGGTCCCAAAGATGCACGCTATCGTAAATGCAAACAGAAATATTCTGTCTAACACCATCGCCACGTATTTCCAATCATCTTCAACCTGTACAACAAAATATTATGGTTTTTATCAATGTACATTAAATTAGATATGAAATATAAAAAAAGTATTCTTCTAAGTATACAGCCCCCCTAGACAAGACGCATTTCGATAATCGCTATCGCAATCGGTAGAAGGAAAATGTATGGGATTTGACATAAGCCCTCGCTTAGCTTTCGAGCGCAATTGTCAAATCTCATACATTGTCCATTTAGCGATTGCGTTAGCGATTATCGAAAGACATCTTGTCTAGGGTGGCTGGTTATTTTATAGTCACGAGCTAAATTGTGTATGCTTGTTCAGACAAGCAATCTCAACAACAAGGAAGGTTTACAGGCACAATTAACAATATATATATTTACTTATTCTACTATACGCCAAAAAACAAACCTCCACATATAGACAAAAAAAAAACTACAAAAATTTAGATCTTGACCATACAACATAAATCACAAACTACACGTCAACAACACATTTTTTTAAAATTCGAACACGTCATCAACACAATTTTTTAAAAGAACACTTCACATGCTTTACTACATATCAGCATCACCACTACTCGTTTGGTCGATTTGCAACCAATTGTCTCGCCAATGCTCGCTTCAGTGAAACAGTACTGCTACAGAACAGATCAATCTCCGTGCCATCACTTATTGAATTGAACAAACGACACGATCGTAATAAGTAACTATTTTGTCGATAGTTGGTACGTGATGGGGCTATATATAACCTTAACTTCTTCCGGGAGGTGAAACCGCGAGGCACATTGATCTTGACTTCATTTAGTAGTTCGATGGAATCTACATCACTTTTTAATATTTTCGACAATTACGATAAATCTGCGATGTCTCTTCGAATCTCAAGAGGGAGCAGATGATGTCTAGCACATCTCTGCTCATATGTTGAGTCATACACTCCTGTTTTAAATTCTAGATATTTTAAAAATCGTCTTTGAATGGACTCCAAGCGATTAATGTACACCGAATAACGAGGATTCCAGACTTGTGAACAATATTCCAAGATACTTCGCACAAGAGAACAGTAAAAAACTTTTATGGTTTTAACCTTTTTGAATTGTGCACATGATTTTATTAGAAAACCAAGTACTTTGGAAGCTTTTTTTACAATGTGTTCAATTTGTTGATCAAAAAGTATCTTGGAATCCTGTATCATACCGAGATCTTTCATGTGCTCGACATTGGTAAGAATGTGACCTCTTAAGTGGTAATTACAGCTTACTGGACTATGTTTACGTGAAAAGTTCATTGAGAAGCATTTACAAATATTAAGTTCGAGGTGGTTTATGTAACAATAGTCCGCAAATCTGTTTAAATCTTCTTGCAGTAGAGCACAATCAGATACGGATGAAATGAATTTTCAATCGATTGCTTGATATTGTAAGTTATGGTGAGAATTATTTAATAAGTACTTACACTTTCAAACTTATCTTTATTCCTAACATGCTGTGCTATAAATCTTGAGCCTTCTATAGTCTTTTCCATCTCTCTCACGAATGGCTTTTCTATAGATGAAGTTCCATCGTCTAGATCCAAACGACTAGGGGAGCTTGGAGGGGGGGAGAACAGCTCATCATCGCCCCCTGGCGGGGGTGGTGGTGAAGGGGGCATTCCTGGCAACGAGTATTCTTCGCAGACCCATTCTTTGAATTTTCCATCCATATCATCTCCACCAAAATCATCCGTGATAATCTAAAACAATAAAAACACTATTAGGTAATGTTACTTTTTGATCACATCATTTATGTACCTACTGGATTGCATAGACTCAAATTTCGAAGTAGACCTTTCGAATTCGATTGTGTAACTTACTCAAAAGCTGTTTACGTCATTGTGCAATTCAAGAATTAACAAATACTGGCTCTAATGTATCGTTGTGTGGAATTCTGGTAGATTAAAACGTCAGTTGGCGTTTCGCGGCAGTGTATTGACGCGGCTTAAGCCGGCACACAATTAGGCCGGAGTAGAGGTTCGAGTTCGTCTGCGAGCTCGTATATCGCGATCCGTTCGCAACCACCAGGGAAACATAAATAACGGGCCGCTTGCGCTCGTTAAGCCCGCCAGCGTTGAGTAATAAAGGAAAATCGAAATGGAATGAAATTGGCCTGGAACCGATATTTTCGCGATATACACTGAGCACAATAGATTTAGAATAACGCTGAAAGGAGCTCCCAGAAGAGCATCGCGGCTGAGGACAATTAAAATGGTTATTGTTGGAGACGGCTTCGATGGCTGTAATAGCGTCTGTTTGTGTATATTGAATTTATTCCGATAGAAAATGTTTTCAATGAAGGGAACTCAATGAGAAAAGTCACTCAAGCTGAAGAACTTTTTTAAAAAAAGCTTTCTGAAGCGTATACTGGCTGTGATTCAATTTTAATATTTCTTACCTCTGTCGGCTTATCATCATCATCGTCAGGAGGCTTTTCTGGCCTTTGAATGCATAAAACTTTTGGTAAAAATTGTATAAATACTTTCCGCACCCATGGCTTCATACGGTGGGTGACAGGTGATCTAAAATTTACATTTAGCACCAAAATTGTGACTACTACTGAAAATGTAACTAGAATCATTGTGAATAGTAAATATTTGCCTAATAAAGGTACTGTTAACGATGTTGGTGGGATAATTTCTGCTAATAGCAAGAAGAACACAGTCAACGACAGCAGAATAGATATACATAGCGATATTTTTTCGCCAGAATCTGAAGGCAAATAGAATACAAGGACTGAAAGAAATGAAATTCCGACACAAGGGATGATGAGATTGACCGTGTAGAAAAGTGTTTTTCTTCTGAGAGTAAGATTAAAAATAATATCAGGGTAGGGTTCTTCACAGCAAGAGTAGAACTTTTCGTTTCGTGTGGCAGGGACACGCATTATGTCCCACTCGACCGAGATGTAATACTCTGACAGATCGATTCCCATTCCTATAGTATCCGAGTCCGGCGTTTGCTTAAGATGTCTCAGATCCACCTGCAATAAAAATAAACAATTAAAAATCAGACGATTTAAAAGTAAAGTTATACCTAATAACCTTTATTTAAATAGAGATTCTTTTTACTAGTACTGCTTGTAGGCTTTATTAAAAGCAATGTTCAAACCTGACGGTGGAATAGCGATATTTTATGAGTAGGTACATACGATGATGTACATACATTTATATGATATTAAAAACTACATAAATTCATTAAGCGGGCGGGTGAATTCAATACTGCCAACCTGACGACATTGACAGGTCCAAACGCACAGTTAAAAAATTATATTCATTACTTCTTAACACCCAGTTGATTAGACAAAGTTAAAGATCTTGTAAATTTTTTACAAAAGTAGATAGATAGAAAATATTAATATTTAATTGGTATAGTATTATAGAGACCGTATTATTAGTATAGTATAGACAGACCGTGTAACCATCGTAGCTCCAAGAACCGAACTTCATAAAGCATGTCTGCTCATCGAACGGAAAGTACTCGACGTCAATCTCGCAGAACGACTTGTAGATGGCTGGCGGCTTCCACACAACTTTCCCATCGTGATGGAGGATGGCTTTGGTCATGATTGTTACTTCGTAGTTGCCATCAGCACTGCAACAAACAAGAAAGGTTAATATTGCAATTCAACATTAAGTGGTCGTATATTTTGTCCAAATTCGGGACAATATTGCCGAACTTTCTCGAGTTTAATTAGCTGTACAACTAGTGACAGTGTAGCTATCACTATTCACTACTATACCTTCAAATATTTGGTCAAAGAATTTACTATAATTTGAGCAGGACACTGCTGAACCTCAATTCATCGACCTTTACACGCAATCTTAAACCACACAAAAACATTTTAGGTTTGAGAACACGGCGCCTCCGTTCCGTGGTCTGGTGGCTTAGACTACCGGGTGTTGATTGAGTGATCCGGGGTTCGATTTCCAATGGGGGCAGAAATTTTTCTACTTGTTGGTTAGTGTTAAGCCTTCTTAGTCACCTGACTAGCTACCACCGCCTTACCTAAGTTTGTCGCCATAATAAGAATGTTGATAGCATGTTTGTCCTCTAACAATTAGAGGGTAAGATAATGTAGCCAGTTCCTGAGTTGTTGAGAAGTCCAAGTAAAACTCGTTTTCACCTTCGGCCTTATCGTCTTTACCATCAGGTAAGATGAAGGCCAAGAGCTTCCTGTATGCAAAAAAAAAAGAAAAGACAACGCAAGACAAATTCTATTATAACAAAAGTCGTCGTCAATAGGTAGTATTAATTAATAAGCTAGGTGTACAAAATCAAGTGATATTTACGAATCACTATGAAAACGTGTAAAGCCTATAAGAAAAAAAAAGATGAATAAAGATTATAAGATTCTTTAAAACATGTCTTAGTATTAAATGATGAGCTAAATAAAAATACAAATGTGGCTGAGTAACGAGTGGCAACAATATAAGGTAAGTTAGGTACATAATTTATGGGTCCTCTAAGGCTTTATACCCAATATTGCTACAGATACTTTGGCGTAAATCACTGGAATGCTTTGACACGTACGGGGATTAAAGTGATAAAGCGGTATTAGGAGTCGCCATTAAATCCTAACTGTGAACATAAATAAACTAAGGACAAACATATAACCCGCGCTGATATTGAACTTTTCGATTTTAACGCTAATACTTAGCGTGAGAAACTGTTTAAAAACGTGTTTGGCCGCTAACAAGAATTCTTGAACAAGTTAAAATTTCATAACGTTGGTAAGTGAGCTTGCGATTCAATTAAAACAAAATGATTCAGATCATTCTGTTCTTTTTTTCGCATTATACAATCATAATACAATGTTTTTAACGGTGAAAAATAGATAATTGTTTGTTCAACATTATACCTGGTGCATGTGTATAAGTTATGTCAACCATTTCAAATCCGGATTGGTAACAAAATTGCTAGCGCGAGTACACTACCAACTCTACCTTAATGTTCAGTCAATGAAGTCTATTTTTGTGACTTTGATCATGTCGATCATTTTGCACTCGAGTGTCCTCTTCATTTTGAAGTAAATAAGTAATATGATTAACCCACTTATATAAACACACTTACCCCAGATAATTTATAAGCCTTCGCAAAACCCATCATAGCATATTAGACTTCTCACTAAAAGCGCTGCTATAACCAACTTGGGGGAATATACTGGACATTCCTACAAGTTGGCTATAATAAAATCGTCTCATAAATAAGTCGCCGTCCATTTGGCTGACGCAGCAACATTAAAAATAAAGTTTGCAACGAATTTGCACAGCGAGGGCTTTTAACCGAGTCACAGGTGCATTAAGGATCTGCTTAAATCCCCAAATATTACCAGCACATCACAAAATATAGCGTAATCTTTAGAATAGGATTCGTTGCGCTTGTTTTCAGTACCTACTCTCCTTTTTGCGACTTTTAAATTAAAAAACTAAATCGTGGAGATGATAAAATTGGATGATATGATGAAACCCTATAAAATTTACATCATTATCATTGTAGAAATGCTTACGTTTTCTTTCTTACGTTTTACTTTCTCGGGTTCTCGTATCATTTTTACATAGATAATGTTAAACATGTTTTTATATTTCCGGAAGTTCACAACACTAGGTATACACGTTTTGTTACTACACCACAACAAAAGGAACTGAATTAAGCAACGATGTCTTGATGTCCTACTAATTGAAATCAATTATATTGACTCCAACACTAGGGATGTCTCTTTGCTCGCGTATGAATGAAGATATGGTTGCCTTATTTAATCTGAGCATGTCGATTTAACAGAGTCGACATAAATCAAATTCAAATAGACACAAAAAAAAATTTATTTTAATTACAAACCACCAATCACACAAAACAGAACTTAGATTTCAACATATATTTCTAGTAGGTACCTAAGTACACATAAAATTATAATAAAACAAAGTTTAAACAAAGTTTATCATCAATTAACAATAAAACTTTTCCACAAATCCGATGAATTTTAATGGACGAATCATAAAAGGCTCGCAATTTGAAGAGGAAAAAGACAAACTACAGAGAGTTCCGTTCCAACGCTGTAAATGCTTGTAGTGTGTTAAACCCACCTTGATGCTATTTAGATTAAAGCCACTTATCGTATCTTCCGCCTGGCCAACCCCGAGCGCAGTCTGTTACCCACAGACAAAATACCGGATGAAAGCCGACCTTATCCTGTTGACCGAGGGTCGACTTTCATCAGGCAGCGGCGGGCGGTGTGGCGTTAATGCACATGAATCTGGTGCGCCACTGCCACTGATAACGTGTGACGTTGCGGCTACGCCGTAAAAATGAACGCGCATTGTCGGCGACGATTAAGGCTTTGTATTTAAAAACACCGTTGTAGTAAATCAGGAGGCGAATTTTATAAAACAGTGTAAAAACACTGTTACTTTCGATTGGATATATATCCTAAAGATATTTTGAAGCTATACGAGACGCTTGACATTTTTACCTGTATTTTCAAAATTAGATGTTTCTCAAAACTTAAGCTTGATTTAGATTTTACTTCATACGTAATATCTATAGATTTAAGATTATAAAGTTTTTGATTTGTATTAATTTTAAAAATAATTAAAGAAAATATACATATAATTATATAGGTATCTGTTTAATATATTGACATAGAAAGTAGTAAGAAAGAAATGGACTCAATCTATCAACCCAATTTTAATATCGATATGAAGTCAGAAGTAAATGAGCCACCAGGGCTAGCTAAAAGCATGTCTCGCCCACGTTTTTCAAGAGAAATCTTTTTAATTTTTCATGCAACTAGACTGAAACGACGCGAAATTTACTTGCTCTGACATTAAACAAAGATTGCTAAGCACAGAATTACTTACACTGAGTAATTCTGTGCTACAGGAGCTGTAATGAAAAATATAACAGACGATATAAGAGCTGGATTAAAATTATGTTTAAGTACTTTAATCTAGTTGTTAACCGGCTGATTCTGGGAAATTCTCTCCAAAGTACTTGCAGTAACGATTTCAGCAGCTAAACCTCCTGAAATGATAATTAGTATTTGCCTCTATGCACCTGCTGTATAGTTTAAACCAAGGTATGAACTAGATGTAAATTACTGTTAAGGTTGTATTAGATTTGAAATGCTTAGTAATCTTGCCAAAACAACAATATTGTTTAAATCATTATTAATACTGGTTCCACTTTTGAAATCTACCCGAGTTACATTAGACATAGTAGAAGACAACGTTTCTTTTATGGTTAACATGTTATCATAATACCATCAAAAATAATATTTTTCAAGTGAGAACTGAGAGGTGGCCGCTTACGGGTCTCACATGAAGGTTCAAAGTCACTCAAAGGGTAATGGAGAAGGCTTTGCTAGGGGTCTCTACGCGATCAACGGCTGCAAGCTTGGTTTGGGTCGGTAGCACAGTTCTGATACTATAAAGATATCATTCACTACGACGTTGAAATTATTCTGTTTTTGTAGTAACATGAGTACACATACAATGCTGCCGTTATTGCGATAAGTGCAATAAAAATGTTTATACTACACCTGATCGGAACAGCAGTCATTATTCCCTCAAAAGTGAAACAGAAAGTTAGTCTTTTCTACGACCTAAATAAGCGGGAGGAAAGTTATATGAAAATCTATTTCTATCGTGTTTTAGCGGGAGAAAAAGTTATACTAAATTCCATTTTAAACCTGTTAATATACAATTCCATAAACAATTTCAATCAAATACGTTTTTGTATGTTCCTCATTGGTGCAGTATAAAGCACTATCTAGCCCTCGGCTGCGCCTTCGGGCCACAAACTACTCCCTCGCTGGTAATATAATCGGCCACTTTCTTCCCGCGGTGAACAATCTACTATTGTTTATCAGCCCCGACTTTCTGTCAACACAGACGTTACATGTTATGACTGGTTCTATACGACGATAAATAATAACGTAATAATTTTTTTTAAGTAATTAAGTACTTAATATTTTTTATCACACCGCCGAATTAATTTGCAAAAACAACCTATATGTCAACGTCAATAACTTTTTCTTATGTTTTATTGTCTGGGCTACACTGATTTTGAGCCATCTTTTTCTTTTGTATATTGAGACTTCTTATGGATTTTATCTCGGTGTTTTTGTGCGTTTTGTTTTTGTTTTTTTTTTAGTTATTTTTAACTTTTTTTTGTTCGCTATTTAATTTGTTATTGTTTTTTTAACTTTATTTAACGATATATGTTATTATGGACGTTTCGTTAAACGATAGTGATCTCTTCCTATCCTGCTCATCTTCTTCCTCTTCCAACTCTAGTTTTCATAGCCTTGATAAAACTCTCGGGGAGCATTTACATGATTCGTTCAGCGATGTTGTGAAGAACTTCAATGTAGTACACTTAAATGCACATTCCCCAGATATGCTTACCTCTCTTGATAATAAGAATATTCACGCCATTCTTATATCAGAAACTGTCCTAAATCCCCGGCTACCTTCAACTTCTTACTCCCTTCCTGGTTTAAACCTAATTCGAAACGACCGGGTAAGTTCTTCACATGGAGGGGTGGCAATTTATCTTCGTGCTAACATTGCCTACTCTATTCTCAGCCACTCTCCGCAGCCGCCACCTCCCAACACCGCTGAGTATCTTTTTCTTGACATTTCTTTGTCTCACACTCGGATCCTCCTAGGTGTCTATTATAGTCTATCCCTAAGAGTAGACTACTTTGCTTCCTTTGAGCAACTCATTGAAACCTTTACTCCAGCCTTTTCACATACTATTCTTATGGGTGACTTTAATACGTGTCTGGCAAAAAATGATTCCCGATCCCAAAAACTGGTCTCTTTAGTAAACTCTTACAATCTTCATATTCTTCCTCTACAGGAAACACATCATTTTCCCAATTGCTCCCCGTCTCTTCTCGACCTAATGATAGTGTCTTCCCCTAACATGGTAAGCAAGCATGGTCAATTTTCCGCGGATGCTTTTTCGTACCACGCCTTGATTTACCTTTCATATAGTGTTCGCCCACCGAGAACTAAACCTAGCATTTTACTTCGGCAAAATTTCACCAAAATAGATGTAGGAAAGCTTCGCGAGGACGCTGCTGGCTTGAACTGGTCAGATATACATGACTGTGATTCAGTTGATGATCAAGTGCGACTTTTTAACGCTCGTCTGATTGAACTTTATGATATCCATGCTCCTGTAAGACCCATGAAAATGAAACATCTCTCGGCTCCGTGGCTTACTGACGATATCCGTGTTTTGATGAACAAGAGGAACAAAGCAAAAGCTAGATACAAGCTCAATCCAACCATTGAAAATCAGATAAGGTACAATACTGCAAGAAATCGATGCAACACAGTGATAAGAGACGCCCAAAGACGCCATATACATAACTCTGTAGAAAATAAAGACCCAGCTAAAGTCTGGAAATTCCTCAAATCACTTGGTATTGGTAAATCTCGGATGCACAGTAGTGACTTCAAAATTGACATTAATCTTCTAAACTCACACTTTACTTCAATTTCGCCCTTTAGTGGTGATCGTAAAGCTTAAATTACCTTTCTTCATTACCTTTACCCGATTACACTCCGTTCGCTATTGAGACATTTACGGATAGTGATGTCAAGAGAACTATTACTTCTATAACTTCTGGTGCTATAGGCAGTGATTGCATTAGTCACAAAATGATCCTCCCTATCTTAGATATCCTTACCCCAATTATCACCCAAATCCTTAATAATTCCATCGCGTCTGGTGTATTTCCCTCTGCATGGAAGGATGCTTTTGTTATTCCTCTTCCAAAGAAAACTAATCCTGGCTCCTTTTGTGATTTTCGTCCTATCTCCATTCTCCCGTTCCTTTCCAAAGTCCTTGAAAAACTTGTCTATCGACAACTTCTCAGATTCCTCAATGTTAACAAATTTTTGAACCCTTTACAATCCGGCTTCCGCGTGGGTCATAGCACGACTACTGCTTTAGCTAAAATCACTCACGACCTTCACCAGGGCATGGAAAATCGCCAACTTATACTACTTACGCTCTTGGATTTCAGCAATGCCTTCAATTCGGTGGATTTTGATGTGCTCACTGGTATCCTACGTTCTCTTGGCATATCTCCTACCGTAATTGACTGGTTTCATAGTTACCTGTTGGAACGTCGGCAGCGAATACGCATTGAGGACTCCTTGTCTGATTGGTGCACTATCGCTGCCGGTGTCCCCCAGGGTGGCGTATTGTCTCCGCTTCTTTTCTCGATTTTCAAAAATTCCATTACGCAATCACTTTCATGTCTCTATCACTGGTATGCTGATGACTTGCAGATCTACACGCAAGCCCCACTATCTGATTTTCCACAGGCAATCTCGATTACCAACACTGATCTTAGTATAATTGACAACTGGAGTAAATATTACGGTCTTGTTATTAATCCATGCAAAACACAGACAATCATTATCGGCAGTTTCTTTTTCATTTCTCGTATTGATTACAGTTTGCTGCCAGCAGTGATCTTTGATGGAACAGTCATTCCATTCAGCAAATCCGTGAAAAATCTAGGTATAGTTATTGATCAGTGCCTATCATGGCGACCTCAGGTTGAAGCTGTTCGCAAGAAGCTGTTTGCCGCATATTATTCTATCAACAGATTCTGTAACTTTCTCCCAATGGCTACAAAAACAGTGTTAGCTCAATCACTTCTACTCTCCTTAATTGACTACGCTGACGCCGCCTGGGCGGGTTTGTCGGAGGAGTTATTAGACAACTTGGAGCGTCTACAAAATGTGGCCATTAGGTTTATTTTTAATCTGCGTAAATTTGACCATGTTTCTTACTATCGCTCTCAACTTAAATGGCTCCCAATTCGCCAGCGCAGAGATTTACATGTTTTATCCCTACTTTACAATGTTTTGTTTCTTCCAACTTCCCCATCATATCTAAAGTCACAGTTCTCTTTTCGGTCCACTTCTTCGTGTCGTATTTTACGATCGAATTTTAATTTAACTCTTGACATTCCACCCCACAGTACTGGTTTTCTTTCATACTCTTTTCCCGCATATGCCATTCGGCTATAGAACTCTCTTCCTGAGAGTATTAAGAGAGCTCGTACACTGGAGTCCTTTAAGAATCAAGTTCGAAATCACTTCTTATCCTTAAATCTTTAGCTAAATCACTCCTTCGTTGTTCATATTTAGCTACTACTGCACCCATCCCCGATTTGAATTCCCTTTCTGTATTTCCCTGATCCAAGGTTGCCTGGAAGAGATTGCTTTTTAGCAATAAGGCCGCCTGTGTTGTACATGTGTTGATTTAAAAAAATTCTGTTTCTATATTTTTGTGTGCAATAAAGTATTTATTATTATTATTAATTATTTTCCTACTTGATTACTAGATCTACTTTATGTAAGATAATGTAAGTTTTACTAAGCAATAGCCCCAAGTAGCAACGTTTCTAGCTGTTTTGTACGATTAATATACCCTCATAATTTTTGAACGCAGGAAAACTGCATTTTGAGGCGATACTCCATAGCGATTCTAGATACCTGCATCTTGAGGCGATACTCCATTGCTCTAACACTTGTATCTACAGTCAAATCAAAGTAATTACTTGAGTAAAAGTCATTACTTAAGTTGTGATTTTTATACAATAAACGAGAATTCGAATGAAGTGAAGAAAGTTATTGTTGTTGCATTTTAACGATTGCAAAAACACCTGGGAGCAACGGCTTAACTAGCCTTTTGAAAGACGGAGGAGCTCGAGATACTAAGTTTTTGGTCACCCATCTCGTGATGGATCATTGCAAAAGCGTTCGCTATTAGCACAGGCCGGACGCGCAAACTACTGCGCCACCGAACACAATAATAAGACAATTTTTTATTGTCCCAGTACTTATTGTATAAAAATCACAACTTAAGTAACGACTTTTATTCCAGTTATTACTTTGACTTGACTATAGATACGAGTGTAAGTTTCTGGGTAATTACTTCAGGGCCTGTAGCCAAAGTATCATTCGCGTTGATTTCGTTTACGTTATACGTTCTGTATCGATGATTGAGAATGATTCGTAATGTAGAATCATTTCCACAAATTTATTCATTTTTAACTTCGTTGTCGTTTTTAAATTATTGCTTTGTCTAGGCCTCCAGGGTTACTACAATTAGACTGTAAAACAAGCTTCATAAATTAATATTCAAGTCGAAGATCTTAAAATCGTTAAAACAGAACTCCTAATTTTCAGTTTTCCAAAATAATTTGTAATTCATCATCATCTATTAAAATCGAACCAACCAAAGGCCCCAAGTGCCCGGCAGTCCCGGAGGCCGTGCCGGCGGTGACGGTCGTCGACCCGGCGCTGGGACCTGGGGTGCGAAGAATCCCCGGGCGGCGAAAACCCCCCGTTAAACAACCTTGGCCCTGGCAACCTACAACGCGTGTACACTGCGGACCGAGGAGAAGCTGCTGGAACTAGAGAGGGAATTGAGCAGGATTCGTTGTAGTATTGTGGGACTATCCGAAGTCCGAAGAGAGGGTGAGGATACGATGGTCCTTAAATCCGGCAACCTGCTCTATTTCCGGGAGGGCGAAGAACTGTCTCAAGGTGGTGTCGGGTTTATAGTCTACAAGTCTATCGTGAACAGCGTGGTACAGATCGGAAGAGTGTCGAATAGGGTGGCGTACCTTATACTCAGAATCACCGAACGGTATTCGCTGAAGGTCATACACCCCGACCTCGACCCATCCCGACGAGGAAGTGGAAGCTATGTATGAGGATATTTCTCGGGCAATACATGCTTCCAAGACTCACTACACCGTTGTCATGGGAGACTTCAACGCAAGGCTGGGCAAGCGGGGCGATAATGAGTTGAAAGTGGGGCAATTAGGAGCTGGAATCCGGAATTTCCGAGGTCAAATGCTAGCCGACTACATAGAGAGGGAGGGACTCTATATGATGAACTTTTTCTTCAAAAAACGGTTGCATCGAAAATGGACCTGGAAAAGTCCGGATGGCGTGACAAAAAATGAGATTGACTTCATCATGTCGACTAAGACCCGCATATTTAATGACGTCTCAGTGATCAATTCGTTTAACACGGGGAGCGATCACCGAATGTTACGAGGCGCATTGAATCTTAACATAAAAGCGGAAAGGTATCGACTGGTGAAGTCTGCGCTCCGTCCCGAAGCCATCCAGATCCAAAACACCGAGCGCTTTCAACTCGAATTGCAAAATCGCTTCGATTGCCTGGCGGACTACACGGATGTGGACACTTATAATGACAGGGTTGTGGAAGCTGTCCTTACGGTGGGTGCAAAGTTTTGCAAACCCAGCCGTACTAAGCAACGAAGTAAGATCTCGGAGCAGACAGCTAAGCTGATGGAGGAAAGGCGTGGAATGGGTCGGCAGTCTTCTGAAGATGCTCGTCGGCGACTCAAAAAACAGATCTCGTAAGTGCCTAACTCGCGACATACGGCGATTTAATAGGGAACGTATTAAAGAGGCCATCGAGCAGAACAAGGGCTCCAAAGTCTGTCACTCGGTCAGAGATCTGTCACTCGGTCAGAGTCTGCTGACGAAGCTGAAGACAGAGGACGGCAAAGTCATTACATCCCGACCTGAGCTTATGGCCGAGATCGAACGCTTCTATGGACAGCTTTACGCAACATCACAGGCACCTGTTATTCAGGCTACAGACCCTAGAGCCAAATTGACCCGGCACTACACCGAAGATATCTCGGACGTCAGCCTGTACGAGATTAGTGTGGCTCTCAAACAGCTTAAAAACAACAAGGCACCGGGTGATGATGGAGTTACAGCCGAACTCCTAAAAGCGGGTGGACTACCAGTCCGGAAAGCGCTGCAGTGGCTATTCTACTCCGTCATACTCGAGGGCAAAACGCCTAAAGCATGGCACAGGGGCGTGGTGGCACTTTTCTTCATAAAGGGCGACAGGGCCCAGTTGAAGAACTATATATATAACCCATCACGCTCCTGAGTCATGTTTATAAGCTATTCTTGAGGGTCATCACGAATCGTCTCGCACGCAGGTTCGACGACTTCCAGCCTCCCGATCAAGCCGGATTCCGAAAAGGCTATAGTACCATAGACCACATCCATATGCTGCGGCAGGTTATACAGAAGACCGAGGAGTATAATCTGCCACAATGCATGGCGTTTGTGGACTATGAGAAAGCTTTTGATTCTGTCGAGACCTGGGCCGTACTTTGATCACTCCAGAGGTGCCAAATAGACTATAGGTACATCCAAGTGTTGCAGTCATTGTACGAAAACGCCACCATGTCAGTCCGCCTTCAGGACCAAAACTCGAAACCAGTACGACTTCAGCGTGGTGTGAGACAGGGTGACGTTATATCGCCGAAACTGTTCACAGCTGCGTTGGAGGATGTATTTAAGCTTTTGGACTGGAGGGGACTCAGCATCAACATAAATGGCGAGTACATGACTCACCTTCGTTTTGCTGATGATATCGTAGTCATGGCTGAGACCGTGGAGGATCTAGGCACAATGCTCGAAAACCTCTGTAGAGTTTCCCAACAAGTGGGTCTTAAAATGAACATGGACAAGACTAAAATAATGTCGAATTCCCGTGTAGTACCCACTCCTGTGAATGTTGGAGGCTCTACGCTGGAAGTTGTTGACGAATATGTTTACCTGGGGCAAATAGTCCAGCTCAGTAAGTCCAACTTCCAGAAAGAGGTAAATCGGCGAATCCAATTTGGCTGGGTAGCATTCGGGAAGCTACGCAGCATATTCTAGGCCCATCTACCGCAGTGTCTCAAGACGAAAGTCTTCAATTCGTGCGTGTTGCCAGTGATGACATACGGAACTGAGACGTGGCCGCTTACAATGGGTCTCATAAGAAGGCTCAAATTCACCCAAAGCGCAATGGAGAGAGCTATGCTCGGGGTTTCTCTACGTGATCACATCAGAAATGATGAGATCCGTAGAAGAACTAGAGTTACCGACATAGCCCAAAGAATTGCAAACCTTAAGTGGCAGTGGGCAGGACACATCGCTCATAGGACTGACGGCCGTTAGGGCGGAAAGGTCCTCGAGTGGCGGCCGCGTACCGGGAGACGCAGTGTTGGTAGGCCCCCCACAAGGTGGACCGACGATCTGGTGAAGGTCGCGGGAAGCCGCTGGATGCGGGAGGCGCAGGACCGATCGGTATGGAGATCCTTGGGGGAGGCCTATGTCCAACAGTGGGCGTCTCTTGGCTGATATGATGATCATCATCTATTAGAATGCATACGCTCATAAATTTAATTTGTTTTATAACTATTTAAAGCGTCATATACAGTGCGTAACAGAATTAAGGCACACCTTGAAAGTATTTTCTTTACAACTATACAAATTAATCAATTTCCGTCATTTTTAAAAAATTAAATCAGCATTAACAGATATGTATTTAAAAATGCTCATTACGAACGCATAGCATGGGCATTCCAGGCACCGTGCGGGACGACCGAGTAGAGGGTAACGTGCGAATGACCTAAACAACAGATAGTGGTAACGGACGCTGCGTAACTCTACCTTTAAAAGCAACTATTATTACGTATCATATCATTTATTTTTATAATGTTAAGAATAATAATAATAATAATAAACTCTTTATTGCACAAAAAACATATAACAAAAGAAACAAATGTAAAAGAAACAAGAAATGTACAAGTAGGCGGCCTTATTGCTATAAAGCAATCTCTTCCAGGCAACCTTAAGATAGGAAATATGGGAAAGGAATTAGCAAGGGAATGGTGCAGAAATGGGAATAAATAAAAATCGTTTGTGTCATAGGGAAGGAAATTACATATCTAACAATATAGTGGCTAAGGAATTGTAGATAGGAAGTGACTACGAACTAGGGATTTGAAAGAATCTAGCGTACGCGCTCTCTGAATACTCTCAGGGAGAGAATTCCATAGCCGGACGGCTTGAGAAGGAAACGAGTATGTCAAAAACTGAGTTGACCGAGGCGGGATGTCAAGGGCTAAAATGTAATTAGATCGCAAAGTACGACTCGAAGAATGGGACCGAAAAGAGAAATAAGACTTAAGATAAGGTGGAGACATTGGATGGAACAAAATATTGTAAAGGAGTGACAAGACATGTAAGTCTCTACGCTGTCGAATTCGGAGCCATTTTAGTTGAGAACGATAGTAAGAAACATGGTCAAATTTTCTTAGATTAAAAATAAATCTAATGGCCACATTTTGCAGACGCTCCAGCTTGTCGAGAAGTTCTTCAGACAGATCCACCCAGGCACAATCAGCATAGTCGAGCAGTGAAAGTAAAAGTGATTGTGCTAATGCTGATTTAGTACTAATTGGGAGAAAGTTACGAAACCTGTTGAGTGAACCATATGCAGCATAGATCTTTTTGCGAATAGCTTCAACTTGCTGTCGCCATGATAAGCACTGATCAAAAACTAAACCTAAATTTTTAACGCATTTGCTAAAAGGAACAATAATGCCACCAAATATTACTGCTGGTAACAAACTTCTGCATCTTTCCATGCAGAGGGAAATTTACCTGTGGTAATAGAGGTATTAAGGATATGTGTAATAATTGGGACAAGGATATCTAATAAAGGAAGGATCATATTACGACCAATACAGTCGTTGCCAATAGCACCAGAGGATATAGACAGGACAGTTCTCTTAACATCACTATCCGTAAATTGCTCGAAAAAGAAAGGGGGATAGTCAGGTACAGGCAAAGAAGAAAGATTGTTTAGAGTCTCAGATTTACGAGCACCAATGAAAGGTGTCGTTGAAGTGATGTGTGAATTAAGAACATTAATGTCTAACTTGAAGTCATTACTATGTATTCGAGATTTGCCAATACCAAGAGATTTAAGGAACTTCCAGATTTTTGCTGGATCTTCATTCTGAACTGACTTATGTATGTGGCGTCTTTGGGCGTCTCTAATCACTGTATTGCAACGATTTCTTGCAGCATTATATCTTGTCTGATTTTCAATCGAGGGATCCAGTTTATATTTATTTTTTGCTTTGAATATTTACCGAACGGGTGAAATTATTATGTTTTTGTATTATTTTTTCCAATTTTTTTATCACTCAATTCGATTCAGAAGCTAATGCCAACGAAACTACTTTTTCTGTGACACGTTGATTTATACATAAATTATATTATATCTAATAGTGTAAAAATCTCGTGTAACAGTGTTTGTTATTGAACTCGTTCGAAACGGTTTTGCCGATTTTTATGATTTTTTTTGTGTATATTTGGTATTATTCAATACATCTTTCTTAAATCTGGCCAGACGATTACGGCAGATGTCTATTGTCAGCAACTGCAAACCATGATGGATAAGCTAGCTGCTAAACAACCGAGGCTGGTCAATCGCTCTAGGCCACTGCTGCTTCATGATAACGCTAGACCACACACTGCACAACAGACGGCTACCAAATTAGAGGAGCTTCAATTGGAATGTCTAAGACATCCACCGGACCTTGCTCCAACAGACTACCATTTTTTTCGAAATTTGGATAACTTATTGAACGGGAAAAAATTCAGGGCAGTCCAAACCGAATTCAAAGAATTTATTGATTCCCGTCCGAATAGGTTTTTTTTGTAAAGGGATCGATGAACAACCTATGAGATGGCAACGGTACATACTTTGATTGAATAAATATAGTATATTTAAAAATATCGACTTTATGTTCCTCCCATACAAAACGCCAATTTCATATGTAAGTACCTAATATATCGTCTGGGTCGAGAATGTGTCGGTTTCCTTTGTGAATAAGGGGTTCACAAAAGCACAGGAGGTGCATTGGTGTTTCACGTTCCTTTTCACAGAATCTGCAAGCATCAGTTTCTTTTAGTCTCATATTGAAGAGATGCCTGTTTAGCTTGCTGCAGTGGCCAGTCAGAGCCCTAATCATCACGCTCAGGTTGCCCCTGTTGAGCTTCAATAGCTCGTCAGTGCGCTTACGGGAGTATGGTTCGATTAGTGCTTTTGAATGTGTTAACCCAGGCTTTTTTTATACATAGTTTAGTTAATGAATGTAATTTAATAAGTTACGAAAAGAAAGAACTGCCACTAATTCTCTGTTAAGCCCCATGTTTGACTAAAAGAAAATGAGCAATTAAGATTTAAATAAAGTGACTAATATTGTAAAGTGTTTAATTAATAATGAGTAATAATACAAAGTAAAATATATATATTAACTTAATTTTGTTTATTATTATGTTGACAATATTTCTGTTGGTTCTTTATCACCTTTTTTGTTGACTGTGTCGAAATAGCATTTAAAAATAACGAATTGGCCACATAAACCTACGCCGCATTACGCAAAGTACAAATAAATTTGAATGTACACGAAATGCCATAAAAAAGGAATGCGTCTCCAATCCAAAAGCTTTGTGGTGGTGCCAGAAGACAGACTATTGATTTATACAGTTGAAACGCTGCCAAATGACTGGATGTTATAAAGATTCACTTGGGTTGAATCCGACGCGGCTTCAGAGCAACGACTTTTTATAATAACACTTACTATATAGTGCATTCTGATTGCAACATTAAAATTTAATGGCTTGGAAAAAATACAGCTTCTGTTACTGAGTGTTATATCAATCGTCAGTAAATGCAGAATTTTCAAAACGGTTTTCGTAACGGTGAGGTCGAGTGATCGCCTACTGCGCAACGGGTCGCGGGTTCGATTCCCGCACGGGACAGATGTTTTGTATGGCCTACAGAAGTTTGTTCCGGCCTGGGTGTATGTGCATGTGATATTCTATGTTTGTAACTGCACCCACGATACAGGAGAAAATCCTAGTGTGGGGCGACGTTTTTTATAAATATTTTATAAATATAATATAAAAGAAAGGCATTTGTTTGGGACATTGTAATGTTATAAATTTAATTATTTAGTATTTAAAATATTGTTTTTTTATAGTATCAAATTTGCATTTATGCGCAGTAAACATTTAGATAGATGTGTTTTCTACAATAGTAAAGCTATGTTGCACGACTACTCCGATTGGGCGTCATGCTTTGAAATTGGTGTGACTTTACTATCGATGCCATCCTATCATCAATCCTGGTTTCCATGTTTTGAGAGCTAAAATCTTTGATAACCAATTCAAAATTATTGCGGTCCTAATCCATTTCTTTGTTCATTTTAATAATTTAAGCCATTAATTTATGTGCAAAATCAAGCCTATTCATTTGGTATAGGAGTCGCAGTAAACAGGGATAGATTCACTTTTCCACTCTACCTTTATTCATCGACAAAATATAAAAATGTTAGGAGTATAAAGACTCATAAAATGTTGTATGA
Organism: Schoenobius gigantellus; assembly: GCA_963935595.1. Lineage (NCBI taxonomy): Eukaryota > Metazoa > Arthropoda > Insecta > Lepidoptera > Crambidae > Schoenobius > Schoenobius gigantellus. Next base: position 6,654,583 of record OZ012554.1, on the reverse strand, counting down.
AAATGTGCTAGTAAGTGAGGATGATTCAGAAGCCAGCGACGTAAATGTATGAAATTAATTAGGAGAAACAAACCCCTAAATCAAATCGTTACTGGATCTTACAATTTAAACGAGCATAGATAAAGCGACAAACATAATTAAGTATACAGTAAACCATGACCGTATGCTCATGCGGTGACGGGTTAAGTATACACGTCTTCCCGTGGATATCATAAGAGCCGGCGAGAAGAGTTTACCGAAATCAAACCTCATAAACAAATGAAAAATTCGAAAGAGAACGCTTATGACCCCTCTGGCCAGCGTGGTATAAATATACCGATTTCTGCTCGCTCCAGGAGAAACCCATGCTCAGCAGTGTAATGGAATATGGGGTGAAGTGATGTGAAAAGAAGTGTAGCCACAGATAACAAAAGTCCACAATCTAAACACATGATCTCTAAAAGAAGTATCCACTCAGACAGTTTTTGTTTTAGTCGCGGTTAAAGTTTTCCGAGATAAAGTTGTCAAGCCGCGTGATAATACAGAGAAATGGAATCGCCCCCTGAAACGGAAATAAAGAGATAAGACACGACCTAATAGAAGAAGATTTTATAGGTGTTCGTAAAGAAAACTTAACTTTCATTGAAAGAAATGGTGGCGCGAAACTTACGACTCTTTTGTAACTTTAACTGATTCAGTGGCAAGAAGAGCTGCAGTTGGATTAACGTTTCCTCGTGTTTGTTGGTTTATTTTTCTTTTTTTTTTGGTTAGGTTTGGTAATTTTGTTTGATTTTCAATACTGGTGAGTGCTGGTATGCTGATATTAAAACTCTCATGTGATGTTTATACATACTTATTAATATCACACATAACCTCATTCTACGACAGTTACATAAAATAACTATTAAATACTATCAAACAAATTGTCTTTAAGAGAAAATTGTTCATAAATTTTTTTTCCTTGTAAATGAAAAATACATTGCTCATAAATAGCATCCACCATTAATTTGTTGATTTAAGAATACTTATATATGTGAAGTGTTGCGCTGAGTTTACAAGACAGACAAAAGCTTGCAAAAAGGACTTCGGACATGAAGTACGACGGAATCTCCTTCAGAACGAATGGATATACAGTAGGGATGAGTATTTATGTTAAAGTTAATTTGCTAATGGCAAAGCTTAATCTTTGACTTCATTCTGAATGTTTACTTACTTGTTATAAAGCACGATGTCTGGTAACCATATGTGTTCTGAAGGCACGTGCAGCGTGTCGACACCGCCATAGTCGTCGGGGTTCCACTTAAGCTTGTAATCATTCCATTCCTGAAACAAGCGCACGCCTTTAGAACAATATCCCATTGTTTGGTGTCTTTTGTCTTCTAAGACGTAATTGCCTCAATGTGACGAGATAATAGCAACACGAAAGAATTGACCGCTAATTAGGATAGAATTAAGGAAAACCCAACGTTCTTTGTCACGAAATCTTTCAAAGAAGGCGCGTCGAACCGCGTGTATATGTATATAATATACATATATTGTATTATGTATAATATTATGTATTATATTGCCAATCGAAATATGACTTATTTGTTCAAAGCAGATTTTTGATGACAAATATATCATATTTTCTATAGATTTTGTACGCTGAGTGACATTTAGCGTTACTTGAAAAATTATTCAAGACAATAAAAGTCAAAGTAGAAAGGTCAATATTATCGAGTACTTTGTTATATTCTATTTTATTGGGCATTTCAACATTACATTAGTACGAGTATATTTCTCATGCAAGTTAAAGGATTACGAACATACCAGTTATGTCAGTACATAATTTATAAACACTACTCATAAAATAATATCTCTTCAAATCTAAATAAAAAAAAGATAATCTCACAACTTATCATCAATGATAAGTGGAAGTAATTTCAACTGTATTTTAGGTTTAACAAGTGTAAAATATTGGCACACAGAACTTTCTTTTGTATAGGGCAGCGCGTGAAAGGACGACTAATAAGTCTAGAGGGGAAAGTGAAAGATTTTCTACGTTACGCTCCAGCAACTTGGTAACATTTGCTATGAAATAGTTACGGGGATTTCTGGTTAGAGTGCTCAAGTGGATTTTATTATTAAACACGATCCGCATAATTTTCGTAATGCAGTATTTGCGTTTGAACTTGGTACACTTGATCTGGTTTAGATTTCAATTTTTGCAAATGATTAACGGTACGTGGTATAATTATAGCTGATTATTTGTAATTAAATACGTATGGTAGAAGATTGTAGTTAGTTCACGATGACATCACCTTTCACCTTTAGAGTTTTGTACCTTGAACGGGAAAAAGAGAAACTTTATAGGATTACTCTATTGTCCGTCTATTCGTCTGTCTGAAGTCTCAAGACCCTTTTGATCAAGAATGCGTAAAGATATCAAAATGAAATTTATATCAAATACAAATCCGGTCTACAAATTCTTTTAGCTGTGAAAAAATCATAATATATTCGAAATCACCACTATCAAAGGTTTTACGACCCTTTATGTCACATAATATTTTCGCAAAATTTTGTGATTTCACAAGGAAATCAAAACCTATAGGGCACTTCTAGACGACCTAAAATCATGAAATTGGACAAGAAATAAGATCTTATAGCACATCTGAAAACTATAAATGTACATATAGTCACTAACCTACTCGTAGATACTCAGATAAGTTTGCGCAGAATCCTCGGTGCGACGAGTCTAACTTGCACTTTGTCGATTTTTTTACTTATGTAAGGGAAGATCTTGGATTTCATAATATCACCTGAAGTTAAGTGACGATTATCCGAAGATGGGAAGCGAGCTTTACTTGGATTCCTATGAACTGAGGAACTGGCTATCTTACATTCAGTTGTCGGAGCACAGCAATGTCATTGATGAGGAACTTAAACATTACGGCCAGGAGGGCTCAGAAGCACTACATAAAACAAAGATACCAGGAAGAAATACTTCTGCCCCCATGGCGAATCGAACTTAGGACCTCCAGATCAAAACCAGGTGATTTTAACCATTAGACCACGGAGGCGGTCATGTAATAAATCAAGTGATACCTTAATTATCAATATCATATGCTCTAAAATTAAAACAAAAGCGAAAAAAGACTAAGGAATAATAACACCAACAATTAATTCCAATTTTTACGTAGTATATACTCGTAGTGGCGTAGCTACTCAGGGGCTAGGCGGTGCAGTGCCCCGGGGCCCTCAAGCTCATGGGGCCCTCGAATCCTTACCAACAAAATCTCGATCGAACTGAACTTTTGAAAGTTTCTCCCATTTTCAAAATAAATATGACAGTCCGCCTGCGACCACGGCTGGTGCAACCTAGCCGAAACGTCAGGCAATAAAATAGGTATGTAAATACCTCGTGTTTATCGTGTTAATTCCCGTTTATATGTTTATATTAAATATGACAGGTTGTAACCCGACTTTAATAATGGCAACTCTGTTGAGAGAAATTCAAAAGTTATACCTAGGGAATTCCCCTACATTTTTTCTGCGGGTTGGCAGTGTTGTCAGCTTGACGGATAGCGATATGTGCGTTTTATTATTCATCGATATGCGTTTTATTGTGAATTCGAGTCAAGATTTTTTTTCTAAAATGGTTAAAAAATTAATGCTGTATCTACATCTAGTATTAATTGTAATTTATGTCGTAACTGCTTAATATTTTTACTACCTGCCCGGCACGAAAAAGAGCTTAGCATTTTTAAAGTATTTGTATATTTAATATTTTTACTTGATAAAACCTTACCAATTTAGACAGTAGTGGGGCCCCATTTGTTTGCACCAGAGCCCTTGGTTACCTAGCTACGCCACTGAGTATAATAAAACAACGTCACTTCCTGCCATCTGTCTGTCCCTCTGTACGCTTAAACCTTTTCAATAACTATCAGTTACCATCAGTATGATATTTATTTCGGGTAGTATAGTTATATACGGGCTACAGTCACGTATAGTACACGTGCTTCCAATAATTTTTGAAAATCTTCAACCCCTACATGGATCTTAATGTACATTGCCAGCATGCAGCATAAGATGTCAAGACCCAGTACTTAGTACCCTTCAAAGAGTCACTCAGCAATGCAAGCACCGCGTAAAAGAATTCAGTATTGAGTCTGCCTCTAGCTAGATCATGTTTAAAAAATTAGTTAGTTAATTTAGACATCAGATCACATGACAGAAATTCAGTACCTATGTAAAAGAAATATATTTAAAAAAAATTACATAACCTCATCACAATGTTACATTTACAATCCCTACAACATTGCAAGCCGAAATTATCATGTAACCTCTATAGCTGTTTAAGCGCAATCCTCCACCTCTGTACCCAGATTATCGACCTTTTTGTCGCGCAAACTATTAACCCTCGAGCTCAAGATAGTGCACAATAACAGTAAAAATTCATTTCACCCGCGCCCGGTGCCCGGCCGGCCGCGGCCTGAATCTTCGATTTCAACCCCCATTAAACGCTGACAAAGTGGTATTTGGCCAGTCGAAGGCTGTTGACTCGGGCCCACGACTGGAGTCGGATATTGCGAGCCTTATTAGGTTCCGACTCGGAGTCGATTGAAAATCTGGGGCCGTACAGGAGAATGGACTTCGAGTGCGCGTCATATATTTTCGGCGGACGCAAAGACGCGAATCTAATATCATAGTGACGAGGTCGACTTTTGTGGAATGCCCGCTTTGTGTTTCGTTTGCTTTGAATCTGAAATTGTGAATACTAAACGTCTCTTTGTGTTTGCTAATCATAATAGAACATACCTATCTATACAGAACCTGAAACGTTGAAAACCTTCTATTACTTAAAGTTTGAAACAGTTAAATTTAAAAATTGACAAACGAATTGATGCGAATGTATGAAAGAATAATTTATCACGGTGGCGGTACTGTGCTGAAACTGTGGCTTCACTGATCTGTGTGAATCAACCTTTAAGGTTATAACAGAGAGTTATACCAGAGTCGTTTACATCACCTCTATCTTACCCATTTCTGTCGCCAAACAGACGTGCTTGCATCACTGTGTTCCGGTTTGAAGGGTAAGACAGGCAGTGTAATTACTGGGTACTGCGACTTGACATCATATGTCACAAGTTGGCGCCGTACATTGGCGTCCCTGTGGGGTTGTACTCGTAGATTTGCAAGTCTTATAGGGGCCACGTGTACTATAGGCGACTGTAGCCACTTACCTTCAAGTGGGCAGACAACATGTTTGCCAATTTTGTTGTAGAAAAGAAAAATGTTGAAATAAATTCACATCCGGTGTAAGCTGATTCAAAATTCGTGTAAATATTTCAATGAGACATCTCTATACCATTGTCTATTTCTCAAAACAAATTATTTCTTCTAGTCTCAACCTTCGAGGGAAAGTCTATTGAGTTTACTTAAAGACAACCGGCCGTAGTAAAGAAGTGATGAATTGATACTGGCGTATTATCCGTATACTTAGCCAAGCTAATTACACCAGAGCAAAGGAAACCCAAGGATGATATTCAGAAAGTCTTAATTTCAACCGTGTCTAACATAAATGCGCATTAATTACAACGTAATGAATCATAAACCAAACCCATTTGGGAGGATCTCATAAAACAAACAAAGGCTATTTTCTTGTGGCGCTATTTTCATATTATCCCGCTGGAATCTTTGGGACCTTTGAGAGTAGACTTTATTATTACACCGTTAGAGCGTAATTTTGCGTGCTAGCTTTATATGTACTACTGTGATTGTGAGCCAAGGATATATTAAAAAATATATGTCCGATTTCGCTCCGAATTTCAGATTACGGTCCACCCATACAATAATCGCGATGAAACGACAAAAGCCTCGCGATTTATTATGATTAATGTAATTACAATAAAGTCTGCAATCAAACTAGGAGCACCCTTCACATTCCGTCGGTGTAATTCAATTAAACATTCTAGATTCATTAAAGCGCCCTCTACACATAAATCCGGCGCAAAGTCGCTTTTGACAAATTTAAATCGAGTTTTAGCTACAGTAATTTAGGTTCACGAAGTACGAAACTCGACAAAATAACAATTGAGTTCTGCTTCTTTGCGAAGTCCTAGTTTGCTGGCAAGTTTTTAAGCAATGTACGGGTTCGGCCGACTCCGTTAATCTTATTGGCCGCGCTAACAAGGAGTTGGACTGGGCACCGCGAACAATAGCAACTATTGGCTCGAATTCGATACCGGAACTAGCTTTAGGTTCGTATTAACTTGGAGATTTCAATGAAGAGATCAACTTTCCTCTAAGTTCGGGACATAGTTTACATACTCTTGTGGTGCTCCGTTTCATGCGATTGTATGACCGTCTTTGTTAGCTATGCACGATTAGGCGTTGAAGGTTTTGTAGTGGTATGTATGTATGTTAATCCTTCATTCAAAAAAATAATATAATAAGTATAGGTACACTTATAAGAGCGTCGGTGGCGATGCGGCCTCGGCACTGGACTGTGCCCCGAGTAGAATCGGGTGGCCCGCGATCGATCCTGCCATGTACCATGTTCTGACGCTCCGACGATGAAGGAAAACATCGTGAGGAAACCTGCATACACCTCTGCGAAGTAATTCAAAGGTGTATGTGAAGTCGACCAATCCGCACTGGGCCAGCGTGGTTTGACTAAGGTCTAATCGCCCTAATTAAGTGACTTAGGGTAGGCCCCTCGGTGGGGACGTATATGAGCTGTGATGATGACACTTATTAGACTCTGCCAAACTGTTTAACAGTTTGTTGGCATATGACACTCTCATTTATTTAAGGTTAATTATTTATATTTTAACGGGAATCCAATGGTAATGTTAAAACAACTTACGAGTACAAGTGTAAAATGAAAATATGCGGTAATCAATAATTACAAACTGTTTTTTATTGATAGGACCCCACTGATTTATGTAAAAAACAAGATTTGAATGAAATAGTGGATACTTTAAAAGCACATTGGCATCAGTTTCATTTGTGTTGGCAGGTGGGGACGGAGCCCGTACATTTTTGCCCATGGTCCTTTCATCCAAATCGGTTCAGCAGTATAAGCGTGAAGAGGTAACAGATAGATGGACATACACACTTTGGCATTTATAATATGAGTATGGATGCAAACATTTTCATGCTACATACTCGTAGGAGGTATTTGAACCTTACGTAATGGAAGTCAACTTGGGAGCGGTTGATAAGGTATTTAAAGGATTAGCTCCGACGAGACTTAGGTAGAGTTGCTGTAACGTATAAAGAACTAGCTGTTGCCCGCGACTTTGTCCGCGTGGGATTCGGTTATTATCAGAAAGTCGCTAATTCGTTAATTATCTATTAAGTCGCTAAACATCAGATTTCAATGAAACAAAAACTGTATGTCCTTTCAGACCAAGCTTAATTTACCAGTAAAATGAGCATTAAAATCTGTTCATATTTCCATTCAAATTTTACCAACTATTTCCTATAGTTATTTTGCCCCCTTGAGGGTAAAATTTTTACAAAATTTGAATCTCATATTTATTTATATCTAATCAACAGACGTTTGTCCAGTGCTGCATAATGATGACACTGTTGACATCCAGTCTCGCCTCGACCGTCGTCGTTTAAACAGTTTCAGAAACTTCACTTCAAATAAGAGGCACAGTTGTTGCGCGCCTTTCAACAATAAAGCAATATTCAACTATTACCACGTGGCAGGGAGGGAGTAAGTGTTTGTAAATAAATATTTAAAATCTGATGAGTATAGTTTCAAAAATGACTTTCAAAAGTCTAACAAACTATATTCAACCTTACCTGTAATTAAATAGTAATAATCCTCCTAACAATCTCAGCAGCTAATCTCATCAGAGAACAGCTAACTGCGCGGGAGACACGACTATAATTAACAAATGTCTGCGTAAACGCAGAGTGCACTTGCGTTTACGTTCCGTCACTCGCTTAGTCCGATGGGATTAACATGCCTTCCGAAGCACGGAGAAGGTCCAGATATGTCATATTTTGGTCACCCATCATAGCGCTGACTGAACACGGCCAAAGTAACTTAACATTAGTAATCGTTTGATGAACGTACACGCCAATACGCCACCAAGCTCCTCAAATACACTATTTCTATATGAGATTATTCTATATGATATGTAAATAATATTGTGCCCAGCAGTTGGGCGTATATACGTTGAAGTTGAATGTCATTTTCATTACGAATCCTCCGTATCGGAAGGACAGACTAGTGAGAATGTAGTAATTTAAAAAAAATGGTTTATCAATTATACATTACGTCAAGCGCATGTTTGTTATGCATGTTTTAAAAAGCCGATCGCAGGGGGCGGGCAAACAAATTTGACACCTGCCCGACGACGAATAGATGAGTCTGTAAAAAATCGAAGCGTGAAAACATCAAAAGGGCGTATCGGACCGTCAAATGTTTGGCCGGTGCACTCGACGCGACGAGGCCCGAGCCGAAATGGTCCGAATCAACGTTCTCCAATTTTGCGGGTAAAAGGAGTTTGATATTAAAATTCAGTGCCCACACCCCAATGCTTAACAAAGTCAAGAGCTTTCCAATTGAATAAGATCAGATATTTCCCCTTTTCAGGGCTACGTTTAAGGAACCTTTTACGTTTGGCAATCTCTGTATTTCTCCGTATTTTACCCAGAAAGGATGCACTCAGAAGGTGTATTTGAGATTTAAAAGTACACCAACGTTAATTACGTCGAGAGAGAGCTAAAGTAGAGTCTTTTGACGTGTAGCGTAAGCAGCAAAATACGTTGGCAGTTTACAGCTGACGCACATAAATAAAAAAATATGAATAAGAGTATTTCCATCCTTCCGGGTAAGAGCCAAATTGTTGGCCTAGGCGTGTTTGCAGCTTTCATGCTAACGTTACATACATAAATTGTTTTTAACCTTTGCCTTCACAAAAAGGAAGAGATTCTCAATTCACCTGTATGCTTTTTTTAGGTTTGATACCTCATAACTCCGTCATTTGTTGACCGATTTGGACAATTTTATGTTTTTTTGTTAAGGAGGGTATACCTACTGCCCAATTGGTTCCATTGCCACAAGATCTGACGCTGGGTACCCAGGAAAATTGAGGGAAACCCTTCAATGTTTTAGGCACGTCCACGTCTGTCATGTATTTTTTGAAGTTTTTCAGGTATTTGCATCTGGTAGTCAAGAGCCGAGCTGATGATGGAAGGCTCCCTGACTTTTAGGAGTTAGAGGTTATTCCTTGTATTTTATATAGTGTAGGTGCTTTTAAAAAAATTGACAAATGTGATGCACGCTACTGCTATGTATAGGTAACCGCTTCCGTGGTATAGGGGATTTCCTCAGACACCAATTCGCCTCGACTATGTTGAAACTATTGAGTTCTTTACACGTCTGATGAGTAGTCAATGGCAAACACGGTACAAGGCAGCATAGTAAAAAATATTTGACAAAAAATAAAAACCGACTTTAAAAACAATAATAGGCACAGACAACATCACATTTCTATATTGAAGTAAACCTACACGACCCAGCAGCGGAACGTGTATTGATAATTTTGTTCATAATATGCGTGGTTGTAAAAGTGAAATTCTGGAGCTTGGCCTATCTGACCACACTGCACAAATAATAAGATGCCCAGTGAAAAAAACCTGTATTTTGAAGCATTGGTATATATATAGACGCAACTACAGTAAAGAAAATATCGACAAGTTTAAAGAATGCATTAATAGTCTCACTTTTGCTAGCACTTTCGAAACTATAATACAAATGAAAAATTTGACAAGTTTTTCGATTTATTCAAACTATTCTACGACCTTTGTTTCCCTAATATAAAGTGTAAAATACAGACAAATATAAAACCGAAATGGATTACTCGTGGTATTAAACTGTGTAGTAAAAGAAGAAGGCAACTACTTTGGCAACAAAGAATTAGACCTACTAAGGAAAACGCTGATACATTAAAAACATACACAAAAAGATTTAAGAAAATTATTAAACTTACGCAAAAATCTCAAAATAGTTTTTTTATTGAAAAAAGCAAAAATAAATCGAAAACAGTATGGAAAGTAATTAATTCTATGAAACAACAACTGCCGCAAGATACCATCACAGAAATATATACAACGGAAAAACAAAAAGTAGTAAGCCCTAAAAAAATTGCTCTATTCAATGATTTTTATGCAGATCAAGCAAAGCGAATCAAACCTATTAATAATGGAAAAGGTTGCTCTATGTCTAACATGGAAAATTCATCGCAATCGATGTTTATGGAACCAGCTATACCAAGAGATATACTAACTGTAATCAATAGTCTAAAAAACACAAATAGTGTAGGTTATGACGGCATCCGGACAAATGTAATTAAAGCAGTGGCCAGTAAAGTTGCTATTTTATGTCACATTATAAATGATAGTATTCAAAACGGAATATTTCCTAGAAGGTTAAAAGTATCGATAATTAAACCGTTACATAAAAAAGGTGATAAGACAAATCTGAACAACTATAGACCAGTGGCTTTGGTTCCAATATTTTCAAAAATTTTTGAGAAAGTGATTTATGATAGACTTAATAATTACCTTGAAAAATATAATTTACTCTGCAAAGAACAAATGGGGTTCAGAAAAAATAAAACTATTAATATGGCTTTGTATAGCTTCCTCGAAAAAATCTTTCACAATCTGGACACCAATAAACCAGTCTCGGCAATGTACATGGATCTAACAAAAGCCTTTGACTTCGTAGATCATAAGACTCTTCTACAGAAGTTGCAGATGTATGGTATTAGAGGAAATGTACTGGACCTCATACGCTCTTATCTAGAGGATAGAAAGCAAAATACACACATTAAAAGAATCAATATGCAGTCTAAAATTGAAGAAACATACTCGTCTGATATACGAACGGTCGCATACGGTGTACCTCAGGGCAGTGTCCTGGCGCCATTATTATTTTTGAGCTATATTAATAACTGCTATAAAACAAACAATAGAAGAGACAGGCAATAAAGTGACTGGGGAAATCATAAACGCGAAATATGGCCCAGAAAAAATACCATTATCCACATTCTTTGTCAATATTGAACCTGGCCCCAATAATAGCCGTGTCAAAGAAATAAGATACATCTACAATACTGTCGTCTCTGTTGAGGATCCAAAACGAAAACAAAGCATACCACAGTGTAAAAGATGCCAGCAATACGGACACACACAGAATAACTGCATGCGACCGTACCGGTGTGTGAAGTGCGCAGGAGGACACAAAACATCAGAATGCTTGAAGAAAGACAGAACCACACCAGCGACTTGTGCGCTTTGCAATGGCTCACATCCTGCCAACTACAAAGGTTGCGAAGTATTCCTAGAGATTCAGAACAGGAAGAAACCAAAACCACATAACATATTCGCTGGTCCCCAACAACAACAAATAAACAGACCAACAAAAATGGCACAGAAGAATTACAAAGAAAGACAACCAGAACAAACACAAAAAGAGACACAAGACCATGATAAACAAAAGGAGTCTGATTGTAACGTGGCTACAAATCACAAAAGACTTACCCACAAAACATACACTGAATGCGTGAACCAATTCTACACTCAAAGATAGAATGCCTAATCATAAATCAATCTAAAGCAATAGAATTACTCACCCAACAAATGAGCAACATTATGTCCGTGGTTGCTAAAATCCTCAATTTAGTATCTGAAAAATGGCTACACTAAAAATAGCAGCTTGGAACGTTGACGGCCTGCTGCATAGAAAGCACGAAGTTGCTCAACTTATCTCATCAAATAAACTAGATATAGTACTGATATCGGAAGCTCATCTTGCAAGGTACATGACATTTACATTGAAAGATCACTTTGTCTATGTTACTCACCACCCAGATGGTACAAGCCACGCAGGAACGGCTGTGATAGTGCGTAAGAACTTGAGGCATAATGTACTTCCGCACTATGAAACAGAACACATACAAGCCACTACCATAAGTGTTACAGGGCCAAACTCGGATATAAATATATCAGCCATATACTGCCCGCCAAAACACAAAATCACCGAGGCTATGTTCACAGAGTATCTGAAAACTCTTGGCTCAAGATTTATAGTTGGTGGTGACTGGAATGCCAAACATGTAAGCTGGGGATCTAGGATAACCTTGACAAGAGGTCGTGAGCTCAAGAAAGCTGTGGACAAAAATAACTTCCGAGTCCTAACTACCAGGGAATTTACACATTGGCCTACGGATCCTAACAAGAACCCTGACTTAATTGACTTCTTTGTCTATCACGGAGTTACAGATCACTATCTCAAGATAGAAAGCTCTTACGATGGCAGTTCAGTTCATACTCCAGTGATAGTCACATTAAACACCACATTCATAGAAAGACAAGCTAAACCACACCTCTATAACAGAAACACGGACTGGGAATCATTTCGAGAGGAAATTAATAACAACATCCAACTGAACGTACCTCTAAAAACGGAAGAAGACATTGAAACAGTGGTGCTATCCTTTATGCAACTAGTGCAAAAAAGCTGCTGGCAAAATACTCCAGAAATACCCAATAAGAAGAATTTGTACCAAAACGTGCCCTTAGCAGTAAGAGAGATGGTGCTTGAAAAAAGAAGACTACGACGGGTTTGGCCACGAGATGTACATCAGACAAGACCGCTTTCAACAAGGCCTCAGAAAAGTTAAAGTTATTTTTGAAGGAAATAGAAGACGAAACACTCCACGATAGGCTGCAAAACATATCCGCAACTGGTGAAAAAGAACTATCCCTGTGGAAAGCCGTGAACTCTTCCAAAAAACCACAACTAGCTCAACATCCTCTAAAGCTAAGTGACAATGAATGGGCAAAGACAGACAAACAGAAAGCTGAAATTTTTGGTCAATTTCTGAGGGATACCTTTACACCCAATCCTGGAGAAAATGAGCATGATGAGGAAATTGAAAATTATCTCCAAAGTGATGGACAGCTAAGCCCTCCAATAAGGCATGTCTCACCCCGAGAAGTATGGAGGATAATCAGATCCCTCGATTCGCATAAGGCCCCAGGCTATGATCTAATAACTGCGGAGGTACTAAAACAACTTCCAAAGAAAGCCATCGTCTTGTTAACGTATATCTTTAACGCCGTTATGAGATTGTCATATTTTCCACTTGCATGGAAATACTCTCAAATAATAATGATAACAAAACCTGGCAAAGATCATTTACAAGTGTCCTCTTATCGGCCGATAAGTTTGCTACCTACGTTATCAAAAGTGATGGAAAAGTTGATTCTTTGGCGCATGAAGGAAGTCATAAAATCAGATGCCTTAATACCTGACCACCAGTTTGGTTTCAGAGAAATGCACTCCACAGTAGAACAAGTCCATACAGTTGTTGACAAAATACGATGTTGCCTGGAGGGCAAGGAATACTGCTCTGCAGTCTTCTTAGATATACAGCAGGCTTTTGATCGGGTATGGCACAGAGGCCTACTCTATAAGATTAAAAAGAATCTGCCTCATAATTATTATACACTAATGGAATCATACCTCGAAAATCGAATATTCCGAGTCACCGTAAATGAAAGCTGCTCTCAGTTCTATAACATACAGGCTGGTGTTCCGCAAGGATCCGTACTGGGACCAGTATTGTATACACTGTACACAGCTGACCTACCTCATTCGCCACATGTACTCACTGCAACGTTCGCTGATGATACAGCCCTACTATGCAGTAACAAAGACCCTACTGTGGCATCGAATTTACTGCAAGAACACCTAAACCAAATTACTGACTGGCTCCAAAGATGGAAAATAAAAGCAAGCGCGTCAAAATCCGTCCACATTACATTTTCCTTAAGAACTGGCAACTGTCCTCCGGTTATGCTCGGACAAGAAACATTACCACACAATGATGTAGTTCGATACTTGGGTCTACACCTTGACCGGAGGCAGACTTGGCGAGTGCACATACAAAAGAAAAGGGACGAACTCAATGCACGCCTTAGATCGGTCCAATGGCTACTGGGAAGAGAATCGAGACTGGCACTGTATAACAAACTACTTATTTATAAGACTATCCTCAAACCAGTATGGACATATGGAATAGAGCTTTGGGGTACAGCGAGTAACTCCAACATAGAAATACTACAGCGCTATCAAAATGCAGTATTCCGCTCGATTCTAGATGCACCCTGGTTTGCAAAAACTTCGGAGATGCATGAGTACCTACAGATGAACACCGTAAGAGAATGAGAGAGTGAGGTGGTTGAATCTTCTAGAAGATACCAAAATAGAATTGGAAACCATATTAATCCACTTGCAGCGCTCTCAGAACAACCAGCATATCATAAAAGATTAAAAAGGCATCATATTGCTAACCTTCCTACAAGACAATGAACAAAAACCAGAGAGAAGAGCCCTCCACTGGGAGGAGCCATCTCGAACGCCATAACACACACATAAAAACCGCTTATAGTGCAAGCACTGATCGCAGTTAGAATTGTAATAATAATAAAAAAATATTAACAACTTCCCCAAAGCTATAAAACATCAAATGAACCTGTTTGCAGACGACAGCACAGTCGTTTTTAATGAAGGAAGGTACATTGACATTGAAAAGGATATGAACAATAGTCTGATATCTATTATTAACTGGTTACATAATAACAATTTGGAAATAAACTTATCAATGACTAAAATTATGAATTTTCAACTGAGAATAAAAGAACATACCACACATGTCAGTTATAATGGACAAAATTTAGAGGAAACTAATTCCACAACATTTTTAGGTTTATTTATTGATAACGACATGTCATGGAAGACGCAAATTGACCATATTTGTACTAAACTTCATCAGTTCGCGTATGCTCTATATATGCTTGCTAAAGTAGCTAATAATACGGCTCTTGTTGCAGCTTATCATGGCTATGTTGCTTCTACACTAAGATACGGCATTATGTTCTGGGGTAACGCTACTAATAAGCATGATGTATTTGTTGCACAAAAAAAGTGTCTTAGGGCAAGGTGTAAGTTAAGGCGCACTGATTCATGTGAGCCGTACTTTAAAAAGCTTAAAATCATGACTGTGCCATCTCTCTATATTTATGAAGTAATTCTTTTTGTAAAACAAAATATACACCTATTTAATTCTGTAGAGAGTCAACGTCGCTCTAACACTCTCAAATTAATCACGTGTAGAACTACTTTTCTTCATAAAAGTATATACGCAAGGGCACCAAAACTGTATAATAAACTTCCAAAAGCAATTAGAGATTGTACCAAGTTTAATAAATTTAAGAATGAGCTGTCCAAACTGTTAATTGATAAAGCCTATTACTCCGTTGATGAATACCTTAATGAGA
Organism: Schoenobius gigantellus; assembly: GCA_963935595.1. Classification (NCBI taxonomy): domain Eukaryota; kingdom Metazoa; phylum Arthropoda; class Insecta; order Lepidoptera; family Crambidae; genus Schoenobius; species Schoenobius gigantellus. The sequence continues at coordinate 6,639,247 of OZ012554.1, read as the reverse complement.
AATGGTAATTATGATAAATAATATAATTAATCATATAAATAATACAAAATGTTAGCTTAATGTTTTTTTTATATAATGATCTAAAAATCTCATAATTATATGCCATCTAACAATATTGACATGAAATACTAAATGTAATAATAATCTTAATGTAGCGGAATTAATTCTATATACCTGACATAATATCAAATGACATTATTTTTTTTAAGAGTACGGTTAATATTTTTAAAATGATAATATAATTTTTAGTGACGAACAATGGAGACACCTAATGTAATAAAAATAAATATGTTGTAATCGAATAATTTCATTGAACATTGTACATCATGTATTTTTTGTTTGACATGATTTGTATTCTTGTTTGATATAATCGGTATTGAGACGAAAGTAATTAAAAATAATTTATTATAGTCATAAAATTGTTCAATACATAATAATAATGCTGTATTAATTAATATAAGTTAGTTATAATTGACATAATTTCATTAAAATTGACATAATTGTATACAAATGTTTAACTAGTAATATAAGCATGAGAATATATCACGATATCAAAAAAAAATATAATTCGTAATTTGCTATAATATGTATTGATGTGATTGCATATTAGTTTAGTGACGAAATATGGAGATACTATGTAACTATGTAACACCTGTAATACAAACCCATATTTGCAATCAAATAAATAAATATGAAATAAATATGAAATATGAAGTCGGTGCCAAACGATGATCTCCTAGAAAGTAGTAAAATTTGGCACCGACTTCAATAAAGAAGTGTGATGTTGTCTGTACCTATTCTTATATTATTCTTAACTTTTCAGTGTTTTTTGAAGTCAGTTAACAAGAACACATTTGAAAATGAACTCAGCGGGAGTCCCATTGTGTTGACAACTGACACTGCGGGCATTGAGTTGCCAATTACAATCGGTGCAAGAGTTCATAGGTTGCGGTAACTGTTACAAACGGAGGGCCGCTGCTTTTCACTTCATTCTATATTGTACACATACACATTGGATAATACAGTGAGTACAAAGTTTACAGGGGCGGATTTATCTCTGAGAAAGATTTTTTCCAGCCAACCCAAGCGGCAGTGTATAGTGTTGCTCAATGCGAGAAGAATTTGTAATAATAATCATAATATTAACTCTTTATTGCACAAATAATACACGTTACAAAAAAAAACTTTAAAAAAGAAGAAATGTACAAGTAGGCGGCCTTATTGCTATAAAGCAATCTCTTCCAGGCAACCTTAAGACTGAAAAATGGGAAAAGGATAATCAAGGGGAAGAGTGCAGAAATAGGAATAAAAAAAAGGATTGTGTCATAGGGAAGAAAATTACATAACAATAAGCGGCTAAAGATTTATAGACAGGAAGTGACTACGAACTAGGGATTTGAAAGAATCTAGCGTACGCGCTCTTTGAATACTCTCAGGGAGAGAATTCCATAGGACGGCTTGAGAAGGAAACGAGTATGTCAAAAACTGAGTTGAACGAGGCGGGATGTCAAGGGATAAAATGTAATTAGATCGCAAAGTACGACTCGAAGAATTGGACCGAAAAGAGAAATGAGACTTAAGATAAGGTGGAGACATTGGATGGAACAAAATATTGTAAAGGAGCGACAAGACATGTAAATCTCTACGCTGTCGAATTCGGAGCCATTTGAGTTGAGAGCGATAGTAAGAAACATGGTCAAATTTTCATAAATCTATACAAATAAATAAAATTGAAGTGTCTGTTTGTAATGTCAAAATAACAAGTTTTTACTAAATGGGTATGAATGTATATCGGGTACTAATAGCAAAAACACAATTTTAAAAATGTTTGTCTGTCTGTCTGTTTGTTCCCGCTAATCTCCGGAACGGCTGGACCGATTTTGATGGGACTTTCACTAATAGATAGCTAATTATATAAGGTATAACATATACTACTTTTTATCAACTTCAACAAAAGTAACTATTCCACGCGGACGAAGTCGCGGGCACAGCTAGTTAAAAATAAATCTAATGGCCACATTTTGCAGATGCTCCAGCTTGTCGAGAAGTTCTTCAGACAGATCCACCCAGGCACAATCAGCATAGTCGAGCAGTGAAAGTAAAAGTGATTGTGCTAATTAGGAGAAAGTTACGAAACCTGTTGAGTGAACCATATGCAGCATAGATCTTTTTGCGAATAGCTTCAACTTGCGGTCGCCATGAAAAGCACTGATCAAAAACTAAACCTACATTTTTAACGCATTTGCTAAAAGGAACAATAGTGCCACCAAATATTACTGCTGGTAATAAACTATAAATCAATCCTTGAAACAAAATACGGACTGCCAATAATAATTGCTTGCGATTTTGTAGGATTAATGAGTAGTCCATATGATTTGCTTCAATTGTCGATCAGTTTAAGATTGCAGTTAGTTTCAGCGATAGCATGAGAGAGATTTGATAACGTTGCTTGCGTATAGATCTGCAAGTCATCAGCATACAAGTGATAGAGACACGAAAGTGAATCCTACTACTTTCAAGAAAATAAAATTTTACAAAACAAATGAAATTGATTAAAAAACAAATAAAATCAATATACATACATAATAAATACACACATACATTTACACACATACATTACTTCCCGCAATTTTAAACCTCTCTTACACCTGCTAGGGTTGGCTAGTAGAGATCTCTTTAAGAGATAAGCTCGCCCTTGTACTTAACTCACGTACATAAAAAATGTATAAAAATTTGTGTCCAATAAAGAATATATATACATATTTACAAATACATACATACATACTTGCTTATAATACTGATGAGAATTTGCGAGAAAGTTCGTTTTACCACCTACGTAACATAAAGAAGCTTATTTTTAGCTTCTTATTTAGATTAGATAGAAATATTTAATTTGTCAAGGCATCCGACCTTTAAAACCTTTATAAGCAGACAACCAACATCGTCATCTAAATATACCGTTCAAATATTATGAACAAAGCGGAAAACAAGCCCGCCGCGTAGCGTCCGGCGCATTTTTAGGCGGAAAATTCTGGAAACTTCGCCCGCCCCGCGGCAACCGGACAAGAATTTAACGGAGGCATGCATTTGAAACGAGCGCTTTTTCAAACCTATCTCGCTTTAAAGTCATCAGTAATCTGTTATTATATATTATTCTAATAGTATTTCATCGTCATCATCACAGCTCATATACGTCCCCACCGAAGGCCTCGAGCCTACCCTAAGTTAGGGTGTTTAGGCCTTAGTCAACCACGCTGGCCCAGTGCGGATTGGTCGACTTCACGTACACCGTTAAATTTCTTCGCAGATGTATGCAGGTTGCCTCACGATGTTTTCCTTCGCCGTAGGAGCGTCAGACAAATGTAAATATGAAATTCGAAAAACGAAAAACACATTGGTACATGGCGGTCTCGAATTCCGGACCTCCCGATCGGAAGGCAAGTGCCGAGCCCACAGCGCCACCGACACAAATATTTTTTTTTGTATTTGTACAACTTTTCAATGTGAACGAGTTATTGTATAGTTTATAATATTATAGCCAATATTTTTGTCACCCTTTTTATGCGGTATTCCATGGCTTCACTTTAGTCAACATTAAGCATAACACTGTTGTAGTTTTGCACCAGTTTTTTTTTGTTTAAGGATTTATATCATAATAATAAAGATAAAGAAAGATAATATTATTACCCGACACAAATACTATTTGCTATGTGAAAAATCACACCTGGGAAAAAGTAAATATATTTGAATTCTTATGACACATCAGGCTATGAGTGGATACACTTGATAAAAAAACCAAACCAAGCAGAAAACTTCTGCTCCTACGGAGAATGAATCTCTGGACCACTAGGTCATTACTAGATAATCTCAACCATTGCAAAACGGATATTGAGATAGATTGAAGTAGAATCGGCATTTTGGGCAACCTGGTGTGTCACTACACCAAGAGGTCATTATTTTATTGGATGGTCGTAGGTAAAGGTGGATTCAAACTTCAGACAGAAAACAAATCAACCCCCGTAGCACGTCCACCAAAACACGATATGATAAAGCGATTTATCGCGGTGAACCGTCAAAATACAACGAAACCCTATTGTATTTTGACAGTTCACTGCGATAAACCGCTTTATCATATCGCGTTTTGGTGGACGTGCTAGGGGGGCAAGAATTGTTTTTTTTATCTGAATGCAGAATCAAACCCGGCACCGTGCATCGAAACATCAAAGTGATCAAATGTAATCGAAGAATAACAAAAAAAAGTTAGTTATAAACACTGTATTGCAAACAACAGGAGCCTTATTATGCTAGCATTAACGCATTTGTGGCGTGTAAAAATATTTAAAAAAAATATCTACCATCACCATCCTCTATATGTACCTCTATGTATGTGTATCTCTATTTGTCTACCCTTAAAATTGTTGCATTTAGAGACATCATCAAACATCATCTGCTATCGCGAGTGAATAAATTAATTTAGATTGTAATTGATTCTCTCCTTAATTACCTTCGTTTCCAAGTCGATGCTCAAACCCAGTTCGGAGATCGATTGCCCATTCTCACTCTAAAATTAAAAGTCTGCGGTTCAATCTCAGCCGCCAAGCCGTAAAGTTTCAACGGAACTTGGAACCTATTTAAAAGTTTTCGCCGATTCCAAAATAAGGAGGTGAGTCGAAAATGTTAGAACCAGCTATTCCACGGATAGAGCGTCTATCATAACTTGCACTATTTACATTATGGTTACCGACGTAAATTGTTTTATAATTATTTTTTTGTGACCTACAAAGTTTTTAGGGATCCGTGCCTCAAAAGAAAATAATGGAACCTTTATAGGATCACTTCGATATCCATCTCTCTGTCAATATCCTTTTTCTCACGAACGGGTAGAGATATCGAATTGAAATTTATATCAAACTAGCTGTGTCCGCGATTTCGTTCGCGTGGATGTCGGAAAATAACAACACGTCGTACATTGTTTCCCGTTTTTGCAACATTTTTCATTGATGCTTAGCTCTTATTAGTCGTGTGATGTCATATTGCCTATAGCTACCCTCGAAAAATGGACTATCCAACATAAAAATAAATTTTAAATTTGAATCAGTAGTTCCTGAGATGAGCGCGTTCAACCAAACAAACAAAGAAACAAAATCTTAGTAAGTATAGTGAGTAAGTAAGTATTATAATATGAGTATAGATATTCGGGTCTACGATAGTAGAATGATATATCGATCGAAGATATGACCGTTTATATGGCATATTTTAGAGTTAATTTAAGGTATTTAACGTTCATTTCCTAGCTTTATAGAATCAATCTGTAGAGAAATCTAGACAGAGGAAAGAAAACTTTTGTATGTAGAATCATATAGACTTGAGCTCTCTTGATATGGGGCTTAGATATTTAGAAATTCTGGTAGATGCTCCCAGTACTCAGAATTAGTAAGTTTTTTCTAAATAGTTTTCTTTGTTATTTATACAATTGAGGAAGCCAAAACTAATGGCTAAAATAAACAATCCTTACTATAGAAAACAAAACCCCAATGTGATTGAGAGGAACAAGTTCACCTTTCGATTAAACCTTCGCAATAATACTGAGGTCGAAAACGATACCTTATTTATCTGACCCGGCAGTAATTTTCTTTAATCTATCAAAGTTCACTGTTAATCCGACTCACGAGTACGAAAACCCTTGTATGAGTGAGACGCCAGTACGTAGATCCAGAAAGTTAAAAGGAGACAGATACACATATCGCCATCTAAATGTTTTAACAACTTTAAGCCGAGCTTAGGGGAGACACGTTTTATCTGGTTGGAATCAGGTCTCATACTGAATAATAGGAAAGATTTTTAAGCATTTATTGTATAACCCAGGGGTTGCCAAACTCGTGGCACACTTAGAAAATTTGAATTTTCTAACGGCACCCTAGTCATGTTTTTCTATTTCTTTTTATTTTTTTTTTGTTATACCTTTTTCCGAAATTTGCTTTTTGCACAGACATCAGGGACGCCTTACGGCATCCCTGATCTCTCTCCGTGGCACCCCAGGGTGGCGCGACACCCACTTTGGAAACCTCCAGTTTAACTTAAAAATACTTTATTAACTGTGGCTTGAGTTTTTAAAAAATTATACAGGCTGGCCAATTACAAAAGATATATTTCTATAAAACGCCTTGGCAATCAACATAGTTGTAGTGTAAAATTTTCATGTCGTTCCCATTTGCGTTCTACTGGGTATGAGTCTTTTTTCACATATGACAGGGAAGCTCTTGGACTTCCTCTCACCTGATAGTAAGATATGGTGTAGCTAACAGCGGAAGCGAGCTTCATCTGTACTCCCCAACAACTGAGGAACTGGCAATCTTACCTAAAATTATCGGAACACAAAAATGACATTAGCATTGTTATAATGGCGACAAGACAAGACGCTGGTAGCTATCCAGGCGGGCTCAGAAAAATATCTGCCCACACGGGGAATCGAATCTTGGACCTCCAGAGCAACCAGGTGGTCTCAACCACTAGACCACAAAGGGAGTTGAGAAATGGTATCTTCTCGAACAAGGATGGACTGACCCAATACACTACGTCTGACCCAACACACTAAAGCTCGATACCTGTTTAACTTTGGTGTCGAGTTTTGTTTCGAGCTATAACATTGTCTTTTATTTGCACGAGTCCTGCTCGCATTTAAATGAAAATACACATTTCAAATTTATTTGCGTATATCTGGTTTTCAATATGTTAATTATTTAGTTCGACGTTTTGAAAGCTTTTATAAATCGTGGTCACGTGACGACTAAAGCTTGTGGGTGTCATAGAGTTAGATCATTATCACATTTGTTGCTTAAAAGGGGTTGTGAAGCTGTAAATTTTCATACAAAAAGCGATAATGCTTTTCTTTCTCTTTACATAGTCCAATTTTCATAATAATTGGAAATGTTGTAGATATAGTGAAGATCTAGTTTGTACGTTTTGATTTTGAAGTAATATCGCTCAAAATATAAATTATTAGCATCTTAATATCCATATTTTAGACTTAAAAACTACCTCGAGCATTTTTATCCTTTTTTGACCAAATTCTACTAAATTACACAAAAGCAAAACGTACAAATATAGATTACGGTATACTCAATCTAATAAGACCAAAAGTATTTAATGTCGTAATGGGTTAGGGGGGTAAAACCGTTATCGCCCGAAGCAATATTTCAATAAGAAACTTGCCTCGGACTTTCAACTCTAAGAGGTGTGCAACAAACTGCATTTTTGAAAGTGCATGCTCGAGCCATGAATTGGCACTTCACAGTCCTCTTAAAACCAAATATACACGAGTAAATCCGAAATGTGTAGTTTCATTTAAACTGTTTCGAATTATCCATCTCTTTGAAGAGATATAGCCACAGTAAGCTCCTTTGGTCGGCTCTTACGACATCTAGGTACGGAAACAAAGGGAGTAGCGAAACGTATTTTCTAAATCCCATACTGTACGGACAAAGAAATGCTGATACAAATAATTTCATGATAAATAAACATTAATGCAGCAATAAGGCAAAGGCCACATCGGAGGTGGCATGCTTAGAGATTGGCTAGGAGGCAGGCTTAGCGGTCAAAATGCTTCGATAGATAGTGGCCACACCGGCAGCGTGCGCCTGGTGATCTAAAGTGTATTTATAGACATATACGAGTATTTTGTTACAGTAAAATGTCTCTCTTTTAAATTTTTCTAGAAAAATGCTTATCGAACATGTTGAGTACGTGATATTAATTATGTCGATGTCTACTAAATGAGAATTTGAAATTTTATAAAAAAAAGGGAAAACATAATAATAACATAACTGTAAAACAATTGTAAAATATCGGTTACTTCTTGCCACAATTTTTTAACACACATAAATTGTTTACGTAACGTGTGGAAGGAGTTCACAATAGCTCGTTTTTATAAACCGAAAGCTATATTATCAATCAATTCCTCCACAATGCATCCTAGTAATCTAAGCAAATAACCGACGCGTCTGTTCGCCTCGCTAACTGCTAAGCCGCTATCGAGGCGCCAAGCGTCCCACCAAGTGATACAGGCAGGGCGCATAACATGCAGTGTGTTGGTTCACTGGGTCCAACTAACCTACTGCCGCTAACCTTTTGGCAAGTCATATTCCTACAACGACCAAATCAGAACCAAAAATATCTTGATCCCTAGACACCTTTGGATGTGAATACTTAAGAATAAAAATGTTATCTTATTTATTTGCTGAATATACACTATGAAGGAAAACGCCGCCCCAACTGATAGGCCTGTATGTACCACTACAATGTTCTTGTGTACATTATGTACTCAGCAACCCATACTCATCATCTATCTACGTGATCCGGAGCAATACTGGAGGGTCCGCCCTGTCCCTGGCGCAGTAATAAATCATCCGCAAGCTTAGTTCACAGTTAACACGTTTTTGAAAAGCCTTGTGCTGCTTTTTTATATTTCGCGTAAGGTCGACACGAGAAGTCGATTATAAGTTACGGGACCTTTTTTGACATGTGAGCACATTTACTTATTAGGCACGTTATGCGTTAACTCATGTATACATCGTTGGTGATGACACGATATCGAACGTAACGCATAATGTTTTACGAGCGCCTTGCCATGTATTAAAATGGACTAGCCGAAGTGGTTTCTTTCTTCGTCTACATCTTCAAGAAGGAAGAGAGCTTATACTGTCGGACCTTATCAACTTACCTCACCTTTAACTGTCGGAACTCATCAACGTTATTAACATTGTTATTATGGCAAAAAACTAAGGTTAGGAAGTGGTAGCTAGCCAATTTGACTAAAAACCCTATCACCAACTAAACAATAGAAAAACTTTTGCGCCTACGGGAAATCGAACCTCGAACCTCTAGATTAATAGCTGGTGATATAAACCACAAACCACGGAGGCGGTTAAAAAATCCATCGCATTAATGTTGTCACAGCAACATTCAATTACGAAATGATGTAGGACACATAGTATCATTTGTACATATCATAATATATCAAACGCTCAAGTATGCTATTGAAACGATAGAAAAATAATCATTAAAATAAAAAAAAAAAACAAACTTATCACTACTAAAATAACTCGAACGATTCGTTTAATCTCTAGATTATTTACTCGCTGTCTCGTCCGGGGATTAATGAGGTAGGTACGTCCCATAATGCGTGTTTCATATTCTGACCCATGTATACAGCATTATTGATTACATTTTAGGGTATATAGGCGTCCCTTTTATTCCGCTCCGGTTGCGTCTGCAGCCCTCTCATCCGGTCCGCAAACTAACTTTCATCCCCGCATACAACTTGTTTTCACAATAAAAATGTTATGACCGCCGAACCGAAGTTTACGATTTATTTATTCGGAGATAGTTCTCGAGTCGTCGGAGTGTGTTCGGGGCTGGGCAAATAAAAAAAAATCGACAAACAAGCCCCAGGCAATAAATCAGAGACGGTCATTTGGTTGTCTCCGGGAGAAATGAAACGGCGACCTGGGACAGAAATTAAATTTTTAATCTTGTCGTCTTTCAATTGAAATTAAAATATAGCTTGCAATTTCGTTTCGTTTAGGCAGGAATTGAGTCATGTAAATTGTACGCTTGACTATAATTTTGGAAATTTCGAAATCTTATTTTAAGAGGTTGAGAAACGCCAACGACCTTTTGAGACATGATTTGTACTGGATTACGGGCGCGGTGCGTTATTGAAATTGAGAGAATCAATCAATATATTTTTTTAAAGTAATTATTAACTTATATAAACATATGAAACATCAATATTATCAAATTAAGTGTAACTAGTTAATTAAACACCAAGGTCGAGAGAATTTTAAAAATAGGTATTTGTAAAATGTATTGCTGTGTGTCCGAATAACTAAACAACTGTGACTAAACTGAGCGCGATAGGGACAACTGCAGCTGGGACCGAAAATACCTATGAAAAGTACTCGTAGGTACACAAAATATACATTTCGTATTTTTCTGTTTTCTCCGCGAAAAATTGACCGATTTAATTACTTTCTGCGTTAAAAATTAAAGCAAGGCTTTTTCTGTGTTTCAATTTGTTTGCTGGACGTTTGAATACAGCAGAAAATTAGGTCGATGTTTTAGGTTTTTGAATGTTTAAAATCTCTTTTAATAATTAACTTATTAAAAAAACGAAAACATAGGACCATGCTTATGGTGGCCATTGATTTTATTAGAAAAAATAAAGCAACTAGTGCCATTATCCAGGAAGGAAACAGGGGACTGCGTTTGTATGGAAAAGCGAACTGTACGATTTCCTCTTAAATAACCTTTGTTAAATAACTCGGATTTCCTTCTGGAAGCTGTTTTTGATGGGTGTCTTTGGTATTTGATTAAGGCGCATAGTGAGGTCAATCATAAAAATTCACTGCAGAAAAAACCGGTTCTCTTCATAAATATTGAATAAAAAAATCTAGTATTCTTTAGAGGATGATCTTTTTAATTTTTTGATAAATTAATGAAAACTTGGTTAAAATGTGACCCAAACATGCCTCGATTTTAAAACTTTAAACCTAATCGCGTCGTAAATATTAGGTTAAATCATATACTTTCGATTTCAATAAATAAAGTGAACAATATTCTAGAGGATGGTCTTTTTAGATTTTTTTATTTGCTTTTATTAATGTTTAATTTAAATAATTCATCTTACGCGTAAAGGTTTGCTTAAATATTCCCCTCACTCTCATTCACTCACTCCTATGTAATCAGTGCGGGACGAAAGACGCAAGGTCATTGGGACCACTATGCGCCTTAAAATTTGTTTTGGGGACATGGATATTCTCAAAAATATTTTCAATAGTAAGATATATATTTTTTTACTGCGGTATATTAAACAGGTTCTGCTAAAAAAAGTTTTAAGTGGGGTTCGATGAGCTCAGCCCAGAGTTGTCAGCCTCTTAACATGATTTCCTGGCGAGTAGTAAAAAATACCTATTCTGTACCTAATTATTTTTATTAAAAATTCAAATCGGATGGTAAATGTCAACGGTCACCCATTGTAGTTTTCACTTACACGTGGTTAGCGTGTAAGTGAAAACTACAATGGGTGACATGTAACTGTAAACCTTTGCTTTGCGGCAGAATATAGGTAGGCAAGATACGAGTACAGCGCAGATGCCTTATAGATTACATCTTTTTGTTCTGTTTAAATTTAAAAAATTAAATGGAAATTTATTATATATTTTCATAATTTAATAAATGTATATTTTACTGGTATAATCGAACTGACCACAGATTTTTTTCGTATAAGTAAATGAAACTACTTGTAAAATCATTGTGATCACGATGCAAGTTATACTTTTTTCGGATCGGAGCATTTATAACTTAAAATTTTTGGGATAATTATTCGAGTTTGGGTATTTAAATCGCGATATTAATCTTAATTTCAATATTTTTTTCTAAAAAGAAAATTATAAATAATAAAACTAATTAATATTTATTTATTTTATTTATTTATTACATTAACATGTTTAAGCTTATGGTGGTTAACAAATAAAAAAATAATAAAATAAAAAAGCAAGAAAAATGAAATAATAAAAAACTAATTTATGAAAAAATAACGCTCCATACCACGATCGAACCACTACTGCCACACAGATTTGAAGACGAAGATCTAACGAACGAACGACGAAGATATAGAGTATAGACCAATCCTGACCTGTATGAAATAATAAAATGAATGATTTAATATTTTTTTGTAATGCGACATGCAAATAGATGGATGAAAGAATTTGAGGCGATGCAATAAAAGTTTCACTTTAAAAATAATTTTTCAGTTTTTTTTTTGTATTGCTTCATAAAGTACTAATGCGCTTCAATATTGCTTTGTCCACTAAATCTATACAAATAAATAAAATTGAAGTGTCTGTTTGTAATGTCAAAATAACAAGTTTTTACTAAATGGGTATGAATGTATATCGGGTACCAATAACAAATCACATTTTTTTTTGTCTGTCTGTCTGTTTGTTCCCGCTAATCTCCGGAACGGCTAGACCGATTTTGACGGGACTTTCACAAATAGATTAGCTATCTATTGGGAATATGCATAAAATTTAAATTTGTCTCAAATATTTTTTTCTAGATTCTTTATTGTCTTTTACATTATACTTAAAAGGTATTTTTTTATTTAGTTGTTATTTAAACCCAAAAAATATTATATAAAAAGTGAAAATTATGGGAGAGAAATTCAAACTTACAAAACGAGCCACCATTGGTCGAAACGGAATGTGGTCAGTGGTCATTCACGTCAATGCCTCAATGGATTTATCGGCGTCGATATTCATGTGTTAGTAGTGTTTGTGAGAAAAATTATTTAAAACTGTATTTCTGTGTGATTACTTGTGTATATATATTTGTAATCAATCTAGGACGATGACAGAAACTGGTTTTGTCAAAGCACAATCGGATAATCTACCGAAAATAGATGCATTTATTAGGTCAGCATATTTTGCATCAAATCTCGATTTTACGAGCGCAGTGATCGAAGGACTGAAAGCAGCAAGGTAATTTATATGTTAAATGGTATATTTAAGTCCAGAACATAGATTTTTATTCATAAATGTTTAAATAATACTTACAACAAAACATAACCTATACTTAAGTATCTACATAACCATTTGTCATTAAAATTGTTCCTAAACTCCTAATTTACGTCTATATCATTATAATTTACACGTAATATTATATTATTGAAGCTCACTCAAGTATGATATGTTTATATACTTTTTGTCAAAATGAAATAAATACTTACTATATTGCGATTTATATGAAAACTTTTCTTTCAGTATTTAAGTGCTCGTTTGTTTCAGATCAGCACCGGCCCAATTCTGCTAATAAGTTATAGCCGAATCGAAACTGAAACTAACTTGCTAACTTTGTTGTAATAAAAAAATCTAAATTTCGTAAAACCGCAATAGGAATAAGCAAGCTCTTCAACTTTTGTACAAGTTAGGTTAGTTTTAGACCGAATCATCTACTGCTCAATATATAATTCACACTAAGCTGTACATAAATATAGCACTTATAGCACGCTATAGTAAACAAACACGAGACCAATGACAACTAAAACCAATGACGTCATCAAAACGCGCGCAAAATGGTGGCGTTTGAACGGCTCAAATTTATTTGATGTTTTAAATTTCACTTTGAACAATAACTTGACTATTTTCAAGCCTATTTATATTTTTTTCTATGTTATAAAGATGTAATTGATTAGTTTATGAAATAATAAAAAAATCATGCATATTCCCTATTATATAAGGTATATCATAGGCTACTTTTTATCAACTTCAACAAAAATTACTATTCCACGCGGACGAAGTCGCGGGCACAGCTAGTGTGGTAATAAAATTTTCTCGATTTTCCTCTTGTCGTGACCGTGACATCAATATTTCATAACAAATTTTGTCGTGTGCTGTGAAAGCATGTTTGATTTATTTTAACTAGAGTTTCATCAACGTTTTCATTGCAACAATATTTCATAAATTGTCTGTGACGACGCAGCCTAGCCAAAAGGGTAGGTTCAGCTCTAGACGTCACTCTGGGACACGGGACGAATTTTGGTAGAATATTCCCGCCGTGTAAAGAAGTCGATGTGGTTCGTTTGGGCTTAAAGCCAAAGCAAGTAAATACACCGCCTTACCTTGACTATCCGCACCACCGCGTCCTTTGACCTCAAGCAGTTGTCTCTTCGGGTTTGAGGGTGGCTGAGGATGGTAGTGCCACCACGAGTTCAGCTAGCACTTTCACGCACCAATTCGAATGCAAATGATGTTGCAGCCGCACACAGACACGAGGAATGCAATCACAATAATTCCAGGGCACGATCACTTGATTAACCTTTGTTTATGTAATTTTTTAAAAGCGCTTGATGTTGCGCGGAGCTAGGCCATTTCTTTTCTCTGGTGGCGGGAGCCAATCCGCGATCACATAAGGCGTGCATGCTCATGCCGAGCCTTGCGATTGGCTTAGCCACATGAACCACTGACACAGGTGGCGGGAATTTCGATTTAGAAAAATATTGTTTTTCTTTTGTTAAATTTGAACGAATAGTGAACATACCGCCCACCAAAATACAGCTGGTATTTTCCGGTTAGAAATTGATATGGAATTATGAAATATTGAAATTTACAGACGAATGACTAACATTAGATTTGATTATACTAGATTAATGACTAACATATAAAAATATATATTCTAGATTAGTTGGCATTAGGTTCTATGGGTAGAGGACACAGCTTGACTAGTGGACGCTTTATTAAGCTGTCTCTGGTCTTAATAGTAGCCACGCGAACGATACCGTCGAGGCCCGGATGTAAATCGGTAACTCTTCCCAAAGACCAGTGCAATGGAGGTCGAGTGTCATCTTTGATAATAACGATAGAATTGATTGATAACGGTTTTGATGTTTTCGTCCATTTTGCACGTTGCGTTAAAGAATGTAGGTATTCGTTTTTCCAGCGAATCCAAAAGTTTTGAACAAACGATTGGATGAGCTGCCAACGGCTTAATCGATATAATTTGACATTGGAATAATCCTCATCAGGCACAGCTGTTAGGGGTTCCAGGGTTAAAAAATGACCTGGAGTCAGTACGTTTAAGTCGTTTGGATCTGCACTCATTGGATACAACGGTCGCGAGTTCAAAACAGCCTCGATTTGAATGAATAATGTATCTAGCTCTTCGAATGTCAGTACTTGATTACCGACAATGCGGTAAAGATGAGACTTAGCAGCTTTGATTTGGATTTCCCATACGCCTCCAAAATGAGGTGCAGAGGGTGGATTGAAGTCGAATTGGATGGCTTGAGATTGCGCAGCCTCCGCAAGAGATGAAAGGTGGTTACTGGCACCGACAAAATTTGTACCACAATCAGCATGGATTATGCTACAACGACCGCGCCGACCAACGAACCTGCGCAGCGCGGCAACAAAACCCTCGGTAGAGAGAGACGACACGACCTCAAGGTGGACTGCTTTAGTCGCCAAGCACACGAAGAGACAAAGATAGGCCTTGTCGATCTTGGCGCCTCGATGATGGCTAATCTTGATACGAAAGGGTCCACCGAAGTCCACACCTACCACCGAAAATGATTTAATTTGGTTAACACGGTAGGATGGTAGATCACCCATATACGGTTGCAGCGGCCTTGGATGGGTCCAGTAACAACGTATACATTTGGATAAACACTGGCGAATGGCGCGTTTTGCTGATAATACCCAGAATCGTTGCAGAAGTAAATAATGAGTGGTATTTTGACCAGTATGACAGTGCTGACGATGAACGGATTCGATAATTTTTGTCGTAAAAGGATGAACACAAGGTAATAGCGCTGGATTTTTTTGTTCATATTCAATCCCAGCGTGGGAGATGCGACCGCCCACCCTGAGGACACCCTCGTTGTCAAGAAATGGATTAAGCTTCCGAAAAGTTTTAGGTAAGAGTTGGTTTGATTTGAGCCGTTGAATAACTTCAGCAAACTCTGACGATTGAACATGTCTTACGATCAAAAATAATGACTTATAATTTTCGATTTCAGTGGGGATCACACTGAGATTACGATTCCTTACACTAGGAAGCAAACGTCGCATGTACGAAATGATTCGAATTATTTTATCGATTGAAGAATACCGCTTCAACAGATGATCGATTGGCGTTAATGATACATTCGATGTGTCGCTAGCAGTAACTAGCACAATAGGCCGACGTTCCTCAGCGCACGCCAACTTCTCTACGTCGTTAGAAATAGAAGACTGTGAATAATTAGGCCACTGATCGGGTGATTTTGATAGCCAAGTTGGTCCTGACCACCACAAAGAATTTTGAAGTAGGTCACGTGGCAGTTGTCCTCTTGAACAAACGTCTGCGGGATTATCTGCGGATGCAACGTGGTGCCATGACTCCACCGGAACGGCATCTTGAATAAGACTCACCCGATTGGCAACAAAAGTGTTCCAACGAGACGAATGCGAACGAAGCCATGAAAGAACGACCGCCGAGTCCGACCACAAATTAATCGAAGTAAAAGATAGATTTAAGTCATAGATGTCCAAAACAAATTTTACGAGCTTCGCGAGCACCACGGCAGCACTCAATTCCAAGCGCGGTAAAGAAAGTTTCTTAATGGGTGCAACCCGAGCTTTAGCGCACAACGGTATGACCTTGACAGATCCATCGCTAAATAAGATGCGCACATAAAGGATTGCTCCGTATGCAAGTTCAGAACTGTCACAGAATCCGTGAAGTTCGTACGTTCGTACAGATTGAGCTGTAAGGCAACGCGGTATTCTCGCCTTTTGAAGCACTGGTAGTTGATCACAAAAGCTCTTCCAGACTTTAGCGATTTGCTCAAGAGGGTCTTCATCCCAGGAGACACCAAGGAGCCAAAGCTGTTGTAGTAAGGTTTTAGCCTTAATAGTTACAGGTGATAGAAAACCCAAAGGGTCAAAAACCTTTGCGATCTCACTTAGTATGTTTCTCTTAGTACAAGAGCGATTGGAGGGTTGGACATCAAACAAAAACGCATCAGATGCTGGGTCCCATTTGAGACCAAGCACTTTGATAGTCGATGGTTGATCATCAGAGAATGATTTTGAATCAAGAAGACATTCTTCTTTGGAAAGATCTGACAATACCCGAGGATCATTACTGGCCCATTTCCTTAATTCGAACTGGCCAAGTTTAAGTAAATTAATAATCTGTGACTTAGCCTCTAACGCCAAGTTTAGAGTATCACAACCGGAAGTTACGTCATCAACATAAATCGATGTGGTTAATATTTGCTTAGCTAAAGGAAAGGCGGCACCTTCGTCTTCCACCAGCTGTTGAATGGTTCTGCAAGCTAAAAACGGTGCCGATGAAGCGCCATAAGTGACGGTATTTAATTTGAACTCTTGTAAACTTTGATGACGTCCGGTTCTCCAAAGAATTCGTTGATAATCGCGTTGATCATTCGCGACGAGAACTTGCCTATACATCTGACGTATGTCAGCAATAAAGACAATAGCGTGTAAACGAAAACGAAGAAGCACGGCTACGATATTTGATTGAAGCTTAGATCCCGTTAGCAACGTATCATTTAAAGATTGACCTTGAGCGTCCTTGGCCGATGCGTCAAAGACAACCCGTAGTTTGGTTGTTGTGCTGTCAGGTCTTAAAATGCAATGATGCGGTATATAATACCTTCCTTGATTCACTTCATGTGCATCAACTAGCGACATGTGACCGGACTGAAGATAATCATCCATGAATTCCCGATACTGACAGTGAAGATCAGGATCGCGTAAGAGACGACGTTCAATGGCATGAAAACGACGAACTGCGATCTGGCGAGAGCCCTCAAATATGGGCTCAGCACCATCCTTGAATGGAAGTCTGACGATGTATCTACCCGTTGAATTACGGCTGACATCACGAGTGTACGCTTGTTCGCAAGCAATCTCATCAGGTCTTAAAGTGGAAGCGTGAGGCACGCTATCAATCTCCCAGAACCGTTGAACGAGAGAGCATAACTCATCATCTGGTTTCGATGAAAATTGCAATAATGATGACGATACGAGTGATGTTCGACCTAGTAATAGCCAGCCGAAAACAGAATTGAAAGCTACAGGTTGATTCACAGCACCTTTCACGCGTTGATTTAGGAGCGAATCAGCAAAAACATCTGCACCTAAAAGAATGTCGATAGACCCTGGTACATCAAAGCCAGGATCGGCTAACGGTAATGATTGGATATGTGACCATCCCACGGTATTGAGTTTAGCTATTGGTTGATCACCGCATATGTTTGCAATAACGTGCATGTCCACGTTAAACAACGATCGATTACGAGATGCAATAGAACAATTTACTAAGCCGATAGTGCTGGCAGCAACGCCTCCTAAGCCGTTGATATTGATTTCGGATTGGATTGGCTTAAGATTTAAACATTGTGCAGCGTTCTTAGTAATAAAATTGTTCTGACTGCCAGTGTCGAATAAAGCACGGAAAGTATGATACCTTCCTTTTGAATCTTGAATTTGAACGATTGCTGTGGCGAGCAATACAGTAGAATGTGGAGTAGATTTAGAAGACGAATTCGAATGGGAGCTTTTGGTTACTAACGACACTGACTGAGAGTCAGATACGTCGGTTTGATTCTCATTGTTGGTGGCGCGATCCTTATGAAGCAATGTATGGTGTTTGTGTTTACACTTTAGACATCGGAATGCGGATATGCAATCTTTTATTTGGTGTGATGGCTTAAGACAGTTGAAACACCATTTTTTCTCGTTAGCGATAGACATACGCTCGTCTAAGGATTTAGCAATGAAAGATTGACACTGAGTGATCAAGTGATTACTGGTACAAAATGAACACTTTATAATATTCGTCGCAGTACTCGTTTTATCATTTTGAATTTTGTTCGATTTTAATGAGTTATCTACAATTAGCGTATGCGACGCGCTAGAACGTTTTGAGTAACTGGAACCTGACGCATGAGGCATATTCTTGTCAGTACGTGAGACTTTGTTGGAATTAGAAACAGAAAAATGATGATCCCGAATAAGCGCTTCACACTTCGAATGTAAAAACTGTTTTAATTGTAAATATGTGGGAAGTTCAGTGTTGCTACACTTTTCTTCAAATTCGCGTCTTAACTTAGAGTCCAATTTTGACAAAATATGATAAGCCATGACAAAATCCCATTGTTCAACAGGAAGATTTAATTTTCTCAAAATACTTAAATTTTCATCCATACAATCCAAAGTTTTAGTAATAGTAATAGTAATAGTAATATTTATTTGCAAGAATATGGTTAGTAATTATAATATTTTACATTTTAGAGTGTATCACATATTCTATTGACATAGTCAATGTGCAAATGTTAGGTTAAGTATGTCTTATATTCTAAAAATTATTAAACTTATAAAATTCAAAAAAAATTACATCATAATTAGGAATAGTCAATTTTCTTGTTTTTCTACATTTTACAACAGAATTTTAATGAAATCAATGTCAAATTTACATAAGTAATATACAATGTCAAAATCAATAGGCTAGTTGACCCTTTTTTAAAGTAGGGCTTAAAATGTTCATAATTGTTGTATTAGACCATAGCACATGAATATTATTTTTTTCGATGGCTAAAAAGTGCAAAATATCTATTTTAAATTAAGATTTTCAATTTCGGACCGAAAACACGGTCAGCCATGATAGTCTGTTGATTATCTGTGGCAATGACGTCAGTCTTATAGTAAACAAAGCACGGGGGCGAAATAACCTCACAAAAACAATGCTTTCTATTAAATATCACAAAATATAGTAAAACTGTATATGGAACGGGACAATAGAACAAGAATATAGAATTACCTCTTCAAATACTCCAGGAAATCTGTGGATTAGACGTACCCAGTGATATAGACATGCGAAATATTTGGTTAACACTCGCTTAAAGAAATCCTGTAACTATCTACTGAAACTCAAATGTATTTTTGCGAAAATCACATTAATGTAAGTACTATAACTGAATAACTCAATCTGTGTAGGTACTTCAGTTTCAACTGAAACAAAATAGAAGTTTTTTTTTAGGTTGTATGTAAAATCAAATCTGTATGTAAATTAATTAAATTTTTATCTTTCAGTTAGAATGAAGACTGACTGCAGCCGACCAACCAAATTTTAACTTGACCGGAAAACTGAGAGAAAACTTGACCATTCACGCCTTTTTGATTTAATCTAAGTTATACACTGACACTAGATGATGTTTCAAAGAAAAGAATATGTACTTATGTCCAATTGAATAATGATGTAATTGAATATTAATTAAAAAGTATGTAATACAAACAAAAATATCAAAGTTTCATAATGAATATATTTATCTAAACAACTTTTACTTGAATTTACTGAGTACCTAATTAAGATTTTTGTTGCTTTCAGTGGTTACTTAATGAGAACTATTGTGTACTAACCTGTTCTCCTCTTAACAACGAGATTGATAAGGCAGTAAAAGTTGTGCAACATAATACAAAGCAGTGCATGCTCAGCCACAACATCAAAATGTGACCCGTCAACTAGAACAACATTATGTCAACAAAATAACTCAAGTATTCATATACCAAAGCACCATAGAAGTAAATAGGTCCAGTTTGATAAAACTGAAAGATGTTATATCTTCACTGATTAAACCTGCTGGCCACCATGGCTGGTAAATTTCAGAACAGCTTACGCAAGAATATGCAAGTTATCCATTTTAAAGCCGTATACAAATATATTAAATGTGATTGCTGTGTTGTCAGCCTGTGCTCTTCTTAATTTACAAGACCCTTCTTATTAAATAAATAATATAAAGAAATTTTTTTTCTTTACTTTATACATAACTAACATCTAAAGATGACATAATAAATTTTTGTACTACATTAGTCGTTATGTTCTTCACTAAAAAAATGTTCTATGTTTATTTGACAATAATGACTTGTAAAGGTTTAAGTTGAATCAAAATATTTTAATTTGAAATACATGTGTTTTATTTTTCCGTTACACCTTAAAAGATTTATAATATTTTATAGGTTTGTTCCTCATATTTATCATTGTTACTCAAATATATTAAATGTTCCAAAAGTACAAATAGGTTGAATAGAGTTAGATCAAATTTATTAATTTGTATACTTATATTGCCTTAAGGTCGCAGGTAATAAAAGTCAAAATAATAGTAAAGTGATTTATTATGAAGTAATACTTTCATATAATTTAGGAAAAATGTAGTATAGTTTCCAAAATGGCACTATTTGATCAATTAGTTTTTTGACATACAGATTGTTAGAACAAATACCTAGTATAGCTAATATTGTCACCTTTTGAGTGTTTTCAAAATTACATACTGCTAGCAACACAAAAGTATATAAGTTTTGCTTTAGCACAAAACATCTGCATCTATACTTGAGTTAAGCATACTGTTCACAGTTTTCCGTCTTTGATAATTAACATTTTCTTCAGTAAAAGAGCATGACAATTTTGTATTAATCTAATCATCTAATTTTATGGATACCATTTGTTGAATAGACTATTACAGGGTATTAATCAGAAATGAGGTCACATTTTGCAAATTTCAACCCAAATCTTCATCTTTCAACTTTTATCCACATTTCATTATACTCGTAGGCCGTAGGTGTCTGCAAGATTTCCCACCAAAAATCTTCCCAACAAAAGAACCATCATGTGTTATGCACTGGCTGACTTTATAGCACATGGAAGCTGTTATTGTTTATAACGAAGCTCGAACTAAATAGCACTTCTGTATTGATGATTCGTGGTTTAGTTTTCTATGCACTTTATTCTTCCTTCATTGAAGAGGTCTTTTATTTTTTAAGAAATATGTCACAGTCTGTGTCTGTGAATATATATATATTTTTCCTCCCAGTAATTTTCTTCATGTTTGACAAATGAACAACTGCCAATCTTTCTCTTTTTATGCTCATTTACAAATTCTTGCAGTACTACACTGGTATTTGACACATGATACTGATGTTTTCTTTTCAACATATCTCTTGAAGTAAATACTTTGTGTTTATTTGACTTTTGAGAGATAGAATTCTATCCAATAGCATTCAACTGCTGTACAAAATAGCTCCTCACTGTGATGGTGCAACCACACCAAAAATGCATGTTTGCAACTCTTTTCTGCCGCGTGACAATCTTGACAAGTACACTTGTAACCTGTTCCTCATTATAACAGTATTGAAACTGTACTTATATTGTTAAGAGCGATACACAAAGAATCTCCTGACCATCAATCTGTCTATTTTCGGAAGATTTCTACTACCTATCTGCTCTCACAAATCCAACATCAATGGTTGATTTTGCTATTAATACAAATAATTTACGATATTTACAACTATAATAACGGAGACTTGGACGATTTTTTGCCAGTTTTAGGAAAGAATAGTAGTGCAAATCGACGAGTTGTTGAATCAAATTTGACATTTCTTTGTTTACTATATGAGTGACGTCACGGCCCTGACCACAGGATATCAAAGCGTTTACGGCGTGTGATAAAAAAAGATTATTTCTAGCATTTTCAAATTAAAATTTTACAGCAATCATTCATTGTTATTTATTAAAATCGGTATATTGTGGAACCTTATGCCAAATACTGTTAGAAATAAACAATATTTTAATAAATTTTGATATGAGTCAACTACCCTATTCTATTAAACTTATTACCTACAAATTCAAGAATATTTTATTCTCTTATACCTTTTACCTAGTAGATATTTAGGTTTGTCACAGCCATGAAAGCAAATCCATTCTCATTTCATATTATTTAAAGTTATTGTTTAAAATCCATAAATTCCCTTACACTGTAAAAACACTTTTCATTCAGCCATTCAGTCAAACTTTTTTTAAACTTATTATTATTTAAAACCTTTATATTATTAGGCAGTTTATTAAATAATAGAATACACATGTTAAAAACGTTTTTCTTGTAAATATATTTATTAGCTGGTGGTTGATGTAGAAGGTAATTGTATTCCGATCTAAGTCTTCTCGTAGAGACTTCCGAAAATAATTTAAAATGGTGACTATTTTGCTTCACAAAACAACAAATGACTAGTATATACATGCATGGTAGCGTCAGTATTTTCATACTAATAAAAAGAGGTTTGCAACTTTCTAAAAACCAAGCATTACATAGGGCCCGTATACATTTTTTTTGAAGTTTGAATACAGTCTCTAATTCTACAGAATTACCCCAAATTATTAGACCATAATTCAGCACTGATGAAACGTAGCCATGGTAAGCTGCCAATGTTGCTTCCAGTGATACAGTTTGTCTAATACGTTTTAATGCAAAGACAAATCTATCGAGCCTTTTACAAATTTCATGAATATGTTCTTTCCAATTTAAGTGTTCGTCAATTGTTATACCTAAAAATTTGATATTATTTACTTCATTTATTTTTTTATTATCAAGTTCTATGTTGAGATTGGGAGAAATAGAATTGTATGATTTGAATGTCATAAATTTAGTTTTGTCCATATTTATTTGTAAGTCATTTAAATTCAACCATTGAACTAACTCTTTAAAAGCTTTATTTACTTTAGTTTCAAAATTTATTTTATCGTCACATTTTACAATGAGAGTTGTGTCATCTGCAAATAAAATAGTTTTTTCACTCACAGCATTAGGGAGGTCATTTATAAATATCTGAAATAATAACGGTGCTAATATACCACCTTGAGGAACTCCAAGGTTGTTGTATTTTATCTGAGATTGATACTTAACCTTGAATATTTTTTTATTTCTGTAGACCATTTGAGAAATTTCTGTACATTGTTTTCTATCCGACAGATAGCTTTGTAGCCAATCATATGCATTTCCTCTGATACCGTACAGGTCAAGTTTTGTTAACAATTTTTTGTGATTAACCAAATCAAACGCTTTACTCATATCGAGAAAAATTGCCATTATAGGGTACCCTTTATTGATATTATCTGTGATGGTTTTGATTAATTCAAAACAAGCCAATGTTGTTGAGCTCCCTTTGCGAAAACCAAATTGGTTGGGATGTAAAATATTTCATTCAGTGAAAAAATTATTCAATCGAGAAAATTACGAAAATCATTAACGTTTTGTAAGTTGAAATTAATATTTAAAATGTCCTTCCAACAAGAAAATGCTAACTCGCGCTTATCTTGATAACGCGCTACTAAAGCTGCATATGCGTCCGAGTAATGATCACCAGTTACAGGAAAAGTTCGAGCCAGAGTCAAAGGATCGCCGCTCAGCGATGAAATGAGGTAGTGAAATTTCTCGATATTTTTTAGATCAGGACAGTCATGAATAAGCGCATTATACGTATCAATAAATTCAGGCCATTGTTTAATATTACCGCAAAATGAAGGTAACTTAATTCGAGGCAATTTTACATGAGATAAAGATGATGATGATTGGGGTGAACTATTAAGTTGATGATTATTTAAATGGGAGTTTATACTTGATTTATTTAAACTACGATAGATAGACTGAACTTGAAAATAGGTATCATCAAAACGTGTACGAATATCATCATCATCATCACTTTGGCCCTCCTGGTCCGACTCTAAAATATCGATAATTGCGAAATGCGCGCTCTCAAAATCCAATATATATTTATCTAGTTGATCGCAATAAGAAAAAAATAGATCTTGTTGACTATCATCAACACGCGCTAATTTACCGACTTCGAGTGCCTTCACCAAACGATTTAATGCTAAGGTACGTTTCCTACGCAATACAGGTAAATCATGAACTGAGTAACATTGTGAATATGTTTGTTTTGATTTAGATCTACTCGCCGAACTGAGCTTACGTATTGTACGTTTCGGATTAAACGACATTTTCCTATAAAACTATTCAAAATAAAGAATAAAATGAACAAGTTAAATAGAATGTACCTATAGTTGCTATAGCTGTATTTCAACTACTAATAGCCGGATGTTTTAAGAATTGTACGTGTAAACGAATATGGCCGCCGCGATAAGAATTACTAAGAATCAGCTGTTTGTGCGATTTCACACAGACAGTTACGAATTAATTGAATAGGTGACACTAACTTGTCCACGTTTACGAACGTTGTTGAAATAAAGATTAAATATAAATTACTACAGCCGATAGGATATTATACGAACACCGATAATAGAATAGATTGTTCATACAATGATCTGAAGCAAAATATATTCACCGCATACGAATAGTATGTTCGTAGGTAAACAAATTACGTCACAGGAATGCAGCAAAGTTTACGTTACGCACGGCGAAGTGCAAGCGAGTGCTCGAATGATTTGATTGCTCGTGCGAATGGAGTAAAGAAATGGCGAATGAATGAACGTTTATGAGTGAATGAATGAGTACCGTAGCGGTTTTAACGCAAACGCAAAATGGCCAAACACTTTGAATTGCTTTCAATTTACCTTCATACAAAGAAAAATGCAAATCACGTATGGAATGACGAATAATTACCAAAATATGATTATGATATAAGCGTTAGATAATAAATCACTTTTAAACGTGAATGTTAATATTGAAGTAACAAAGTAAGCGATAATTGATTCGAAAAATACCAGCGTTATTCGAGCTTTTAGTAACAATTTATGACTTCAAAGGCCTTTTCCCGGGTTTCGGCACCAAAAAGATGTGACGACGCAGCCTAGCCAAAAGGGTAGGTTCAGCTCTAGACGTCACTCTGGGACACGGGACGAATTTTGGTAGAATATTCCCGCCGTGTAAAGAAGTCGATGTGGTTCGTTTGGGCTTAAAGCCAAAGCAAGTAAATACACCGCCTTACCTTGACTATCCGCACCACCGCGTCCTTTGACCTCAAGCAGTTGTCTCTTCGGGTTTGAGGGTGGCTGAGGATGGTAGTGCCACCACGAGTTCAGCTAGCACTTTCACGCACCAATTCGAATGCAAATGATGTTGCAGCCGCACACAGACACGAGGAATGCAATCACAATAATTCCAGGGCACGATCACTTGATTAACCTTTGTTTATGTAATTTTTTAAAAGCGCTTGATGTTGCGCGGAGCTAGGCCATTTCTTTTCTCTGGTGGCGGGAGCCAATCCGCGATCACATAAGGCGTGCATGCTCATGCCGAGCCTTGCGATTGGCTTAGCCACATGAACCACTGACACAAGTGGCGGGAATTTCGATTTAGAAAAATATTGTTTTTCTTTTGTTAAATTTGAACGAATAGTGAACATTGTCCCTCCCAACATTTTTACGAATCTATGATGAGAACAATTTTCTGTCGTTATTTATGAGCTTAACATACCAATTATTTTTGCAATTTTTTAGGTCCGCCGAAAATAAATTTAGAGACAAGGTAATTCTACATCATGCTGATGTAGAAAATATATTTATAATGACTGTTTGTGTCAAAAAAAAAATAAAGAGAAAAAAAATGTTATTATTATGGATCTAATTGCACAGAACATTCATTTTTAGATGTACGAGTATAATGAATGCTATATCTGGCTGGTTAATCTTCGTTGAATTATTCACATCATTTTATGATGTGAATAATTCAACAAAGATAAATCAACTTTTCAATACAGTCCACAGAAACTTCACAAAAGACAGCGTCACCAAACCTAATAAGTACGACCCTGTAACTTGTATTGTATGAAAGTAAATGATTATCTAAATGATGTTAATGCTTGGTCTTAATTGTAAACTTAATTTATAGATATAAATGTATAATGTACACTGACACATCTTATCTTGTAATCTTGTAATGGAAGTTGAACTCAATCTTTTACTTTGAGTTCTGCGTCCAATTGACGACTCTGTAACAATACAGGAAGAAAAAAATAGCCCTTGCTGGTTTTCTTGCTGGTTCTTTCCAGTACAAGGTCTCCCGCCGTAGACTTGTGAACCAATGGCGTAGCTTCTCTGACGTTCAAAAGTGATTGTAAAATCCCAATTGAATAAAGGATATTGAATTTGAATATCAAGATTAACTACCCGCGTTTATACACGTGATCGTTCAAGAACACGTCAACATAATCATAACAAACACTAATTATAAAATAATCAAACTTTTAAATATAGGCCGCCGAGACAGGCAACAAAAGGCAACATGTCACCAAACCTAACACGACCCTGTATCTGTCATTTAAGATCAACTACCCGCATTGATACACGTGATCATTCCAGAACACGTCAACATTAGTCACCGTAACGGCTCTGAAAGAAAGTCCCCGTGTCTTGGCGCGACGTGACCGTCCCATCCGGTGACCATTTGTCACGTGTTTCTGGCATTGGAATTGGGACATGTCCTGTTTGTATCCGGTGATTTGTGACATTGTCCCTTTGTATTGTTGATATGGCGTAACTTCGTTTAGGATCGCGCGTACGGGGAGGTAAGCTTAGTTTTAATGGGACCGTTTGGGAATCGTGATCAGAAAATTTCGAGGAAGTTTCTCCCAAATTTGAAGTTGAAGTATTATTAAAATACTTTTTTTTATTATTAGAGTTTTTTTAGTATTAAACAGTCACACTTTTTATCTGATTTATCATTTACAGCTATAGAATCATATGCTAAGATAACTGAATCATACCAACATAGGCTTTAGTTCTCCGTCATTATTGTACTGTAATCTTAATGCTGGGTGCGGTCCATAATCAGACAACAGTGTAAACATTTACATGCGTGCAAACAACCCATTCAAATCGTTTGCACTGCTCACGGACGTAAGCACTCAGATCAATTTTGGACCGAGCTTTCGATCTGTGAGTCTGTCAAGTTGAGAGTCAATGTTATTTAAACAGAAAAATTGGAGAGAGACATGTATTATGCCTCCAGTATCTTTACGGAGCACTTCTGTATCTATTATAGATAATCTAATGAACAAATAATTTGAAACAAACTAAAATACAACTCCGCGGGAAACTGATGTTGACTTTGACATTGACCGTTCTGGAGACAGTGCTCTACCCATGCACTACGGCTCTTTTCTGTTAGCATTGTCAGCATCCATCGGTGACCTCATCTATTACGTTATACCCACTTACAAATGCGCATATGAGCAATTTTGGACCGACTGATATCAATTTTTGGATCGCACCTGCTATCTAGACAACCTGAGACCGGGCCCAATTTTCGCATGACATTGAGAAGCAGTAATTATTACGAGCTGCAATCCAATTGTGATGTCGACATATTTTTGGGCAGATTGAAAGTATATTATCGTAAAATTAGGAATAAGAACTGAATTTAAAATTTAATACCGGAGTAGAATTATTTAATTTTTTAATGGATTACTAATTCCGTCTATTAACCTACATGTAAGTAACTAAGATAAGAACCTTAATGCTCAATGCCGTGTACATTTGTAATTGTTATATGTATGAGATATAATATAAGAATAGGTACAGACAACATCATTCGTCTATATTGAAGTTGGTGCCATATGATGATCTCCTAGAAAGTCTACATTAAAATTTGGCACCGACTTCGATATAGAAATGTGATGTTGTCTGTGCCTATTCTTATATTATTTTTAACTTTTCAGTGTTTTTGAAGTCGGTTTTTATTTTTTGTAAAATATTTTTTATTTTTATATTTTAGGGAATGTAATCTTTTGGTAGCTGGTATTAAATTAAGATCAAGGTCAGCTCAGTTCATGACTACCAGACGCAAATATGTAAATAGCTTCTGAACAAACATGAAACACGTTCGACGTACCTATAAAATTTAAGGGTTCGATTCCCGTGATCACCTACTGCGCAACGGGTCGCGGGTTCGATTCCCGTACGGGACAAATGTTTTGTATGGCCTACAGAAATTTGTTCCGGTCTGGGCGTATGTGCATGTGAAATTCTATGTTTGTAACTGCACCCACGACACAGGAGAAAATCCTAGTGTGGGGCGACGTTTTAAAAAAAAATTGAAATTGAATTGTAATTGATTTTCATGGGATCCCATCATCAGATCCTGACTTTGGTGACCTTGAGACTATTCGAAGAGTAAATTTTATTAATTATAAAAATAATTATATTAGTCGGTCCACAATTGGCGGAGTAATCGCGCAACATACACAGAAAACACGTTGAAAATACTTTTAAAATTGAAGGGATTCCCTCCATTTTATGAGATCCCATCATCAGATCCTGACTTTGGTGACCTTGGAACCATCCCAGGAGTTTACTCTATCGAATGCAAAATTTCTAACCGACTTTAATAAAATATTTTACAAAAAATAAAAACCGACTTCAAAAACGCTAAAAAGTTAAAAATAATATAAGAATAGGTACAGACAACATCACACTCTATATTGAAGTCGGTGCCAAACGATGATCTCCTAGAAACTCTTAAAATTTGTCACCGACTTCAATATAGAGTGTGATGTTGTCTGTACTTCTTATATTACTTTTAACTTTTCAGTGTTTTTGAAGTCGGTTTTTATTTTTTGTAAAATATTTTTTATTTTTAACTTTTTAGTATCTGAAATCTTTTTAGTGAAAGAAACCCTAATTAAGATAATTAGCGTTTCCCTTTGACTTTCATTGGATCCCATCATCAGATCCTGACTTTGGTGATCTTGGAACCAACTTAGGAGTATACTCTATCGAATACAAAAAGAATTTTGAAAATCGGTCCACAAGTGGCGGAGTAATCACGTAACATACACACAAAACACGTTGGACACACCTTAAAATTTAAGGGTTTTCCTCGATTTTCATGGGATCCCATCATCAGATCCTGACTTTGGTGACCATGGGACCACCCTTGGAGTATACTCTATCGAATACAGTATGTTACGCGATTATGCCGCCAATTGTAGGCCAATTTTCAAAATTCTTTTTGTATTTGATAAAGTATACTCCTGCGGTGGTCCCAAGGTCACCAAAGTCAGTGTTTGCTGATGGGATCCTATAAAAATCGAGGAAACCCCTAAATTTTTAGGTGTCTCCAACGTGTTTTGTGTGTATGTTACGTGATTACGCCGCTAATTGTGGACCGATTTTTAATTTTTTTTGTATTCCATAGATTATACTAAAGTGGTGGTTTGATTCGCGGCTCAAGCAGATGATTTTTCAAAAATCTTTATTTTTATGAAAATAAAGGAATGTTTCCTTTTTGTAAAATTTGCTATCATCAATATTAAGGGTACTTTTCCTCCAACCAAGGTCTTTTTTTCCACCTTGTAGAAGTGTGATGTTGTCTGTACCTATTCTCACATTATATTATACTTTTTAGTGTTTTTGAAGTCGATTTTTATATTTTGTAAAATATTTTTTATTGTTTATTGTCATAGAGGAATAAAACTATAGTGGCATTTTATTATATTAGTACTTGTAACTGTCAATGCAGTCATTCTTTTCAGTTTTTTTTGCTAAAATAGATTAGGTATAATGTGTTATTAATGCTAATGGTATTTTTTGAATATACACTTAATTTATTACTTGTCATTGTCAAGTTAAATAGAAAACTACGCAGAATGACAGGTGCGGACCGCCGGTTCTCTGACATGAGCTTACAAGCTAGGGTTAACAATATTTTTGGCTTTGATAAGTCATTATATTTTTACGGGCTGTTTTATAAATATGTCAATGTATAGCTTAGATTTAGTTACATAGTAGTAATAAAATTCTAAAGATTTCGCAGACGTTCTTTCGAATAGTAGATATGTATTCTAATACGTATATTTATAGTAAGTGTTGTATTTTTTCAGGCATGACAGAAATCCAGCTAAAGGATGTAACATTTAACGTCTAAAGCCGCAA
The DNA here is from genome assembly GCA_963935595.1 of Schoenobius gigantellus. NCBI lineage: Eukaryota > Metazoa > Arthropoda > Insecta > Lepidoptera > Crambidae > Schoenobius > Schoenobius gigantellus. The sequence goes on along the minus strand of OZ012554.1, from coordinate 6,608,962 downwards.
AAGGTGTAAGCTCGGTTGAACCCTTAAAACCTGTCTAGAGGTGTAAAAGATTAATGACTTCATATGTTAAGTGTCAATGCTTTGATGTAGGGCTTACGCGGTATTTTTATTAAATCTTTTAACTGTGTTAAGCAATTTTGAATTCTTAACAGTTAAACTCTATAAACAGACTGTCATTACTTACTTGCATTTTTTTTTTTTTACATAATGTTAATTTAATATTTAACCGTTATTTTAATATTATTCTTCTACTATAAATAGTTTTATTAAAAATTCAGCAATTAGAGCCATTGCAATGAGATTATGTCCAAGAAATGGTACTTGTCTAATAACTGCTTCTCAATTTTTCTTTTTTTTATTCATAAGACTATACACAGATATTTCACTCAAACATATTACTACCATGGATACTTGCAATTTGAAGTCATATTTTGATAGTATACTCCAAAAATTATAATTGTGACGATTCCAAATTTCCAATACATCAAAGGTAAAGGCGGTGAAATAAAGATATAAATAGAGACCAGTTATACATATATACATAATGTCAAATATTACGGTCGTTAAAAGATGTTGAAAATTTCATAGCAAAAAAATAAACAGTTTTGGATTCTCAAAACAATTTACATAAAACAGGAAGTATTAACATTCTAAGTACAGAAAGATTTGTAAAAACTGATCAACACCTTTTGACCACCGTACTTTTCTAGAATCAATATTGTACTGACCTGTTCTACCCACACGTTCGTTGTCATGATTTGATTCTTAAGATTCTGAAACAAAAGAAAATATTTTATAATTAGTACAATATTCAAAGCATAAAAAGAAATTTATGGACTTTGTTGTTTTGATTTCATTCAGTTTTGAAATAGGTTATCCTGATATTCTAACATTTAATTGCTTTTCTATATTACAGGCTATAGATGCTTGTGTCCATAGTTGTACAATGCAGCATCATCCAAATCAAAATATCCTCATTACGCGAAGGGACATCACGCTTCCTGCTGGGACGCCACCGGCGATGGTCCAAACATTTATTTATTATTAAATACTGCAAAAACAGAAATTAAACTAATTGTTTCTACATACATATAGTCCGCTACTACGTTTGTGAAACCGGATCAAAAGCATCCCCAGTTGGTGGAATTAGTGCCATGCCCCACCACGATCGCCAAGGTTGGTGGGGAACATCCAATCCTATTGTTGGTAGGAATAGTGCATCGCGAACAAAATAATGATGTTTTGGTTCACCATATTGCGTTATTCTGAACAAATTGAACTCTCGAATGGATCAACAAGAAACCTAAAAATGAAAAAGGCACGGACCACGAGTCTGTGGAGATTTAACTATGTAAGAGTATTAATAAAAAATATAAAAAAAAACAATTTGAACTCCTTTTACAGTTTAACAGTGTGTACATACAAGAATTCATTTGCCACTGGCGCAAAAATGTAATATAAGATCGTGAATATTGCCGTTGTGGATTTGGACATATAAGACTTCTAACATTTTTTAAATATATATTTCCATTAAATTGTTAATTCAAATCTCTCCTCTTAGATCCTTACCGGAAATATTGTGCAATTATACTCGTATATGAACCAAATATAACAATAGTACCTATTACTTCAGTGATAATACATAATTCATTGTGTAGCGTATCATAATATAAGCTTATTAGTCGATTATCTCATTCTAAAGTGATGAATAATTTTCTAATTTAACAGAAGTAATCAAATCATAAAGATTTGATTACTATCACTATATGTATACACCTGTTGAGCAATTTAAAATTGACGAATATTAATATGATTGGTTGAAAAGTAATGATAAGTTAACCTTTTTTGTAATATTAGTTTTAATACATAGAATAACTGAGACTCATTATGATCACATACACAAACTGTGCAAACAGTTTTGTGAGACTTTGTCTAGTTTTAAGATATGCTGTATTTATAAAAAAATAAAAAGTTGATGATAATAAAATAATAATGTGTCCATTAGTGCACCCAGCATATATGAACTTAAGCAACGCTTGCCGCAATTGGGTCATGGATGGCTTCAATATTTAAAATCCCATTAACTTATCCGTATAATGTCAACCCCTAACGGTGACATTACCTACTCCGGTTCCCTTTGCACGGTAGCGGTACATAGCTTAAAATTGATACGAAACTAATCTCCGTGGGAGGTTAGTTCAATACACACGATCAGATTCTATATCTATATTGTCTATAACTGGATCCGCTTTCCCTAATGTGAAATAACTCAATATCAACACTGACTTTTTAATAAGAACAACAACAGCATCACACAACAGAAAATTGATAATGATGATTAATGATTGATTGATTGATTTATAATAAGAATTTTAAATAGTTTACAAAGTTAAGGTATATACAGGATTATTTTTGAACAGTCCTCCAAATTTTTTCCCCTCTTCAATAGCGGTAATACAATTAATTTATAAAATAAAAACATTTTTTTTCACATTTTTGTTTTTATTATTTCTTAAGTAATCTAAAATAATGGTCACTTTGTTTATTGCGCATGGCACCTAGCGCAAGGTCGCTGCGTTATCATGATAAGTATTCGCACACTAGAGGTTTTTCGCTAATTTTGGGTCTATAATATCGAACATTTCAAAAGTGGCCGTAAATGTGGATTTCAACAAAAAATATTTAACCCACACCTTTTAAATATTTATTTATTATACTTTCATTATCATCATTCAATTTTGGCGGGGGGGTACGAATATAATCCTGTGTATATGACATTATTATGATAACTCTATTACCTCTGTTGGTAATCCTCGAATAAATAAAATAATATAGCGTGTTAATCAAATCTAGATACAATTACAGAGAAAAGTTACTATTAATAAATGTGAAAGCTTTTCAGATGTTTATTCTTCGACAATTGACTTTAACAGGATATTAATGAAAAATTCTAGTATCAATTTTATATTTGCACAAAGTGTCTACAGACTACATACTATTTTTGGGTCCTATTCTACTTTCTTTTTTTATAAGAAAAATATTACTTTATTATCTGTTAAATAATACAAAAAATGTTATAGTGAGAAAATCTAAATCGATTTTGTTAGCAAAGTATCGTCTCTTTTCAGCACTTAGCTTCGCAAACATCCAACACTTTAAATTTTAAAATCCAAAAGCGCCCGATCATATCGACTTCGCAAAACTCATTTTCGTACAAACTCCAAACTGTGCTACTTCATTATCGAGAACAAACAAAAAATATCAAACAGAACGCAAACAATCGTCTACAAAACAAACTTTCTAGTTTCGAGAGTATTACTGACATTTCCCGGCGCGGAATAAAATGGTAAGTAGTTTTCCTGCCAGAGCGTTCCGAGCACTGAAGATCCTTTGGATTTAATTACCCAGCCTCAGCTGAGATCAGATAAAATTGCATTCCACAAGTCCGGCGAAGAGTTAGGATATGCCGACACTAGCAGAGATTCCTGTAAAATGTTGATATTCAACAATCCACGAAATGTTTTGCTCCACGCTTCTACTGGCATCCGCCCTCTGGAAATGTTCGCTCTTTCATATTGTGTTTGAATGTTCCAAGTATTTGAGTCTGCAAAACTTTTTCCTCTAAGGCATACCGGCGTTTCTTATTTGAATCAGTTTGAGGGTCTTCTAAAACATTAACATTCTACCTTATTAAATTTTGATGAATTCTTTTTTTGCAGAGAGAAATTGCTCTTGGTAACAAGGAGGCTAAATGTTAGCGCTGTGAAGAAATTAGATGATTAACATTTACCTACCATAAAAAGCGCCTACAGAATTTAAAAAATACAACAATAAATTGAGTAAATCTTTGACTTATATTTAAATAGAAACGTGAGATTTACTGAAGACGAATAATATATAAAACACTATTACGTAGTTCTAATAGTTTATATATTTATGGAGCCTTCTCTTCATAGACATAAAAGTGACAATAGTAGACAAGCTTTTATTATCAAAGGACATGTCCTCGATTGGGCTTAAATATCATCATCGAATCGAATTGCTGTATTTTCAAATACTGATTTTTCCATTGGGTTTAACTTGAATTCTAATGAAGACGCAATTATCCTATATGAACAATAGTATACCTACTAATCAGATTTCATTTGAAGTTCCTAGACACACAGTTAACTTTTAACTGCAAAATATTTAAATATTAACAACAGGCACTGTTTTAACATACATACATAATATAGCATGGTAAGCTCATAACATTATTTTGATCCAATATTAAATATATTACATTTGCATTACGAATACACTTATCTTGTATGTCACGTTACGTTCTGTACATCAGATTCTTTCCATTTCTCCTTGAAAACCAAGGGCTGTAACACTTCTTCAGATTATAAATCTTTAATATAATTGTAATCGTGCCCTTCAATGCATGTCTAATTAACAGCTGCTTCTGCCACTGAGCGACATAGATCATTCGGGGCAGTTACTCTCCTTTATTGCCAACATAACATCATCTATAGCCTTAGCCGGTTCGAGGATTTGCGAACGATTATGGTCGGATTGTTCCACCGTCATAAATGTTAAAGGAGCATAAAAAGTATTATGACTATTTGTTTCCGCGGAAGTGTTTCGATGGGGTATTAAAGTGATTCCGTTTTACGGCTGTTTGTGACTCGAATACCTTAACAGTGCGTGTTTACGATGTATGGAAACTATGCTGGCAACCTATTGAGCGTGTATTAGGAGCGCAGATAAAATAATGATTTTTTCGTTCAGACGACAATTCGGAGTCTAACGATTCTTTTAGTCTTTGCCATTTTCTGTAATTTCATTTATAAAAAACCGGCCAAGTGCGAGTCGGACTCGCGCACGAAGGGCTCCGTACCACTGACTAGATAAATTAACATTGGAGTTGAAAAATATGTTCTCCCACACATTCCACCTGCAAATGTAAGTTGGTACGCACAGTATTGAGTGATTTACCATGTTATTTTAATATCATGGACTTCTTATAGGTTTTTCTATAATCTATAGGTAGAAAACTAATTTCTGTATTTTTTTCAAAATTTTAGGTTCAGTAGTTTCGGAGATAAGGGCAGAGAATGGTGAATTTTCGTCTATTTTCTTGAATAGCTTGGAAACAATTTATTTTAAAATTACAAAAATAGTACATTTAAGATCTTCACAATAAGACCTTTCATTTGATATGTCACACGATGCAGTTTTCATTTTTTTTCCGCCTTCCCCCCAAAAATGACCTCTCATATACAGATTTCATCTATTCACGTCACACCTCTGCATTTGGGTCACAGAAATTGATATGTGGTACTAAATTTCAACTTAATCGGTCTAGTAGATTCGGAGATAATTGACTGTGACCGTCAGACAGACGGATACACGAGTGATCCTATAAGGGTCCCGTTTTTTTATTCGGATGTACGGAACCCTAGAAACGACTTTTTAGGACAAATATATTTGTGGATTTTTAGATAACATTTTTTAAATAACTATAAAACACAATGCACATCGTCCTCGAAGCTGAAAAATCAACGATTACGCCCTATTAATACTTTAAATATCATGCTTTAGGTATTATAACAAATAAAAGCTATTAAAACTACACTTCAAGTTACTAAAATCTGTTTCGAATGATTTTGAAAATAATCACACTAATTCTAGCATACAATATTTTCTGTTGAAGAACTGCTAATCCAAACAACCCATTTCAAAATGGAAAAGTATTAAAATCACGTCATTTACCTACGCTTTTGTGCACAATACTTACATATTAAAATTAGTGTCACTATCTCATACGTAAATTAAAAACAATGTTTACGAGTAAAATCCACAAACCGATGCGACAGTAGTTCTGTCATTTAAAAAATTAAAAATTTCCAGACTCTGCCATTTAACTGAGAAATTCCTTAATTCCGAACTAAAACCGCGCTCGCTGCCACACTCGGTTCTCCTTAAGCATAACGACTTTTTACATAATCGCAACTTCTTGGAAAACAGTTTGTTCCATGAATCTTTAGTGAACGCTTCTTTAGGAATTCACGAAACCACTCTGTTTCAAAGTTAATTTTTAACTAAGCTCTTAGCAACTGAGCGTTTTAAGTACCTATATCCGTTGACTGGCGACATCTGGTGCGCGAAAACTACTCCCTGATGAGTAATTAAACTTTATAATTGGATCGAGTGAGGTCAATTTCGCGACTTGAACTTGCGGACTCGTGGAACACGTTTTGCTAAGCAGTTTAGTTTGTAAAACATGTTATTAATGTTGGTATAGCATGCAGCCCTCGTTTGATTTCAAGCAGATGTTTTTACACTTGGTTTGCTTGGTGGCAGGCCTTCAGAGCCCGCCTGGCTAGCTACCACGGTCTTCCTTAACTCCGTCGCCATAAACAAAGAAAATAACATTCTGGCACAGCCAGTTCCTCGGTTTCAGTCAGTCAGAGTCCAAAAAGAAGCCCAAATTTTCTTGTGCGACCATAGACTGGGGATTTATTATTATTAATATTTCATTAATTCGGGGCTATCTGCGTCACTGCGACCTGCAAAGATCTATTGTGACTAGCCTCTAAGTAAGACTTATTAGGCCTTACGTGTGCTCCTTTAGCTGGGCACTGTGTAGGAATGATAAGATATTCCCGCTTGGATTGTTTTTATATCGTCTGGGTCGAGAATGTGTTTCCCCAGTGGTTGGCTTCTTTTGGGGTTCACAAAAGCGCTGGGGATTCCAAGTGCGTATTTTAATTTAAGATTTTTAAATTCGGTTTGATTCGAGTTGATAAAGTTAATTGTATTATTATCCACAATTTACTTATAATGAATTTATAATGTTTAATATGTGTTTAATTAATCATCATACTCAAATTTTATGTTTACCGAATTCTTACTCCTATGCTTCCAACTGTTTTTACTTCATAGGCTCAAAATAATGAAATAGTTTAAATTAAACTACACTTCTCTACCATGACCATGATATCATCTCTTGACCACGAATGCTGCAAAGCGTTCGAAACGTCGGGCGAAATGATTAAAATGATCTAAATACACGAGTAAATTCGAAAAGTGCAGATTTAATTAAATGTGTAGTATTCGTGCAGATAAAAGACAGTATTATAATACAATAGTTTTACGACGGACGCATTCAGTTTCCTACCTCTAGTTGTAGGTTTTCCGAATGATGTCGCAATAGGTTCTCAAACATCCCAGCGAGATCGCGAGACTACTACGAAATTCCAGAAAAGCGTCGAATGCTCTAGAAAGCCCACAGAAATCTTCTGGAACCTAATAGGAAAGTATGAAGAATCATCGAACGTTCTCGAACATTACGAACCCATGAGGAATGTTCTGGAAAGCCGCGCTATACTCATTTCGATTCGTTTTTAGAGCGGCGGCTGTAGGTATTTAAAAACCGTGCGTTTTACGCCTGGACACAGTTAAATCGAAGAGATTAAAGCGTAAACTACGAGTGATCATTAGTGCAATCTACTGCGAATTACGTAGTGTAGTGCATTTAAAGTTGTGTTGTACTGCGTAATACGGAGTGAAGTGCGTTTTAAGTGGCGTTGTACTGCGTAATACGGAGTGAAGTGCGTTTTAAGTGGCGTTGTACTGCGTAATACGGAGTGAAGTGCGTTTTAAGTGGCGTTGTGTCTTAGTTTTGGAGTGTTTGTTTTCGTGGGCGTAATAAACTATTTCTGTTGTGGAAGTTATCATTTTGAACACCCCCACCCGTAACAACATTGACTAAAATCCAATATACAAATTACAACATGAAGAAACACAACTTTATTCAAGCTCAAAAAGATATACCGAGATATTTTCCATTTAACGAGATAACTTCGAAAGGGCTCGAGAATCCGTTGTTTATTTATAAGATTACAATCAACTCTAATCCTCGGATAGTAATTAAACTTTATAATTGGATTGGGTGAAGTGAAAGACATGATTCGTCTATTATCGGCCCACTTCCGATGAACTCAACTTTTCCCATTTGGCTTATCTAATTTCAGTTTTTTGTTGACATAGCCGCCACGGTTTTTGGGACGAATTGCTTAACGCGCAATACCTGTGTAGCCTGTTGACCTTTTTATGGTTCCGCAGTTAACTGAGAACCCTTGTATGTCCATCTATCCGTTATTCTGTCTGTTTGCGGCTTAGCTCAGAGACTCTTAAAACTAAATAAAAAATTGGGAAAATTATTCGGTTTGGGGTATTAAAATCGCGTTTTCAATCTTAACTTAAATCTTTTTCTTCTAAAAAAAGTAATAAAAAAGACTAAATTAATAAAATCTTTTTCTTCTAAAAAAAGTAATGAAAAAAACAAAATTAATAAAATAACCAAAAAAGCAATAAAAAAACGAAATAATAAAAAAACAGTTTCATGAATAAAAAAGAACGCTCTAACACAAGTATCGAACCATGCATTGCCACACGGATTTAAATTCGAAGATCCAACGAGTAGACCAATCCTGATCTGCATGAAACTGTGAATTGTTTTTCTGTAATTCGACATGCGTTTCACTTTAAAAGCTGTAATTTGGCATGGTCTTATATTTTTGTTTTTTGGCTTTCAATATTAGCAGTTTCAGTTACATGTCTGACGAAAAAATAAAAATTTTATATGAAAAAAAAAATTCTATACAAATTAAATATTATAGTACTATACCAGCTGTGCCTTCGAACCGCCATTCGCCATAAAAGTGCTTAACGCAATAATAACATGTATTTACATTGAGGTCAAAAATAAATATAAAAACTATCCAATCTTTTAAGTTGAACCAAATTACATATATAATAAGCCAAATTTCTTCAAAATCAGTTAAGTGGTTTTGGAGCTTATCTCGTACATCGTGATGCGAGATTTTTATATAGACTAGCTGTGCCCGTGAACTACGTTTTGCCATAATAATTGTCAAAAAATTCTGTAGAGGCCTACCCTTATCACCTAGGGGTATAGAAATAGCCTCCAATCTATTCTCAGACCTAAATACACAAAAAAATCATAAAATTAGGTCAAGCCGTTTCGGAGGAGTTCGATAACAAGCACTGTGACATGAGATTTTTATATATTAGACTAGCTTTCCGCTCGTGGCTTTGCCCGCGTTATTATTGTTTTCCCGTGGGAAAAATAATTTGTAGCCTATTAAAGCCCGAATAATAAATTTCATAGAAATTAGAGCAGATTTTAAATATTTTCGATAGAAACTTTCAACCCCTATTTTGTACCTTATGAGAGTGAATTCCAATAAACCATGAATCACGCGTTCAACAAAATATTTTTAAGAGCATGAATCTCAAGTTTTGTTAAAATCGTTGCTAATTTAAAGACTTTTCCATAGAAACTTGCAACCCCCCTTTCATCCCTTTAGGGTAATTTTTTTTAAAATCCCTTCTTAGTGTGCGTCCGCATTTTGAATTAAAACAACTGTCCAAATTTCACGTTTCTACCATTAGCGGTTACGGCTGTACGTGCGTCTATATATGGGAACATCTCCTTTTATATTTTATAGATAAACATAAATTACACCCTCTAAATAAACTCATCAACACGACTCTACATTCATGGCTAATTATCGAGAAAGAACATCCATACTATTTAATTCGCTATCGTCACTTAGCGAAGCCTCGCCGAGCACATTACGCACTTCTGGCATTACGACCCACAAAAGCGGTCATTAATCAACTTGACCACCATAAGTTGACATCTTTCTTATTAACCAAGTTACATTATGGCAACGAATCTGACGTTTCAAGAATAGATTCATATTCACTAGCAATAAACAACTCTCATAATGGATGTGTACCTAATCATTGTTTCTTGACGCTAATAAATACGAGTATTTTATGAAAATTATTGAGCTATTGTTAACCTACATGCATGGTACTGCATATTAAATACGATGGCACAGAAATATCATACATTAAATTAACGTCAAGGCATTCATCGCCTCCTTGGTCTAATGGTTTAGACCACCGAGTGTCAATCAGGAGGTCCGGGGATCGATTCTTTATGGAGCAGATGTTTTCTGCTCGGTTTGGTTGGTGGTAGGGCTTCTGAGCCCGCCTAGCTAGCTACCACCGTCTTACCTAAGTTTATCGCCATAATAAAAATGTTGATAGCATTATTGTGTTTCGACAATATGAGGTAAGATAGCTCCAGTTCTTCAGTTGTCCAGTCTTCAGAGGAGTCCAGGTGAAGCTCGCTTCCACCTTCGGCCTTATCGTCACTTACATCAGGTGAGATAAAGGCTAAGAGCCTCCCTGTACTATGTAAAAAATAATGCTTTGATACAAAACTTAATAAAATAATTTAACAAAAATCTTATAACACTTAAAAAACGTAATCTAAACTAAGAACATAATAATACATAATAATATATTAAAAATATATTCAATGTTAAAAATGCAAAAGATATGTAATTTCATTGATTTTAATTAAGTTATCGTCTCATCTCTCTCACGAGTCAATACAGCCAGGATCAACTCGCGAGAGAGATATCGTCGAAAGCCGTGTGTGGGATTTGCTCTGCATTTGGTCCGCTAATGCACCAATACCCATTAGGCTTCGTAGTCATATATCTTGGTATATCGAAACAAACTTAACCACGACTTCTGTGGTCTCGTAGTATAAAATATTCATAGTTGTAGCAGCCGTAGCAGAATATTGTAGCTCCCATTCAAGCTTTACATTTACACTACGAAAATCACCACTATTACAAACGACATAAGAACGGTCCAAAGGTCAAATAGTATAGCTTAACAAGGAGCTTTCTGTACATCGCGGTCTGCTAGACTTGTCGCGAATCGAATATTTTAAATTTAGTCATATTTTTTGTTATATTTAAATCTAAATTTAGTCATATTTTTTGTTATATTTAAATCTAAATTTAGTCATATTTTTTGTTATATTTAAATCACCATGTACATACATTGATCTCCGGGCTTCAGTACTTACTTACGTCATATCAACGAACAATACAACTACTGCTAACAAATATAAAAACAATACAACTAATGTTAGAAAGATGCCGAAATTATTCGCAGCGCCTCAAGCGCGCACTAACCTCCTGCGGGAGGTTTAGTAATGATACAGTAAGAAGAGAACTGACACATCTAATCTTGTAATGGAAGTTGAGTTTAAATTTTTGCTTTGAGCCTTCTATTGACGACTCTGTAACAATAAAAAATAGCCCTTGCTGGTTTTCTTGCTAGTTCTTTCCAATACAAGGTCTCCCGCCGTAAACTTGTGAACCAATGGCGTAGCTTCTTTGACGTGCAAAAGTGATTATGTAATCCTATTTGAATAGACTATATTGAATTTGAATTTGAGACACTTCTCTAGCGTATGTTGCCCACTCTCAACCTCGTTGCCGTCAGCTTTGATGTTTTTACTTGTTCTATGAACCAATTCACAATGGAAGCACTTTGTGAAATAAGTTACATATATTAATTTATTTTTTGCTTAGGGATATTTTAACGCTGGATCTATTGCCCAACCTGTAAATGATAGACTAAGTTTGGAAATAAATAAATAAGACATTGAGAAATAGTTGCATCCCCAAACTTAAATACCTAAATAAATCAACAAAATATATATTTCCTATACGACGACATTAGATGCCAAAAGGTGTTAAATACTATTCAATAGATACACAACTATTAGACTATTGTTATTAATTTTCATCTCCAAGCAGTGGTTTCTTAACTGCAAACACTTCAGACGCAATAACGCAAAAACCTTTATTTTTCGTTCCGAACGTAAACAACTTATTCGGCTGCTTAATCTACGGGCTGGTAAATCTGCTAGAAGATAAATAACGCTCATATTACACGGAATAAAAGGGTTGTTTTCCCCTAGGGAATTTCAGGGCGCGCTCGTGGCCCTATTATATGTTTTACGAGATTCTTTACGGCCACTACATTATATAAAATGTACCTATATATTTATTCAATAATACAAATGTAACGGAATATTTTTTTAAGTGAGTACTTATATACAACATGTTACATACATGTACTTTTAAAGTGTTATTTTAATCCATACTAATATTATAAATGGGAAAGTGTATGTATGTTATGTCTGTTTGTTTGTCCGTCTTTCACAGGCAAAACGGAGCAACGAATTGACGTGATTTTTTAAGTGGAGATAGTTGAAGGGACGCAGAGTGACATAGGCTACCTTTTGTCTCTTTCTAACCCGGCACTTCCCTAAAATGAGGGGTGGAAATTTGTATGGAGCATTCCGTAATTTTCAAGGTAGAAAGCTAAAAATTGATATGCGGACTATTTGTGACTAACAAAAAAAATCCTGCATCATTTGTTTTTCAAAACTGCCCCCAACCCCTTAAAAGAGGGGGTGAAATTTTATTTGTGACTTTTCGCAGTTTTCAAGTTAGGAAGCTAAAAATCGATACAGAGACTCTTTGTTACCAACAAAAAATACCTGCTTTATTTTTTTTTTTACAAATCTTCCGTGTTACCGCGAATTTAACGCGAGCGAAGCCGCGGGCAAAAGCTAGTAAACTATCATATTAGATGGGATAGTTTAAATTATTCAAAACATTTCTAATTGCTTCATACAATGGCTTTTCTGTTTATTTATAAACTAACTCTACAAGAATTAATAAATGTTAATTTCTTTCATAAAAATTTTAAATTTCGAATTTCAATTCAACCGTTAAACGACTAATCTAACGGTGCTGACATACAGTACGTAATTTTTTTTTGTTTCACATCAAACTAACGGCCGTATCAATACCCGGCCGTGTCTCCATAGTTTTAGTTCGACAGCAACGGAGTGGGGCTTAATTGAATACCATCTACCTAGTTGTTAGTTGTTTGCAAGCATTTGAGATCCGCTAGCTATGAACAATGCTAGTACTTGTTATCTGTGTCAGAACTGACTCAACAAGGCGAAACAATTTAAATGGGACAATTTCAACTGCATTCCAAGTAAACAACGAGATCTTTATTTTTTATTTACCGAAATGATTTACACAATAAATCCAACGAAAAAAATATTTCTAATTGATTGCAATAATGATTAAAAAAACGCGTATTATGGTTCGACATAATATTTATGGCTATTAGGCGTGACCCACGATGGTTCCCTCATAAAGTTTCTTGACGCCGTTTCAACTAGTTTAGTAGTTTTTTTATACTACTAGGTTGGCAAACAAGTAAACTGGGCAGTCTGCTGCTGTTACTGATGGTAAGTGGTGACAGTCGCCTATAGTACATGTGATTCTTGTTAGATTCGCAGCAAAGCTGCAACCCCAACAAGAACCACGGTGTACGTTGCCAACCCGTGACTGAGATATAAAGTCTTGGTACCCACCCAGTAATTTCACTGCCATATCTTGCATTTTTGCTTTGTGACAGAAATAGGTAAGACGGAGGTACCCAAGCAGGCGACTCTGGTACAGTCTCCCTCCGGTACAATATAAAAGCGATATGTGTTATTGAACAACACAATGTGGTTTTGAATAGATCAGATAATCTTGCAAATGATTCTTTTACCTGTAACCTCTGCAAAGGTCTTCATTTAAAACTCTGATTAACTTTTAGACTTGCAACAAATATTAGGTTATTATTCGGTTATTGCCTATTCGGCCGAATACCGCATACTTACTAACATACTTTTTTGTAGTGAGATAATTCGTAAAAAGAACGAAAGTTTTTTTGCGATTTTTATGCAATTTCTCGTAATTTTCTAGTAAATTTCTAATTTTGCTAAAGCTTCTGAGAAAAGACGCGCTTAATAGGCACTTCCTGGCACCGACAACAACTATATTGCAGCAATATTGATAAAAATTTAAATTAATCTTTTCTACTTGCCGAATACTTTCGCCTATAATCGGCTGTTAGGCCTCTAAACTCACAAAATTTTCGGTACTCGGTGTATCGCCGAATATACGATCGTATTATCTGTCGCAAGTCTAATTTTTATCGATGATATCATGGAAGAACAAGCAACAGCATTACTCTCGCGCTCATGCCGAAACGATACCGACAAGGTATTAGATCCGTTCCCCCCAAAGATTACGAGCGCGGCGATGCGGCACGGATCCACATTATTTATTAGCATTAACGCTGCTCGCTGATGCGTTATTTTCGAGTCAGCGACAAAAATGTGACGCCTCTCCATGCAAATACCATTAACATATTAGAAAATCTATTTTGGGTATTCGGTGGGAATATGTTAGTAATATTCACCCGAGTGGTCTCGTGGTTTGACCACCGGGTGTTGATCGGAATGTCCCGGGTTCGATTCCCCATGGGAGCAGAAGTTTTTCTGCTCCGTTAGGTTGGTTGTAGAGCCTTTGAACACAACTGGCTAGCTACCACCTTCTTATCTTTTGTTGCCATATTAGCAATATTGACAGCATTGTTGTGTTACGACAATAAGAGGTAGGATATAGCCAGCTCCTCAGTCGTTGAGGATTCCAAGTGAAGCTCGCTTCCACCTTCGGCCTTATCGTCCCTACCATCAGCTGAAATGAAGGCCAAGAGCTTCCTTGCCGTATGTAAAAAAAGTTGTCGAGACGTTAAAGTTCTAGACATTATCAGCGAAATAAACTTTCCCTGTTTTTTCCGATCGTGGATATATCTTAGTATTTAATTCATCATTCATGCTTATCTGTAAATTAATAGCGCTCATTGTTGTAAACGATCAAACATGTTTGTCAAACTTGCTTGACAAACTTCACGTTTTCATCAAACACGACGTCAATCCAGATACTTTTCAAACACATCATACACGTAGTTCGTTTGTCAAACGCGTCAAACACAGCTCTACACGAACAAACAAATTTGTGAAACATGTAAATTTGACAAACATGTTTGATCATTGACAGGGTCCTTAGCAGTGATTGAACTTTATCATGATAATAACAGAATTAATGTTGACTGTGATTGTTTTTACAAAACATAATCATTGTTTAATCACAACACGTTACGTGCTATACGCCGTTATTGTTATGCATATCGGAAATGTAATTTATTCTGAAATGTTTTGTGATTAAATAAATACTTAAGTTATATACTTAACACTTAATACGTAAGTCGGTTGATCCTTCATGAAAATTACACAAGAATCCAGGTAAAGTTCGTTTCTACACACAATCACATCGTCACATACCATCAGGTGATATGACAGTTTCCTATTTAAAATAAAAACAGAAACCCAACGGGAACCATGGCATTGAAAATCAAAATCCGAATCGCCCCAGTATATTTTTATCAGAAATTAATTTCGAATGGCCATATTTAATGTTCCCATTGGGCAGAGAGGAGTTGAGATCTTTGCCAATTTCCACATGCCGTATGACGGACGGCCCTGGAATGAAGCCAGTGCAATTCCGGGCACAATGAAAAATCCCCCTCATGTTTAGTCCATGTACAACGGTATAAATTCAGTTACACCGCCGATTCCGTAGCCAAACTGCGAAGATTTTATCTTTTATATTTGCGATTCGTTTATTTTAAAATTTAACAAATAGTTTTATTTCGTTGCGTAAAACTGTTTTGATGACAGCTAATATTATCTCATTAGCATTGCCATCATTATACAACAAATAAATGTTTATTACTCGTAGCACCTTGGAATAAATTCTAAAGAATCAACTTTATTATTGAAAAGTAAAAGTGTAATCACGTGAAAAATTATACGTAATTAGTGGGTATTGTTTTGTTTCAGTCCTCATTACAATTATTAACGCTCACTACATGAGTTTAATTTATTATTATTCTATATGTGAATTTGCGTTTTCTTTAAAAATAGTAATAAATAAATTTCTAAAAACATTAAAATTAGAAAAACAGCGTGTTTAATATACTCTGATGACGTACCGTAAATATTGGAAAAATATTTCAAGTCATTTATTTAAACGTAGACACAAAACTTAGGAACCTCTTTTCGATAGCTTCTATGTTTCTTTTCTGGTATAAAACACAAACAGGTATTTTATAGTCGTTAAGATAAGGGGAAAAAAGCATTCTTCGATTAGATGTTTATGAACCTGAGGCAGAATGAGGTTAAGCGTGAGGGAAGCCTTAAAGGTTTTCAGCTGACAGTAGACCTTAAGGGATACGTATAGATAATGCCTGAACAAGTTTCAAGGTTGTACTGGCTTCTGACACAGATTCATGTTGACAAAATGGCATCCCGCGGGACAAAAACACACTTGAACCAGAGTCAAGTGTAGCCTTTCGACGGAGCGCACAAAAACTCCGCTTTCGAAGCATCTTTTGTCACTGTCCTTTCAACACGTCCATTTATCATTGACCTGCACCCATCCGCTCCGATCCAGTATCTATTCCACGTCCCGAGTATAGTCGGGGTCAAGTAATGCTGGTGTTCGGAATCTCACGTATGCAACAAAAGGAGTATGATGAAGGTCCGTGCGTTATTAAAATGTCTCGAGCTGGATTCCCTATTATTTATGTTCCTCGGCAAGGTCGCGGAGAGATAAGGGATTCGGTAGTGACATTTACGTAGTTACCATTCATTCTTATATGGGTCTTATTAATAAATAACGTCGGATATGAATACTGTCTGGAAGTAAATTGGGAAAACTGGCTTGCGCAACGTACGGTCCTAGGCTCTATCATATTTTAGGCAGATGTTCGTTATGTAACGTATTACGGCTTTACGAGATAGCCTGCAGTTGATCCTCGATCTTCCTACGAAAAACAAGCGCGGCCTACGTAAGGTTGTGACATCATCCGCCATTTTTCTTTGGCAATTTTGATTGACTTCAAAGTGTTTTGTCGCGAGCTGTGTAAAGGCGACTGTTGACGCCTATATCTTTGAGATTTGATTTTTTTTCTTTAACGAAAGTAAAGTTACAACCAAAACCTCATCCTCTATCTATACTATAATATGCTTCTGGACACCGCAGAAGTAATAGCTGAGATAAGCACCTATTTGGCTACAGTTGTTTGTTTTTTTTTTTTTTTGTTAAAAACTGTTTAGGTTGAATAAAATTTATTATTTCATGTGATTTATATATTAGTCGTAACGATTGCAATGTGTAATGATTGCGATTTTTTTCAGATTTAGATAATCAATCGCCTATTTTCAGGGATATACATTTTTATATAATAACTAGCTATGCTCACTAACAAAAAGTTGGTTCGTCATAATAATTATGAAAAAAAAAATCTGTAAAAGGCCACCTTTATCACCTAAAGGTATAAAAAATAGCCTACGACCTATTCTCAGACCTACCAAATAAACACAAAAAAATCATAAAAATCGCTCAAGCCGTTTCGGAGGAGTTCGATTACAAACAGTGTGACACGAGATGTTTATATATTAAATGATAACGGAAATAATTTAGGTTCTTAAACATTTTTATGTTCAGCAACAAACACTATAAGCATGAGGGAGGTATGTGCTATAGAAGAGCATTGCTCCATTTTTTTCTGTGCGAGCATTACGCCGACGCCGAGTTTATTGGTATGCAAATGAACTTCATTTACATAGTCATAAATTTCCTGCTATCGACAAATCAAACATAATACTGGTATTAGTCTCAAATTATTATTAAATTGATCGTGCTCAAGACATAATTACAGGGCATTAAGGGGCTTATTGTCTGAACAACGATGGATATAATTCTAAAGTAAATCTCCATCTTCGCGGAGTAGATATTCCAAACATCGGAAATTTTACAAATGAACAAACTTTATTTTGTTTTTTTTTCTGGTAGGAAAATGTAATAATTTTTAACGATCTAGACACTATTTTTGGCTATAGTCTAGATGCGCAGAGTTATGACATATTATATGATTAAAAACTTTGCTCATCATGAGATCTGATAACTTTTTCATAGCGCAGGCATATATTTAATACTTGTCTTGGCATAATATAAAAATGATTTTGGTACTTTTGAATATTTCTTACGCAAAACGACTACTTAAACGAATTGATATGAATTTTAAACGAATTCATATGATATTACGACCATTAATTACTTTTGATTTTAATTAATGCATACAATATTGGTTTTACGGTAAAAAATACATATACTTAATATGTAAAAACAGATTACAGAGCTACAATGAAATTAGTTTCAAAAAACAGTGTCATGGCCACCATAGATTTAAAAGATGCCTATTTTTTAATTTCAATCCACCCAGCTCATAAAAAATATTTTGGGTTTCATGTTCTATTTATTATATAATTATATTTTTTTTTAGTCAAATAACTAATAACTACGAATCGAATAACCCGCCCCGAATCGAACCCGGCGCAAAGGTGCCCATGATGCTAGCAGCATTACCACGCTGAATAGCGATGGCCATCCGTTGTACCAGGAACGAGCCGGAACGGGAGTCTCCGCCGTTCTCCCTACTTAATTGGTAAATATGTCTTTTTTTACCGCACAACGTCTTCAAGAAACCACTGGCCGTGACTAGTAAAGAATCTTGTTATTTACCCAACAAATATCAAGAAATCGTCCGCTGAACAGAATAAGTTCGAAGGTCGATTTTCGTGTTGTCACTGAAAACATGCCGCGATTTATGTCAATATCAGAATGTATTTTGATTCAGCTATCAAATTGGTTAACCATGTAGAGAGGGGCGTGGGGTGTCCGTAATCCCATTGGTTGTTCCCCTCTTAAATCTCTAATCTTTTTGGATTTGTTATTATGAGTTCTGTCCGCACTCGGTATCTTCAGTGATATGCACAATAGGACGTTCACAGTCGAATAGATTTTGATATAAGCGGTACAACAAGCGGCTTTGGTGAGCGTTGACCAAAAGGAAATTGAATTTCGCGAAGAAAATCCACAAATCTACACGACAACGCCTTTAAATAAGTTTGTTGGGCGAGGAATTTTCTATTTTGTGCTAAGCCGTTGAACTTATAGAACGTTATATTTCTTAAAGTTTGAAAACTTTAAGATTACGATTTAGATTTAAGACTATTAAGATACCATTTTTTGTGACTTATTTACTTATCGAAGGTACACCAGCAAAACTGTCATTGGTTAATATGGGCTACATTTGATTGTTTTAAAATCAAAAACAAGTTAAATCAAACAAGCCAGTATTCTCGTTAATATGAATCAAACAAGCCCAAACTCGATGGGGTTGTGTCGTTTTATTGCGGAGTTCCTATGGCCACCTTCCAGCTACAGCATTAATTTAGCTCCATGTCCTCATAATATTGCATTGTCACGCGATATACTTATGCATGCGAAATTTCAGCTCAATTGGAAACCGGGAAGTGGGTCAAGAGTGGGTCTATTTAGCTTGCAAGATTTCATTACAGACACGGACAGGACAGGTGAAAGTAAATAAAAGCTTGTAATAAAAGCATGTAATAATAATAATAATCTCCATTCGTCACGTATCTTGACAACCACTTATCAAAGTAAAGAAAACACAATTAAGTAAGAACTTTAAGTCTAGACACATCCATACTAATCCATACTAATATTATAAATGGGAAAGTGTGTGTGTGTGTGTTTGTTTGTCCGTCTTTCACGGCAAAACGGAGCGACGGATTAAAGTGATTTTTTAAGTGGAGATAGTTGAACGGATGGAGAGTGACATAGGCTACTTTTTGTCTTTTTCTAACCCAACACTTCCCTAAAATGGGGGGTGGAAGTTTGTATGGAGCATTCTGCAATTTTCAAGGTAGAAAGCTAAAAATTGGTATGCGAACTATTTGTGACTAACAAAAAAATCGTGCATCATATTTTTTTGTAAATCTGCCCCCAACCCCTTAAAAGTGTGGGTGAAATTTTATATGGGACTTTTTGCAATTTTCAAGGTAGGAAGCTAAAAATCGGTTCACAGACTCTTTGTTACCAACGAAAGATACCTGCCTTATTTTTTTTTGAAATCTTTGGTGTTACCCCGAATTTAACGCGAGCGAAGCCGCGGGCAAAAGCTAGTTTAATATAATATGTAAATTATTAGATTGTTTGCAAGCACATTTTGGTAATCCACTAAACCTGTGTAAAAGTTTGATTCAAACGAACTATGATCTCTGAATAAGATCGTAGTGTTACGTTGTTAAGGAGAAGCAATATCGCCTTCATTATTCTCAGAAGATCATATTGCAATTTTACGCGCTACACAGAAGACAGCATTATCGTCGGAGGATTACGTACATTATAATGTAAGGCGAGCTTGATATAATAACCTGTATCACGCACACTTACACTTAATTAGGGTCGGGTCACACGAAGCGGATTGCGAGATAACGTGCAGCGCTGGACCCATGTCATCCCATTGATTTCCGTCTGGCTGCGGATAAGGCGGAGATACATGGTTTTTCTGAATGAGCCCTTAAGCTTTTCAATTAGCTGTGTTCGGTATAAAACGTCTGGTTTCGTTAAAATAATTAAAGCACAATATTTGCTCAGGTGAGTTGCTGGTTGATATTTTGGGTGTATTATTCATATATTTTGCCTCGAGGAGTGTATTCAGTGATTGTAATATGGACCGTAAGCCACAATGGCGATAGAAGCCTTCTTCAGCACCTTCACAATATGAAATTTTCACAATGTTATAAATGATAATATTTTAATTGACGGGGACCTTGACTAGAACTCGTTTTACGCGAAATTTCTTAGTGGCACTCTGTGATTTTTAAGCAGACGAGAACTGTCCATATCTACACCGCTATAGTGAAGTATAATTGTGAAGTTGATTTTGTAATGTGGTTTAATTTTTTTTTTCACGTTTTAGTTATGCCTTTTCTACAAAAAGTTATTTAACGCATTAACAACGAACAAAGGTCAATATTTGTAGTGAAAACGGACGA
Organism: Schoenobius gigantellus; assembly: GCA_963935595.1. Classification (NCBI taxonomy): domain Eukaryota; kingdom Metazoa; phylum Arthropoda; class Insecta; order Lepidoptera; family Crambidae; genus Schoenobius; species Schoenobius gigantellus. The sequence continues at coordinate 6,588,165 of OZ012554.1, read as the reverse complement.
AAACCTACAGATTTTGATTAATTTGTGGAACCGAATAATTGCGACAATGCGAAAGTATATGCGACAAAAACTGTCATGTCTTTCGTTCACCTTCCCGAGAAAAAGGGTCGTGACAGACAGACGGACAACAAAGTGATCTCTTTAAGGGTTCCGTTCGTTCCTTTTGTGGTACGGAATCCTAAAAAAAATAGGAAAATATTTGTAGTAAGTACTTGTATTCATATCACAATGCCACACAAAGAGCAGCGAACTACTCTAAGCAAAGCATATAATTATGTATAAAATGTGTAACAAAAAAAGCGCACACTCGGAAAGCAGTATTGAAATTGGCTTCAGAATCGATTTTAATGAAAAAAGAAATGATTTCGAAAAAAATAAAAGTCTTTTTTTATTATTTTAATCACAGTCGTCCGTTTGGTCAATATTCTATACAAAAGAACTATATACACTACACACACTATACACTAGCTTTCCGCTCGCCAGCTTCGCCCGTGTTATCTTCGTTTTTTCCGTGGGAATTCCATATTTTCCCGTAGGGAAAATATACTATAGCCTATGTTACTCAATGATAGGTATTGTAGCGAGCGGCGATCGCTTTATTGCAAGGTAATTTATTTGATAGTTTCATAGGTGCTTATGTCGCTTACGCGCTGTGACCGAACTTAAGCATTACTTTTTAACGATTTTTGATCGATTTTTGGAAAACTGGGTTACAAAATAACAAATGTATTTTTGGATTTTTCTATACATTAAAAATACACGTCTATTGGTAAAAGTTTTATGTCAATTATTATTGTATATTCTGATTCACAGCTGTTTTAAAATATTGAACAGACTTCTTGGATGTTTGGATTTTTTTCTGTCGACTGAAATATTATTAATCATGTTTTTGCCTTTAGAAGTATTCAGATAAAATGTTCAACAAAATCATATATGAATTTTGGAACTGTATGTTTTTTATTTGTGGTGGTACAGTAAATCGAAATTGTTCGAAAATGGGAAAATAGCGCCTTAAGTCATTCTTACGTCGCGCTCTACTCGTTCGCCCCGCGCGGTGCGGAGACTGCTAATGCTATAAGTTTGTAATGAGGATATCTAGTTTTGAAAATATTTCTGTTAATGCTGATTAAAAAATGACTGAAATGCAACACGCACCATAGGCGATGTAGAGGTGACTAATATCCTCAAACCTCTACAATTGCGTCGCGACATTGCGTCACTAAGCGCGTTCTACCGTCTTTACCACGGCAAGTGCTCTGAAGAGCTTTTTTCTCTAATCCCTTCCTGTCCATTCCTTTTAAGGACTACACGTGCTGGTCTGCGTTGTCACCGTCATACTGTGACTACCATTCCAACGCGTACAAAGAAATTTGGTAACTCATTTCTTTGTCGCACAATCAAAAAATTTAACTCACTGCCAGCACACGTGTTCCTTCCCTCTTACAATCCCGGGTCCTTTAAAAGAGGCGTGAAGAAGCACCTTGCAGGTCGGCAAGGTGAGGGTGGCTAGTGCAGCGTGTATTCTCTCTGCTGCACCAACTATCTTTGCATTTGGACCCCACTTCCACTTACCATCAGGTGGTATGGAGTCATTTGCTAGGCCAACTATAAAAAAAAAGAAATTGATTCATATGCATATTTGTAACAAACTACTTTCAGCGTGTGCGTTATTTGTGTTACACGTTGTACATAATTGTGTGGGCTAAAAGTAATAGTTGATTTTCGCTTTATAAAAAATAATTTTCTGTTATTAAAGTTACTTATTGATTTATCTGTATATTATGTCACAACACGGTGTATGTCAAGGATTTGTCATGTCTCCACAATGAAATTCCCAGGATTGGATTAACTGATAGTTATAATTAAGAGTACAGTAAACACGTTGCCAATAATAAACATACACTAATAAAATTAATTAACCGCCTTATATTAGAAGCATGAAATTTCATAAAGGCCGCGAACCGAAACCGAATCATAAACGAGCAGCTCGTAGTCACGAAACATTGTAATCCCCAAACTCATAACTGCTATGGAAATAGTACTATTAATAAACACTCGCATAATAAGAGGCTGTTTATTAAAACCAGGAGCGACTCCCTAATTTCCATAGCGTCAACAGACGAAGCAAAATGAGGAATGCATCTCATATACAGCGTTGGATAGAGTATTGCTCTAGGGGTAATGGGCAAACATGTACTCACGGGAGACAAATTTTGGCGGGCACGCGTTTATCAGAATAGAATATTGAAGCCTAGAAGTGTTTATCATTTGAAAACGTGTTTATGAATACATGGTTTTCATCATCATCATCGTAACAGCTCATATACGTCCCCACCGAGTGGTTCGAGCCTACCCTAAGTTAGGGTGTTTATGCCTTAGTCAACCACGCTGGACCAATGCGGATTGGCCGACTTCACATACATCTTTGAATTTCTTCGCAGATGTATGCTGGTTGCCTCACGATGTTTTCCTTCACAGTAGGAGCGTCAGACAAATGTACGTATGAAATTCGAAAAACAAATTGGTACATGGGAGGTCTCGAACCCCGGACCTCTCGATTGGAAGGCAAGTGCCGAGTCTGACACTCCGACGATGGTTTTCATAGTGGAAGATAATAATGAAAAGTAAAATGTTCTCTTTTAATTTTGATGAAAACTCATTTTGATCATTGACCTCACCCTGGTTGCTTAGAGCAAGGATAAAACAATACTGAAACAGAGACACCGCGATTCAAGCGTATACGCTCTCAGTGCGGTTTCAGTACTGTCGAACAGTCATGGTATGGGCGCTGTACTTTTATAGACACTTGTTCCATATTATATTGTCACCATCATCATCACAGCTCATATACGTCCCCACTGTGGGGTTCGAGTCTACCCTATGTTAGGGTGATCAGGCCTTAGTCAACCACGCTGGCCCAGTGCGGATTGGTCGACTTCACATACACCATTGAATTTCTTCGCAGGTGTATGCAGGTTGCCTCACGATGTTTTCCTTCATCGTAGGAGCGTCAGACAAATGTACATATGAAATTCGAAACGAAAAACACATTGGTACATGGCGGATCTCGAACCCTGACCTCCCGATTGGAAGGCAAGTGCCGAGTCCACAGCGCCACTGACGCTCTTATTATATAAATGTATAAAAATATATTTAGCTTAAAGTAGTGCTTGCAATCACCGATTACATCTATGAGTTAAGAATACAGACAATTATACCAGTCACACGTTACATTAGATTCAAACGAATATAAATTAACAATCATTATTTTAGTAACTTACATTACATTTTATAACATTACAGGCAAAACAGTAGTTTAAAATATAGAAAAAAAACATACAACCATGAACCTGAACTTGGAATTACCTGTGTCTTACGAAAAAAATACAACAATATATCAAAAATTAGCTATATAAAGGATTATTACGAGTATATAACACACACAACAACCAACAACGTAATTAATAACACAACACAAATTACTCATAAAGTGTTCCAAACCAGATTAGGCTGTACGACTTAAAACTTTCATTATGCTATTTGTTAGTGCCAATTATATGGTTATCAAATAGAAGAACTTTCTAAGAGAGTCCTGGTAAACAAAGCAGTGGTAAGAACTAAAGTGGAGCAGTCAGATAGCTCAAGATGTGTAGAATTTCAATATTAATTTCAATTAAAGCAAATCTTTACCGCAGAAACGAATTCGTAAAGCTATAGAAATGGTTAGTAATGATGAATGTGCTGACGAAGAAGCTCAAGATATGATTACGGAATATGGGACTTCTCAAAATTCAACGAGACAAATTAATAACCAACCATACCACACCGAAAACCTCTTCATAAAATATTCACATCGTCGTGCCAAGTTCACTGCGTTTGTATGTTAAACCTAGCGCCTGAACGTGACGTCTCCCCGTAGGTATACATTCCGAACTGGGAATAATACTTAGAATGCATACAACGTGAGTTGACACCGTCACAGTGTCGGGATGTTATTGAATTCGCCTTGTATCTCGCACAGCAAATAGATATGTGACGTTTCGCTACAAAACAACGTTGCAGGGTGGGTATATTTACGCTGCAGTGATATCATCTGCCATACGGCTTCTAACTAGAATTCCTAATGTCCATATGAACGACGGAGTGAAGTATTCAATTCTGAGTTGAGGTTAGTTGCAGTTTGATCTTTCACTGTGTGAACTTATTGAAACTTTAGTAAAATGTATGAGTAGGTACATACATAATAAATCCTCTAGGTTATTTGGTTCAGGTTGCTGTAGCAACAAATACAGACCAGTAGGCTTACTATTGAACTAATTCCGATCGATCGGCATTGAGATTGTGATTTTTTCGCATTGGCTCCAAATTGAGTCCGTATTGCACGAATTTTAGATGAACCAATTTCAGAATTATTTAATTTTCTCAAAATACGAATCCAACTCGGCGCTAGTGTTGGTACTCAAGCGTATGAAAAATCACAATCCCAATGACGATCCATCGCAATTAGTTCAAGAGTAAGCCTACAGACCTCTTTACAATGAAGTAGTAAATAATAATGAAAAACTCTACTATGAACGATCTGATGGATACCACGAGTACCTTTTTTTGAAGCGGGGGAATCTGTTACGATGCCAAGGACAAGGGCTCGGGTATGCCGTTAGCCTCTGGGCCACCAGCGGCTATTCCGCAGTGTTCCCACACCTGACTAAACCACCCTCCGAAACCTCTCCGCCCCTGTAGGCATGGGCTGCCAAGAAAAGTCACACTTACCCCTTGATGAGCGTCAAGAAATCAGTAAACGTCACAATCAGCGCTATTAGCGCGTTCAAACACGTCTCGAAATGTTGTGAGCGCGCTAAAGTTAGCCGGCATGGAGAGCCACATGACGTCATCGTTTACTTCCTATCGAACTTACGGTGCTAATGCTTTAGAATGAAATCACTGTAAGCGAACTGTCAGTCTGACGTTTGATAATTGTGTTTTCGATTCAAAATGAATGTAGCTGTGCTGGATGAGCAGCGGGGAAACAATGTTGTAATTAAAATTCCACAAAACGAAAGTACTGAGAAGCAACCGTAAGCAAAATGACCTACCTACCCTAACCAAATTTCAAGTCGATATTTGGTTTGACAAATTGATACGCTCAAGCCTCCGATCAAAATCGTAAGCATGCTGATAGCGCTGATGGCACTTTTAGTGTGCTTTTTAATTTGGGCCGATCTGTTTCGGACAGCAGCTTAAATACGCGCCGCCGTGTTACTCTTTAAGACATAGAGATTATGTCACTGAAATTGTGAGATAATTCGTGATCCAAGTCGGGTCTTGGCCGCCCGTGCCCCGCCTGGTGATGTAGAGGATCAGAGAGGACAATTTACCCAACAAATACACCTATCCCCAAGCATAGCACTTCTGTATCTGCAGAAAATATAAAATGCAAACGCAATATTACCTCGTGAGCTAGCGCCTGAATCACACACATATAAAGCACTTACACAGCTCCAGCTAGACTCCATTAAAAACTATTACGGCACTAGGCGAGCATAGTTAGCCGGGGGTACATTTTCTCATTAGCCACAAAACAGAAGCCAACAGGGCGAGGCGTCGTGGTTTTTTATAACACACAATTACTTCTAAGGCCCACGTGTAAATTGTTATTAAGTTAAATAAACTCCCGGCGCATAAACCAATTAATATGTATCGCACCTTGGATACGTGAGAAGAAATTGCGCGTTAGTAACGCGGCAGGCACATTAAGGTCACCGTGTTGCCAGGACAAGTAGCTGGATTTATCGTCAAAAACACATTTGCTGGATAGGATAATGGAAAATTGATACAAGAACGAAATTAAAGAGAAAATAATGAATTAACTTGAAACTTTCATGATCTCATTCAATGATATTATACTAGCTTTTCGCTCGCAGCTTCGCCCGCGTTATTTTCGTATTTCTCGAGGGAATGCTATATTTTCCCACAGGGAAAACAATTTTGTAAACTATGTTACCTGTTGGTGAAGGAATTTTTAAAAGCGGGCCAGTAGTTTCTGAGTATTATAATACACAATTAGAGACACAGTACCTAGCGTAATGTAGTATATAAGGTTTTTATATTATTTACTTTCTTCAATGTTAAATTAAGCATTAATTAACATTTTAATTACAAAAGAGCATATCATTAGATAGCAGTAGTGTAATATTTATGTAGGGTAGCATCTCTTTCTTTTTTTAGTGTTAGTAAACCTTAGAATATAGTAACTAGTATTAAAATTAATTACTATCAATGCATGCTATGTTAACTTGTAAATAATTGTACACTTAGCACAACACAATATATCAATCGTGTGTACTTATCATTGAAATAGTGTTGCAATTGTCGATTGAATAATAATTTAAAAAAATAGCTTTCTCGTGTTTAACTGAAATACAGGGTGTCCCAGAAGCCGACGTCAAGCCGAAAGCGGGTGATAGACTAACTCGTATAAGTTATCACAAAAATATAGAAAAATCTTAGTCATATATATAAAAAATCTAGTATTTAAAAAATCGATAAAATTTACACCCTGTGACGGTTTTTTCACTCTTGTTGCTACAACACTAACTTGACTTTTCTAAACATTGTCTTTTGTTTTGTAATCCTGAATAATGCTTCTGTATACTCTAATCTAAAATTTAGAGCCAGCTGCTCCAGATTAGAAGAATATGCCATTTTTAATTAAATTAAATATTCAAAATTAATTTTTCGCATAGCTTTAACAAACTGTACTGAAAAAAAAAGTACTATGCGAGTTTGGCAAGTAACTGCAAAAGTTGGCGCATTTAATAAGGATTCTAAAATGGTATGATACTTGCTAGACAATTTCTTCAAATGTGGACATTATTTTTTTTTTCCAAAAACAGGCAGTTTTAAACAAATTATTCTTACGTACTTAAAAATTATTCTAGTGTACCCCTGGTTTGCTTTAAGGCCGTAACTTTAACATTCCAGTTTGAGTGAGACCGGGAGAGTCATTTTACGAAGTGTGAGAGAGGAAACACATCGTTGAGGAAGTGTCAATGCACAGTGTCTTCGAGACGTTGGCAGTTTGAGGCGTCAGAAACCGAAACACACTCACCTATTTCAGTAATAGATCTTAATTTTTAAAATTCATATATATTAAAGTAAGTAATAGTATAATTTACAAACTTCGAAAGTTTATAGAACAACACACTTCAGTCTCACGTCAAATAAACGAGTTATATTGTCTCTATGAAAATGTAAAACTTTCAGTAAGTTTATTTCCACAGTTGTTTCAACAGAGTAGATGGCCGACAGGAAATAAACAACGCAAAGAATTTATCCTTGAGATAGCGCTAAAACCTTAAACTTCCTGGTTTAAAGCGATGTCGGAGCGCTCATACATAGTAAATGTTGCCAATATTGGAACTCCGCTAAATTGTCTTTCAGCACCACATTTTAGCGGTGCGACAGAAGTGAAGCGGTTTGTATGTACGTATTTGAAAATGTTTACTTAGAATCTTGTACGCTGGCGTTACAGTTATTTCCTTCTTAAATATTTTGGTGATTGTTGGAGCAACTACTAATAATAAATGTAAAGTCATGCATGATAAAATATTTAATACTTTAGCTTCTTAGTCAAAGTTAGGCGATGAAGAACTCTCGCTATACCAGTAATCTTCAGTTGGATGTTGGCTGGTAAGAGGATTTGGGAAGCTATCGCCTCATTTTCGTCATCACACCTCATATACGTCCGCACCGAGGGGCTCGAGCCTACCCTAAGTGACAGTGCTTAGGCCTTAGTCAACCACGTGACCCAGTGCGGACTGGTCGACTTCACATACACCTTTGTATCTCTTCGCAAATGTATGCAGATTGCCTCACAACGGTTTCCTTTAACGTAGGAGCGTCGAATAAATGTACATATTATGAAATACGGAAACACATTGGTGCATGGCAGGATCGAGCCCGGGAGAAGTCCGATTAGAAGGCCAGTTCCAAGTCCACAGCGCCACTTTTTGCAAAAATGTAATCTCGCAGACGAAGCATAAGAGGGAGAGCGAGAGAACGGACCCTCGTACCGATCTCTTCCGACGCCCACGGTTGGTCGGTTTTTTTATACAACTTTATTGTATAAAAAAAAACTTATGTCATTCTCTACATTGCCGTTCAATGTACGTTGCACTTTGGCAAGGGGCTCTTGTGTCAGTGAAAATAGTGATTGAGTCACATCCCGATAGCACCACAGTTGTGCTGAACGCTTGCAAACAACCGACTTGGCAATTCGCAATTATTATCGGCAATACACAATAATTATTGGCAATACATACCTACACTACTATTATTTAAGGACCTGATGCGCTGAAATTGACAAAGCACGTATATCACAAAAATAAACCGGCCAAGTGCGAGTCGGACTCGAGCACCGAGGGTTCCGTACAAACCTGTAGGTATAAAAGTAAAAATTTACAGTTTTCGCAATTTTCCCTTTATCTGTGCTATAAGACGTTACTCCGTACCAAATTTCAAGATTCTGAGTTCACGGGAAGTACCCTGTAGGATTTGATTCCCTTGCGAGTGTCGAAAATTTGCGGCAAAAACGGTATCTTTTCATTGCGTTGGCTTAGAAGTTTGATCTTTTCACAGCTCCAAGGGACAGTAGACCTGAGTATTTGCTTGATGCCTCCACGCGTTCCTGAGAAAAAGGGTTTTGATAGACAGACAGACGGACGGACAACAAAGTGATCCTATAAGGGTTCCGTTTTTTCCTTTCGAGATACGGAACCCTAAAAACTGAGGGTTTTCGATGAGCTCTTCTTAAAACTTTTGCAGTATTACTGCTTAATTAAGCGAGGCAAACCCTGTAATAGACGCTAGAATTATCTAAATGAGGTGTTCAACTCGCAACCATATCAAACTTACGTTAACTCTGTTATCTATACGCAGTTTCTGCTAATCAATTCATAGTCCAAATCTGTGGAGATCATTATTCTGTACTATTATAGCCTGCGCACAAAGAAGGGGACTGGCAATGAGCGGGGACATGTCCCCGGAGATAAAGGTATTGTGCGAACGGAAACACGTACTGGCTCCACGAATATTGCTTCAGCCGGCGAAGTGCCGCCGCCGCCGCCCCGTGTTGAAATTCTGTTTCAACTGAACTCTGAAGCTGGTACTCGTATATTGTGCTGGTCAATATGATGCAGGATTAGTTGCGTTCTGATCTAAGGACCCGACTAAAATTAATAAATATTGTTGAGAACGCAAATGTAATTTGATAATTCCGTAATAACATATGAAATACAATTTTATAAATACTATTTTTAGCGGATTGAAATATTAAAGCTTTCATTGACGTGATTGTAGTTTTTGATTGAATTTTTATTGATTACATTGATTGTAATACAAAAAAAGCAATGTTTACTTAAAGGAAACATCTTTTTATTTTTAAAGAGAAGCAAAACTGCATTTATAGTTTTTTGAAAATACGCTTGCCACAACCGGGAATCAAACCGACCAAAATCCGAAAATATAACAACCTGCACTTAATATGAATGTATTTATTTTTAGACGTGTTTTTTAACTATAATTCATATTTTTGTGGAAAGAAGCAAACGAATACGAGTAATATTGGAGTGCTCTTGTAGAGTTCATATTTCAACTAATTCTTAATTATGTGAAAAAAAAACAAACATGTACAAAATGACAGCAATAATATATCAATTAATTATAAATTATTTTTTCTCTACAGTCAAAATTTAGGAAATTGTATGTGATGTGCACATTTGTAAGCTTATAGCTGGTAAATTCGACTATCTTCGAGTTTGAGTCACCTGTTATTATGCCAACGCGATGAGTAACACATTTAACACTATGTATTTGTTTGAATTGCGATCATAACTTAATAGTAGACAAAAACTTACTAGGGGGCTTAGACAAGTGGCGATCGTTTCATAGCGAAACGATAATTAAATTCGTCATCGTCTCTGAGGTAACAAAAACAAATTCCTAGCCAACGTAAGAATTAGAGATCGCTGTGATGAAATGTTCTTTTTGTAAGAAAGCAACATAATTATTGGTTATCTAAGTACCTACTCAAAACTGAGAAATGGCAAAAATAAATTATTTAAATTAATATTTTAATTTCATTTTTTAATGAAAAATGAGTTGTTTGAGTAGTATATGGAAGTTACGAAAAAACGATTCGCCCCTTCATCGATTCGTTGCGACTCAATTTGTCTACCAACTTACGTACATATCGATGACTTTGATCGATTCGCCACGTTATTTGGCGATGTCATATGTCAATCCCATACGTTTTGTTGTTATCGAACTTCGTTGTCGTTTTTATTAGGGTTCCGTAGTAAACAAGGAACCCTTATATGTAGTTTCACCATGTCTGCGTCTGTCTTTCTGTCCGCGGTTTTACTCTCAGAGACTATTTGTATTATTAATCATTATATTATATAGAATATTAATCATGCCAAAAAAGTGGTAGAAAAAAATATGGAAGAAAAAAATTTTTTTAGTGTAGCTCCCATACAAGTAAAGTGGGAGTAATTTTTTTTCTCGACTAACCCATCGTGTGGGATATTGTTGAATAGGTCTTTAAAAAATAATGTAAGGTTCAGAAATTTTGGTAGAGGTAGGTAAGTGTCCCCCCTCTATCTGCTAAACGGTTAAATATGGACACGTGAAGAAAATTACAACAGTAGTATATTGTATAACGAAGTTTAAAGGAAAAATTCCACAGTTGGGTACTAAGTACAAACTAAAAAGTTATAGACTACCAAGTTATAAAATGTATTCGGAAAAGTAAAATTTCATTGAAAATTAGTACTGAATATAAAATTACGAACCACGTGAAGTTAAGGAAATATTAAATCATTGCAGCTTTAATAATAATAATAATGCCTAATTTAATAGCGTGAGTGTGAACTCAAAGTTGCCATTTGCAACTACGGAACCCTACACTGCGCGTGGCCCGACATGTACTTGGCCGGTTTTTTTTAAATTGTCACTTGTCTAGGCCCCCTGACTTCTTGTGTGATAAATAAAAAATCTTAGCAGGGATAATATGTTTATTATTAACATTGTTGAAAATTAGTTGTTAAAATCTCAGAAACGTACCTGGGGCGTTTCTGAGATTTTAACATCTACGACACGTTCTACCTTTCTACATACAGAGCTGGAATGATTTTAATATTAATATTTCCACTTCAATGTAACGCGTGCGACATTTTGCCGTCTGTGAACTTGACTAAATTATGAATACCTAACGGTTATTTCTCCAACAATTAATTTAGCCCGTCCACTGAGGAGCTTTTGTTCTTTTGTAATACATCGTACAGTTAACGTGTTTCAATCAAACAGCTAAGTCTCTCAGAATTTCGATAGCTGAAGGGGCTCATATAACAAATCATATTAACAATTACTAGGATCCTTACGTCCGCTTCCCTTGGAAATCGGAGTTAGCTCACATTCGATTACAATGTAATTGAAAACGCAAACGCACACGACCGAATTTTTCTAGGCTCGATAATCGGCCCGATTTTCACTCCGACTCTATGCCCGGTTTACATTATTCCAGTCCAGTAACCCAGTAGTGATGAACTGGAAAGTACCTACTGGCTGAACTTGTCTACGTGATTCCAGTCATTTCAAAGCTGTCGGTTCGTCAAGACTTTTTTTTATTGCAGAAAGTTGGCAAACAAGCAAACTGCCCACCTGATGGTAAGTGGTAACAGTCACCTATAATACGAGTACATGTGGCTCTTGTGAGATTCGCAGCAAAACTGCAACCCCCACAAGAACCACAGTGTACGTTGCCAACTTGTAACACAAGATGTAAAGTCACAGTACCCACTAATTTCACTGCCATATCTTACCCTACAAACCGGAACACAGCAATGCGAGCACTGCTGCTTTGCGGCAGAAATAGGTAAGACGGAGGTACCTAAGCAGATGACCCTGGTACAGAGTCTCCCTCCGGTAGACAGGACTTCAGTGACAATGAATTCGAGAAAGCACTTGAGATTTTTTTTAAAGAGACTCAAATGTTAGTGTTCGAAGAAGTTATTGATGAGGTTGACTAACTAAAAAAAGGATACCACAAACTGTAGTTTGATCTTCAGTTAATTTTTCACCGTCCTCTCTTCCGTTGTTCACATAAAAACCTGCAAAACAATCAACGCATATATCCCTTACAATGTTCTGCAAGCACCGGAATCTCGTCTGGACTGGATTGATCGTCCACATGATTTCAGTTGCACTGGAATGCTGACGCTGGATTCAAAAGTAGACCGGTAATCCAGTTACTGTGCTGGATTGATAACTAGATTACTGGCATTCCAGTGCCCGTCTCTATTGTTCCAGTAGTGCATCCAGCGCTCGAATCCAGTGCAGGGGCTCTATTTTTGAATCATTCGTCCGGCATCGAACGCTTTTCAAACGTCATCTGTGCTCGATTCCTATTGATTTTCGTTTCCCTTACGATGAAAATCAATAGAACATTACGACGAACATCAATATTGTTTTGATTTTCATCGAAAACAGAACGAATATAAGTAGAAATCGAAACCTGTCGAGCACTCGATGCCGGAAGAATGATTCAAAAATAGGGCCCCTGGACTGGAACGCATACGCGTGTCGGCGGCTATCGAGAGAAGTGCACGTCATGGATTTAATAATTTTGACTGGTGTTCGGTACATCCATCGCCGAGCAGTGACACGTCCTAGCGGTCAACTGTCGATGCGTGAGTAGGCAGTGTGCGTTAAGGCGAAGATTCCCAGGACGTGCCCGGCGAGTCCGGCGACTGCTTTATTGCAAGGTAATATAGTTGATAATTGCATAGCTTCTAATTTCGTTTACGCGCTGTGACCGAACTCAAACGTTACTTTTTACGCGTTAAAATCGATTTTTGGAAAACTGGGGTACAAAATAAAAAATGGATTTTTGTAATTTTCTAGACAGTAAAAATTCACGTCTATTGGTAAAACTTTCATGTCATTTATTATAGTATTTCCTGAGTCACAACTGTTTTAAAATATGTTGAATAAGTTCTATATTTGTGGCGAAACAGTAAATAGAAATTGTTCGAAAGCGAGGAATGTAGCGCCTCAACGTATAACATAATTATACGAAAGTTCCATTTCTCATCGATAATCGTGTCGGTCGGTATAAAGCGATTTTTTGTGGTCGACTTTTTGTAGTTCACGTGCGTTGCCACGTAGAACTCCATATGCTTCATTTTCCACCTTCTAAAAATCGGTTGCCGATTGTCGGTTGTGTGCGTTCGTAGGAACCAGTCATCAATCGAGCGATCCGATCCCAGCCTACCCTTTGCTGGTAAATTGTGTGTGACAAACGCCAGACCATGGCAATTAATGGATTAACTAAATTTCGGTCGGACCCGCGCCGCGCGGTATCGATTTCTCGCAAAGCAAATTATTCTATACCCTTTTATGGCCGCGCCTGGAATTTTTGCGTGAGGTGTGATAAGTAATATTGGCAATTTTACACGCAATTTTAGAAAGGACACAATATATAACGTTTGTGGTAATTGGTTGCGAACAAAATAATTTTCATTGCTATCGATCATTTGACTTATTGATTATATTTAGCAGAATGGATAAGAAGTTTTTCTCATTTCTCATATTCTAAAAGTAGGTCATTGTTTACCTAAGTATATGGCTGAAAACTATCTATCGCGAACGACAAGTGATAAAAAAAACATATTTGTACGCGGCCACAAAAAAGTACGAATTTATGTGCAATATAGTAGTGTATAAAAAGAAAAACTTAATATTTTGGACAAAGACAAAAAACCTATATAGCCACACATCGATACTAATAAACAAATAAACTTGGTGAAAACTTTATGAACATACCAAATAAATGGCTATATCCAATTCCTTTTTTAAATTTATAGAAGTATTTTATTAGAATCAGTCAAAAATACATATTAAAACTTTTACATATACCTATAAATTCCACGGCATAATGGCGCTTAAATATTGTTCGTGGAAAAAGGCGGGAAAACCAATGTCATCAAACACAAATATGTTTTTGGAATATTAGCATTTGTTGTTACTTTCCTTATATTCGAAATGAAAAGTAGAGTGTTTAATTTGGTTGAACGCACCCATTTTATTCTCGAACTAATGGTGCTCTCACTTCGTTCGAGCGCTAACATATCTCGTTTGTGCAACAAATTAACGGCGAACGCATACGACCGACTTTTTGTAGGCCCGATAATTAATCGGCCCGATTTTTCCGACCGACTCAACGCATACGTTTATCACTTTGTCGGTAGCCGACTTTCTGTAGTTCGTGTGCATTGCAACGTAAAGCTCCATAATATATGTTGCATTTTCCACCGCCAAAAAATCGGTCAACGATAGTCGGTCGTCTGCGTTCGAACGAATGGAAAGTACTCATTTACTTTCAGATACGTTAAAATATATCTACCTATATTTGCAAAGTAACTAAGGCAATTACTGAAAGAAGTAATTTTATTCAGCTATGAGCTTTATGAACTTTGATGTTTTTGTAATTTTCAAGTTCAATGATTCTAATCTGAAAGCCGAGTTTTACATGAAAATGCTTATATTAATTTAGTTCCGTGAACGTCATTAGATTGCGTGTTGAGAGCTTATTAGCGTTATTGCTTACAAGTGTTCGTAATGAAACCAATTTCGCACTAATTAATTAGTTAGCAGTGAGCAGAGCATAGCGACAAGATGGTTAAGCAATTTTGCCCGAGCTTATTTTAATTATGCCGAGATGGGGTTGTATTGAGAAAATTATATTTTGCGCGTATTGTAGCTTGAAACATGTGATTTATACTTTATTTACTATGAATATTTATGGTTTTAGAGAAAAACAATATTCATGAATTCAGAATTTACAAAATTTTGAATAAGCGCATAAGTGAAACTTTATAATGTTAGCTGAACCAATAACAATTGGTTCAGCTAAAATTGTGAAAAATTAGTTCAGTTCAGCAATTGTAGATATACAATGGTGAAAAGCGAAAAGCAGACAATTTCCCGCATCCAGTTGTCAGTCAATTAGGTGACCTAATGGTAGAAAAAAGTATTTGCTTCTGATTGCCGACGACAGTGCGGTGACAGACATAGAATACGTTTTGTTTTTTCCCATCTCTCTTTCCTCGACTAAGGGAGCTTACACTAATATTATAAGACCTCAAAGATCTTTGTTCAATATAATATCTTGAATTCAAGCTTTACCGCTATCCGTTTAGTTGGCGTGCTGCAGTAGGCTAATTTCTCGAGGTTTCCTACAAAATAAACTCGTGTACGGCGGTTGCTTTATTGCAAGGTAATATAGCTGAAAATTGCGTAGCTTTTTTTATGGCTACGCACTATGATCGATCGAGAAAGTTACTTTTTAACTCGTTTTGATCGGTATTTGAAAATTGGATTACAAAATAAAAATGGATTTTTACAAGTTTCTAGACAATAAAAATGCACGTCTATTGGTAGCACCTTTACGTCATTTATTATTTATACTTTCTGATTTACAGTTGTTTTAAAATATTGAACAGAGTGATCTTTGGATTTTTTTTTCTATCGAGTGAAATATTATTAATCATGTGAATGTTCAGATAATAAGTTCAACAATATCGTGTATGAATTTTAGAACACTATGTTTCATATTTGTCGCGAAAGAGTAAATGATAATTGTCCGATAACGGGAAAGTAGCACTTTAAGGCCCTCTATTCCAATATATTTAACTATTTGTTCTACCAGTTGAACATATCGGAAACTTATCTTCTAATTATTTCAACTAATTGAACGAGTTGGACTCCTTGGACTGAAAATTACAATTAGTTCAGTCGTAATATTTTTATTAATAAAATTAAAAACAATAATTATAAAACAGACTAATGAAATTATCGGTACTAGGTACCAGGTTAGCAGATCCGATGAAGATATGGACATTACTTAGCCGACGGCCCTACCGCCTAATTCACTTGCTATCGTTTTAGCTCTCGTTTGTGACGTCATTTTGTGATTTCGTACCGCCTATCATAGCAAACTTCGTGAAATTAAAACGATAGTGAGTGCTATCACTATCGCATCGCTATGAGTTAGGCGGCATGGCCGCTGGTTGTCCCTGAAGGCTATAGGCTTAGATGGTATACCTTGCATCATTCGGCGAGAAACTCACAAGCGACTGTTGACTTGAAAATGTCTAATCAATTTCTTATGTATGTTTTTTATGGGTACACCTACCTTATTTGCTCTCTGCACCATCTGAAGGTGCAAAGAGCAAATGGTAAAAATTGCCTCAGACATAAAGTCCGCCACTGTACACGTTGTATATTAAAAAAAAGATAGATAAATCAATCTTTATCTGTATTTATAAAAGGCTTTGTTGACTGACTGACTGAGGTATCAACGTAGAGCCCAAACTACTGAAGGTCGAAGCATGAAAGTCGGCACAGGGGTTTATGTAGGCACCCACTGAGGAAGGATTTTTAAAAATTCCCACAGAGGGCTGAGAAATTCCTACTCAAAAATAAGGAAAGACCAATAAAGCCCATGAAGAAAACAACATGGCGCGCGTAAAAATTTCTGCTAAATCTGGGCCACTTGCAGATCGAGATTTAGGAAAAAGAATTTATTTAAAATCTAGTATGTAATAAAAATCTTACGTTGGAGTCCTACACTTCGACCCTTTAGATCATTGTGCTGCCCCTACCTATAAGTTCACTCTGTATTCACTGCTGTAGGATTCACCCACGAAGTAACCCATAAGCTTAACGATTGCCCGGACGCAAAATCCTCAGGTTTTGTCCAATCCCAGTGAGACTTATCATCTTGCGAGCCAGACAATCATATTTATACAATAGTTTCAAACTGTCCTCTTTTTCTTTGCAGGCCCGGCAGGTTTAGTGCTTGTGAGACCCACTTTTGCTAACATGCAATTGGTACCTAAGTAGCCTGTCAGCGCACCCAATAGAAGTGGGTTTGAGTTCTACCAGCACTCAATATAAAAATATGTCATTTATTGATCCTTTCTGAGCGACCCATTCAGATTGGTGTCTTCTCCTTGCTTGGGAATTCTGAGCGACCCATTCAGATTGATGTTTTTTCTTTGCTTAGGAATTCTGACGAGTCATTCAGATTGGTGTTTTCTTCTAGATTGGGAAACTAATGTGTTAGGTTGTCATCCTTTTATTGAAATAATATAAATCACCATTTTACCGTTTTTTAGCAAAACGCGTCTCGTCCTTACGCGTGCGTTGAAATGCAATAATTGGATACATTTATTTTCGGAATTGATGGTATTTCAGATCGATTCGGAGTACACTTTACAAGACATCGGTGCGGTTAGGTCTACCTAACCGCACCGATGACTAGGGTCTCACTTGATATAGATGTTCCGTCTATTGCATCTTTTACCTAATATTTGTAATTATACATTCACGTAGATTGTATTATAACGTCAACTTTGGCAATAATAATTTTCAGAGTTAATGGTACGCGGAGAATAACATTTCCGTACCACTGTTCGGAACCGCAGATAACAAAAGCATTCACGCACAGTCCGTATACGATTTAGTCAATTAAACAAAACACGATTTACAATGAACACAAAACAAGCCACGAACTTAGCCGAGGACAAGTGAGCGGGGGAACTTCGACCAGCTCCCTGGAGAATGCCATTAATAATTACGGCACGATTCCACGGACCCCCAACTTGCATCAAAGTGTTAATATTGTAGGGCTGGGCTGACCCAACAGGAAATATTTTGATGGCATAACTCTCTTAATTATCACGAGGAATGTTATCGTTGACAAGTGTTGTCTGTGAATCGTTTATACGCTTTGAGGATTGCGCATTGGTCAAATCAAGCGTTTAGGATAAGATTAGGTTATAATTGAAGACTTCGTCATCACTAACGACTTAAGCTGAAAGTGACTTGTGCTCCCACCACGCTAGTCCAGTTCAGGTTGGTGGTGAGTACTGCTTATCCGTTAGTACACCTTAAGATGGTGGTTGTCGTCTTTGGTCGCATAGCTAACATCAGCGACCTACCACCTATCTCATAGCGATCACTCGCTATCGCTTTCGTGACAGTAGAACAAAAGTTTTAATGCCACAGGTGACATTAGAACAATAGTTTTAATGTCACAGGTGACATTAGAACTATTGATCTAATGTCACCTGTGATTGCTATGAGATAGGTGGTAGGGCCGCAGGTCGTCAAATCTCAAGTAGTTATTATGTACTTGTAGTTTGGATACACTTGTTATAGATTAACTGACCGGAGCAGCGTTGTTTTCTTAAGCTCTTGTTTGATTCAGGCGTTTGATGTCAATGCAGAAATACTTAGTTTGGATGTGACAAAGAAAAATAGATGCTTGCATTTTCTAGGTCAATTGTTTTTATATTTTTCGTATAGGAATATCCTTGGACTTCACCAACAATTTTAAAAAATAAGCCGAATTTATCTTACCGATTTCGACTTTTGCGCATAGGACAACACTATAACTGAATTATTTTTAGCTACATACAAAAACAAATAATTATGGTATCGTTAATTGATTAACTAGAACAAAAATCAAGTGAGTGTGAACATATTTTTTTACTTGTGCTAAAGACATGATATTAGTTATAGAGTGAGCGAGATTAATCTGAAGGCATTTAAGTATGCTTTTGTTCAAAATCCGTTTTTGTCGTGTAATTTAATAATGAAACACTTGTATTAAAATTTGCTTCACATGTCCAAGTGAAGAGAACTGTAACCGTATTATCTAAGCACAACACAAGAAAAAAGCAAAATGAAAAATGCAAGACCGAGTATATACAATCCCACCAAAAACATCAATAATAATAAAGAAATCGCAGTAAGAAACCTTAGACTTGGCACGACTTTGTCTAGATTTAGAGATAAACAAGCAGCTCAATCGAGACTTGGCTAGTTTTTTACAGAATGTTTTTCGTGGGATTTCACTTCTTTTTGTAGAAACGTGAGCTCATTGATTTATTTTATTAGATTTTCCTATTTAACACAATTTTTTTCTTTTTAGGGGTAGTTTTTTATTATAACAAATCTTTCTTTTCTTTTTTCATTTTTTATTTTCTTTATTGGAAGCGGCCCACCAAGTTGAATATTTTTGTAAAGGCGGTATGTCGATATCTCTAATAGTTTGGTTGGGCTCTTGTGTTTTCTAATCAGAGTCACCAGGTACTCCAGATCTTCGATTATCCTAGTTTTTACCGACTTCAAAAAAGGAGGAGGTTCTCAATTAGATGCGTATGTTTTTTTTTTTGTGTATGTTACGCGATTACGCCGCCAGTTGTCACCAAAGTCAGGAATCAGGATTTGATGATGGGATCCCATGAAAATCGAGGAAAACCCTTAAATTATTAGGTATTTCCAACGTGTTTTGTATGTATTTTACGCGATTCCTCCACCAATTGTAGACCGATTTTCAAAATTCTTTTTGTATTCGATAGAGTATACTCCTAGGGTCACAAGGTCACCGAAGTCAGGATCTGATGATGGAATTCCATGAAAATTGAGGGAAACATTAAATTGTAATAATTAGGGTTTCTTTCACTATAAAGATTTCATTCACTAAAAAGTTAAAAATAAAAAATATTTTACAAAAAATAAAAACAGACTTCAAAAACACACAATAGATACAGACAACATCACACTTCTATATTGAAGTCGGTGCCAAATTTAAAGACTTTCTAGGAGATCATTGTTTGGCACCGACTTCAATATAGAAGTGTGATGTTGTCTGTACCTATTCTTATATTATTTTTAACTTTTCAGTGTTTTTGAAGTCGGTTTTTATTTTTTGTAAAATATTTTTTTATAGTTTTCCCTTTATGTGGCCATTAAACCCTAACTCTGTACCAAATTTCAGCACTCGGAGTTGATGGGAAGTACTAGTTCTATTTTGATGATCGTGAGTGAGTGAGTGAATGAGTGTCATAAATGCGAAACTTTGCTTTCGCTTAACTTTGGAACTAAATGACCTACAGACTTGAAATTTTGGATTTTAAGTATGTACTCGTATGTATATAGCTTACTGGATGACGAAAATTTCTGCGTTCTGGTCTTATCCAGAGGTTCTCAAATAGGGGCCTGAAAATGCGGCGAAATGGTTCTAGTAAAGGATGGTACGGCAGTGTTTGCTTCGTGCTCGACTTGGCGGGGGCACTGCCATGTCCCCAGATTTTCCCAAGTTCCTTTAAGGCGCTACTTTCCCGTTACAATTTCGATTAACTGTGCCGCCACGAATATGAAACATGCAGTTCTGAAATTCATATATGATATTGTTGAACATTTTATCTAAACATTCTTAAAGATGATCAAGATGATGACATGATTAATAATATTTCACTCGATAGAAAAAAAATCCAAAGATTACTCTGTTCAATATTTTAAAACAGCTGTGAATCAGAAAATAAAACAATAAATGGGATAAAAGTGTTACCAATAGATGTGCATTTTTATTGTCTAGAAAATTGCAAAAATACATTTTTTATTTTGCACTCCAGTTTTCCAAAAATCGAATAAAACATGTAAAAAGTAACGTTTTCGTTCGGTCACGGGCGCGTAAGCGACATTAAAAGCTATACGATTATCAACTATATTACCTCGCAATAAAGGAATCGCCGTGCACGCGTAGATTTCCAGGAAAACCTCGCCTTAAGTTGAAAACTTGCCCACACAATCGTTTTCAGTTTTGTGAACGATGGACAAAAACTGACCAGCAGCGGTATCGCAGCCGACTCCCCAAACTCCCGCGAAGCCTGTGTTAGTAAATTGTCAAACGATTGCCATGAAAAATATATCAAGTGCTCCTTTCAGCTCGTGTTTGGGGGATGGATTAACAACCTGTTACGCTGGCGGGCGAAGAATTACTGAAATGCCAGCCAATCTGTTGACTTGGAACTTTCGAGGGTTGAGTCCGATTTTCAAAAGTCTCGAGCTTCGAGTGGTTGAAAATGAGCATTATTGATCCCTGTTTAATTCACTTCAGTTTCGGGTTTCAGAGTATCAGTAGTAGAAATATACATTCCTAGCTCAATAGCCCAGCTGGAAATCTGATATTTAACAGGTTGATTTTCAATGTTTTCTGGTTAAATTAAAGCACATCATTGCGACTTATAAAAATAAATTTGTTTTTTATTTTTTTGAAGAATAAAGGTACTGATATGCTTATTACTAGCTCGAAGTATGCTATTAATGTTTTTTTTACTTTTGGGCGGGTCGCGGGTGGGAGGGGAAAGACGAGCATATCTGTACAGGTTTTGCTTATGTGCATGCTAGTGACAATTCGATAAGTATTTGGTTTGTAGTCGCTAAAAAAAACAAATGTGTCGCGTTGGGAAGAACGTAAAAATTCACTTTGTATGTCGAAGTTATACTTGGTCGCCTCTATACAGGGTTAATTGTAAAAGACCTGCAACCTTGCAGGATTAGATAGCTAAGATCATTAGCTACTACTTTGTTTAAGAGTTTTAAGATAACTCAATAAATTGAAGAAAATGAAAATTTTCAAGTTTTTATTGCGCTGTCGTGACAATGATAAGTCTATGTTTCATTTATAAACGACGACGGAAGACGCCGCTATGTTCATGCGCTTTACGCGTAAAGTTACGAACATCCTAGAGGTACATTAAATTAATATTTATTTTTGTATGAAAATAAAATCTAACGAATTATCTAAAGTCGTGGAACAAACGTTGTTGCTTATGATGTTAGCTATCTAATCCTACGAGGTTGCAGGTGATTTACAAATAACCCTGTATACTGCGCTTATTTATAAGTATGCTAAAAACTAGCATGTTTATTGCTCGCAAATGAGAAAGTTTCAGAACATTCTAGTTAAAAGGCGAGGTTTCCCAGGAAATCTACTCGTACACGGTGACTGCTTTATTGCAAGGTCTGGTGTATTATTGTTGATAACTGCATAGCTTCTTTTGTCGCTTACGCGACATTACGCGAAAATCTTTGGATTTTTTTTCTATCGCGTGAAAAGTTAATAATAATGTTTCTGTCTTTAGGAATGCTTAGATACATCATTTATATCATTGATGAGTTTTAGAACTGTATGTTTTATATTTTTGGCTGTACATTAAATCGAAATTGTTCGAAAACGGAAAAGTAGCGCCTTAAGCATGCTTATTACAATTATTGATTTTTATGAGCATCTCTATCAGTGTTAGTAGTACCTTAATACAAGCAAGAAATACAGTTAACGTGTCGATGATACATCAATTCTGAAATAAAAGTTGTTCCGCATACATCAACGCTTTCCTCAAACAAAACTATTTCCTGAATTTCACCAGCCTGAAAGCGTTGGGCGCCGAAATCGGCACCCGAAAATATATTATTCCGTGTTTATTGCTCGCTGAGGGCATGCAATTTTAAAACGTCTGGGCCCAAGTTGACTCAACCCTCGAAGACTATTCAGGTAAATGGTCCGACCTCTTCTAAATGCATCGGCGAAAGGTATTTGAATATAAAGCGGGTGTTAGTTTTTTGTTGTATAATGTATCTTGGAGGAAGTGATAGCCGCCTGCTGTATTTTTAAACATGTGACAGGGAAGCCATCATTCCGGTTCATGTTCCTTCATTTCTCCTGTTAGTAATTGTCGAGAAGGCCTATGATGGTAGCTAGCTTTACTTGGACTCCTCAACAACTGAGGAACTAGCTGTCTAACCTCTAATTGTCGGAACACAACAATACTATTAACATTGTTAGCATGATGACAAACTTAGGTAAAACAGTGGTAGCTAGCCAGGTGCGCTCAAAAGCCATCAACCAAACCGAGCATAAAAGTTTATCTGCTCCCATGGAGAATTGAACCCTTGGCCTCCCGATCCCGGTGGTCTCAAACACTAGACCATGGAGGCGTTTAAAGTTTTTAATAGTATATCGACAAATCGGGTATGTAACTGTCCCCTTCGCCCTTTCTGATCACTAGTGCCAAGTATTCACTACTGTTCGTTCCCGTCACTATTACGTGCTTAGCCTAAAAAATTAGCCTCGTGTAGTCCATTTATTTTACCGAACTTAATTAAGTGCTATTAAATTTTACTGAGGAGCTTGGTTGTGTAATTGCTAAAGTCAAGCAACATTCCCTATTGTCAAGTCTAAGATGGGTGAACAAAAATATAAATTATCTCGAGCTTATTGATGTTACAAAAGAAGTAAAATATTAAAAAGGAGATAAAAGATATGAGTGTTCTAACAAAGACGGATTGGGAGCCACTTGAGATCTTGGCGGAATTGTGAAACATGGTCAAACATTTTGAGTGTATAAATGAAACGAATGAGCAGATTTTGCATGTGCTCAAGTTTATTCAATAGCTCCTCTTTGGCATCCAAATAACAACATCAGCATAATCTAGGAGTGGATGCACGAGACTTTGAGGTAATAGTATCCCGGTCTTGAGTGGAAAGAAGGCTTGTAAGTTAACATTTAAGAGAGTGAAGTGAATAATGCATCTTGCGACTCAACTCATTGACATGATTATGCCAGGATAAGTTGGAATATAAACCCAAGTCCTTGAGCATTGTGAATCGTCCAAAAGCAGAGGCGGCAATAAATTTAATTGAATATTGTTACGGAAATACCTTATGCCAATGATGATTGCTTGTGTTTTTGTAGGTTTGATTTTAATATGCTAACATTTCGCCCAAGAATTAATAGTAGCCTACGTAGCATGGTTAATTGTGGCTTAAGCAGAAAGTACGTTCACCGTTGAAAAATAATGGTTTATTTGTATGTCATCGGCGTAATAATGGTAAATCAGCAAGTCATCAGTGTAAAGGTGAAATTATGGTGTATTTAAATTGCAGACTTCATGTATAAAATTTGAGAAAACCAACAGAGAAAGCACACTGCCTTGCGGTACTCCAGCAGCAAGATGACACCAGTCGCAATATATCTCTTCTACACAAACACATTAAGAGCGACAACGCAGATATGAGTCAAACCATGATCATGCTGAAGAAGAAAAATTCTGAGATTTGAGTATACGCAGCAAAATATCATGGTCAACTGAATTAAATGCGCTACTGAAATCTAGTAACACAAATATAGTGAGCAATTGATTTTCCATAGCCAAGCGAATGGCATTAGTAATTATAAAAAGAGCTGTAAGAGCTAGCTGTTCTTAAAAGGTCAAAAGTATACCTACTGTGCACAATTAAAACATTTTAGAATCACGACAGAAGTTATCGCAACGAGTACAATAAAGAGTCGAGAACGTTCTAAGCTTCAAAATCAAACAATTACGTTCACGAACAACATTTCAAAATAAATACATTTCTGTTACGCTTTCTGTACTTGCTGAGAATATGGAACAATTCACCTTTCATTAGATTCCCTGCTCGTGCGTTTGTATTACAATACTTTCTTTATTCAATTCAACACGGCATCAGAGAAAATGGTAGACATCTATTGTCTTAACTGTTCCGAGCTAAGGGTGTACAGAATAGGAAATATAATTAACAGAAAATTTATTTGGCAGCAGTAAATATACAGTTCAATAATGTAGACGGTATTTTATTTGAGTCACTAAGTATATGGGAGAGCTTGTTTTGCAAAACAAGAATTAATATGAAAACGAATTTTCGTATGTCTATATCCTTCTAAATATATAAAAAGCTTTCAAAATTGCACCTTTTTAGGAAGATTTTCCTAAAAAGGTAAAATAATGTTTAGGAGCTTTTCTATTATTTTAACACTAATCATTAGGCAAAATCCAAATCCATAAAAGGCGCGCAAGCGCGCAACACAGATCGAAATGACGAATGACGAACGAATGCGCGGGCACAGGCCTTAGAGCATTTTTACCCTAAGAAGATGGCAAAGCTGGGCGAACCCCTTTGCCAAAGTAAAGTTTCAGAGCAAATTGGTTGTAACAGCCCAACGGACAAAACATGCGAGTAATCCGTTACGTTCCGTTCTGTTCCGTTTTTTTCTTTTGATATACGGCACCTCAAACAAATATGTTTATATTGTTAAATTATAGTACTAAATCAGTGGAGTGGCGCGTTAAAAACTAACGCCTGTGGCTAATGGCCCTCACGAGCAACGTTAATGTACGCTGGCTTCATTAAATAACATTACGGCGAGTTGCGTGGCATTATAATTTGCGCTAATGTTGACAAATAACATTAAATCTAAAATGCATCCTGAATGAAGTTCATTTTTCTTTGTCTGCTCGAACAGTTAATAAGCTGTTTGTATTAATGTTACATAAATAGGTACTATATTTGAAACTAGCTTTCCGCTCGCGGCTTTGCCCGCGTTATTATTGTTTTTCCGTGGGAATTTATATTATCCCGTAAGATAATAATTTTATAACCTATTTAAGCCCGGATAATAAAATAGAAATTGGAGCAGCCTATTTTGTACCCTAAGGGGGTGAATTCCAATAAACCATGAAACACGTGTTCAAAGAAATATTTTTAAGAGCATGAATCAAGTTTTGTCAAAATCGTTGCTAATTCATCCCTTTAGGGTTAACATTTTTAAAATCCCTTCTTAGTATGCATCCGCAATTTGAATTAAAACAACTGTCCAAAGGACATTGCTCTGCGTCCATACATTGTTCGCCCTAATACCAACAGCAGTGAAAAAATGCTTTTCGTATAATAAGACATTAGTAAATACTGTTGGTCCACATCAATTACCTCGGACAAGCTTCGAAATCGAATTATATATCAAAATGAATCAGATTTTGAGGTTAGTTCAAGTAACACATTATTTCGTTAGAACAATACACACAGTCCATACCTTTACAATTATTAAAATAATAATTATTGCAATCAATTTAAGAACGTTATTATAGCCACGTAGTAAAGAACAAGAAATCTCGAAATTATAAAGCAAGTCAAAAACAACAAACTACCTAATAAGCGACAGTGCGTTAGTAGTCAATTGACGTGTGTTAATTTTATAAGTTGTGAAAGAAGTTATGAAAAACATAATTTATTCAAACAAAAAAATGTCCATACCTACATAAAATCGACTCAATTCCATTCAATCAAGCAAAGGTAACAATAACCATTCGTTTATTTTACTTCATTCGGTTTTGTTTCTGAAAGTACTTTTAAATATTTTTGTCCTTCGAATACATATATTTGTAATGTGTGTTATAAAATATGCATATAATTATAACGAAAATCAAATCTTTGTTGGTCATGGGGCGATTTTCGACATTCTCCTTTCACGTTTCTACCATTAGCGGTTACGGCTGTACGTGCGTCTATAGATGGGAACATAATATCTCCTTTTATACTGAAACTGCTATTGAAAATACCTGAAAGTGTTGAAATAATAAGTAAAACCTGAAAGTTGAGGCCTTATCTGCAGTGAAATACACTAAACACTTTCAGGTATTTTCAATAGCAGTAAATAAATCAACATCTTTTTACCAGACATAACGAGTCGAATAACATCAAGCAATACTTCAAGTTGAAAACGTAATAAATTAAACGCTTACAAAAGTAGCTCGAATTGCGACAGACAAAAATTTGAAATGCATTATTACAATTTTCGTTGTTGCTCAGTTGGCGCTTAGAATGAGTATGTGGACCCACGAAACAGGCGTAAGGAGGTCAGCCTTTAACGCCTAGTAAATGCTGTTAATACATTGTTTGCATAAGCATGCGTCTAGGATAGCATCAGCATATGTTCTTAGTCCTCGTACGTATCTAGGACAACAGACGTGTTTTATCTAGCTTTTCATATTTTAAGCGCGTTCCATTTGAGCGCAAATTCACAGCATTTTCAACATTTTTAGCATCATCGCGTTTCATTATCTTTTGACGCTAGCGGGGTTGGCATAGTATGATAACGTAATGCGTTCTATTTAAACAATATATTGATTTTTAGGTTAGGTTCCCTTTGTGAAAAATAGTGTGGTTAAAAATGTTAACATTTCTTAGATGAAACGCAAAACATGGTTAACATTTGATGTTAGCGTGACAAAATGGTGATGCTTATGGAAAACGGGGTATGTAAACAAACTTCCCCTATTTATAGGGGGAGTGATATATTGTCAGCATATGTACTTTGTTCTCGTACGTATCTAGAGCAATACAAGTGCGAGATTTATGCTGACATATAAAACAAGCTATACATACTTAATAAATCCTAGCTCTCAGTAATAACACCATCATGGCTGTTTGGTTTCCATCCATGCGGCTAAGAGCCAATTGATTGTCAGTGACTAAAACTTTCTAAGTAAGTAACAAAAGTTTCCAATCTGAACGAACTCTTAAAGTAAAGCGCACATGAAATATATTGTTGCTGTCATTTTCTTCGATTGTCTACACTTTTTGCAAAATACATAAGGTTTCCGTACAAATCTATGTTTCCGTACAAATCTATTTTTGAAACTTGCTAAGTCACATTTTGCTAACTCACAATCCTCCTGTTTCTTGGCCACAAAGCGTTGCGAAACCACCACACATTTTCTGTGAAGAGATGCATTTACAGTAATTATAGCATAATGGACCGAATTCACACTTTGTTAAATGAAATGGGCAGTTTTCTAAATAAAAAGAAGTAGTGCTTAAGCTAGTGGTTTTGATGAAGGCAGAAAAATGTATAAATATTTACTTCCAATGACTATTCAATATCCAGTACTTTATTTAACAAGAAAAAATTATATTTTAAGAAATGCCCAGATAATCTTCAAATTACTTCAACACGAAGCTATTCATGTTGAAGATTTCGATTGTAAAATACATTGTACTAGTACAGATTGCTATTTCCCTTCTTTTATCGATGACAAATCTTTGAAAACTACTCCTGAGTGGAAGTTTTTGGATCTAATGCACGTAACGTACACATCCACTTGGGCCTTTCGTTCTGTAAGGAAATCTAAAAACTTTTCAGTTCGTATAAGAGAAAGTATTCGGCGGAATTCCCAAACGGCGCTATGGGTCGGCAAACAAGCATCCGGTGCCTCTGAATAAAATATCTCGAAGGAAAGTGCACCCATTGCTATTCCGACTATATTCTTGGTAATGAAGGCGTGCATCTCATGAGAATATATTTATATACGTGTATTTTATCGCCATGCTTGAATATGGACATAATAGGGATGATAAATGAAGCTTGTATTAATTTATTTATTCTTTAGTATATTTAATTTTATTTACATAACTTCACTAGCTGACCGACGTAAGCTCTTAGATTTAATGCCATTGCACAAACTTCTTCATGGCAAATTAATTTCACCTAATTTATTGCAGCAGGCGTGCCTTACGGTCCCTTATAATATTCCTAGACACCCTATTACTAATGTTTTCAATATTCCCCTTACCAGAACTAATTTAGGTAGGTTTTCACCACTAAACAGATGTATGCAAACTTACAACAGCCTGAATAATCATGACATTGACATCTTTAGTGACCCTGAACGAGTATTCAAAAAAAATGCAACGAATTACTCGCCGTGCTCAGCTAGTGGTTCTGATTTATTAACATAGAAGCACTTTTCAATTTGTTATTGTTTGTTTCTGAGGTTTGCTTTGTGTTGTATATATTATTATAATAATGTTGTATATACCTGCAATGACATGTCTTTTGTACTGTTACATTTGCACATATGTATTTTTAATGTAGACTGATATTGTCGATGGTGTATCTGTCTTAAATAAATAAACAAGGCGGACTCAATGTCAAAGGCATTTTCTGGTAGCCATAAAAGTCCAAAGAAAAAACTGTAAACTACTTAGTTTTCCGGGATAATAAGTAGCCTATAATGTTAATCGCTGATAATCCGTCTAGCTACAAAATTTACAGTAGTTTTTGTGTGAAACAGTAACAAACATCGATACATCCATCCTTACTCACACTTTCGCATTTATAATATTATAGTAAGGATAGTCAAAAAATATAATAGTTATAAAATAACACAATACTGTTCAAATATATATAAGAATGAAAAGATTAATGAATCTGCAGAGTAATAATACAAATGGAGAGGTAGTAATGTCGTGTAGCAAAAAGTCATTGGTGGTCAACTGACATAAAAGTACGGAGTCTCCTCTTGAATGCATACAGACTATGTTCGGACATTCTTAGATCGGGAGAAAGAGTATATACCAAGAGATAATCGATTGCACAAAGGAAGAGGAATAGAAGGGATCGGGGTCATGAGCAGGAAGGACACTTCAGCAATCGATTGAAAGAATAGCGAAGATGCCTATCTTGAGAAGTACATGAGTACTGGAAATTAGATTTTAATTAAATAAAAGGGGGAATGAAGTAGAGAAAAAAGAGAAGTTAACGCCGTCACCTTCCCCCGTTGTCGAATTGGCAACCATCTCATAAGACAGCCATGAATAGATACATGGTCACACTTACGAAGATTAAAAACGAACCGAATGCAGTTATTTAGAAGTCGGTCAAGTTTATGTAAGAGATCTGCATTCACGTCGAGATAGCACACATCGCCATAGTCGATTAACAGGAAAATTAAGGTTTGATGTACGTCATGTTGATTAACCAAAATTTTTTTTATTCTTAACTTAATGAAAAACTTGCATCGTGCAAAAATTGAACTTGCATTAGTAGTTTTGAAATGTCGCATTATGCCACGCCTGTGCACGTTTTCTAACACGTTGTTACGTAGCGAGCTCCTACCCCTTTTCTTCTAATCGCCTTGTCTCATTAGTTTTTAAGATTCCGTACCTCTAAAGAAAATAACAGCATCCTTATAGGATCACTTTGTGTCCTATAAGGATGCTGTCTGTCCGTCTGTCCGTCTCATCATCATCATCATCATCACAGCTCATATGCGTCCCCACCGAGGGGTTCGAGCCTACCCTATGTTAGGGTGATTAGGCCTTAGTCAACCACGCTGGCCCAGTGCGGATTGGTCGACTTCACATACAATATTGAATTTCTTCGCAGATGTATGCAGGTTGCCTCACGATGTTTTCCTTCACCGTAGGAGTATCAGACAAATGTACATATGAAATTCGAAACGAAAAACACATTGGTACATGGCAGGTCTCGAACCCCGACCCCCCGATTTGAAGGCAAGTGCCGAGTCCACAGCGCCGCCGACGATATACATTAATAAATATTAAGATGCTAGATTATATTAAATACTGAGGTCAACGGTTTAAGTCAGCTATGAAAAAAAATAAACTTGTAAGACAGCGCTAGTCAGATCGAATGCGGCCTTCCAGAAGGTTCGTAAAACTTCAGAACCTTCGATATATTTATATGAGTTGTCAGAACTTTCCACTAGTTTCGGAAATATTCTAGAACGTTCCACACCTTTCTGGAACTCTCTAGAAGTCTCGCGATGTCGCTGGAATGTTCGAGAACATTTTGCGACGTCATCCAAGAAAACTACGACTCGGCGCACAAATATAAATGTGTTTACGCGTCCGTCGTCGTAACGATATAATTACGACAAACTTTGATAGCTAGCCAGAAGGGCTCAGAAGCCCAAGCAATCTAAGCAGAACAACTTTTGAAACTACGGGGAAGCGAATTCCACTAGACGCGCAACTGAAACGTTTAAAATAACTACATATGAATAAATAACCAAATTTTTTTATACAACTACACACGACGACAACGACACGGTTAGCGCAGAGGTCGAGTAGTTGCCTACTGCGCAACGAGTCGCGGGTTCGATTCCCGTACGGGACAAATATTTTGTATGGCCTACAGAAATTTGTTCCGGTCTGGGCGTATGTGTATGTGATATTCTACGTCTGTAACTGCGCCTACGACACAGGAAAAGTCCTAATGTGGGGCGACGTTTTTGTTTTAAAAGCAAAACTAAGTCGGCAAGCAAGCAAACTGCCCACCAGCAGGCGTAGCACGGGCTGCCAAGACTGGACTCGAGTCACGCATTATCTTATAATTTCAGTGACATAATCTCTATGTCTTATAAAGTAGCACGGTGGCGCGTATTTAGTGTGACTGACGTGATAACAATTTCTTGACGCTCTTCAAGGAACACGTGTGACTGAGTTTTATCACAAATTTCTTGGCGTGCCTGTGCTCCGACTGCTGTGGTTGTAGCAAGGGTTTCAACACTTTGAAAGATGTAACAGCCGTTGGAGAGCAGTTTGTGATAAAACTAACTCACACGTGTTCCTTGACAAGCATCAAGAAATTTTTATCACGTAGGTGATACTGAATACGCGCCACCGTGCTACTCTTTAGGACATAGAGATTATGTTACTGAAATTGTGAGATAATGCGTGACTCGAGTCTAGTCTTGGCAGCCCGTGCTACGCCTGCTGATGGTAAGTGGTAACAGTCACCAATAATATATGTGCCTCTTGTGAGATGCGCAGCAAAACTGCAACCCCCACAAGAACCACAGTGTACGTTGCCAACTTATGACACCAGATGTAAAGTCACAGTACCCAGTAATTTCACTGCCATATCTCACCCTTCCAACTGCTGCTTTGCGGGAGAAATAAGAGAAATAAAAGAGCAGTAATATTTATTTTAAACAACCCCCACAAGAACCACAGTGTACGTTGCCAACTTATGACACCAGATGTAAAGTCACAGTACCCAGTAATTTCACTGCCATATCTCACCCTTCCAACTGCTGCTTTGCGGCAGAAATAAGAGAAATAAAAGAGCAGTAATATTTAATTTTAAACAGCACCTTGTCAATTTATTAGTTACAAATTTTTCCTCATCTACCTATAGGTATACACATATATTAATAGCAACAGGAGCCAACAAAGAGACGGGTGGGTGGCTTTTAATA
The DNA here is from genome assembly GCA_963935595.1 of Schoenobius gigantellus. Taxonomy (NCBI): domain Eukaryota; kingdom Metazoa; phylum Arthropoda; class Insecta; order Lepidoptera; family Crambidae; genus Schoenobius; species Schoenobius gigantellus. The sequence continues at coordinate 6,556,392 of OZ012554.1, read as the reverse complement.
AACGACAGCGAACAGCAAATGAAATTATTACGCTTAATTGGATCATAATATCCGAAGTTCTCGTTAAGAACGAAAAGCACAATTAAATAATAAAAGCATTTGTTTTTCCTTTGTGAACAATACGAAGAAAATGATGAATAATAGGTTGATCCTATATTAAAACTCGCAATGTAGAGTTCACAATAAGAAATGGGAGGGCCCGTGAGGGCTTACTGATGAGATTTTGAGATTAGCGAATCATGTCGGCCTGTCAATCTGTCATGTCATTCCTTGATATATATTAATCTTTTATATACTCTACATACTTTTTTGGGCTAACGTTGCCTGGCAGATATCGGTATTTTGGCAATAAGGGCATCTTTTGTGTATGTGTTTGGGGCGTATTAATAAATGCATCTCAAAGCTGAGATTGAACTTAAGATGCATATAATGTATTCTGTCAAAATAATACTTCTAAACAATATTTTAGTACTTATACATAAAATGTTCGCCTATTACAAGTATACTAACAATTGCCATATAATCTTCGCACTCTTTACTATCCTAATCTTAAAATCAATCTCATTCTCGAGATGCAATTATTAATACAAGCCTAAATTATTTTGTTGCTATTTAAGTTGCCCCTTGTGCAATAAATTATATAGTCATTCATTTATTTGATTATTCTGGTTTAGTCCAGGAGATCTAGTTTGGACCAATCATCGCTAGCAGTTAGCGATGATGACCGATTTGGATACCGGGGCAGGTTATTATGAGCTTTTTTTGATGCCGATTGTAGCAACGGGCGTGGCGTTAAATATTTTTAATCAATTTTATTAAATTAAAAATTGTTATTTTTTTAAAAGATAAATTCAGTATCTATAAACATTAAAACTTGTGTTATTTTAAAACTGTGTTGCAGATTTCAGAGCCTTCCCAAACAATTGGCATTATTTAACAAGCAAAACTTATACATATAATTACTTATATAAAACTTAGTTTATAATTTGTCCAGCACGTTATTTTTATAACGCTAACATGCATTATAAGAAAGGATATCTGAAAATTCTACCTTATACTAATAGGGTAAAAATGGATTAAAAGTTTGTATAGAACTCCGGTATTTTTAAAGCTAAAAGCATTAACCCTTGTTTTAAGGTTAATAGATAGAAAAAAAAACAGACGTGTTTTACCTTCTTGAAAATTTCACTCCTTTTGAAGAACTTCCGCATAGGTTGAATTGTTTTCACTGCGAGATAAATAGAATTTCCATGGAGGAAGCAAAAAAAAAACGCGGACAAATCTGCAGACGGAAAACTAGCTTTAGAATAAAAATATTGGTTTAGGAAAATGAGTTAAATTTCATTTTATAAAATCGTTGAAGATTGACTTGTGATTGATGGTAAATTTTACATAACTTATTTTCTAGAAATAGATTCTTACTTAAACGGATAGAAAATTATAATATGATCTCTTTCAGCCTAGAAGACGCCAGATCTATCAAATTTCGATTTATCTATGCGGGGAGAAATGCCTAAGTATTCAAAGTATCTAAAATAATAATGATTATTTCAGACCACTCTGAATATTAAATATTACCTTTTTTACATGTTGAACGTGAAATTTATTTTGTGGCACAACACGTAGCGCGCATAAAATTTTTTGTTAACAACATTAACTGTTCGCTAACGAATATATTCTGTGACGTTAATCGCGTTTAAAACTTTCGAAATTTGTCGAGTCAAGCTTTTGTTGCATGTAAATTGTTGCGAAAGTTTAAGTCCATACATATTCATTGATGAAATAGGGAGAAATGCTTATAAATACTATAAGACTTCGGGGGAAATTTCCAAAGCTGCGTGACATGTTAAACACGACTGCTTACGCAAAATATGAATACATCTCGAATAAATATTTTGCTAATACCTCCCTCTACACAATTCAGAGGACAGAGGTTTTATGAGGCTTGCGAAGATCAAACTTATTGTTAAAAAACCTAAAATACACATTGTTCGTTAATCGCAAAGTTCATGACAATTATACTCACAGTGATGTGAGACTTAATAATTTTATTAAAGTGATTTAAAGTACTTACATCTCTTCGGCTGTAATTAATGCTTAAAACATTACAAAAATATCGCATCTATACACATTTGTAGTTGATCGCGGTTGTTTTTTTATTTATACAGGGTCAATTTTGATGCACCTGCAACCTGCAACCTCGCAGGTAGTTTGGGCACTGTCTTGCTGCCGATGGACCCGCTAATTGTAGGTTTTTTTTTATAATATTAATATTTTTTATATTTGTTGTAAAAAAAATTAATAAAGAACATAATAATAATGTTTTATTTCAGGCATAGTACCCATAGTTAAAACAATACAGACATGCTCGAACAATGTTTAATACTTAACATAATGTTTAAATACAATTTTACCACAACCGTATACCTTACAATTGATTTAACATTGAAAATTTCCAAACAATTACACACGTTTAGAATATATTAGATTCAGAGCTAAATTCGAACGAAAACAGAATATAAATTATTTAATCTTATATAGCAATGCATGGTCGATTCGAATCGAGTACGTGAACCCCTTTTAATGAAGGGATTTGGCAAATATATTCGGATAAGCCGAAATGTTTGGTGGAGAGCATTGCTGAAGCGGATCGTGTTGTGAATTAAAAGATAGTGTCCTTGCTGGGTATTGTTTGTTGACAAAGACGTCGATTAACATTAAGCTTAGATCGGGAGACGATATCTGTTCCTAGACTTCAGCGGTTTTCATGTAAGCAATATTTTTCTACAGTAAACTGAATAGGCTAGATGAATTAAAAAAAATATTGCTCTAATAGAAGCTCATTCATATAGTAAACAGAAAGAAAAAATCGGTTTTCGAATAACTATAAAAACAACCAAGATATAAGGTATTAAAGATTTTTCTCCATTTCTTTCTAGCAAAACGGCAATTTACATGGAGTTTATATGGCCGTACTCAACAATGACGTCACGGTTGACGTCGAATCTCTCTATCTAATCGCTCCCAAATGAACAGCTTAAAATGCTTGTATCTAATGTATTTCTAAGCCGATTTGAAATCTAATTTCACATGGTTGCATCTTTTTCTACGGTTTTTTAATATTTTATGACGAGACGTGAAAATTAGAATTTAGTCATCATCCCAATTCATAAGATCTTTTCGCACCGCCTATTGCTCAAAAATGACATGTTTCGTGTCATGTAAACCCAACATAAAGTTAATCATAGAAAGTCTCTAAAACAAGGATTGAATATTGTACTGAGTTCCCTTCTCTGTATAGGAATTGAATTAATTTGTATTTAGAGTACCAAAAGTGCTTCAGTTTTGATAGAAACCCTTTTTATATTGTTAGGTGAAAAAAAAAGAGTCTGAATCGACAACATATGCACAAAAATCCGCAAAGACACTAAAATATAACAAATTCAACAAAAAAGTAATCACGCTATGTTGTTTACACTTGTAGGTTTTAGTTTAGGTTTTACAGCAAAATATGGCGAATTGGCGAGATACGTATTAAAAACTTTACCTACTTCGAGAGCAGTAATACCTCTGAACTATGTTCTCAATGTGATAAAACCTTATCACCTGAGAAATATAATTTTCTTTCTCTATAATTGTTTTATGGTTGATAAATAACATAATTATACTTTTAAGTAATAAAGCCGTAGATATGAATTAAGGGCGCGCAGTGAGGACAAGAATACGTCAATGTCCCCGTCAAGACAGTCGACGAGTGTATTGTGTCATTGATATTAAAAATAGACCACGAAATAGATCTTGTATGTTCAAAGAGTGCTTCAATTACAAAAATAATCCCATATTACATGTAAAACTGACTGTGTAACATATATATGCGCTATAGCTGTGTCCGGATTTTCTTTTCGGTTGCACGGTTTGATTGTAGTCGATATAAAAACAGTACTCACAACGTCGATGAGTTGGCTGAGTCGCAGGCCCATCTTGACCGTGAGCTTGTCAGAGTTGTTCCCGACAGGCCGGATCAGGCGGTTGTAGTTGGAGAGCAAATCGTCATACAGTCGCTTGGCTTCAGGGTTCGCGTCGCTTAGGCGGCCCCACACGCACAGCACTCCGACCACAAACGCCAACACCATCTTAGGCTAACACCACCCCTGAGGACAAAGGAAATACACTGTTAATAATCCTTACATATTATAAAACAAAGTCCCCCGCCGCGTCTGTCTGTCTGTTCGCGATAAACTCAAAAACTACTGCACCGATTTTCAAGCGGTTTTCACCACTCGATAGCGTGATTCTCGAGGAAGGTTTTAATATATAATTTGTTAAGTTTTTGTATTTATTTCTGTGTACATTTGTTACACTGCTCCCTGGCCCGGCTCAGACAGAGAGAGTGTGAACAGGTTTTTTTTTAATAAAAGAAAAATAAGGTAAAAACAAAAATTATTTAATTTTTATAGTATAAAACAAAAAGTTTTCCTTAACAATTAGAAAATTAAAACTACTAAAACATAAATTTTACAATATTTTTAAACAGTTAATTAAATATTAACAAATCTTATATCTAGTAGTAAAAACGTGGGTAAGCCTATCGTTTGCTCTCTCAATATGCAAAGTTTATATACAATATATAAAACGGCGAGGCTTGTTACGCTCATTTTGATGTAGTCAGAGAATAGAGAGCGGCAAAAAATCGTTTACCGCAACTCACAACTTCTCGGCTAGTCGATCTCGACGCCCAAAAGACCTGCTAAGCTCAGCATGAAAAAGTCTGACCTTCAACAGGAACGGCGAGTAGAGAAACAAATTCAGAAGTAACTGCTTTGTCTTAAATATCCATTTAGAAGTCGTCAAATATCTGATTTGACGTGTCGTCAGAAAAACATAAAAATACCAAAATCCCTCCTCAACCTCTCCTAAAAAAGTAGAAAGACTGATTAATAAATACTCCGATCTTACTAACGAGGTAAGTAGGTATAGGTAAGTATAAATTTTTGATACGTACCCTTAGAAAAAAACTGTTTCCCACAGTACCGACTTTCCGTAGAATATACTATTAAAAAATCTCCTTTGACACGGACGATGGTAGGTAGGTACTGTAATTGAAATTAAATAAAAAATTATAAATAATTAATATCATACAATATAAATATCATATACGTAAGATCTTGTGCAAATAATTTTATAACTAAGTACATATGCAAACTTACCGTGAGCTTTGTTTTAAGTTAAAAGAATACGAAAAGAAAAGAGGAAAAAAAATATTTATTTAAGAATGATATAGGTTTGTATACATAAAATAATATAAAAAAAAAATTCTTACCTATAAACAGTTCAAAGGATACTATGTATTATGTAATAATTTGTTTCAACGTGAATACGTAGGCAAAACGATAATATTTCTGTACCAAGTTAGTTAGAATTATATTTAAAACATCGAAAAGTTTTTATCAAAATTGCAGTCCACGTTTTGCAAGCCTCAGAAATAGTATTCTAACAAAACAAATGAAAATATCTTTGAATTCTTTTCACTCGCGCCTTCTACGCATGCGCGGCTGCCAAACGTCAGGTTTTCCGCGGGAAACTCGACAACAGCCAATAACATTACGGCGCGCGAATGTAGGTAAAAAAATAATACTGGCTGGATAAATTAATGACGTTTTATATGTGTAAATACTAAATACATATTTTGTAGAAACATATTGTTATAAAATAGATAATCGTATATAAATAAAATAGTGATATTAACTTATGGAATACATTACACAAATATTTTATATATGTACTCGTAGATATAATTAAATAACAAAATGCAACGTTACACATTAACGATATTTGTTGAAGGCGAAACGTAGTTCGAGGGCACAGCTAGTTACAGTTATAAATACAACATTGTTGTATTAAACTGTTATATAAGGTACTATGTGCCTTATAGGATTTTTTACATAACAAAGCTGGAAAACAGGCCGCCTACCCATGTATCAATTGGGTCCATATTGGCTCACATAATATTCTAAATCCTATTCTTTGTCTTACTACCGATTTGTGTTCATAATAATCACTCTTCATAATTTTATTTTTCATACTTTTTTATTCATACATTTTTATTACTATCAACGGAGCTGATAACAGTTAGTGATCATAATTTTTTTATTAATAATGTTACTACCAAGAACCATTTTAAATACATTTTTTTTCAGAACTTTTTTCTTCATAACATTCAATGATCATATTGCTTTAATTAATAATGTTGTTACTGAGAACGTTTCCACGAGCAATAAGTATGCATAAAGTCGAGAATACACATAAAGTCGTTTCTGGCGGTTCGCCGGCATCGACTTCAGTATAGAAAAGCGATGTTGTCTGTACTCTATTCTTATATTATTTTTAACTTTTCAGTGTTTTTGAGGTCGGTTTTTATTTAGTTATCTTTTTAGATCACTTAAAAGATAATTGAGGTATAGACAAAGTGTCAATACGTAACTATTGTATTTTTAAAAGGGTCAATACGTGCCGGTTGCATTTAAAAAATCTCTTAACTCCTAAAAGTTAAGGATCCTTCCATCATCAGCTCGGTTCATGGCTACCAGACGTAAATACCCGAATAGCTTCGGAAGGAACATGCAACTCGTTGCGCCGTACCTATAAAATTTAATTGTTTTCCTAGATTTTCCTAGGATCCCATCATTAGATCCTGACTTTGGTGACCACCGCATGAGTATATTCTATCGAATACAAAAAAAATTGAATATCTGTCTACAATTGGCGGCGTAATCGCGTAACATCAACATACACAAAAACATGCGAATCAAATTGATAACTTTTTTGAAATCGGTAAAAATGACAGCAAAGATTATAACGACAACATTTTTCATGTATTTTATTATATTCAAAATAATGTATAATTTTGTGCAAGTGTCATTGTGCATGCATAATGCATTATGCATGCATTGACATAAACAGGATTGTTATTTGGCATTTTTAGAGCTTAGGATTGCATTGTAACACAAGTTCTATGCAAGTAAACTTTTCGTCGTTACGAAACGCAAAACATTTCCGATATGCTGAAATGATCATTCTCTTTGTCCTGGTCATCAAAACATGACTTTATTTGACCCATTTATCGCGACTCAAAACCATTGCAAGTATATACCTTATTAATATTTTTATCCCATTTCTGCTACATTTTTCATTGATGCTTAGCTCCTGTTGGTCGTAGCGTGATGAAACATAGCCGATAGCCTTTCTTAATAAATGAATTATCCAACACAATAACAATTTTTAAATTTGAATTAGTAGTTCCTGAGATTAGCGCGTTTAAACAAACAAACTCTTAAGCTTTATAATATTAGTATAATAAGGAAGTAAGTAAAGATTAGAACCCTAACGCAAAGTTATAGGATATGCCATTAATATCAAATACAGACAGCTTATCTTCTCGCTCTCGTCCTACGTTACGATGCATCCCATCCTGGAAAACTTCCAGCCAAAGATAATCGTCCAATCAACGTCCCAATTTCATCGCTGACCCTCACACATTGTTCCACCCGGGATTACGGTCGGGCCAAACTTAATTACAAGATAAAGCGCATAAGCCAAAATAAAGTGAACCCATATAAATCAATCCAAAACTAAGATAAAGAAGGCGAAGGGAAGTAGTTTAACGGAGTTCAATGTGACGTGGAAGTTCTATACGTATTTTCATGGCCTTCATTGCCGAAGGTCTTTATGCCTAGAACTTTAAACTTTATGCAATATGGAAGAAACGGTTTAAGTGATTGAAAATAATTAAATCTTTCGATCTTCTATAAGTCAGCATGGAGGGAGACTCTGTACCAGGGTCGTGTGCTTGGGTACCTCCGTCTTACCTATTTCTGCAGCAAAGCAGCAGTGCTTGCATTGCTGTGTTCCGGTTTGAAGGGTAAGATATGGCACTGAAATTGCTGGGTACCGAGACTTTACATCCTAAGTCACATATTAGCAACGTACACTGTGGTTCCTGTGGGGGTTGCAGTTTTGCTGCGAATCTCACGGAGTCACATGTATTATGGGTGACTGTTACCACTTACCAACAGGTTGGCAGTTTGCTTGTTTGCCAACTTACTTGCCTTTTTGGCCTTCTGCATATAATCATAATCTTACAATCATATTATGCTAGTTATTAAATGGTCAACATGTTGGCAATTTGTATTTTATATTCGTAAAATTGTCCACAAATTCGGAATTGCTTAAGTGTCAATAAGGAGCATTATGACCATATTAGGATTCTGACGACGCGGCTTTTTTGGGTTCGCAGTGCCTAAGGTTTCGAAGTCAGAATTCTTAACCTCAGTGGTTTATAACCAGTAATTTAAAAAAATCTTAAAATACCGAAAACAGCTGAATCTACTTCGAGTAACACAATTTTAAGGCGCAAAATGTGTACTTTACAAAAATTCATCCCCTTCAGAACGCGTCGTGGCATACGGGTAGGTTCGCTCGCATTTCTCAGAAGGATTACGTAAGCAGCTTATATTACCTACTCCTCTTATTTAACCCGAGGCGAGTTACATCGCCGGCAACAAATTCTTTTTTGTGTTTTCTTTCGTCTTCTGCACGCTTCATTTGATGCGGTGTCGGTGATTAATTTCACTTCGCTTTGATCCTTTTCTATATTGGTTGTAATTTTAACATTACCGAGAATATAAAGAGAATACAAATTTCGGCAAGTCTTTAAAATGATTTTAATATAAAAATGATTTGTAGTATCCAAGTAATAATACTTTTAATAAGACTACGTTAATAGCTTGGGAAAGTGGGATATTCTAGTGACGTCAGCTTCCACTTTCGCCCTTATCGCCACTTATTATTAGGTTAGAAAAAGATCCAGTAAAAAGCACGATAAAATCAAATCAAATTATTTTTTATTCAAACATAACTCGGTAACAAGCTCTTTTGAATCTTATTTTTTTTACCTTTCACTCTGCAGGACATCTTTTAGCCAATAAGAGGAGTTGAACAGAAATAAGAGCTTATTTAAAAATGGTGGTAATAGAGGTAAATACGAGTACTTGACAAGAACGTTTGTAACGAGGCATGTAGAAAATTGTAACCTTTACTCAATTACCTACATAAAATGTAACACTTTTTTGTGTTTGTACAACAATATGCCTAGGACTTTGCATTTTCTTTAAAAATCCTTACTAATATTATTTAAAATTTGTATGGGGAATCAATAACCGCTGAACCGATTTAGATGAAATTTGGTATTGAGATAGTTTGAGTTATTGGGAAGGATACATAATCGTTTTTATCCCCGAAATTATTCCTTAAGGGTGTAAAAAAGGGGGGGGGGGGGGGCATTTAGTAAATGGGAATCAATAAAAAAAGACTTCCACGCGGACGAAGTCGCGGGCAAAAGCTAGTGCTAAATAAATTTAAAAATGAATAAAATCAACAAAGAATATCTCCAACATACCGTGTTGACGCCTTATTAACAGTAACTACTTCGGCAGGAGATCAATGAGGCTAAGAATTTCGTCGGGGCTGGTAAGAGCTCGGTGGCCTAGTTGTTCAAGGTGTCAACACGGTATGTTGGAGACGCGGGTTCGAATCCCGCCCGAGGCGAAATTTTTTCTTTTTTGATTTTATTTATTTTACAAGCTTTCATTTACATTCACCTGTCGCGGTGTCTGTAACGAAATCTTGCATGTTAAATTTGACACACTTCCCGGTCTCTGATTGAGCTGAAATATTGCATGCATATGTACGAGTATAATATTGCGTGATAATGCAATATTACGATGATATAAAAGCTTGTATTTAAAATAAGCTTTTTTTTAAATAATTTTACTTGTTTAAATATGGCTGGGAACAATGTACTCGTAACTATAGAAATGACATAAAGATTCAGTTCTCAGTGTCGCTTTCTTCTAAACAATTTCATTGTGTCTACATTGCTTCAATGACTTGTAATAACTTCAAATTGACCGTACTAGGGCAATTTGATGTTATTACTGAATAACTGAATCGTCAACAATAATAAAGTCGTGAGCTGTACTCCGTTGCACTTAAGACTTCAATTTCTCCAGCGGATTGGCGGTTTGAAGCACGCTATCGGGCTTCTGATCTAGCATTCAATATTTCACTACGGAAGCTCCAAGCACTACTTTATTGTGAGCAAATTGAATTTCTTCAGTGCGCCGGGGCTTGTGATGGAGGATACTTATAACGTTTTATTTTAAAACGGTCGACCGTTTTTATATTTTTTGGCCGGCTTGCTTTATGGGCGTGAACGTGGAGCTATGTAGTTGAGGAATGCCGAGTTAGTGTCATTAAAAATACTACACTAGATTAGGTTTTAGCTCTTACAACTATCGAATGCTAAAGTTATATCAAGCAATCCTAGATTAGTAAAAGACATTATATAAAAACCACCACTAATTTTAAACTTATTTCATTTATTTTCATCTTTGTAGAAGGTACCTTTGTACCTGGAAGAGATTGCTGTGTAGCAATAACACCGCCCTTTGATGTATTTGACTATTTGTATTTTGTCAGAAAAATAAGCTAAATTCGAATTTATGTTATACTAATAACACTAATAACTAATAGGGATTCGTTAAACAAACTTACACACTTTATTATTCCTGGACTGTGTCTACTGGCGCCCTTTTCGGACATTAACATACCAAAGAAATCTGTTACTTTAGTGTAGGTAATACATATTTAATTCGTAGAATAAAAAATATCACCTAAAGAAGTAGAAAGAAACAAAAACAATAAAAAGTCATAAATAATATAAGAATAGGTACATACAAAATCATAGTTTTATATTGAAGTCGGTGCTAAATTTTAAGTAGCTACAGTAATTATTATTATATTTCTTAAGACTTTCAAGGTGATCATAGCTTGGCACAGACTTCAATATAAAACTGTGATGTTGTATGTATTCTTATATTATTAATGACTTTTTAGTGTTTTTGAGGTCGATTTTATATTTTGTAAAAAAAAATTTCAATCTTTTTAGTTAATACATATTAGAATTTGAGCCAAGGCAAACAACTGAATAACATAAAATAAAAAGTTTTTCGCTCTAAACAATTTCGAAAGAATTATTCCCGAACTCCTAATCTACCAGGAACCTTCCATCATCAACCCAACACAGTAACATGACATGATGACTACCAGACGCAAATAGCTGAATATCTTAAGCGGAAACACGTTGCACGTGTCTGTGAAATTCAAGAGTTTCTCTCGAATTCCATGGGATCCCATCATCAGATCATGACATGGTGACAATGGGACCACCACGGGAGTATACTCTTTCGACTACAAAAAGAATTTTGAAAATCGGTCTACAAATGGCGGAGTAATCGGTGAACATACATAAAAAAAAGATACAGCCGAACAAAGAACCTCCACCTCCTTTTTCGAAGTCGGTTAAAAAGGACCTATTTAGGCGAATACCATTAAAAGGTTTCCTTGAGTAACTCGATACGTGTAATTGTAAACAATTGACTCTTTAATCGTACTCGCTCGTTTAATTAAAATTATGCGGAAAAATAACGCCTCGCAAAAGTAAAGTGAGCCTTTCCAAACAAAACGACCTGAATCACGCCGGGGTTGAAAGTATTAAATAAATACATATATCCTCCCTAACGTGCACAGTGATGTGCGTGATATTGTACTTAATTTCAAAGGCAGTAGAGTCGATTGTTCTGCGCGCGGCTCTACTGAAATTATTTCGGTACGTATTGGAAATGATGACTGTGTAAGTATACGCAGATTTTATAGGATCTCTCGGCTGTTCCATGCTACCGGTTGCCAAACAAGACAGAGTTATCTAGGTACTTATCAAAATTAAATTACACATTAGTCACATGGTCACACCCCGGACACTCCATATAACGTTCGCAAATCAATTACCTATTACTACTACTAAAGCAAATGACGCTTGTACACGCGCAAATGTGTGCGTGGAATCTAGTAGGGCTGAGTGCGCGGTTATCAATCGAAATGACGCGAGAAGTGCAGCAACTGCCTTCTCTTTTACCCGCATAGCGCTATCTCTGTTATCGGCCGGCGCTCGCGTCTACTCGATGAACGTGAAGTGTCGCCATGCCCGAGCGATCGCGCGCGCCCTTGTTTGTGTGTCAGTGATGTCTACAACGAAGTGCCGGGTGGGGTGAGGTATTTGAAATGAGTGCGAGGAGGTGAGTGGCCGTTCTGTACGTAGTACTATTATCTATTCTGTGACATGGTATAGGAATAACACGCACCAGGTGGGAAGGGGGTAGCCCGAGTGGTTGAGTCCGACTGGGAGATATTATAGCCCTGACATGTGCCCCAAGCACATACCACTATAGTTATGGTTATCGTTATCGTATTATTTGTATGAAAACTATAGCAGCGCCGCTATGGTCGTTTAAGGAACTAAATGGTATAGAAATGGTAATGGTATAGGTAACGAGAGCTAAGTATGAGAGTCGTCAGCACGAACTCACTTTTAACATGTCCGATAAACGATAGTTTTATACGACAGCTTACTATCGTAATATCTGTCACCGAATATTTTACAGTGAGAGATACTCGTATTAGATTTTACTATCGTTACATTACGAGCTCACGATAGTCTTACGATAATGTTTTTAGCTGTCCATTTAATATCTCATAGTAAGTAAATACGATTACGATACTATTACGAGAGTGGTTCGTGCTAGGGGTACTGGTCGCCCGTCGAGTTCAACTAAACTGACCTGGTGAACTCTCTTTTGGTGAAGTCCCAGCTTGTTCTGACTGCTGGGCCTGTTCCCAGGAGGTGCGTGCGGTGAAGTGGCAGTCCGATTTCGAACGTGCCCCCACGGGGGCGGAGAGGTTCTGGAGAGTGGTTGAGCTGGGTAGTGGGCACCGCCAGAGCGACGCACTAGCCCTCGCGCTGGGCCTAGGTAGGGGTGCGCCCGTCGCGCTGGCCAGTGTCGCACGGGAGATGCTGACCAGCGCGACGGCGTGGGAAGCTGTCGCCTCCTTCTGCGAGGATGTGACCTCGCAGAAGGAGGCTGCGGAGCGGGCGTGAGAGGCTGACCCTCTCGCCGCACCGCTCCGGCGCGGGCGGTTGGGTAGGAGGAGGCGCGCGTTCCTGGACGCGCGCCACCAACTCCCTTAAGCAAGCTGGGGATGAAATGGCCCGGCCGGCCGACAACCGGTTGGGAGACAGAGTCGAATTATATCACTTGTCGACCACCCCGTAAAGGTAAGACCTGGCGCTTGGATCAGCTATGCTGGCTCACCGTCGGGCCTACCCTCCAGGGGGCGCACTCGGGTAATTGCTAACGCCGATCTGATTGTGTCTCTACGGAGGTAGAAGTTGCTTGGAGGGTAGTTTAGCCAGGTATGGAGTTTATATCCGAGTCCAATGGCATATTCTTGGGGCGGCCTTGTCAGCTTTCAGCCTCTTGTTGAATCGTAAGGAGATTCCCCCGCCTTAAAAAAAAAGTTAGTGGGCACCGGCTCGAAGCTATACGTCCGGTGTTGGAGGAGTGGGTAGGGCGCCGGCAGGGCAGTCTCTCGTTCCGCATGGTGCAGGTACTGACCGGACATGGTTGTTTCGGTCACTACCTGCACCGAGTCGCGCGTCGGGAGGAAACGCCGCAGTGTCATCACTGCGACGCTCCCGACGACACAGCCGAGCACACCCTGTTGGTGTGCCCGGTCTGGCGACGCCAGCGCAGTGAACTCAACGCTGCGCTGGGAGGCGGAGACCTCTCGCTACCGAGCATGGTCGTGGCCATGCTCCGGGGCGAGGCGGAATGGGGGGCTGTCGCCTCCTTTTGCGATGACGTCATCTCGCAGAAGGAGGCCGCGGAGAGGGAGCGGGAGAATGATCCTCAAACCGCTCCCATCCGCCGTAGACGGACAGGCAGGCGAAGGCGGGCATTCGCACAAGCGATGCCCGTCTAATGACCCTGCCGTGGAGGCCTGCGTGCACGGTTGGCCCCGTGCACGCCGCCGTAAGGCCCTCCGTCTGGGGATTGCCCGTGTGTTCTCGGGCAATCCTCCCTTGGCGATAGCCCGACCAGCTATTGGTCGGGCTTGCCCGGGCGCGTGGGTAGTGGAGTCGCAGTGTGGACCTTACCTAGCGCGCCCATAAGGGCAGGGAGAACACTGGGGGGTTTTAGTGGGTAGACCTGGGACTCTGCCGGGAGAGCCCCACACACGCTCGCCGTCTAGCTAATGGCGGGTACGGTGCGGTTACGCATTTCCCCCCGAGAAAAAAAAAAAAGTGGGCACCGGCGGAATAGCGGCGTCAAATGTCACCGAGTTCAATAACATATCCAAGCGGGCCGCTTAGTCAGCTTATCCTCTTGGAATCGTAGAGGTTCCTCCGTCATAGAAAAGGCACCAGAGACACACACACACACACTCACACATAAAATACAAAGTCTGGGTGTTTTTTTATTATTACTTACAACTAGTGGGCACGGCAGACATTGTCCTGCCCGATTACAGAGCCACCTACTGAGTCCAATTGTACTTTTGAATCTTCTCTGGAGCTATTAAAACACAAACAGAAAATTTCGTTAAAAATCTGTCTAGTCGTTTCAGAGTCGTTACTGCCTGGGTAATGTTACTGCCTGCCTTATCGTTGGCTGGAGGCAGAAATAGATGGAATTTCGATACGAGGTACTCGCTCATACAGTAACTCTGATTCTCCTGGCAGATAAAGCCAGGTAATTAACAATGTAACTCAGTATATCATTTACATTGAATTGAGGATTTCGCACTTCGACAAGGTAGGTTTGTAGGTACGACAAAGTAATCCACAGATATTCAAACATCCTTATTGAAACTGCTCTTAAAGTAGCAGTACAACAAAACTCACTTCAACCCGCTTACGTCAAACTGCTGGGCGCTACTGGTGTCTTCTTAGATGAGGAGGATTTGTCCTCCTATAAATAATATAAACATTAATCAATATAACCCTATTATCAATCAGTATAGGTAAAGCTTTCGGGCGTTTATCATTTGAAACCAGTACTTAAATAAAATTTACTTGGAACGTGTTATCAATTTTTTGAATGTGTTTTTTAACTAGTTAAATTTTAATCATTATTTTTTAACTATAATAAAAGAAAGATTGATGTGAAAATTGTATGTATCATATTTTCTTACAGTAGTGTGTAGAGTCTCATTCTGATATTTTTTTAATATAATGAAAATGTTCGACAATTGGAAACGTCACACGCGATAACTATACCACAAATTTTAACAATATTAATATCGGACAACAGAAACTGTTTATTTTCACAGCGAAACAAAGCGGAGCTAACGTAAGTTTGTCTTGGCTCGAACGAATCTTTAATCGGATCAAAGTAACTGTTCGCTGCTCGGATCTTGTCCAGGCCTCTATATTGGATTCTCACGCTCCAAAAGCTGTACAAAGGGGTATTGAGAACGGCAACATATTCACCAGTTTCCAGTGCAGTGAGAATGAGTGTTGATATTATAAGTTGAAAATATGAGGATTTAAACTTGAGAGTATCGATTTGATAAGATATACAGTTGTTTTGTAAAAGAAATGATAATTTCAAAAATCCCGATCACTTTTTTGTTAAAGTGAGTTACATACTAGCGAATTTTTTATATGGGGATTAGGAATTAATGAGAGATATTGAATAATATGACTCTGCACTAGGGTCGTCGGATTGGGTTCCTCCGTCTTACCTATTTTTGCCACAAAAAAATCAACAAAATTAAAAATTCTTTTAGAGGTCTGTATATATGTTTTTCTACAATAAAATCCCAAGTTGTGTACAAAACCTTTGCTTAAATAAATTTAAAATTGCTATCAAAGATACCTATTAAAAAGCATATAATAAAGAGTCTGATTACATGAGGGATAAAAAAGCTTGGGTTTGACATTCCAATTCTAATATTTAACAATGTACTGTGTTTTGTTTCAAAGAAACGTTCAGTGAGAACAATTTATAAGCTAAGTTCACGCACTTCTCTCAGAGATAGATTTAAAGAGATTGGTTATCAAAGATTATTTGGATAACAAAACTATTTCGACATTAGGTCAACTCTACACCTACGTTTGATTGATATGTTAATAAAGTCTATATCTCATATAATGAGAACTGACACATCCAATCTTGTAATGAAAGTTGAGCTGATAATTTTGCTTTGAGGTAAGCTTCCAAGTGTCGACTCTATAACAATACAAGGAGAAAAAAATAACGCTTGCTGGTTTTCTTGCTGGTTCTTTCCAATACAAGGTCTCCCGCCGTACACCTGTGAACCAATAGTGTAGCTTCTTTGATGTGCAGAGGTCATTGTTACAATCCCATTTGAATAAAAGATATTGAATTTGAAAGCAGCAGTGCTTGCATTCCTGTGTTTCGGTTTGAAGGGTAAGATATGGCAGTAAAATTACTGGGTTCGTGACTTTCATCTGATGTCACAAGTTGGGGCAATGTACACTGTGGTTCTTGTGGGGGTTGCTGTTTTGCTGCGAATCTCACACGGGCCACATGTATTATAGGTGACTCTTACCACTTATCATCAGGTGGGCAGATAGCTTGTTTTAAAATTGCAATAACTTTTAAAGTAGGCAAAATATATTTTCAAAATAAAAAGTATTAAAAAGACTAACGTATAAAAAACTATAACTTCCGAGAAGCCTGACGAAATGAGCTGAAAATGTTTTTTGTTTGAATCCTTTATCTTTTGTAGTTCGGGGAAAAATTAATTTTAAAAGTATAGTACTTACTTTTGAAGGTCAGTGTAAGTTGTATAAAAAAAAATACGGGAAGCCGCTGTATGTGGGCAGCGCAGGGCTGTTCGATTCGTAGATCCTTGACAGAGGCCATGTGGTACAGTGGGTATCTCTGGGAGGATATGATGATGCAGATTAACTTAATATTATTAATTCAGGCTAGTGGGCTCTACACTGATCGTATCTAATGAACCATCGGTCCTTACCAGATATTTACAAAAAAAAACTGCTAGGCCTATAATCTACGACAGGGGTTCCACCTGATCCTGAATGTGTCCTCTATAGGGACAAGGTTTCCGACCGACCTACTATCGATGACTGATTTTTTGACGTTGGAAAGTGAAACATATGGAGTTCTTCGTTACAACGCACACGAACTACAAACAATTAGCAATAAAAATTGGTGAATCCTGACCGACCCGACTATCGTTGAAAAATGCAACGTTCACTAAATGTATACGTTAGCTTGGTTGCACTTGGTTAATGAGAATGAACATGTCACTGCTCGGCCAATGGATGTACCACCAAACACCTGTCGAATCATGACGTGCACTTCTCTCGATAGCCACCCACAAGGAGATGTGTGCGTTGAGTCCGTCATAAGAGTCGAAGGGAAAATCAGGCCGATTATTTTGCTTTCTAAAGCCGGTCGTGGGCGGGCACCCTTATGTATCATCATCACAGCTCATATCCCCACCGAGGGGCTCGAGCCTATCCTATGTTAGGGTGATTAGGCCTTAGTCAACCACGCTGGCCCAGTGCGGATTGGTCGCCTTCACATACACCTTTGAATTCCTTCGCAGATGTATGTAGGTTGCCTCACGATGTTTTCCTTCACCGTAGGAGCGTCAGACGAATGTACAGATGAAATTCGAAACGAAAAACACATTGGTACATGGCGGTCTCGAACACCGGACCTCCCGAATGGAAGGCAAGTGCGGAGTCCACAGCGCCACCAACGCTACATCTATACTTGATTACTAATATTATAAAGCTGAAGAGTTTGTTTAATTGAACGCGCTTACATCAGGAACTATTGATTCAAATTGAAAATTCTTTTCGTATTGGATTTATCGAGGAAGGCTATATGCTATATAGCATCACGATTAGAGGTGGTCGATGCAGGACGAACTGTTTTTTTAAAGACCGTTTTTAGTTCCGCAACGATGGAACCGTTTTATGTATCGTTTCAAAGCAGTCTTCGTCGCACAACTAGTCCTCGGATTGTCCGACGCGAATTTGAACTTAACGACTATGTAAATACAGTCCAGTAGGCCTACTCTTGAACCATTTTCAATCGATCGACATTGAGATTGTGATTTTTTGTACGCTTGATTTTCCACATTGGCACACAATTAGAACCGTATTGTGGTGATTTTGTGTGAACCAAACTCGGTGCTATCTAATTTTCTTAAAATACGGATCCACTTTGTCGCTAGTGTTGCTAAATAAGCGTACGAAAAATCACAATCTCAATGCCGATCTATTGGATTTGGTTCCAGAGTAAGCCTACAGAACGCAATGTGACCATTGCGATGTTGAAAGACGCACGCTTTAATGTAACTTTATTTAGAGCATTCAAAACAAGAAACTTTCAAGCACACGGCAATTATTGAAAAATAAAACGATAATCCTCAGAAATGCAACCACAAAATGTTTAACATGAAACGTTCTATTCGTATTCAAGTCAATCCAGCGCCAGGAAGCTCCCAGCGGCACCCCCAGGCTTCCGTTCTGGACGAGAAACGCGTCATTTGATTTCCGGACTCTCTATCGCTACCAGTTTTAGGCTCTCGCGCGCCCCGCCTTATGAATATGAAAGGGCCTCATGAATTTTTCAGGAATTATTGGATAAAGGGAAAATAAATAAAAATCCATCTCCCACCTGGATTAAATTAAATAAATCTAATAAATATTCAATCGACTTTTGAGACTGGCGAGAGTTGGAGCTTTTTTGGTATTACGTTTTTGTTGAGGCCTGATTGAGCTACGGAACCTATAACTTGGACGTAAAAAGAAATAACAGCTATGCCCGCGAGTTCGTTCGCATTGATGTCGGAAAATATTAACATGTAAATTTTTTCCCGTTTTTGCAACATTTTTCATTGATGCTCAGCTCCTATAAGTCGTAGCGTAATGTTATGTAGCCTTCCTCGATAAATGGATTATTCGACACAAAAATCATGTTCAATTTGAATCAGTAGTTCCTGAGATAAGTGTGTTGAATCAAAGAAACAAACAATCAAACTCTTCCGCTTTATTTATTAGTAAGTAAAGTGTAGGTAAGACGCTATAGCCTAGTTGTTAACCTATCTCACAAAGGGCTTAAGGTAGAACCTGGACTAATTGTCCCTTAGGCCTTAGTGTTCTTAAAACACGATAAAGTAAAAAATTATACATTTTTAGGGTTCTTTTTTTTAAATATAATTATATCACCACAGACTCGTGGTCCGTGCCCTTTTAATGCTGTATTTTCGTTTTGATCTTTTTTAAGCTTAATAAGTCCGACTACTCTACTCTATATCTAGGGTGAGTTGCGCATCACCTAAAGTGTAACTATCCTACATGTTTATATATAATACACACACGCTTATACATCATATATATATATATATATTTATACTCATACATACCTATTATATTCCTATTACATTGTATACTTTACATTTTTAGGGTTCCGTACCTAGAAGGAAAAACGAAACCCTTATAGAATCACTTCGTTGTCTATCTGTCAAGATCTTTTTGCTCAGCAACGGGTAGAGATATTAAATTGAAACTTATTAAATATACTCGGGTCTACGATCTCTTACGAGAGCGTCGGTGGTGCTGTGGCTTCGACACTGAACTATGCTCCGAGTAGAATCGGGAGGTCCGCGATCGATCCTGCAGCATGTACCAATGTATTTTTCGTTTCACGAATTTCATATGAACATTTGTCTGACGCTCCTGTACGGTGAAGGAAAACATCGTGAAGAAAACCTGCATACACCAGCGAATTACTTCGCTGGTGTATGCAGGTTGTGTGTGAAGTCAACCAATCCGCACTGGGCCAGCCTGGTTTGACTAAGGCCTAATCGCCCTACCATAACTGGTCAGGGTAGGCTCGTGCCTCTCGCTGGGGACGTATATGAGCTGTGATGATGATGATGACAATCTCTTTTGGCTGTGAAAAAATCTAACTTGTAAGTCAACCCTATTAAAATATAAGACAGTTTATGTCGCATATTTTCGCTAAATTGGCGATGACACAAGGAAATCATGATTTTATTCCTATAAAAATGATGTTTTTTATTATATCGTGAACAACACATTTTGTTTATTTTTCATAATTAAAATATTGGACCCTTTCATTCTTTATATATTGTGGTTAAACTATGCAGGCCAAGGTATAGTTTGTTATTTATTTATTATACTCTTTATTGTACACAAAAAACATATAGATTTTACAACATAGTCAGTAACAATAAAAGCAAGTCTACAAAGGTGGACTTATTCCAATATGAGATCTTTTCCAGCCTACCTATGGTGGTGTATAGCACATGTTACTCGTGAGTAGCGAAACTAAGTTAAAATAGTTATAAAAATATAAGCTTGCATCTAAAATATATAATAAATAATATATTAATAAATATATAGATTCACAATACATACATAACTAGTACATAGTATGAAAGAATGTCATGTACTTTAGTTATTTAGTAATTATACTAATTTGTAATTTAAGTTTTTTAAGGTAATAGTTATTCCAGTAATATATCCGCGTGATAGTCATAAAACGCAGCATATAGCGCGAACATTTCACAAAGTAACAACAAGTTCTAGGGAGCACATTTGATTTATAACATCCGGGATCCACGTTTAATCAACGTTGCTAAAACTAACCAACTAAATTTAATCACTACCTAATTGAATGCATAACGTTTAAATATACAAATTGGTCGATGCAAGCTACACAACCATTAAAATTTCAATATCAAGTACACAAAGCCTTAACCTCCAACTTTGGACGTCATTTTTTTTCTTATACTTTTATGAACCAGTGGTAACTGAGGCCCCTGTTCTTCGTGACTGAAGTTCACTCGTTTTTTTAGATATTAAGATAAAATTTATGTCTTGATCAATATTGTAAAGCTTACATTCATTACGTAAGAACTTAGAATACAGCTTTGTCGAACGAACCACCGTATTTAAGACATACCCACAACAAACTTCACACGTTGCCGGCGGTACAACGTAAAGTTAAATCTAAGCGTCAGGCGGGGTGTATAAATCTTAGTTAAAACGGCGGCGGACGGAGTTTGTGCAACTGCCGGTTATCTACAAACCGGGCTGCGTCGAGTCTAGTGCAGTTGGTTAGCTGTACTTTGTTAGGTTTTAGCATAATGAGAACTTACGTAGGTACGTAAGCCGGCCGGCCGAGAGATATCACGTCAGCCGGCCAGCTAAATACGTAAAGGCTTTGAGAGTACATTATTTTAGAAAATAAAATTAGATATTAATGTTACAATTTCCAATTTTCACTGACGCTTTATGTTTTATATGACTATGTTAACATTGGTAGGTTTCGGCTTGGCAGGGTATTGACCAAATATCTTGTATTATACAGGGTGTATCTGAACACCCCAATAACATTTAAGGGTATGTATCCATCAGAAGTAGAGATTCTGTAGCAAAAATATTAGGGCTAACAAACTTACTTTTTTTTCCCATACAAACTAAATAAATTATTTTTTGGTATTAAGTGCCGACAGCCCTACGTAAGGGTACGAAGAATACACTTCTACCCCACCGACCAACTAGCATGCACAACTAGTTGTGCGCTCACGTCATACAAACTAAACAAATTATTTTTTGGTATTAAGTGACGACAGCCCTACGTAAGCGTATGAGGAATACTACGTTCACCTCTGTCACGTGTCATTTTGTTTCAATTTCTTTTGTATTAAGAGTTGATTATGGTTGTCACTTGAAAGTTTTTTCTTGCAGTTTAAAATCACATAACTCTGAAAGTATTGGGGTTCCAGGTCTCAGACAAGCACCGAAGGTCTATTTAGTATTTAACTTATATGCCCCTTAAATGTTATTGGGGTGTTCAGTTACACCCGGTATAAATAAAAATGAGTCGCCGAGATGTGTAAGCGCATAACTTCAGAAGCACTGCACCGAATCTGATAATGCCCTTTTTGTTGTGTTCATTATTGTCAGGTCAACGTTTGTTTAAAGGAAAATGTTTGAATATAATTCGACATAATTAAAAATTTAATAAAAAAAAAGATCATATAAAAAACGTGGACTGACAAAATTCACAGATTTACATTTAGTTATTCAGTTTCTCATTGTTTTTTATCAAAATATTTTTTGGTATACCCGTGCGAAGCCGTGCTTAGAGCTAATGAGGTAGGTGATCGGATAAGATGCACTATTAACGTGTGTTCAATACATTTACTTTCATCCATCCTCTCAACGCTAGAGAATTAGCATGGATTTCAATTAGCCTGGATGCAAGAAAAACAAATAATATAACGAACTTATTTACTCTACATACAGAGAACATTGAAGCGAAAAGTAATTATTTCGACTCAACGCTTCAACTCCGGGCGAGTTGTTGAATAATAAAATCTCCGCTGCGTGCGTACTGTTAGAACAAAAGAGTCAGTCGGCTCCTGGCGCGCGAATCGGTGTACGTAATTACGAAACAGATTCGGCGCTTAGCAACATGACCTCTCTTCCGGGGGTGTGCAAGCATTGTTGCAAACTTATCACAACAATACAGGGAAAATGATGAGGAAATCGGAACAAATACAAATATTTATTTTCTAAAAAAATTGACATAGCCTTACTACTCCTCCGTGTGAACTGAGATTTTTTTCGTGATACAAACGCGCATGTTCACTGTGATGCACAAGCGCGTTTGCATAGTCAGTGTATCATTGTTTGCATTTCGACTGAATTTGGCCTACAGCGGCAGATCTTTATGCTGGGGTTCTACTTGCGTTAATGTTAAAACCTACGAAGTAATACGAGAATGCATCAAAAATAACGACTTAACACAATGGCTACATCTGCGGAGTTTGCTATAAAAAATATTAATCTCTAGTACCACTAACAATGGTAGATACCAATTACTTTACTACGCTTAGCTGTTGACATGTGTGATGGCTAAATTATTGTGTTTATTGACGTGTTACGATGCACTATTATTAGCGAGCCCGATTATTAGATAAAAGCAGTACGCTCATATTTTCGCGGGTGTTCTGCAGTAAAAAGTATGGAAATGAAATTATTTATAGAAAAATAGCGTGCAGTTGTTTCTGCGGAAATATGCGTGTGGCTTTTCTCTAAGGAGGTTCGCTGTCTAGTAGTGATACAATCGCGATGCAAATGCACATAAGCATTGAAGCTGTGGTATCGAACGTTCATCGAGCGTCTTCTGCGCTCGATTTCTACTGATTATTACGACGAATATCAAAATCTTTTTGATTTTCATCAAAAACAGAATGAAAATAAGTGAAAATCGCGCGCTCGACGCCCGACAAATGATTCAAAAGGACTCTGGACTGTATTGCGAGAGCATCGCACTTGCATGGTGACTGTATCGCTGCAGTGTGTAACGGGCCTAAAGCGTGCCCAGTGAATAGGGGAAACCGATAATCATCCGGTTGCGAGATATGACCATGACCTGGCCTCTTATCTGACCTCAAAGGAATTTACAACCTGGTCCTTGGCGATGTTCCAGCTCGTGCTACACCGGAGGGGAGTTTTTCGGCTAGTTGAGCCTTCCTGTCCCATAATGGGGCAAGGAGGTACCAAAGAGTGCTTTGGGCGGTTAGGCAGGACACCAGTGAATCAGACAGTATAACGCAAATATTTAAACGCAAAAATTTTTGCAAATAAAATGTTTTATTATTATTATTATTAACGGAATCGTATGGCATAGACAAGCAGGCGATTGCCGAAACTTGTCTTCTTGGCGTCGAAATAGATTATTCTGCTATTATAAAGGTAAAATTTTAATGTTATAGGTACCTACTAATAGTAAAAGGCTAAACACAATACGAATTCATTCAATGTAAAGACTAAGAATTTAATTAAAAAAAAATATTCAACGTTAAACTTGTCGTAAAAAGTCTGCATTACGAATATACAATTCAAGATGCGATCGACGAAGTTTATATCGTACTTATAGCACAATGTCACAGATCTCTTTTGAAGCGTGCATAACTTCCGAGCAGTTCGTTTCCATTTTAATATTCCACATCTCTCTGTTTATGATTTATAAAAGAGTCACAAAAGTTCGAATGAAAATCGTGGTGAAATATTGCAGGTACTGTTAAGTGTATGGAAGTTCAAGCCGTATTTTATACAACCGTAAATCTTTAAACAAGGTGTTTGGTACATACCCTATCGAGTCGAAACCTACCCATGTTAACATAGTGAAAATGAAATGAAATGAAAAAATCTTTATTCAGTGTTTGACAAACAACACTAAATAGGTCTTCGCTTAGTATTGCGTTAAGACACTGGCTTTTATAGTCATATAAAAGTTATGGTATCATTGAAAATTCGAAATTGTTAAATACATTTCTAATTCCCCACACATTTCTTCACGGACCCAACTATTTGTAAGGGGGATTTAAAAAATCATTTTACATACACACAAATAAATTGCTTCGCCGTTATTTGTTAACCGACTTCAAAAAACCAACTTCAAAAACACTTAAAAGTCAACAATAATATAAGAATACAGAAAAAGTCAGGTTTTTATGAAGTCGGTTAAAAAACAGCGGCGAAGTTTTCGCGGTAAGAATCGCTTATGGAATGCATTTTCATGAACAGAGCAGGAAGATTTTGACATTCATCTCACCTAATGATAAATGGAGATAACTTTAAAGCTGGAAGAAAAGTTCACGTAGATTTATTTCTTAATGACAGAGGAGCCATTTTGCTATTTAAATGGCGACAAACTTTGAAAAAAAAATTCGTTATTTTTAATAAACTTTGCCCAGACCTTAATCTTAATCAGATTGGTCTCAACCAACCACAGAGGTGTTTTGTATTACATGTTACGATATTGTATGTTGAAGTTTGGAGTTTGAAGTTAGTCATAAGTACAGCTATAGTATAAATCTTCGCAAATTAAAAACACTCAATTTCCAGTCGGAATCTAAGCTTAGATTGAAATACGGTTCCGCAATTCTGTCTTAAGGTTGTCCTTATTAAATAAAGTAGACTAGTATGTACTGTTTCAAAGCAGTAGTGCTCACAGTGAAAACAGCTCCGAGCGTAGCGAGCTGAACAGCGAACGCAAATGCACCCCGAAAACTGGTTGAAGCATTTAAAATACAAAAGGACAGTGGAGTATCCTCGCAGCGATACAACGGTAGCGATCGCCGAAGCATATAAAATTTTATTATAAGTTCCCCGGGGAAGTTGAACAAAGTAAATATTGTTAGTGGGGTATGTATTAACGTACATAACAATCTGAGTTTAACGAAGCGTCACGAAAACTTTATTATCATTAAACTGTTTGGTCACGGAGGCCGATGGTTTTCTTTTATATTGCAAAGTGTGTTTTTAACCACCTTTTTATGTAAATTAATCAGTGTACTGATGCTTGAGTTGGGTGATAATTCATACATTATCATTATTGGGTGATAATGTGCGGGCGGAGCTCCAGTCGATCGATACTCGAAAAGCAAGTGGACCAGACGGCATTCCTGCGATTGTTTTTAAGAAGTGTGCAGCGGAGTTGACTCCGGTCCTGACGCGTCTATACCGTCTGTTCTTCTCTGCTGGTTGTGTGCCGAAATCTTGGAAAGAGGCCAATGTCCAGCCGGTTCCCAAAAAGGGAGATCGTTCTGACCCGGCTAACTATCGTCCTTTAGCCGTCACTTCCATTTTGTGCAAAATCATGGAGAGGATCCTAAATACCCAGCTGATCCGTTATCTGGAAGGTCACTCGTTACTTAATAACCGACAGTATGGATTTCGTTCTAAACGGTCAACAGGTGACCTTCTAGCGTTCCTTTTGCACAAATGGGGTAAATCTATCGATAAGCGCGGCGAATCGGTGGCTATAGTTGGTATAGCATAGTTGGTCCGGCGCAAAATACCTACGCACCTGTAGGTATTTTGCGCCGGACCAACTATGCTTTTTGTATAAAACTCAGGTTAGGTCTTGCGTGGAATATTGCTCGCACCTTTGGGACGGCTCCGCTCAGTACCTGCTCGATGCTCTGGACAGATTGCAGCGTCGCGCTATTCGCATTATTGGCGATGTAGAGGTAACTAACACCCTTGAGCCTCTACAACTTCGTCATGACATCGCCTCTCTTAGCGCCTTTTACCGAATGTTCCATGGGGAATGCTCTGAGGAGCTCTTTAACCTTATTCCTCCCTCTCCATTTCTTAACAGAAACACGCGTAAGGGCCTTCGGAGTCATCCGTACACTGTGTCCTCCTTCTCACACCGTACTAAGAAATTCCAAGATTCCTTCTTCTGCCGTTCATCCCACACTTGGAATTCTCTACCTGCGCACGTGTTTCCTCCATCCTACAACATGGGTTCCTTCAAAAGAGGCGTGAAAAAGCATCTTTTGGGCCGGCAAGGGGCGGGCAGGTAGGATAGTGGATGTCGTCCCTACTCTATCTGTCAACTCATTTGGGCCTCTTTCACCGCTTAACATCAGACGGGAGGAGGTCATTTGCCAGGTCATACATAAAAAAAATACACGAAATATAATTATTACGATGTTTTGAAAACTACTTGACTGTACTTATATGTAAGTAAAAGAATTCACTTAATAAGAGATAGGTTATAGGTAAGTATTTGGGAAACTAATCTGCTTAAATGGTACAATGAATGGGCTTTAATAGATTGCCTGCCAGAACCAAAAATGATCCGCTTCGATATTATAGAATAATTTCCTTTCGGGAATAAAATTGAGGGTTGAAGTGTTCAAAGTAGGACTTTTGGGAATACAATTGAGGGTTGAAGTGTTCAAAGTAGGAAAGCTGCGGGTAATAAGCTTCTATTGATTGTAATAATATTCAACGTATTTGTTATATGTTTTACTAAGGGAATCGCTTTTAGTTCCAGTTGTCATCGCCCCAAACTTTCACCAAGCTGTACCTGGCTATGTATCGACGCAGAAAGAACAAAGAATTATTCATCCCAGCAGTGTCATACATCATTTCAATCGAAGGCCAATTTCGGGAGGACGCGCAGGCATAAAGGCACAATTTAAAAAAAATAAGCAATTGGAAAATAATAAATAATAATTAAGTACCATTACAGATACAGTCTCATCAATAAACTATCTAGCTGTGAATTTAGTTTCACTGCGAGAATTGCATTTTTTCCTTTCAGTTCCGGCTATATCGCTCCAAACTTTCACCAAGTAGTGCCTGTCTATGTATCGACATAGAAAGAACAAAGAATTATTAATCCCAGCAGTGTTGTACATCATTACAATCGACGGCCAATTTCGGCGGGACGCGACGGGTTAAAAATAAACGGTTCCGGTCAGCCGAGTGCAGCCGACGCCGAGCACCATTTATCACCATTACACCCACTTCTAATTTTAATTAAACGTCATTTTGGCCCGCTTGTGTAATTAACCCTTTCTGCGAAATTGATCCGTATTGCTTAGGGACTTATTGACTTTTTCGTGCAAGATTATGTACTTATTGATTCATGTGTATTTTTTAGAGTTTATATATATTTCTTTATATAGGTGCTTATGTAGTCATTATTATTCATCATTGATATAAGTAGACGATGGATCTAATAAAACCAACAAAATTCAAGAAAATATATAGAATATGCCAGTGTTTTTACAAATAAGCAAATCGACCACCTGATGACTAGTGGCTTCAGTCACCAGTGTCTTTTGTAAGATACGCAAAATTCGTTTAAATCATTAGGTAGTCGCTTTCTTTATATAGGTGCTTATGTAGTCATTATTATTCATCATTGATATAAGTAGACGATGGATCTAATAATACCAACAAAATTCAAGAAAATATATAGAATATGCCAGTGTTTTTACAAATAAGCAAATCGACCACCTGATGACTAGTGGCTTCAGTCACCAGTGTCTTTTGTAAGATACGCAAAATTCGTTTAAATCATTAGGTAGTCGCTGTTACAACAAGCTTTCTACAGATAACAAAACTTGTGAGCAAAAGGATTATGATTATGAAGATTTTATGTTAAGGATAATAATGTTTTATGGATGAGTAAGATATAAATAAGCAGAATATTTTCCGTTGTCAGTATGTTATTATGAGTTTTATCGTTATGAATAACTTGATTTTCCTTCTTCTTTCGAGTTTCTGGGTTGCTCTTGTCGGGAAGGACAGCATTTTAAGCAAATGGTAGAATTAAATTTACATTAATAAATGTTGACATTTTCAATGTTGAGATTTTAATTTCATTTCAGTTCGCTAAAACTCTTCTGTAGATGCAATAACCGCAACTCTTTCCCTTCAATAAAGTCAAGTAAAACATTAATACCGAGAACTTGTAAACTTGTTGATGCATCGAAACGCCCCGTTTCCCGTGTGCTGAAAATAATCGCAAGCGAGCAAATACACTAGGGGCTCTATTTTTGAATCATTCGTCCGGCAACGAACGCTTTTCAAACGTCATCTGTGCTGTGCTCGATTCCTATTGAGTTTTGTTTCTCTTGCGATGAAAATCAATAGAACATTACGACGAAGGTCAATATTGTTTTGATTTTCGTTGAAAACAAAACGAAAATAAGTAGAAATCGAACACTAACGAGCGCTCGATGCCGGAAGAATGATTAAAAAATAGGGCCCCAGGGCCACTATTTTTGAATTATTCGTCTAGCACTGAGCACTCGAGAGTCGTATGTGCTCGGTTCCTATTAATTATTGTTTCTTTTGCGTTGAAAATCAATAGAACATTACGACAAAAATCAATATTACTTTGATTTTCGTCGGATACAAAACAAAAATCAGCAGAAATCGAACGCAGACGACGGTCAATGTGCACTCAACGTCAGCTGATGAATGATTCAAAATAGCGCCCCAAACACGCCGACAAAAGACTACAAACTCCACTTATTGAGTGTACCCTGATACAGTAAACAGACACGAGTGGAGAGCTCGGAACCGCCACTCACAGCAAACACATTCAATTGCTTAGAGAGAGAGAAAGAGATAGTAATGGGATGTCTACATTTTCGTTCAATTAGAATTTCGTTTTGTTTTTGAAGTCAATAAGTGCTGTAACAGTCTGATGTTGAATATTTTTTAACTTCCGTACTATAAACAGAAAAAATGGAACCTTTTGTCTTGACAGTCAATACCTTTTTCCCAGGAACGCTAAAGGATTCCACAAGTGAATCAAAACCTATAGGGCACTTCCCGTTGACCTAGAATCATGAAATTTGGCAAGAAGCAAGGCCGTATTATAGCACATGTTTGGGAAAAAATTGAAAACCATGAACATACGTCATACATAGTTAGGAAGTTATATAAGTAGATAAATGAGTTTGTACGGAAGCCTCGGTGTGCGAGACTAATTCGCACTTGGCCTTTTCTTTTTATTTATTATGCTATTTAAAATATTTTATTGACGTAGATACTGATTACTGCTGTTACAAATATGTATGCTTGCAATTTTCCTCCCTCTATTGTAGAGCATGTTTTTTTATAAAGAATATAGTTCTGAGGTCGTTCCATTGTCGGCAGATTAGGGTCTGATGATGGGATCCTAGATAAACGAACATATTTGTCAATTTTCCAAAATCTATTCAAGGTATTTGTACCTAGTAGCCAACATCTCATTATCGAGTTCTTAATCTTCGTATTATAATGATATTGTTTTTTTAGTCCTTTCAATTCAGTTTCTTTTATATTTAGTATATTTATTTTAAAATTAATAAGCATACAAAAAATTAACAATTATAAGTACCAACGTTGTAGAAAAAGATCTCTAGTTTGCTTCTGGCAACATTTATTTCCAAAACGCAAGATCGAACTTTCCTCTTGGCAACGATAGTTGCCAAAGTGCAATTACTATTAAATGGATTTATAATTTATTTTACACTGCATAAACGTTTTTAAAGAATTAAATTTATTTTCTTACTACGTCTGCTTCCTACCTTAACTCGTTTAAAATAAAATAAAAAACTTTAAATGCCATTCAATGCCATGCAAAATAATTGAACTATTATTCCTAAAATCGATTTATGAGCAGTGATGTAAATGAACTCTTTTCACCGTGCGAAACCCGTTTACGGGCATCGGACGGCATTTTAATTGACAAATAAGAATATATTCAAAATAATACATGAACAGATTTATATGGCTCTCAAGCATATTTTCATACCTCAACAGCACGGTTTCCTGAAGGGAAGATCAACAGTTAGCAAAAGGCATTTGATCGTATTGATCACGTGATCCTACTCGCCAAACTAAAATCGGCTGGAATTCACGGAGATCTTCTTAGATGGTTTAGCTCTTACGTTGCGGATCGATGTCAAACTGTGGTTCTTGGTGGGTTTACATCGAAAGGTTGTTACTCCCGCGTCCCATCTGGCGTCCCGCAGGGCTCCATTCTGGGACCGCTTCTGTTTTTGGTATTTGTTAACGATATTCATAATTGTTTCCACCACTCTCAGTACTTATTATTGGCAGACGATATGAAAGTATACAAGAAAGTTGCTTCACTAAACGACTGTCATCTGCTTCAACAGGATTTAGATAGGCTACAACAGTACTGCGATGTTAACAAGCTTGAATTGAATGTCTCTAAGTGCTATTGTATCACATTTAGTAGATCTCGAAATCCACTTTGTTTCAACTATAGTTTCAAACAGCAACCGCTTCATCGTACTGACCACATTAGGGATCTTAGTGTAATCCTAGACTCAAAGTTTCTCATGGATAAGCACATCGATACTATAACATCTAAAGCCATGAAAGGCTTGGGATTCATAATTAGAAGCACAAAAAATTTTAGAACCATAAAATCATTAAACATTTTATATTGTTCTTTAGTGCGAAGTCAATTAGAATATGCAAGTCAAGTTTGAAATCCTCACTATGACATTTACACAAATAAAATCGAAAAGATCTAGAAAAAAATTCTAAGATTTTTAAATTTTAAGCATAGATTAGGGAGATTTGATTATAAAAATAATTGCCAACAGCAACACTTGCTTCCATTGACCTTGCGAAGAGAGGTTAGTGATTTGTCATTTCTTTACAATATAATAGTTAATGGTAAAATAAATTTTATGGAGCTTTTATCAAGGATACCGATACAGCTGCCATCTCGTAGTAATACCAGGAGGCGTTATCTGAAGTTTCATGTTGATACAGGTACCACAAATTACAGATTAAATTCTTTTTTCAACCGGGTACTCAAAAATGTCAACCTTAATTATGCCGAAAATGTTGACTTATTTATGGCGAGGCCTAATTTCTAAAAAAAAAAATCAGCACATCGTTCTTTGAAGGATGATTAGTTTTTACATTACATACAGTATATTGACGTGGCTTTAATTTATTTTTAACTTAGGATATGTATTTTATTTTGGATTAATTAACTTTTCTATTTGCGAAAACTGTTAAAGGCATTTTTGCTCTATCCCATTTCGTCTATTATTGTTAGATAAATGCTGTTTGTTTTCCATGAATAAATAAATAAGTTTCTAGTAAAAAAAAAGAAATTTCAGTTGATGTTCTGGACGGCATTTGTCTCTGCTGCGTTTTTGTATGTTTTAAAATATTTTTATTATAATTTAACTAAAAATCTCGTGCCATACCATTTCGTCAATGGCTCCATTGTTCAACACAGTGAAATCACTGGGTAATTTGAGTGATCATCTTATGTTACAAGTAAGCAACGTACACTGTCGAACTTGTAGGGGTTGCATATTAGCAAGGATATAGTCACCGCATGTAGTCTGTAGACACTTACCACCAGGTGAGCAGTGTGTTTACTCAATTTGTTGTATAAATTACATTCTAAGACTAAAAACAAATATTAACTACTTCTCTCAGCTGCAGTCAGTATTTTCATTTTAGTCGTCTGTTACAATACAGAATTCCCTTTGACCTCGAGTGTTAAATGCGAAAAGAATTTTTCGTTACATTCATTCCGAAGAACACCATTTAAAATTCAAATGTGGGATTCCAAATACGCATTTAACGGTCGCGTTATGGTAATACGATCGTACGCATCCCGTGACAATCGAAATTTGAAATTTAAAAATGTTACCGCCATCGTTTCGGCAATCGATGCCCACTGTAACTGCATTCCGGACGTCACGTTTAGAATTAGAATTTCAGTTCTGAATTTTTACAAGTCTCACTTCTGACAGTTGAAAAAGTTACATTCTTTTATAGAGATTTTATTTGGATTCAAATTTGAAAAGGTTGTTTTTTAACTACTCTACTTAGTCGAGTAAACATTCATCTGGGGGCACGGCAGTGCCCCCGCCAAGTCGAGCGCGAAGCAAACACTGCCGTACCATCCTTTACTGGAACCATTTCGCCGCATTTTCAGGCCCCTATTTGAGAACCTCTGGATAAGACAAGAACGCAGAAATTTTCGTCATCCAGTAAGCTATAATCACATACTTAAAATCCAAAATTTCCAGTCTGTAGGTCATTTAGTTCCGAAGTTAAGCGAAAGCAAAGTTTCGCATTTATGACAGACACTCACTCACTCACTCATGATCGTCAAAATAGAACTAGTACTTCCCATAAACTCAGAAAGCTGAAATTTGGTACAGAGTTAGGGTTAAATGGCCACATAAAGGGAAAACTATAAAAACTAGGATAATCGAAGATCTGGAGTACCTGGTGACCCTGATTAGAAAACACAAGAACTCAACCAAACTATTAGAGATATCGACATACCGCCTTTACAAAAAATATTCAATTTGGTGGGCCGCTTCCAATAAAGAAACGAAAAAAAGAAAAGAAAGATTTGTAATAATAAAAAAACTACCCCTAAAAAGAAAAAAAACTGTGTCAAATAAGAAAATCTAATAAAATAAATCAATAAGCTCACGTTTCTACAAAAAGAAGTGAAATCCCACCAAAAACATTCTGTAAAAAACTAGCCAAGTCTCGATGGAGCTGCTTATTTATCTCTAAAAGTAATGAAATCTAGACAAAGTCGTGCCAGGTCTAAGGTTCCTTACTGCGATTTCTTTCTTTCTATACGTTAGTGGGTACAAGTCAACGGCCAAGTAGGAACCTTAGACTTGGCACGACTTTGTCTAGATTTCATTACTTTTTAGAGATAAACAAGCAGCTCCATCGAGACTTGGCTAGTTTTTTACAGAATGTTATTGGTGGGATAATATTTTACAAGAAATCAAAAATTTGTTAGTACTTACATTTTATTACCATGCCACATTATAGGCTTAAAACTCTACAGCTTAACAATTAAACATGTGTATCAATACCATTTATTTAACTCTGCGTAAGGATGACTGTGCTGGTATAATCTGTGCTTTCATGTTACAACTCATTGCAAAATATAAGCGACTTATTTTAAGCCAATAAAGTACACAAATAAAAACGTATCAGCGCTTCCCGCAGTAAGGCACCAACGATTACGTATTCAGACAAACCAATATTAATAGCCCCGCGAACTGTTTGGAAGTAACGTAAATCATAGAAAAGTTCAGGGCGCTTTGCACAAACTTCCAAAATATAAACAGCGAAACCCGCTTTATGAATCTGATACAATCGTGTTTGTGTATAGGCAATAAAGAGCTTTTTGCACCAAAGTGTTTATGGGAAAACACGGCGTTAACCTCTGTTTGTGATTATTTGCGCTAGCTACCATTATGTTGTTTGCTTCACATAAGATAGGGTTAGATTGAAAATAAAATGGGGATACTCAAACACAGAATATCTGCCTACCCTACATCCAATTTCAGGCACACAAAATGCCTTTAAGGCAACTAACTCAGGCGAAAATCACAGTTTGACAGACGGAAATAAAAATGCATTATTCTATAATTTCATTTGATGTTCAAAACATCAAAGTTCTGTGGACGTTGAGTATTTGCATGGAACAGTAAATTTTTTTCTCACGATTTTAAGATCGGCCATAAAGTACCTAAAAGTTGCTTATTTTGATAGTCTGAACAAGTACACAAAATATGAAAAGTAACTAAAAAGTAAACAAGGTTACTAAAATACAAGGCTATCTCGCATAAATAATTGGATACGCACCATTATGAGACGTGGAATTTGTTGTGGAATAATTGGGGTGATAGTTAAAATATTTTTATCATGGTAGACTTCACAATAGTCAGCCACAAATAAGCATTAGGTACAGACTCAATCTATTACCATACAAGCTAAAATCGCATGCTTTGAATTGATTGTAATGAGATAAAAATGCTCAACGATTAAAAATCTTTAAAATCTTTCAGACACTTAAATTTTAATCGTTTTCCGAAATGATGCAATACTTCAAATTGCCTCGTACATGACGTAACTAGTTCCAACTTCCCCGGCTAGCCTTGCAGACCGCGGCCCTAAATCTTTGAAGCGACGACTCTCGAGGGGCTGGTGAATATTCCGTGCCAAATTGGATAACAGGGCCCGCTGGCTCCGACTGAAGGTAGCCGATTCCAAACTCGGCCTTGTAACTTGTGGAAATTCCGACTAACCACACAAGTTCGCTAATTTGCACTAAAAGTTTAAGACGATTACATCATAGAACAGATTTTGGATTGCACCAATAGTT
This sequence comes from Schoenobius gigantellus, assembly GCA_963935595.1. Classification (NCBI taxonomy): domain Eukaryota; kingdom Metazoa; phylum Arthropoda; class Insecta; order Lepidoptera; family Crambidae; genus Schoenobius; species Schoenobius gigantellus. Next base: position 6,521,884 of record OZ012554.1, on the reverse strand, counting down.
ATTGGGAGCTTACAATTGTAAGACGCCGAGTGAATTGCTTTGAGTGGTTTGCCTTACGTGTCGGGAAGTTTGTTCCTTGTTGCAGTTTCGTGAGTAGATGATCTTAGAACAAAGAACTTTGATCATTACGAGGCTCATATTAATAAAAGCTAATTAAGCTAAGATCGAAACATAGATTTAGAATATATTGGCATATAGACGTACTGACAGCTCATTAAAATGTGACCAATTTTGATCTGTCAATTCCAATTCTGTGACTGAATTCGATCATTCAATTCGGTCATTCAAAAGTATCATTCGGTGTCATTCAAAATCGGTTATAAAAGTAACTAAATGCACAATCCATCTAGACTACATTCTCGCAAGATAGTGCGAGACATAGCTGACATAGCGAGACATAGTCTATAGCAAAACATAGCTGACATTCTGTTTTTACTGAAAATCGCCTCCAATAAACTAGACTGTCCGGAGCTAATTTCATTATTGCTCTTAAACACCCCCCACAAATCTTTGCGGCTTACTCCGATTTTTCATATTTGTTCCGTTACCCACAACTATAGGCAAAACGCATTTTTTAGACGAACAAGCAGTAACTGTAATAAATTAAGCGAAAAATTTGATATTGATTTATTTAATACTAACAGCAGCGCGACGAATGCTTAGTTCATCAAGTGGTAGCAGACATTAATTTAATAATTTACATGTACTTGATTTGTTATTAGCTGTTAATTAGCATAGCAATTTTTATTATTAGATTCACTATTACTTGGTTGTACGATTGTCGATTTAGATATTACTACCTACTTGAATGCTTTTACTCGATTTAATTTTGCTACAAATTGTGAGAACCTATTATTGGCTGTCAGTTGTTATTTATAATTTATACTGTGTTATTAATATTATTATTATTATTTTGCACTGGATCGTTCCGGTTTAATCATTAATTTTATTCATTCTTGCATTCAGAATATGTGAAATAGTATAAGAATGAAGGAATGAGCAAAATAAATAAAGATCAAACATATAAATAGGTAAATATGTATAAATAAATGAATAAATCCTACCCCAGTTGAATTTTTCTTGTATTGATTTATTTACTTTTCAATGTGTAATGTTCATTTTTATTTATTTTGAATTAATTTATTTTTTAATGTAGTATTTAGCGTTTAAAAGAAAATTAACTGTCGCAATAAAAACAACGTTACACAATCATCATTTAAAGTTCTAGTGAACATCATTAACGCGTCAAATCGCAAATCAGCTTACATTGTTAACGCAAAACCGACACAATTCATTCGGCGCCATCCGTTTCACTTAACATAAACTCGCCTCGGACAATGAGTAAAAATGCAGCAGTTAATTATCGTCCGTGGAAGTTTCGCTGTCTGGCTGATTAATTAGACAAACTTTAATTAAAGAGCGGCCATAACTCATGGCGTCACACGTCCTCGCCACTGGCGCTGGAAATTGTCAATTCGGCCATTTTGTTTTATGCCACCATAATTAATTTTCGAAGCTTTCGGTTGCAGCGCGGCGCGGCGCGCGGCGCGGCGGTTCGGCGTTCGCGTGATGTGTGGTGCAACATTTGTGCTTCTATTTGGATGCGAAAATTGTGGCAGGGCTGACGATGAGTAAAATAAATAAAACATCTTTATTGAAGACTATGGCTGATCCCGTGAACTTTGTGTCACATCGGCAAATGACAGATCCTTATTTTTAAAACCACACCTGTATTAAAGCGAACAAAGGAAAAAAATGAACATTCAAATTAGTCAATCCGTTTTGAAGTTTAAGAGAAAAGTTTGTTAGCCAAATTCTGTGTGCCTGTTCAGACAAGTAAATTGAATAACTTTTACTATGGGACCAAGCTTGAAATCGCGAAAAAACAGCTATTCCATACATCTAGGCTCAGTGGATGGTGAACATATGAAAGTAGCGCCAAAAAAGTAAGAAAGTAAGAGGAAGTTAAAAGTAGCGCCAGTGACAGAGAAGACAGGAGGTAACAGGTTAGCGTGATATGGGCATGTGATGAGGCGGGATGAGGATATTACCAGAAAAGTTACGGACCTGAATGTGGATACTAACTTTCAAACTTTCGTGTTGCATTATCAATAAAAATATATAAACGGGAATTAACACGTATGTAAATACCTCGTGTTTATCGTGTTAATTCCCGTTTATATATTTATACTGAATGTGGATGTCTTTTAAGATTAATATATTAAAAAAGTGTCATGTGTTGAGAGTTTAAACCGATTTCAAAAAATTAGGCGAACTACTAACTAACAATGGGACATACAAATTAACGCACTTAGCTGTAGGTCACATATTATGTGATGTTGAAATTATTGCGTTTATTAACGCGTTACAACGCAAAGTCAAAGTGTTAAGTACATACGAAATTAAACATGACTTTACCACTTGAATAAAACCTACTTCGAGAAATTCAATTATTTGAACATTCTAATTTTAAACACTAAGCTCTGCGATGCACGAAATGATTTTCAAAGAGTGAATTCAGCTCATGTGCACACCGAGAGTTATAATAACGTGGTTCGCGGTGATAAATAGTGTAGTTTTATTAAATCCCCGTGATTTATTCGAGCGCTATGTTGTAGTTTGTGAAATATTGGCTCCGACATAGCACCGGCGGCGAGTTCACGATACAAGATGGCTGCTGACATTCGGGCTTTTACACATTTTCTTGGACAGCAGCTGTTCGTATGCTTGCCAAACTAATAGACAATTGAACTGAATGTCGTCCAGTAGCCTTTGAATCAATTGCCAGCCTATCAGTTAACTTAAGAACACTCCTATGAGTTAACTTATAAAATATAAGCTTACTGTTTTTTTTTTTCAATAAAAATGGCCACTATCAACGTATTCACTGTTGAAATTTGTGTCTCTTCGAACGCATCCATGAAAAAAAGTTAAAATCAAATTATTTTTTATTTATTTCTGCAGTTGCTATATTTACATCGATCTTTATTTACTATTATTACATCAATAAGCTACATGAAATACAGATTTCATTTTTATTTTATTCAGTGTTATTTTAGGTTAGATACGTATATTAACTTGAACGCGGTCGAAGGCCGCGAAGGAAAAAAACAAAGCACGGTTTTTCACATTTTGTTTTGAATATCAATTGTTTTATCAGCGTGAACATGCGAGATATTTATTATTTTAAATGCCTGTATTTTATTTTTATAAAATAAAGTTCTAGCTGTCGTAGAAAAAGTACTGTATGCGTACATAATTAGGTCTTGAAATTCTCGGGCCTTTTATGTAACTATTTAGCCTTTTATGATACAGCATTTTGCAAAATGTGGTTGTCTCATGATTATGTTTAAAATATCATGTCGCTGTTATGCGATAGTGAAAAACATTACGCTGCCATATTATTGCCTATCATAATTTCATGTTCTTGCATATCACCTAATTGCTTTACTAATAACACGCGGAGTTACAAATTAAGTAGAAAATAATACACCTCCTACTAATCAGACTGGAAATTCCTTTCGGGTCGTGTTTATTTATTACGAGTATTGTATGCTCCCCGGCGATTTCGCGCTACGCAAATGAATTTTTGAATTACCTAATAAAGATTGGACTACGTTTCGACGTCTTCGGAGATTAATTAAATTTTCTCGGATTTGGGCGGCCTTTCCGGGGCTTCCTGTTCAGTAGCGTTATTGTTGAGGATATGAAGTCTCGTAATTTACACGAAAGCATCACAAAAATAGGTCAAAATAAAACCGTATGATAAATGGAGTCTTAATAGTTTCATACAGATTAGATAGATTAGATATTTGTTATACAATATTATTACAATATATCAAAATAACCCGTAAAAAAATTTAAATTCTCAAATTCAAAAATATTGTCAACCCTAGTAAGATTATGACAGAGAACCGGGGGCTCTATTTTTGAATCATTCGTCAGGCGTCGAGTGCTCGTCGAGCGTCGTTTGCGTTCGATTTCTGCTGATTTTCGTTATGTTTTTGATGGAAATCGAAATAATATTGATTTTCGACATAATACTCTATTGATTTTCATCGCATACGAAACGAAAATCAAAAGAAATCAAGGTCACAGTCGACGCTCGACGAGCGTTCGATGCCAACGAATGATTCAAAAATAGGGCCCCGGTGTCATTCTGCGTAATATTAGGTTCTTACATAAAATATGAAATTGGCGTTTTGCCGTACTGGCCACTTTGATCTCAAATATCTCCTCTATGGTTAGGAATTCCAAATTCAAATTTATACAGCTATTTACTCATGTATTTGTGTTTCGAAAATTATAATTCACTTGTTTTTTCCTCAATTGTTTTTTTTCTTTGCGTCACTCAGTCAGTACGAGTTCCACCGTGGCACCAGTGCTGCAGAAACGGCTCGAAGGATTAATAATGTGTATGGCGATGGTGCCGCAAAAGAAAACACTGTGCATTTTTGGTTTCAATGTTTTCGATCTGGAAATGTCGACCTGCAGAACAAGCCCGGTTGACGGCCGGAGACCAAAGTTGATAATGAAGAATTGAAGGCTATTGTGGAAGCGGATCCATCGCAAACCACGTCCGAGTTAGCCGCAGGCTGCGGTTAGTGATAAAACTGTTTTAATCCACTTGAAGCAAATTGGGAAGGTGAAAAAGCTTGAAAGGTGGGTACCTCACGAATTAAGTGAAGCAAATCAATAAACGCGCGTTGACTGCTGCGTTGCATTACTCAACCGGCACAATAATGAAGGGATTTTAAATCGAATCATTACTTGTAATGAAAAGTGGGTCCTGTACGATAATCGGAAGGGCTCATTGCAATGGCTGAACCCTGCTGAAACAGCCAAACCAAGCCCCAAGCGAAAATTGACTCCAAAAAATTTGAAAACAAAACAATTAATTGAAAAGTCCAAACAATTATTATTTTCTAAACACAAATACATGAGTAAATAGCTGTATAAATTTGAATTTGGAATTCCTAACCATAGAGGAGATATTTGAGATCAAAGTGCGGCAAAACGCCAATTTCATATGTAAGGACCTAATAGTTAACTCTTTACTGAATTAGGGTTTGCACATCAATAAAAAATTTCATAAATTTTTTTGGCGATTAGTCACATATGGTTATACTAAGGTTTTCAATATTGTAAATAAACTTTTTATAAGGGCCCATTTAACTACCTTTCCACTTTACGGTAATTCATGTAACATTGTGTATTTTTATTTTGAACACATTGCAAATATCATTTAGTATTCATCCTATGGAAATTGAACACCATACCTTGGGCGAAATCTAACAAGCTGTTAGTAGGTACAGTAAACATTTATGAAATTTAATTAAGTTACTATCGGTACTACCGATGGATGAAATAATGGGCATCGGCTCACTTCGTGTTTCCGAAGATGACCGACACATCTAGGCAGTATAATGATATAGAGCAGCTTTTGTGATTGTAAATGATTTTTAGGGCCAAACTACTTTTTGTCAATTGTCTTTGATAATTAAGACGATTGTTTCCGATGTTTTTCGATGCCCATTATTTATATCCTGACGTGTTGTAAAGTCAAATAATGTATTGTACAGTGAAAAATTGAAAATGAAAAACATAAAACAATACAACCAATGAAAAACTCTCGTGAGCATAACAATCACGGACGAACGGACCCAACGATCGATCAGCTTAATTAAACTTTATGCAAACAAGAAGAATAAATCTGTCCGGCGGCGTTACGATTGGCCCGCAGACGCGCGATGCGAACATCGTTTCAATTATCGATACACGCGATTGTTTGGTCATCATTACATACCTACCGATTCGATAGTTTTAATTGCGAAACGTACAAACAATTCGTACAAGTTTAATCGAACGAAATTTTCTAAACTGTTATCGGATCAGTGGGTCCGAAAGTATGTTTGGGTCTAAGCGTTTGAGTGTTTGACTTAGATTACAATTACAACTGTCATATCCGCCAACATTTTGGCGTTCGCCGTTTGACGGTTTTGGTAATACAACTAAGTTGCACGCTGCCCACTAATAGTAAGTGGTTACAGTCACGGGAGGTCCGGGGTTCGATTTCCATGGGGGCGTAAATTTTTCTGCTTGGTTTAGTTGGTGGGAGCGCTTTTGAGCCCGTCTGGCTAGCTACCGCTATTTTACCTATATATGTTTATCGAAATAATAACAATGTTGATAGCTTGGTGTGTTCCAACAATTAGAGGTGAGATAGCCAGTTCCTTAATTGTTGAGGAGTCTAGGTGAAGTTGGCTCCACCTTCAGGCTTATCATCACTTACCATCGGGTGATATAAAAGCCTAGAGCTTCCGTCTTATGTAAAAAAAAGATCTGCAAATGTACAATTTATATAAGAGCCCTAATGTACATTACTAACATGTGACACAACATTTTTCTTTATTGCAGAAAGTTGGCAAACAATCAAACTGCTCACCTGATGGTAAGTGGTAACAGTCACCTATAGTAAATACATGTGGCTCTTGTGAGATTCGAAGCAAAACTACAACCCCCACAAGAACCACAGTGTACGTTGCCAACTTGTGACATCAGATGTAAAGTCACAGTACCCAGTAATTTCACTGCCATATCTTACCCTTCAAACCGGAACACAGCAATGCAGCACTGCTGCTTTGCGGCCGAAATAGGCGAGACGAAGGTATCTAAGCAGACGACCCTGGTACAGAGTCTCCCTCCAGTACTTGTTACAGAAGTGCTAGATGTTCTTACAGAAGTTGCATATTTGCATATCCTACAGTAATTACACGTACTTTAGGCGACTATATCTACTCACTATCGGGTAGGCAGCCTGCTATTTGCCATGTTTTTTGTATACAAAATTAGTAACTCGTGATCACGAAAGCTGAACTCACAGTTCCTTAGGTATCCTAACATGTAAAACGAATCGTCCATGAAACGAAACGATCTCTACCATCCAATACAACACAACAGCTGCTAAATTCAATTATACATCACCCACTCGTAACTTATAATGAACGCGAAGCAATTTTAAAAGTTACGACTAATTTAAAATTTCCCTTTGTGAGTACATCTCAATTACCTTCTTCCACGCGTGCTAAGCTTTAAAGATGCCACACACCTCATCTTAATAACTGCGCGCTGTACACCTACGGGGGAAATTCATTAAAAACTCGCTCGCGCCGATTCACATGACGTCAATTATTCAATTGGCATGTTTGACAGAGCTCTTTACCAATTCAACACGCCGCCTGCACATTCTCGGGGCGGGCGGGGCCAAACTTTTTCAATTAAGACCCTCCGGTCGATTCGGTGACATTAAAATTCCAACATAATTTCCGTGGCACGGCTGATAACTGGATTCTTAGATGAGAGGAAATGTCAGGAAGGCTTGAGCGCGATAAGCGTGTGAGCGAAATGCTTAACAAAGCGCGCCGACACCAAATTGTAATAAGATGCGATGCGGCGCAAATGTGGGGGAAATGTCGCCTCCATTTTTACCTCGAAATTTATACACACAAATTACCTGCGCGATTCATTCTGGAGTGTGGTATGAAATAATATCGCTAAGTGCTTGCTCGTTCAAATTGGAGATTCGTGACAGTTATAATATGTTCATTCAATTCAATGAAATTTTAGCAAATTTCAGACTTTAACTAAAACTTTGGTTTTAAGAATTGAACTACCCTCTATCGATACTGGATTACGTCACAATGGCTTCTAAGTACGGATACAGAATAGATAATAAGTACTAAGTACAGAAGTAATAAGTACTAGTAAAAGACACAAAGTAAAACCGACATTTTAAATAACTAAACTTTGAGCATTCAATCTGAATCACAACTTAACGCCACAGATTAGCTTATGTTTTTAGTCATTCAAGCGTCATGCCGCTAACATCACACTTCTAGTCGGTGATACATCATATCATATTGAAGTCGGTGACAAATTTTAACACTTTCTAGGAGATCATCGTTTGGCACCGACTTCAATATAGAAGTGTGATGTTGTCTGTACCTATTCTTATATTATTTTTAACTTTTCAGTGTTTATGCTTTTTAGTTTTTTCGGCGGTTCAATTTTATATTAAAAAGTTTTTATTTTATATTTTTTTGTGACTTTCATCTATTAATTTTACAATCAGTGAGTGAATCATTAATTATCCCCCGTTTTTGTACCTTTAGGGTAGGAATTTTTTTTTCAAATTTTAATGGGACCACCCTCGGGGTATACCCTTTCCAATAAAAAAAGAATCATCAAAATCAAAGTTCTCTGTAAAAAGTTATGCGTGATCATACATAAAAAAAAATATGAGCGTCGAATTGAGTACCTCCTCCGTTTTTTCGTCGGTAAAAAAAGGGTCCCTGGTACGGATAAGTCCAGCTCCCGTAGCATGAACACCAAAACTCGATATGATACAACTATAAATCGTCTATTGGTATGAACCGTCAAAATATGTTGCATATAATGGCTTCCTTGAAATTTTATCGACATTAACATATTAACAGTCCCGAAAATAACAATACCAATATCCAAAACTTACTCAAAACTTCAAGACAAAAACTGAAAAATAGAACTTTTTTTTTACAGTTCATATCAATATATCGTTTTATCATAACGTGTTTCCGTGGTCATGCTAAAGGGGCTGGTGGGTTCGTAAATTTCACCGTCTATTGGGTAGTCCAATTTCTTCCACACACCGGAGAAGCTCAAACCTTCATCTCACCAGGGGCCTAATTCTGCTAATCTTAACGTCGTTATCGTGTCTTGATAGCATTCAATTAAACCGCTTTCATCGCACAATATTTGCACCACATTATTCTTTTTTTTTGTGTATTTTCAATTTATTGTGTGGCCAAAATAAATTATTTTTCTTTCTTTCTTAAGCATTATTATTATGCCATAGCTAGCAGAATAAGGCCCCATGGTAAGTAAAACGATAAAGCCGAAGATGGGAGCGGTTTTCTACCTGGACTCCTCTCAACTAAGGAACACAATAATTTTAATGGCGATAAACTTAGGTCAGACGGTGTTAGCTAGCCAGGCGGGCTCAGAAGCCCTACCATCAACCAAACCAAACAGAAAAACCTCTGCCCCATGACGAATCTATTTCCGGACCCCCGGGAGGTGGTATCATAATAATGTTTCGATTACAATGCATAAATACACCCTTTCTCTTAAAATATTATATTTGCAAACTATGTATAAATAATCATAGTTTAGTCCCAGCTCGTAGTGTCAGTACAGTATCATAAACACACCATTGGGCCTGTCCCCAGGGGGTGCATTCGCGGAAAGGCTAGTCCGATCCCGAGCGCGCCTCTACCGGGAGCGGAGAGGTACCGGAGGGTGGTTTAGCTGGGTATGGGATTTTTACCCGAGTCCTACGACATATCCAAGGGACAGCCTTGTCTGTTTCAGAACAAATAATAAATAATCATATTCCTCATATCATATCCATCCATCATATCCAGTATAAATAATCATATTGACTAGCTCATCTAGGTGAATTTCATGCCGGCAAAGGTAACGGTAGGTAGTAAAAAACTGGCTAAGTGTGAGTTGGACTTTCGCACCGAGGGTTCCGTAAACATATGTAAGTATTAATATTCCTATCTATATATTTACGGTCGTTTTTATACGACTAAGTTGGCAAACAAGCATACTGCCCACCTGATGGTAAGTGGTAACAGACACATAATACATGAGGCTCTTGAGAGATTTGCAGCAAATCTGCAACCCCCACACAAGAACCACAGTGTACGTTGCCAACCGTGACATAAGACGTAAAGTCACGGCACCCAGTAATTTCACTGCCATATCTCACCCTTCAAACCGGAACACAGCAATGCAAGCACTGCTGCTTTGCGGCAGAAAAAGTAACACGGAGCTACCTAAGCAGGCGACAGGTACAGAGTCTCCCTCATCTTTTCAGATTTTTTCTTTATCATATGCTGTAAGACATTACTTTTTGCCAAATTTCATGATTCTGGGTCAACGAAATGTACCCTGTAGTATGCGAAATCATGTGATAAAGGCGGTCGTATCTTTTGATATTATTTTTTCACAGCTGAAAGAGATACACCACAACATAGACCCGTATAAACAGTTTGACATCTCTACACGTTCCCGAGAAAAAGGGTCTTGATAGAATCACAGACAGACGGACAATGAAATGATCCTATAAGGGTTCCATTATTTTCCTTTTGAGATACGGGACCCTAAAAAACAGTAAGCAATACAACGTTACAGATCGTGGCACATAAGTTGAGCTAAAATGGCTGCCGTCTGCGCAGGAGTAATTATAAGCCCTCGCGTGTCGCACTTCGCTTGAGAACTTGGAATCCAAAAAACGTATCAATGAAGCAGATTTAGTAATAGCAGTATACATTTTGTAGACAAATATTTACATAACATTTATTTTACTATTGCACCTCCGCAGACGGCAGCCATTTTAGTTCAACTTATGTGCCACGATTTGTAGCTTCTTTGTGGGGTTGGTATCATAAATTCTTTTTCCAGGACATTAGTTGAAGTTTTACTACCATGCTATTTTAAAACTATGATATGTCTTAAGATATTAAATGAAATCAAATGATATCAAGATTTTGTTCGAAATTAAATACTTCTGAAAAATAATGTATTTATTTTGATAAGGAATAATATCATGTTTACAAAAACACCTTCGCAGATAATGCATTATTTTAGAACAAATTTGATTACAAATGAAAAATAAATAGTATTTAACAAAAAATAAAAACCGACTTCAAAAACACTGAAAAATTAAAAATAATATAAGAATAGGTACAGACAACATCACACTTCTATATTATAGTCGGTGCCAAACGATGATCTCCTAGAAAGTGATAAAATTTGTCACCGACTTCAATATAGAAGTGTGATATTGTCTGTAACTATTCTTATATTATTTTTAACTTTTCAGTATTTTTGAAGTCAGTTTTTATTTTTTGTTAAATATTTTTAACTTTTTAATGAATAAAATCTTTTTAGTGAAAGAAACCCTAATTCAATACCAGCTCACCGAGCTGGTATTAAATTAGCGTTTCCCTCGATTTTCATGGGATCCCATCATAAAATACTGCCTTTGGTGACCCTGGGAACACCCCAGCCCCCATAGCACGTCCACCAAAACACGATATGATAAAGCGATTTATAGCGGTGAACTGTCAAAATACGTAGAAACCCTATTGTATTTTGACTGTTCACCGCGATAAACCGCTTTATCATATCGTGTTTTGGTGAACGTGCTAGGGGGGCAGGAGTATACTCTATCGAATACAAAAAGAATTTTGAAAATCGGTCCATAATTAGCGGTGTAATCGCGTAATATACACACAAAAAAAACATACGCATCGAATTAAGAACCTCCTCCTTTTTTTTAAGTCTGTTAAAAAAGGGTTATAGTGAGTCAACCTTTAAAGATAGACTAATACCGTCTTATTACAAAACATGGTCTAAACTTAGTCCTGGTTTAATCCAGGACTAAGTTGACGCTGTCTCTATCTAGTCTATCTATCACTTATTAACGAGTTGCCTGAAGACCTAAAACTATGCATAAATAAAGAAAATATTAAATTTAAAATGAAGAAATACTTTCTATCCTTATTAGTTTAGTTTATTAAATGTAAAGAATTCCAAATTTATTAATTTACATACTTGTTACTTCGTTCCGTTAAAAATAAAATCATACTGTATTTTACTGAGTGGCGGGGCACTGATAGCTGCACGGATACACACATGCGCACGATACAGCGGTTTGTGCCCGTACGCATTTCAAATTACCTACCAACATACATACACACATGCATTCTCAATGTTTCTATATAATGCCTACCCACAAATGTTTTACGAATATTGTTTTTTTTACGAATATTGTTTTTTCTTTGGTTTAATGATGTGATAAGTGAATCGGCAACATGCGGAAAAACATGAATTTGTTTATGTTGTGTTGTCTTCCTATTATATAAAATATTTTTAAATGTATTGTATAAATAAAATAATAAAATGTGTATGACCACAGGTGAAAGCGCACTAGGCTTACACCAAGACTAACTTTAGACCAGGTTTAGTCCAGGTTTTGTAATAAGACAGATGCTGTCGCGGACTTTATATTAGAACTTTAAAGGAGAACAATTGCGGCATACATGATTTTTGCGTAAATTTAACCGTTTATACAGCGCACGCAACGAAAGCTCTGAAAATAAATATTTCCTTCCTATTTTTACAACATTTTTCATTGATGCTCTTATAAGTCGTAGCGTGATGTTATAAATAGCCCTCCTCGATAAATGGACTATCGAACACAAACATAATTTTTCAATTTCAATCAGTAATTCCTGAGATTAGCGCGTTCAACCAAACAAACAAACAGTCAAACAAACTCTTCAGCGTTATAATATAGTAAGTAAGTATAGTAAGTAAGTATAGTAAGTAAGTATAGTAAGTAAGTATAGTAAGTAAGTATAGTAAGTAAGTATAGATAAGGCTGGTGACGTCCAAATCACATAAGAAATAACAAAAAAGTATGCAAATCATCACCATTATATTTATTGTAAAGCGGTTTCAACACCTGTATCCTTCCAATTTAGTATGTTATAAATGTTATGAATATGACGTATATAAAGGAAATGAAGCTGTCAATAAGAACAATATCCAGCACCATATCTTTGCGTCAGAAAATTCCATTCGGGAACAATTCAAATGAACAGAGAAGTTAAAGGCCCATTAACATATTGTGCAAGGGGAAAGTTGACGTGAAATAATTATGCTCTGAGTACTTATATACTTACATCGACACAATTTCATTATTTCAATGTAGTACAAAGCATTCGTTTCTGAGACTTAATGTTATGATGAATGTCGAAATAAAGTTTTCGTTTGCTTATGAATATCCATGCACAGATAGCGAAATATAATTTTAAATTGATGCATGAACTATTTGTAAAATGTACTACTATTTACTAATTCGTTCGAAATACTACACGTACAAAGACAAATAAATGAGGACTATTGTTGTTTTACATTGTTGAGTTACTGTTACTATAAAGTTCTTGTGAATTATATTTCTGTATCACAATAAAAATGTGTCAGTCTATTTTTTTACAGCAACAACGAAAAGCTGAACCAACACAATGACGTTCAAAACGATCAAAATAACTAAAAAAACATTTTTCTTCAAAGCAAGAAGAAGAATGAAGACAAGTCATAAGAAGAAGAATACCCACACAATTCACAGATAGCCTGAAATAGTTATACTATCAATAAAATAGTATAACTCGACAGCCACGCCAAAGGGGTTCAAATAAGCAAGCTGTATCTGGAACCCGAATTGCTCAGTCACAACAGATACGAAGCAAACAGTCTTCCACATAATTAGCAACCAGATGACGCCGTCACTTCGCAAACAAAACGTTAGCAAACACTATTACAGTTTCGCATAATCAAAGCGAACTCAGTTTGTTCATTCCGGCAGCGAGTGATTAAGCCTGCCTTGATCTAACGCTAAATCCAAATCTAATTAAGCGCTTGTAGCACAAGACAGCTTTGTGAATGTCGATAGACCGGCTGTAGAAGCAGTTAATTTGGCTAAATGTCTATGCTTTAATTTGTATAGTAAAGCCTGTATTAAAATTAAATGTCCTTATTTTGATTGGCCTAGAATTATATTGATGTGTAAGTGAAAATTAAGATCCATATTAAAAAAAACACGATATTGTTACAAACTTAAAATAGGGGTTGAATTAAACTTTGCCTGGATGTGACATGTCTAAACGCATATAACGCATAGATGGGGCAATATTAAAACGATAGTTACAAAGTGACAGACAGAATTTTGCCTCATTCGTAACACTTTCAAACATCACGTCCTTTTATAAACCAATTGTAAGAATGTGCCGTGCGTACAATGATTTATCCCGTTGTGATGAACTGGATATATTTGATAAATTTAGTACTTACTTACAAAAACTGTGACAGATATCATAAAGAAAGAAAATGTCCTCAGCCCTGCTCACTAAATTTTTTTCTTAATTTTGGTTTGTACAACATTCACAATGTTTTAAATATAAATTTTATCTATAAGGTTATATTTCTTATATACAATAAGTCTATAAACATGCTGTGTACACTATTTTTGGATTGCTATCTAGGTATAATTACTTTGTTTAAATATGATAATTTTGGTCATGTTAATCTGTTTGTGTACCTATAGTAAATAAATAAATAAACTTGTAATGTGTAATTTTTTTATCCAAACGCATTGGGATGTGATTTAAAAGTAAGATATATTAACAAGCGACATTATTTATAAAACAATGACTATTATAGCTATAATCACGAAGTAAAAACAAAGATTTGTACAATTAAAAAACAATGTAGATAAGCAAAACAAAGGAGTTAGCGTATCACTGGTCATTTTCCTAATTTGTCAGTTTCCCTAATTTGCCACTTTATTTATTCGTCAGTTTAATATTTTTGTCAATATCAGTATTGTCAATACAAACAAACAAGTCTTGAACAAACAAGTCAAAATATCAAATCTTCCATATCTATAGCCCTGGAGAAACCTTTCACCAATTTCTAGACTCCAAAATATATTACGTCTGCTTCGTCACCTACACAATTCGGGTTCGAATAAAATCAGTAGGTGCGCTCTTACTTACACGGTTCAGGAAATCTGAAAAGTGTTATCTGTTTACCTCACTAGACCGTAATCCTGGGAACTGAGCTCATTGCAAGTATAGCGGAAGGTTTTCAAGCTCGAATAACAACAGAACTGAAGCGAGATGTAAACACAACAGCGTAGGGAGGGATGTACCGTTTTTACGAAACACGTATCGATTGAAAGCGAAACAGGGGCAAGAGTTGAAGACAATAATCTTCTTACCTCAACTCTGAAGGCTTCGACTTTTTTGGATGTAGACAATAGTTGAATAGTATTCAATTTTGATACGCTTTCCGTCTTTTTAGGGTTCCGTACCTCGAAAGGAAAAAACGGAACCCTTAAAGGATCACTTCGTTGTCCTTCCGTCTGTCTGTCTATCTGTCAAGACCCGTCTTCCCAGTACAGTTGTATTAAAATATTGAACAGAGTTCAATATTTTAAAACAACTGTGAACAGAGTTTTTTTTAATCAAGTGAAATATTATTACTTTAATCATGTTTCTGTCTTTATGAATGTTTAGATAAAGTGTTCAACAATATCATACGAGTATATTATGTATTTTAGAACTGTATGTTTATATTTGTGGCGGCACAGCAAATCGAAATTGTTCGGAAACACAAAAGGAGCGCCTTAACCATAGAGTTTAATAATAAAAATAATGAAATATATTCGTAAATTACTGCGATTTTTTTTTAATTTCCATAATTTATAAAAATAGATTGGGGTAACTGACATTTCGCGATTTTTTAGGTACGAGTATATAGTAGAAAAATCTAACCAGATGAATGGATCTGAATGAATGAATGAATGAATGAATGAATATCTTTATTGTTTCTAAAATAAAAATTTTACAATAATTTAAAGGAGACAATTTAAACAAAAGGCGACCTTATTGCCAAAGCGGCAATCTCTACCAGGCAACCTCTGCTAGAGGAAAGCTAACTTAAAACTTATCATGACGGGTAAATAAACAACATTATATTTTGTTATTTAATATTAAATTAATGACTATAAACTATATATACTACATACTAAATAATACTATTCATACACTACGTAAATTACATATACTTAAATAAAATACTAAAAACAGTATTTTTGGACTAAATATAATGATTTCTTTTGCGGAACATGGCACGTTGGTGGTGCATTTAAGCGAACGAAACAAATACTACGCAGCCGGAGATGAGCCGCGCAAAATAAGCGTATATAATATGGTCCTGTTCCTATGACCTGATTTTTCAATTATCTATACCTATAAAATTTTTGTTGTCCTGAATGACTGACTGACTGACGGATCAACGCACAGCCTAAACCGCTGATCGTAGAGACTTAAAATTTGGAGGGTGTGTTCTTTGTATGACGTAGGCGTCCATTAAGAAAGGATTTTCCGAAATTCTACCCCTAAGGGGGTGAAAAAGGGGGGCAAAGTTTGTATGGGACAACTAGATTCCTTGGTCCAATCTACTTTAAATTTTGCATAAACATTCGTTAATAGAATCGATGGATAACATGTTTCGTATTATATTTAAATTCATCCCCTAATAGGGTGAAATGGGGTGGTAAAATTTGATATCGACATTATTGTCGTTTTCATGGTTTTTTGGGTCGTAGATTACGAAAATAACATCGATATCAAAATCCAACATGGCGGACGCAAAATACCATCATCCCTTGATGGGGTGCAATGGAGTTGAAGAGATACGATTCTGTATTAATTATCCTAATCGTATTTAATGTATATAATAAAATCGTAGGGGTGCAAAAATTTGTAATTGCAAAATATTAGGAAAAGCAATACACAGGTCGCCTTAAAATCATTAGCAGAACACGATAGAAACGTTTTAAAAAAAATTGTTTGTTTGTTTGTATATTTGTTTGTTTGTTTGTCTGTTTGTCCGAAAAGGTCTCCGAAACTACTGGACAGAATTTGATATGGCTTACACCACAATGCTTAGAATTTTCCGGAAGAACATTTAGGCATAATTTCATTTGTTTAAATTCACGTTTTATTTTTCGTGAAAAAATACCATATAAAATTTCCGCACAATGCTTAAGTGGAATATCAACATGGCGCACGTGAAATTATTTTGACAAGTCAGTCACTAAGTGCAAAGAAAAACTTAATCTTTTCTGTTATTGGCTGTGCCCATCTGGATTTCGCCAACCAAGAAGTTTAGGAAGTTTAAATTGTCATTTTCTTATGTATTACCCTGGTGATAAGGCAAAAGGATCAAGCCATACAACCAATGTATAAAGCATTTTTTATGACAATATCACGTCACAAATATAAAATTTTTAGGTTGGTTTAATTCTTGACCAATTTTCTCAAAATCGGTACAATTTTTGAAATGTTGAAAAGTATTTTGTAAGGTGTTATATGTTTTTACATTATGACTAAGGAATCAAACTCTTCCATCCGTTTAAAACTATTAAAAGTAATTGATTGATATTGATAATTAAAAAATATATCTGACTGCCATGATTCTGGGTTACGCGTACGGGACTCTTATCCTAATATCTAAAATGACGGATCACATTTTTTTTTGTATACACCTAAGGAACATGGATATCGAACCAAGGACCTAAAGAGTAGAACACATTGAACCTAGCCACTTTCACCTAATTCGACATGACTGCTAATAAAAATTCGTTTCCAAACCCAGCAATATGGATATCAGATGAAAGGCCTTGATGAGTAGAGCACTATGAACCTGGCAACATTGACGTAAATTCAACATAGCTGCCGCTCAAAAAAGGTGGATAAAAGTTCCTTTCCAAACCTAGCAATATGGGTATCAAATGAAAGGCCTCAAAGAGTAGAGCATTATGAACTTAGGAAAATTGCCATAATTTCTACATGGCCGCCGCTCAAAAAAATGGATAAAAGTTCGTTTTCAAACCCAGCAATATGGGTATCAAATGAAAGGCCTTGATGAGTAGAGCACTATGAACGTAGCAACACTGACATTAATTCAACATGGCCGCCGCTCAAAAAAGATGGATAAGAGTTCGTTTCTAAACCTAGCAATATGGGTATCAAATGAAGGGCCTTGGAGTAGTAGAGCATTAGGTACCTAGGAAAATTTACATAAATTCAACATGACCGCCGCTCAAAAAAAAAGGATAAAAGTTTGTTTTCAAACCCAGCAATATTGGTATCAAATGAAAAGCTTTAATGAGTAGAGAATTATGAATCTAGCAACATAGACATAAATTTAACATAGCCGCTGCTCAAAAAAGGTGGATAAAAGTTCGTTTCCAAACCTAGCAATATGGGTATCAAATGAAAAGCCTCAAAGTGTAGAGCACTATGAACTTAGAAAAATTGTCATAATTTCAACATGGCCACCTTTAAAAAAGGGTGGATATAAGCTCGTTTCCAAACCTAGCAATATGGGTATCAAATGAAAGGCCTTAAAGAGTAGAGCACTATGAACCTAGGAAAATCGCACAAAATTCAATACGGCCGCCGCTCAAAAATAACGGATAAAAGTTCATTTCCAAACCCAGCAATATGGGTATCAAATGAAAGGCCTTAAAGAGTAGAGCACTATGAACCTAGGAAAATCGCACAAAATTCAATACGGCCGCCGCTCAAAAATAACGGATAAAAGTTCATTTTCAAACCCAGCAATATGGGTATTAAATGAAAGGCCCTGAAGAGTACCTAGAGTATTACGAACCTACGAAAATTGTCCTAATTTAGAAATGGCCGCTGCTCAAGAAAGGCACAATAAAGTTGAATCATTGAATCATTATGGAATAAAATGGAGGAAAATACTAAACACTGTGTTAAGCATTTTGATGGCGAAACGTAGTTCGCGGGCACAGCTAGTCAATGGATAAAGATGAGCAACTATGACAGGTTTTGTCAGGAAATTCTGTTGAACCTGAATATATTTATTCTGCAGATACACACAAATAATCAGACGATAATAATGTCAGCCGTGTCATCTATTTCCCAATCTTTAATCTCAAATATATAAAAAAAAACAAAACTGAAACGCAGCAGTTTTAATTTTGCTTCGAGTACAGTCTTGCAATAAACCTTCTCGCGCAACCAGCCAACGCCAACACAACAAAATCACTTGACATTTTGATGAAACCCAACATATTTCAGCTTCAAGTTTCAAATTTCATGTCGCCGGCTATCGCAACATATTTAGCTGAGTCGAATCGGTATTCCACAATTATTCCAGTGTAGATATTGTCAAGCATAGCTGTAATATCCCCGACAATGAATCACAGTCGAACCACGGGCACATATTTGAAACACATTCTTCAGATTGAAGCTCTATTATATTAAACTGGGAATTATAAATTCGACTCGCATACAGCTTTGTTTGTGATAATGGAGATCTGTAATTTATTGCTTCATGTGGTTGCAGTCTCAGCTCAAATATGTTTCATGTTGCCAACTGACTTTCCGATACAAAAATTGGACTCTATACTGTATTGGACGGTTTAAAGTTACATACTATATTTTTTAATCCTTATGTGTATAATTTTATTAGCCTATATTATACCTTATATAATTAGCTATCTATAAGTGAAAGTCTTGTCAAAATCAGTCCAGCCGTTCCGGAGAATAGCGAGAACAAACAGACAGACAGGCAAAATATTTTTTAAAATTGTGTTTTTGTTACTGTCCCTTTTTTTTTCGAGGGGAATGCGTGACCGCACCATACTCGCCGTTAGCTAGACGATGAGCGTGTGTGGGGCTCTCCCGACAGAGTGCCAGGCCTACCCACTAAACCCCCCGGTGTTCTTCCTGCCCTTATGGACGCGCGTGGTAGGGCCCACACTGCGACTACCACTACCAACGCGCCCGGGCTAGCCCGACCTGGCTGGTCGGGCTATCGCCAAGGGGGGATTGCCCGAGAACACCAGGGCAATCCCCAGACGGAGGGCCTTACGGCGGCGTACACGGGGCCAACCGTGCACGCAGGCCTCAACGGCAGGGTCATTAGACGGGCATTGCTTGCGCGAATGCCCGCCTTCGCCTGCCTGTCCGTCTGCGGCGGATGGGAGAGGCTTGAGAATCATTCTCCTACTCCCTCTCCGCGGCCTCCTTCTGCGAGATGACGTCCTCGCAGAAGGAGGCAACAGCCTCCCATTCCGCCTCGCCGCGGAGCATGGCCACGACCATGCTCGGCAGCGAGAGGTCTCCGCCTCCCAGCGCAGCGTGAAGTTCGCTGCGCTGGCTTTGCCAGGCCGGGCACACCAACAATGTGTGCTCGGCAGTATCGTCGGGAGCGTCGCAGTGATGGCACTGCGGCGTTTCCTCCCGACGCGCGACCCGATGCAGGTAGTGACCGAAACAACCATGTCCGGTCAATACCTGCACCATGCGGAACGAGAGACTGCCCTGCCGGCGCCCTACCCACTCCTCCAACAATGGATTTTTGTTACTGTTCCTACCCGATATACTCGTACATTCATACCCATTTAGTAAAAACTTGTTATTTTGACATTACAAACAGACACTTCAATTTTATTTATTTGTATAGATATTTAATCGCTTCCGTGGTCTAGTGGTTGAGACTACCTGGTTCTGATTTGAGGGTCAGCGATTCAATTCCCCATATGGGCAGAACAATTTCTGCTTCGTTTGGTTGGTGGTAGGGCTTCTGAGCCCGCCTGGCTAGCTACCATCTTCTTGTCTAAGTTTATCGCCATAGTAAAATATCGTCTTCCTAAACGATATTCTGTCACGGCGGCCAATCTCAACAGAGACTCCATCTGCGCAGGAGGAGATGTTATAGTGCACGATTACTGCGCAAACGCAAGTGCGCTCTCTGTTCCTTCACTCGCATAGTCGGATGGGACGGTGAGCTGACACGACCGGGGCGAGATCAGGCGCAGGACCCACTGTTTAACGTGCCTTCCGAAGCACGGAGGAGCTTGAGATGTTTCGTATTTTGGTCACCCATCATAGGATTGACCACAGCTAACGTTGCTTAAGTCGCCATCATAACAATCAAAGACATTATAAGAGTAGACCAACAATGCAAACGAAATGTATGAAGTCCCCTTCAACCAATTTTGATATGATTAATAGCTAAATAAATAAGCATAATTAAGACTCATCGGTAATAAATAATGTTACAATGTGATTTAGTTTTTATTACTGTTCGTTTTTTACACTACAAAACGAAGTTATTTGGGCATGTTTAAGTATTTTTATAACTTGACGCGCGCTCGACAGTCGAATGCAGTACAAATACAGTATGAGTAGCGGCCGCCTGACCGCTGTTGTGGTTGAAGGGGGTTTCTTAGAGGCCGCGCGTATTGTCGGTCTATCTCTTATAATGTCTTTGATAACAATGTTAATAACATTATTGTGTTCCGAGTTAGAGGTAAAATTACCACTTCCACAATTGATGAGGAGTCCAGGTGAAGCTCGCGTCTACCTTCGGCCTTAGCGTAAGGAGATGTTTCCATCTATAGACGCATGCACAGCCGTAATCACTAATGGGAGAAACGTGAAAATTGGAAAGTTTTTTTAATTCAAAATGCGATCACTAAAAAGGGATTTAAAAAAAATTAACCCTAAAGGGATTTTTTTTTAAATTAGCAATGATATTGATAAATCTTGAGATTCATGGCTCTTAAAAATATTTCGTTGATCACTTGTTTCATTGTTTATTGGAATTCACCCCCATAGGATGCAAAATAGGGGTTGAAAGTTTCAATGGAAAATATTTAATATAAATTCCCACGGGAAAACAATAATAACGCGGGCGAAGCCGCGAGAGGAAAGCTAGTATCAGATAACGGCCAAACTCTTGGCCGTTATCTGATACTAGCTTTCCGCTCAAAAAAAAATGAATTGTATGTCAGCACAAGTTACAAATATAATGTAACATAACGTTAATTTAATTGTTATGTTCATAGATATCTGTTTTGTTAACAAACCCGTAGTACTCATACTAACAAAATATATTTTTTTAACTTTCAAACTTTCGTGTTGCATTATCAATATAAACATATAAACGGGAATTAACACGATAAACACGCGGTATTTACATACCTATTTTATTGCCTGATGTTTCGGCTAGGTTGCACCAGCCGTGGTCGCAGGCGGACTCACAGGCAGGCAGTCCGCCTGCGGCTGGTGCAACCTAGCCGAAACGTCAGGCAATAAAATAGGTATGTAAATACCTCGTGTTTATCGTGTTAATTCCCGTTTATATGTTTATATTTTTTTAAAGTTATACAGACAGATACAAGATTTTTATTCCCTTTTTAGCATCAAATGACGATCAATGTCTTAAAAATAATTGAAGCTGTTTCTAATTTGAGAGACGAGATTTTTTATTTATTTATTTATTTTCTTAAGAAAACCAACAGCGTAATACATTGAGTAGATAACAATCAATAATATGTTTGAAAGTATAGCCAATGACAGGTTTCCCTTAAATTAATTCAAGTACATTTAGAAAAAGACTGAAATAAAATATGAACAAGCAACCCTTTGATAATTAAAATAGAGAAAAAAAATAAGAATAAAAAATTTGAAAAGCAAAAAAAAAAAAAAAACGTTACTTTATAACAATTCAAAATATTTATTGACTCTGATAGTAGATAGTGGAGGTCTGATCTTATTTGGGGTGCGGTGTCAGACAACCCTAGTGGTGCACCCTGGGCAACCCGGCAGATTCTCTGCCGCGGGCTAATAGTTTGACGAGAGGACCCCCATAGAGGGGGGGTGTGGGATGGCCGGGTTTAACCCGGCGGGCCACTTCGTGTGGCCACCCGCTTCATGCGGGGAAGGGCGAAGTCCCCTCTTCTTATTTTAAGAAGAGGTGTGGCTTTCGCCGGAAGCCTGATTTGGGCGGCTATCTTTGAAGGTAGCAAGGTGAAGGCGACTTTTCGCCAGGGCGCTTCGCACCTGCCGGGGTTTCCCAGAGCTTCGGCTCATCCGCGCGGCGGTGGATCCAGTGGGATCTGCCGTCGGACAACCCGTTACCCGCACTGAGCGGGCCGGGGGCCCGGCGCACTGAGCGTCGGGCCGCGTGGAAGATAACCACAATAAAAAACCAATTTCGGGGTGTAGAGCGGTGCAATTCTACGTCGCTCCACAAAGCAGCAGAGCTAGACGGGGAGTCCGGCAACGGACATGTCGCAGGCAGGGGTTCAGCGGGAATAAGGCCTGGCTGTTGTCCCCTTTCCCCTGTCTTGCGACGGACGGAGGAGCTGCTGGGGGGGTTTTTAGTGGGTAGGCCCGGGCCGAGTATGGTCTGGGGAGTCCCACATATCCTCGTGGTTTGGCTCGACCACGAGGAATGCGTAAAGGCATTTTCCCCCCTCCCAAAAAAAAAAAAAAAAAAAGGTCTGATCTTATTTCGTTGTGTAATGACCCACTCAATCAATCAGCTCCTTTATTACTTTGCTCATAAATTTATGTTTGCTATCTGCGAAGAGGTTTGAAGGTTTTGTTATATGTACGAACGATTCTGAGTAAAACCGAGTTTTGTAAGTACTTGGTATGACAGTCGGGTGTTAATAATAGTGGTGTGTTGCGTGTACGATACTTGGGTGTAAGGAATGTCATTTTCGATACCAAATCTGTGCAATCGACTTTACTGTTAATTATATCGTACAATAGGCTCATATCCAGCACAACGCGCCTCTGTTCCAGGGACAAGATTTTGTGTGCCGTACAACTCTCTTCATAGGTCTCAAATGATTTACGACAACGGTAATTCAGGTGTTGAACAAATTTGTTTTGTAATCTCTCAAGCCGTCTTTTATATATGATATATTGTGGTGACCATATAGTGCTGGCATACTCCAAAATACTTCTTACATATGCGAAATAAACAATTTTTATCACAGAAATATCGGAGAACGGTTTACAAGCACGAAAGACAAAGCCAAGGTTTTTGAATGCTTTAGTTGCTATGTAGTCAATGTGATCAGAGAGTAGCATTTTCTGGTCGAAGTACACTCCCAAATCTCTAACATTATGTTTTCGGCTTATGAAGTCATGTTGAAAATGATAATCATACTTAATTGGTTTTGGCTTTCGAGTGAACGTTATACATTCACACTTACTCATGTTAATTTTAATATTGTTTTTCTTATAATACTCACATAAACTATCCAGGTCACTTTGCAATAATAAACAGTCATGGGGTGAGTTAATTTTGCAAAAAATCTTTTTATCATCTGCATACATGAGAAATTCGGAGTGTTTTATGCAAAATCCCAAATCGTACAAGTAACAGTTGTAAAAAAGAGGGGCTAAGTGAGAACCTTGTGGAACGCCTGTAGGTATACTTATGTATCTGGAACGATAACCGCTCATGACGACTGCCTGAGAACGATTGGAGAGATATGATTTGATCCATCGTAAAAGATCACCATGAATTCCCAGTAGTTGCAACTTGTTGAGCAGGATGACATGATCCACACGATCAAAGGCTTTCTCGAAATCAGTGTAGATCACGTCAACCTGTCCTCCCCGATCCATATTTTGAAAAACATAATTAGAAAAACATGCCAAGTTGGTGGTAGTAGAACGCCCTTTCATAAAACCGTGTTGCTGATTTGGGATTGATTGCGCCAGCAAGGGGTAAACTTCATCGTATACAATCTTTTCAAGTACCTTTGCCACAGTATTGAGAATAGAAATACCTCTGTAGTTTTTAACATCCATTCGTGATCCCTTCTTGTGAATAGGTACGATATGGGCGACTTTCCATTTTGTCGGAAAGATTCCTTCGTGTAGTGAACGGTTAAAAATGATTGCTAAGGGAACTGCCAGTGTTTTTGCACAGCGCAACCATAATACTGAAGGCAAACCGTCGCTGCCGGGACTCTTATTTGGGTCTAAAGTTTTTAAATATTTTTCTACAGCCTTTACAGATGTCTGCACTTTAGTTATGGTGTTATAGTATGTAAGCTGTTCTTCCAGAGGTGAGGAACTAGGACCAGGCTGTCCAAAAACACTCTCAAAATAGGAACCGAATGCATTACATATGTCTTCCCCGGTGGTGAACCCACTATCCCCGAAAAAAAATTTTTTAGGGTATGCGGAACCACCACGCAACGCCTTAATATAACTCCAGAATGTTTTTGGATGCTTTTTGATATTATTTCCACAGTTTGCTGTAAAGTTTGAGAAACACTCTTTCTGTATACGACGTTCTCTCGATCGCAATAACGCAAACTCATCATAGTCTAATAAGTTACCGTATTTCTTCCAGCGGGAATGAGCTTTACTTTTTTCCTTGATTACCTTTATCAACGCTGGTGAATACCATTTGGGATACGAACGTTTTCCTGATGTATGTATGGAAGGTACGTATAGATTTACACATTCATTTATAATGTCGTACATAGTGTCAACGGCCTCGTCGAGAGAACCCCTACACAGACGTGTCTGCCAGTCCTGTTTGTCAAAAAAATTGTTCATATCAGTATAACATGCCTTTTGGAAATTACGCCTGGGTTCACATCTCGCTTCCTGTAGAGGTGTGATATATAAGTCTAGCACTGTAAAAGAGAAGGAGGGGTGTGCGGGATCTTCCTTTAAAAGCGGCATAGTTATATGTGATATGTTTATAGGTAGATTAGAAAAAACAAGATCGAGTGTATTATTAGAATAGTTTTTTAAAGAATTGTACTGCTTCAACCCATACTGTGTTAATGTATCTATCAATTGTGTACCGGCGTGCTGCACTTCAACCGAACCTCTTTTCAAAATTGTGTAACCATTTGAGTTCCAAGAAACGCATGGTAAATTAAAATCGCCTATTAAAATAAAGTTATCATTTGGTGAAAGCTCACATACATGCTCAAAGACCTGGCTAATTGTGTTCAGATTGGGGGGTATCTGCCGAGGGTCGGGTGGAATGTATACTATACAAAAATGGGTACTGAAGTTTGAAATACCGGCGGCGGGTGGGACAGTGACCCACAGTAGTTCAGTAGTCAAAAAGATTCGTCTATATACCCTGTAAATATATATTTTTTGTTTTATTTTTAAAGATAACTGCAACAGCATCGATTTTTAAGACAGTTATCGTTGGTATTGAATGTAATCATATTAAACACAGTATTGAATGAAATCACATTAAACATAATATATTTTCCATAGGAAATCTTCACCGCCATCTTTGCAACCTTTTTTTATCAAACTAACTGATTTATTATTATTATTACTAGCTGTGCCCGCGAACTTCGTTTCGCCTTAATTTTTTTTCCCGATATCTTCAACAAATATCGTTAATGTGCACAGAAATAAATACAAAAACTCAACAAATTATATACTAAAACCTTTCTCGAGAATCACGCTATCGACTTGTGAAAACCGCTTGAAAATCGGTGCAGTAGTTTTTGAGTTTATCGCGAACAGACAGACAGACAGACGCGGCGGGGGACTTTGTTTTATAACATGTAAGGATTATTGGTTAACCGATTACTACGTTAAAATAAGCAGAATTAGGCCCCAGTTCTATAAAGGAAACAGCGAGAGAACCAGAATCTTGTAACACAACGCTGAAACTTAAAACAGTCTGTGTAGATAAATACCGACTCGATCATTGTAAAATCGAAACAACTAATCGTGAATGTGGCAGTGCACATTAGTTGTATTGTAGTTCAGAATTGAAGTTATGTAACAGTTCAGAATTGAAGGCTTAGATCCGGCCGTGCTGTAATCTCAGTTTGTCTCAGACTCGATCAGGGTTATTACATGGTTGGCTTAAGCAATAATCCCACGGGAATAGGTTCCCCGCTTCCTTTGTGCTTGGGGATGAGAATAATGAGCTCGGGATGAAAAAAAATGGGCAACATCAAAAACCCTCCGCATATTATATAATATCGCTTGGGCTTTGATAGCTACACATTAGAAGTTGGTTGTTGGATATTTTTATCATATTCGTTCAGTGAGATATTATATTGTGTTGGTCCGATTGTACGAATTTCATTCATCAGTCGGCAATTGTGAATGGGCATTTTGATCATTTAAATTTTTTCGTCATACAATTTGCCGTTCGTAAATAAATTTAAGATTTAAGACTAAATAATAAATAATTCAACATAGCTGACCCTTTTTATAGAAAAGAGAAATATTATTGTACTAGCTGACTGACTAGGCCGAGCGTCGGTGGCGCTGTGGCCTCGGCACTGGACTGTGTCCCGAGTAGAATCGGGAGGCCCGCGATCGATCCTGCCATGTACCAATGTGTTTTTCGTTTCACGAATTTCATATGTACATTTATCTGACGCTCCTACGGTGAAGGAAAACATCGTGAGGAAACCTGCATACACCTGCGCAGTAATTCAAAGGTGTATGTGCAATCAACCAATCATCACTGGGCCAGCGTGATTTGACTAAGGCCTAATAATCGCCCTAAATAGTTAGGATAGGCTCGTGCCTCTCGGTGGGGACGTATATGAGCTATGATGATGATGATAGCTGACTCTGCCACGCGATGCTGTGCTTTCATTTCAAAGTCGATTAAGCCGGAAAGTACCTATTAGGTTTCCAGGTCTAAGACAAACACCTAGAGTCCATATTAATCTATTTTCCCTTAAATATCATTTCGGTATTTGCTTACACCCGGTACAATAATAACCTGTAATCCCCATTAGAGACACGCTATCTGCGCGGGAGATATCGTGCACGAGTAGGTATTTGCGCAAACGCATGCAAGTGCCTTCTGGACCCACTGTTTAATGTGAATTTCGAATCACCGACAAGCTCAAGGTGTTTAACGGCGTTGGTCACCCTTCATATACCTGACCACGGCCGTCGTTACTTAACTTTAGCAGTCCTTAGCTGCGTGTACATCAAACTCTTCTTTTGTATGTACAAGCCATGGACTCGTATCGTTAGCGACTATTTGGTTTAAATTCATGTTTGTTTTGATTGATTCCTAATGCTCACACCCTGCTTATCGCTAGCAGATACTGCAACGTGCCTTCAGCTCAGTCAAAATAGGTGTGTTTAATTTGTTGCACTTTTTTGTTGCAAAATTTGTTTGAAAATACATTTTTTATAATTTCGATGGCAAGTTTAATTAAGTAATTTCAAATAGCTATACTTCTAATTACGAGTAATATTGATTATTGATATCTCCACTTTGCATTACATAATATCTCCACCTTGTATGCATTTGGTACAGCTCTCGACATTACGATGATATGTATAGCATTTTGAATTATAACAAAATATCCGCTGCATAAGGCGTCAGTGGCGCTGTGGACTCGGCGCTTGCCTTCCAATCGGGGGGTCAGGGTTCGAGACCCGGCATGTACCAATGTGTTTTTCGTTTCGAATTTCATATGTACATTTGTCTGACGCTCCTACGGTGAAGGAAAACATCGTGAGGCAACCTGCATACATCTGCGAAGAAATTCAATGATGTATGTGAAGTCGACCAGTCCGCACTGGGCCAGCGTGGTTGACTAAGGCCTAATCACCCTAACATAAGGTAGGCTCGAACCCCTCGGTGGGGGACGTACATGAGCTGTGATGATGATGATGATACAGGTTAAATTATCTTCATATCAGCCATAATTCTTCGGATACGTATGTAGATTATATGCAAACATCAATGCTCTTATATTCGCTTTAACGTAATATCTGTTGTTGATGTGTTAGCCTACGGCAAGAGCTTTCAAAGTAATGAAAGCTCGAAATATTTAAAAACTTTTTCTGTCTAGCCATCCTGCATTTGACCAGAAATAATGTTACTTAACTTTCCCAATCGTCACAGAAACAGAAATCAATAACAATGCAACACATTAAGCTGTGAATTTTAATGAATCTTATTAAGTATGCGGGGACCAAACTACGAATTTTCCGTAAAATTATTCGATGTTTCATAAATCAGTTTACAGGTAGCGTAACTATTGAAATTCATTCTGCCAAGCGGTAATTGCTCAAATCGCTGCAAAGTGTGTGGTCCCGACGATTGTGTGCGTAAAAATAAACGGTGCTGTATTTTTAACCGACTTCAAAAAAGGGTCTCGCGCCCACTCATAACCAGAAACTCATAACTAGAATAAAATGTGGCGACTCATAACTGACTTGAGGACCCACTCATAACCATGGATATGAAATATATTTTAAACTTATAAAATATTTAATTTAGAGGAGCAACTCATAACCGAACATAAAAAAAGCAAACACCTAAGCTGTGAACTACTTTGAAGTACATTTGAGACCAATAGTGCTTGCTTACTATTATATACTTGCATACTAATTTTAAAGTAGGTACTCTTTGTTTTATTATTTCATACTAAAAGGAAATATTTAGTTACAGTACAAACGGCAACACAGTCTTAACTGTCATTTCAAGACGCAATTCACAAAAAATCCAGTCTTACCCGTGGTACTACTCACGTGTCCGGTAGTACTACGGGTGATTAATTTTGCCTGTAGTACTACTTTTTATCTTTGACAATCAAAGAAAGCCATGTAGGTATGTGGATAACTATCGGTTTTAATATTTATATTATTTTGTAAAAATTAAGGAAGGCTTTAATAAAACTATTTTAAAAGCAACTTTAACGCAACTTTCGATTGCGAGTCATTTCATTTTTTAACCGACTTCACAAAAAGGGGGACTTTATCATTTCCATTGTATGTTCTTTTTTTACATCTGCTACCTCATAACTGTGTCATTTATTAACCGATTTGGAAAATTCTTTTTTTGTTTGAGGGGGTATAGTTCTGGATTAGTCTCATTGTCACCAAATCCGGGATCGGGCATCAAAAAATACCCGTAGTACTATACTAACAGTAGTACCACGGGTAAGCACTAAACAAATCTTAGTGCGAGGAAGGCATAAATAGTTTCTCTCCGTGACATCTTCAACAAAAATAACAATATTGAGAAATTGAGAATTAGTTTGTCCTGATAGCTACATCTCATCTACTCTTTCAAGCGCCGCATAAGAGAATACTATCTATCCAAGCCCTAAAATTATGATATATAAAAATTTAATAATATTCATATTATTTGTGTTATAGGTATTTCTACATTTTTTTATTTAGTATGTTATATAGTATGGTTTTATTTTTATATATTTTTTTACTATTTGATAGCCTTCTAAGCTGCTATACCTACACGCAAATTGTAATATATGAAAACTTCTCCTTTTGTAGGCCTGCTGGAATAAATTTCATTTATAAAATAAGCAGATCCTTTTTAACGGACTTCAACAAAATAGATACAGTCGAACATAGAAGCTCTTCCTTCTTCAAAGTTGGTTAAAAAAGGAGGTTCTCAGTTTGATCTGTATGTTTGTATGTATGTTTGTCCGCGGTAATCTCGCGTTTGGCTTAATTCGATTTTCACGCGGTTTTCAGAAAAGTATTTGTTACATTTAGGATAAGGTTTTGGTATTTTAAATTAACTAAAAAGATTGAAAATATTTTTTTACAAAAAATAAAACCGACTTCAAAAACACCATAAAATCATATAAAATATCTATAAGAATACAAACAACATCACAGTTTTATATTAAAGTCGGTGCCAAGCAATCACCTAGAAAATCTGAAAAATATAAGTACTAGTTAAAATTTGGCACGAACTTCAATATATATTTTGTAAAAAAATTACATTTTGTCTTCTGTATTATTGTGCAGTCTAATTTTCATGCGGGAGAGAGATTACACACCGCAATAGCCACCCTCACCTTGCCGACCTGCAAGATGCCTCTTTACACCTCTTTTATACCAAGCTTTTAACTTTGATTTAAAATATTATTCACCCTTTTTTGTTAATGTTGTTAATAATTATTAAAGTGACTGTACAGAATTGTGTGGTTGTGTTGGTTATGAGTTTCGTCTTCTCACATCAGCAGTTATGAATGGGACCTTTACGTATTGGTTATGAGATTTTTGGTTATGAGTGGGCGCGAGACCCAAAAAAGGAGGAGGTTATCAATTTGGTTGTATTTTTTTATGTTTGTTACCTCATAACTCCGTCATTTTTAAACCGATTTCCAAAATTCTTTTTGTATTTGATAAAGTATACTGCAAGGGTGGTCCCATGGTCACCAAAGTCAGAATCTGGTGATGGGATCCCATAGAAAATCGAGGAATTTTTCACTAAAAAAATTTCATTCACTAAAAAGTTAAAAATAATATAAGAATAGGTACAGACAACATCACACTTCTATATTGAAGTCGGTGACAAATTTTAACACTTTCTAGGAGATCACCGTTTGTAAAAAAAATTTACTATTACTATTTAATGTGCGGACGGTACAGATTATTTGGATCTATTTATACTTCGCTTCAAAGTGCGCTCTAACGCGTCAACAAATGCGATAATTTTAACATCAAACATGTGGCTAATGTTAAGCGCGGTAATTTTTTAAATAGCATTGTTAGTGGCGTTAGACTCTCATAGCTTCTGCAGCAAACTCCGCAGATGTGGATACTGATTGGCTTTATTTTTAACACGTAATACGGCGCAGACGTTAACACTAACATTAACGCAAGTGGAGCAGGCTTTTTCTCACCCTTTTGACTTGATACATATCTTTAGACTCTAACCTAAGAGAGGGAATCAGGAACGAAGAAGTTTAATATTTATTTATTATTTATGTACAAAAGAAGTACAAAGGCGGACTTAATGCCTTAGGCATTCTCTACCAATCAACCTTAGGGTGGTTGAGAGACTGTTGGCTGTGTGGTAGATGCACATTTTTTAGAATTTTTTGACAAAGTAATTACAAAATAGATATGAATCGAATAATATTAATTGACAAACTAATAAAGAGCGTGTTCCAAGAGAGAATCGATTGAACGAAGAAGGAGGAATGGAAAATATCTGTATGATGGGATGGACACATGAGTAGTCGATTTGACGAAGAGCGAAGGTTTTTATCATGAGATGTACATAAGTATTCGAAATGGGAATATGTATGTGAAAATGAGGAATCCCAGTCAAAGGAAATTATATGTAGGCCATTAAGATGACCTTGATCGCACTCAGTGCTAGAACTTGTGTTTTCATATTCGGTATCAGAATACTAGTTCAAATTTGGGTGAAATTAGATAGGGGCTCTAGTGGTATGACCCTTTTTTTTTTTCTCGAGGTGAAATGCGTAACCGCACCGTACCCGCCGTTGGCTAAGCGGCGAGTTGCTAGAAACCATTCATATACAGGATAACTTTTTTATCACACCGGATAATTTAAGGGACAATTTAGGCTACGGAAGAAGAATGATTTAAACATTAAAAAGTTTCATGTTTCTTCAAAAATGACGGACTTCCATATAAGCTGCAAACCGCTATCATCCCTTTTGAGGTAGAATTTCCAAAAATCCCTACTCAATAAAATGACCCTACTGACCAAAGTTCATGTGTCTAACTTGAATAGTTTAAACTCGACGATGATGAATCAGTCGGTCAATCTGTGAATCAGGACATGTTATTTTATAAGTATAGAATAGATGAAATGAGTCTCAGCACAGACATCTTTTACTTAAGTAGCTATTCTGTTCCACATTCTAAAATGTCCCACGCCAGCTGTTCGAGACAAATAAATCAAATTCAGCCCAGAACAGAGACACCGTCTGGATCGCCGATCGACGGAATATTCAAATTGGACGTACGAATTGAAAGCCCTAACTGATATTGATATTGAAATTTTATCATATAAATTTTGTAATTTCAAGCAAATTGTTGTAATACTGTGCCAGCGATGGATTCCGATGAAGAATTTGTACAGATCAAAAAAAATTAATTTTAAATTTTGTAAATTTTAAATTGTACATTTTCCGAAATTCTTACTTTTTTATACGATTTTATACCTTAGCTCGCAGCTCGCAGCTACAGTCGCCTATAATAGCACTAAGATTTCTTATCTTTATTTGTCATACAACCCTTACAGCCGGTTGCACCAAATTTTACATTATACGATTTCGTAAAAAGTAACAACTTAATACCTAAAAAATGGGTCGTTTCACTATTAAATATAAGATTCGCGCCGTACATTAAACCTTTTTGAACGTAAAGGATAAAATAAAACTACAATTGGAACTCAATTATGGTGTAATTTTACGTATTTATATTGTTACTTTTACGAAATCGTACAACGTAAAGGACAATGGCAGAATAATATCTGAAAGAATGATTTAGCGTTTACAAATTCCATCATTACAAATGTGCTTAAAATGATATGTTATGATTTTTCCAAAATACACAAAAACGTGATAAATTCTGGAAAAAAAGTTACATTTATATGTACGACAAATGACTAAAAGATAGTTATCAGTTCCTTCAATAATCACCGCGGTCCGATTTGCCGATTACCTGGCAATGTCGATTCAAATTAATATTGCATTGAGAGTAATTAGTACCACATATCTCTCATATCAGCGCGAATACAGCGATTTCACGTTGCAGCAATATCACTGTACGTGAAAAAATATTAATATGATAGCGATTACTTAAGTCACAGCTAGCGTGAGCGCGCTCACACCTGATACGAGACGCGTAAAATCAATTCGGACGCATTATCTATTTGACATTGACATGACATCGTTCTCGCTGGTTCCGTCCGAATGTGGTCCGAATTTCGCTGTTTTGTTTTGATTGTACGTTGCTTTGCATCTTCGAGTATTTGTTGTTGATTTTCATACTTTTGAGTTACCCTGGACTGCTACTGTACTACCCTGATCTCATATCATGACTGCTGAGTACTGCTAGCCAAAGGATTTCGATTTCTGGTGACGTTATTTATGGTTTTAAAAAATAACCTCTTAAAGTATATGCGTCTATAACTTTTTGTCCAGACTTCGTAGAATATTCATTCTGGTATCGTTTTACTTAAGAATTAAATCTCTTTAGTTCGGCATATTGTTCATGCTTAGACACAAAAAAAAATATATCAACAAAAATTTATTAGGGAGTTTGCCATTCTCCTTTGGTGCAACCGGTCGTTAGGGTTAAATAGGTCATAACAAAATTATAACATAAGTAATAAAAATAAAATAACGATTGTTGTAGTTTGGCGATGAAATTAATGAAATAAAATTTCAGTCGAGGGACTGCTAAGGGGGAGGGACCTTTTATAAAAATCTGCCGTAATTGCCTAACTTCACGTCAGCATACAACATTCTTACACTTTGCATTATTATCCATTCTACATAATTCCAAATTCAAATTATTATTATTTTTGCGTAAAAGCCACAGAACACACGCGCGCGATAGCAAACTGGCTTCAATAGATACCTGCTAATTTGGAATTCCCGTTTAACTCTTGATCGTGTGGTCAAACGCGGAACACGGCGAATTGAAATTCTGCCGGGACGCGTCGAACGGTCGCGTCGCCCGCCCGGGCGTGTGCACGAATTTAAAATGTAATTTCTCTCCCGAAACTATTTACAAACAAAATGTGCAAACAGCACCTCAAAGCTTTCGGCCATTTCTGGTAATACCTTTCGTGTCTGTTTCAACATATGGTATTTATGTGTAACACGATAGTTAATTTATTTATTCACTAGCTGTTCGCTCGCTTCTTCGCCTGCGCTATTTTCGTTTTTCTAATTGTAATTCTATATTTTATACCGGAGGGAATCTCTGTGCCAGGGTCACCTGCTTGGGAACCTCCGTCTTACCTATTTCTGCCACAAAGCAGTAGTAGTGCTTGCGTTGCTGTGTTCCGGTTTAAAGGGTAAGATATGGTAGTGAAATTACTGGGTACCATGACTTTACATTTTATGTCACAAATTGGCAACGTAGACTGTGGTTCTTGTGGGGGTTGCAGATTTGGTGCGAATCTCACAAAAACACTTTTACTATAGGTGACTGTTACCACTTACCATCAGGTGGGCAGTATGGTTGTTTGACAAATAAGCTGTATAAAAAAACGAAAAACAACTCTATAGCACACCTCGGACACTCCATACAACGTTCGCAAATCAATTACCTATCACTACTACATTAGCAAACGACGTTCGCACACGCGCAAATGTGTGCGTGGAATTTAGTAGGGCTGAGTGCGCGGTTATCAATCGAAATGACGCGGGAAGTGCAGCGACTGCCTTCTCTTTCACCAGCATAGTGCTGTCTCTGTTATCGCCCGGCGCTCACGTCTACTCGTCCGAGCGATCGCGCGCGCCCTTGTTTATGTGTCAGTGATGTCTACAACGAAGTGCCGGGTAGGATGAGGTATTTGAAATGAGTGCGGGGAGGTGAGTGGCCATTCTGTACGTAGTACTATTATCTATTCTGTGTCTATAGCACATGTTAGTAAATAATGACTTAGCATTCTTTTAGTGAGAGAATTTTTTAAAATCGTTTCGGTTGTTTTTGAATTTATTCATTACAAACAAACATACCTCACATTTGAGATCTTACTTCAAATATTAAACATGAGTGTACACAAAATATTTGAAACTTTCTATTTAGGGTAACTTTCAGCTAAGCTACTAAACTGAGTTAAGAAGGCAATACGCGTCTGAATTTCGATTTGGATTCAACTTACGTATTTTAGAGTGAGTTAGGTAATATACATTTTATTCCACGTACCAACTGTACGAAGCTAACTGAATTGCAAGTTTACATTACATTTGTTTACGTTACAACTGTTGGTTGAGCTGCAAGTTTACATTACATTTGTTTACATTACAACTGTAAGTGTTTACAATAAACTGGCACCTGGCGCCATCTTTGCGTCGCCTTGCGACTTTTCTTGGCGAAAGAGCGCGAGCCTTGCCGGCGGCGCACGGACTCCGTTTTGTGTGTAAAGGAACGGTGGGCTCGACAGATTGCTGTGACGTTTGGGTCAATGACATATTAGCATAGAATTGTGGATTTGTGAATTTTTTTGTTTTTCGTTTGATAATTACGCGTGGAGTGTTCAAAATGATTTGATTTCGCGTGGAGCATTAAGTTTTTGGACCGTTTGTAATTGTGTTAAAGAAAAGGTGTGTCGCATATGAAATGGCGGATTGGCTGTGAACTAAAACTGAATATTGGATTGTCGCCGAGGAACGTGAGATTCTTCAAATTCTTTTCTGGGAGTGGTACCACAGGGTTAGTCTGGGTGATTAGGAATCGCAAAAGAGGAGTTGTGAATAAACACGTCAAGTTGCGACCCGTGGCGGGTGATCTCCAGGGAGGACTACATAACGAACTGTGAGTTATTTTTATATATTATTATATCAAAACAAATAAATAGGGACTCGAAGCCCAAATTGACTTCGAGTGGTAGCTGCGAATGATTCGGGTTGCACCAAATCAAAACAGTAAGTTGAGCTGCAAGTTTACATGACATTTGCTTAAAATACAACTTAATATTACATTTCAAAACATAACTCAAACAAATATTTTTTAAGATACTTATCATGTATTAGTCTGGTGATAATTTTGTTCCTTTTGATAGATCTTCCGTAAATCTTCCCATATACTCGTAAGTGCAATAAAATAATTCATGTGACATAAATTTGATACAACATTATTTATATAGTATACATGATTTATTCTAGACTATTTTCCAACATTCTGTCCTACAGTTTCTTTGCACTAGTTTCATTTAGCCTAGATTTGTAATTTAGCTACTGTGTCTCACGAATTTTAACTACTTATGGCCTTATTTATAAACATATATATGTCACATTTTAGCTAAGCAGTGTCACTGTCACCGTCAATCTCATTACAAAAACTAAATGGAAAACGAATGTGACAGAAACATTGTGTAAATATATTTATGAATACGACCGTTAATATATTATATTATATTAAGTTACTGATTCAATAATTTTTGTGACACAATAATTAATTGTTAATAAAAAAATGTAACGTATGGACGTTTTTCTACTTATCTCGATGCTGACGGTGTAAATATAAACACGGATTGATGCTTACCTAGAACAAAAAGAAAAAAGCATTTTAGTAAATTATAAAGATTAAGCGTCGATGGTGCTGCGGACTCGGCACTTGCCTACCATACGGAGGTCCAGGGTTCGAGACCGCCATGTACCAATATGTCCTTCGTTTTCGAATTTCATATGTACATTTGTCTGACGCACCTACGGTGAAGGAAAACATCGTAGATGCAACCTGCATACATCTGCGAAGAAGTTCCAAGGTGTATGTGAAGTCGACCAATCCACACTGGGCTAGCGTGGTTGACTAAGGCCTAAACACCCTAGCTTCGTTAGGCTCGAGCCCCTCGGTGGGGACGTATTATAAGCTGTAGTGAAAAATAGCACCTACCTCAAAATATTGAATTATTTTAATAAAAATATTTAAATCTTGTATATTTTCATCGAGATGTATTTACCTGATGGTGTCCATTAGGAGATAACAATAATCCAAAATCATAAAAAAGGAAACTTCTAAGCTCGTATTAATAAATGCATCTCGAAGTTGAGATCGATCTTAAGATACAGTTTTGACGTTAAATGTATGGGTTATCTGTCAAAAACAGTATCTTGAGATCGATCAAATTCTTGCGATGCAATTATTAATACGAGCTTTAGAAACCGGATTCTGCAAAGGGACTGTAAACGACCGTAAACGGTATACGAGATAAGCGTAAGCACAAAAGGAACGGGTTAAAAACAAAAAAAAAGCAGTCGATCTCACGCCGTGCGTTAATCATTTCAGCGTAAAGCGATTGTGGACCCGGGAATATTTTTCACGCGCCCACAAAAATACGGGTCGGTTTTACCCAGGTGCAGAAGCGGCCCCCCAACTTCAACCCTTCACAATCCTTTAAGCTCTCGCGAATTAGACCGGAGACGTTTATCTTTTGTCTACACCGATTCAAAGGGATTTCTGGACAAAAGTCCCGTGAATATACAATATTATTTTTCAAGTGAAAGAGGTCGACGGCCGAGTAATAATTATCATATTGATTCAAATTATGATTAGACTTTTAATTCAATCGAATTCTCGTGTAGTCGATTATGCATAATGATTAAGGAAAAATATTGAAACTAACATAAAACTGATTTCTTTTATGTTCCGTATCTGAGCTGTAGTTGTGTTTACAGTTTGCACTTGAATCAGTTACTGATAATATCCGACGTATAAATTCCTTTCAATTTCAATTGCTTAAATATGAAAATAATGTTGTCATCTGAAACACATTAATCGTTACAGTTGGTAGCTTATTAATAATATTTTATATTATTTTTGAAATCTATGTATTGCTTGTATTGAAATTAACGTGCATTTACGAAATTTTGGGAAGTTTAAACATGTGGTATTAAGAACGCTTTTGTACAAACTTCCACCTAACTAGCCCCCACGTGTTCCGTAGTGAAGAGGCGGGGTATGAATGAACTTATAGCATCATTACCATTATCGCATGTGTACTATATTTTTGTGACATCTTCAATTCAGCTTCATCGTATACAGTCACTCAAACCTCATTGGAAAAATGCCTTCATTTTGTATGAATCTAATTGTGACTTCTTGGTGAATTAGAAAAAAATACAACAGGGCATTAATGTTCAACAGGACATTAATGA
Source organism: Schoenobius gigantellus (assembly GCA_963935595.1). Taxonomy (NCBI): domain Eukaryota; kingdom Metazoa; phylum Arthropoda; class Insecta; order Lepidoptera; family Crambidae; genus Schoenobius; species Schoenobius gigantellus. Next base: position 6,483,750 of record OZ012554.1, on the reverse strand, counting down.
AATTTTACATCTCTCATGTTCGGTAAGTAGGCCCTTATTACCCCCAAATGGGGTTTGTAGGTGACCAATTAGCGTTCTAGGGTAATAATGTAGCTAGAAAAGCCCTAGGGCTGAAGTTATTTATTGCCAGTATGATGGTTAGATGTACGTGAACTTTTTGAAATAGTGAAGTGTTTTTATTAATTACTTACCGCCCTAGGGCTTTCCAAGCTATATTATTACCCTAGAGCGCTAATTGGTCACCTACAAGCCCCATTTGGGGGTAATAAGGACCTACTTACCTCACAATCGAGATGTAAAACAGAGTAGTTAGCTAGGGTGTAAGCACCAATTGCACCCTCGAAATATAGGCGCACGAGCGCAGCGAGGGCGCCTAATTATCTTGGGCTGCAATTGATGCCTTACAGCCCTTAGCTACTAATCTACTATTATACAACATCTCCACCTCTAGTGACTACGCGGTTTTAAACGTCATCTATGATTTTATTATTGCCCAAGCTTTACTGAAGTTATATAACATTTTTTATCCATGTATGTATCTGAAATTTTTATGTTTAAAGACTCTTAATATTTTTACAATATTTTTTTTACTAATAAACATAATATGATAGGCCGTGTCGGCATTTTTATGATCAGCCTCATTTAGGCCTCTGTTAAAAATTTATCAATCACTAGTTCACTATCGCATTAAGACCTTCGAGTGGTGTCGAGTTGGTAGGTCCTCACGGGGTGGAGCGACGACCTGGTAACAGTCGCGTAACGCCGTTGGATGCGAGAAATGCAGGACTGATTGCTTTGGAGATCCTTGCTTGGCCTATGTCCAACTGTAAGCATTTCTTGGCTGAAATAATAGATTGAGATCAGCCATCGAAAACACCACGATGACCTATGATTATTGTATGTTATAAATCGGATTAAATTATTCACCGGGATTTCTAAATAACTAATGTATTTTTAGTTTATTGTAGTTTCTGTGCAAACGAGTGTATTGATTGTAAATATGGCGCTATTATTTATTACCTCAATATTTTTGTGTCATTTGTCAATTTGCGTATAGATAAACAAAGATCGATTTCTATACTATCTATATACTAATATTATAAAGCTGAAGAGTTTGTTTGTTTGTTTGGTTGAACGCGCTAATCTCTGGAACTACTTGTCCGAATTGAAAAAAAAAATTGTGTTGGATAGTCCATTTATCGAGAAAGGCTTAAGGCTATGTAATGTCACGCTATGACCAATAGGAGAGAAGAATTAATAAAAATGTTGCTGAAACAGGAACAATAATATAGAAAATATAACTAAGAACGCGTTGAAGTCTTTTATAAGGCGAAACGTAGTTCGCGGGCATAGCTAGTAATAATTATGATAAAGCTGAAAAGTTTGTTTGATTATTTGTTTGTTTTGTTGAACGCAGTAATCTCAGAAACTACTGCTTCAAATTGAACAATTCTTTTTGTGTTGGACAGTTCATTTATCGAGGAAGGCTATAGGCTAGATAAAAACACGCTACGACTAATAGGAGCTGAACATAAATTAAAAATGTTGCAAAAAAGGGAAAATGTACATGTTGTTATTTTACGATATCCACGCGAAACAAATCGCGGGCACAACTAGTATTCACTAACTCTACAATCAAATTTGCTGGCCTCTACCCAAACTCTAAAGCTCTACTTTCAAAATCTTCAAAAACCATTTAATGTTATATACACGATGTGTAACAGTCGTAACGCAGTGGCCATTTCGCCGGATATCCGTCCGTGCCATGTCGCAACAGCTTTTGCTCTAGCGTTAGAGCACGCCGCCGTCTGAAATAGCCGCACTTTGCCGCAGTCCTGTATATCCGGCCTGTCTCTACTTTTTGGGGCCATAAATTCTTTTAACCATAACATTAAGCCCCTCAGCTCTTTAGAACTAGTAAAAATATAGATTGGAATGGAAATAAGCTTAGTATTTTTAAACTTGGATACTCTGTTTTGTGTGTAGTTTATTTTTATTGAAACATAACCGTTAGCGATAACTAGAAGCTCGTTCTATGGTTTTTATTCTATTCAGAAGTTCAAATGAAATAATAAGATTTTTATGTAGGCCCCTGCCTCTTGATATTGTCTGCGTGAAATTCAGGATATATTGCCCATTAATATATATAATCTATATTTTAGCAAAATCAAAACACTATTTTTAATCAGCATGTCGCATATCTAGAAATTAAAATAAAAGAGGGCGTGGCGTCACTGTTTGGAATGCTGTCAACGTCAGTGTCTTTTAAGCTATTGCATAGCTTTTATCGCGGGCTTTGAGCGCGGCGACCGAATCAAGAAATTCCGTAATGAAAAAAACCTAATACCTCCTACTCCGACCGGCAGGCCTATTCGCTAACTAGAACTGTCAATTTTGAATTTTGAAAGACATATCCATTACTAGTTAAGTGATCTTATGTCTTACGGCAGCGTTTATGATAGCAGTAATGGATGATAAGTTGGAAAAATGACAGTACTAGTTTGCTACCGAAGTTAGTTATACCGGCTTTGTGACAATCTCTTAACCGCGATGTAGCCGGTGAAAAGCGCCATCTATTGACAAGCGGGCAAACCACCACAACACGGCCGTTATGGCATTTTACGAGTGTTAACAATGAAAGAAAAAAAACACAGCGCGGTCAGCGTGCAGCACTTGATGGACGAGCTGCGATAAACATCGACACCGTAGGTCGAGGCCTCTACAGTGAGAACAGCAATCGCTGCAATGATGGCCAAGCTGGAAGGCCTAGAGCGTAGCTAGGCTAGCTCGAGGCAATCATAGCGTGACCAGCGAAGCAGTCATTGTGGGCCAAGGTTTGTATAGTGCTTTACTCAAAAATGCAAGTACTTAATCTAAATAAAACCAGCAAGTAATTTAATAAAAAAATATCTTAATTAACTAGAAATTTAATTAAAATGACAATTATGAAAAGTTTACGACAAGGTCGATTTTGCTCAAACAAGGTTGTCAAAATAATGACCACATTAGATGCATTTTTGAGTAAATAATTATAATTGCTTAAGTTGACAAAAAATGCTATGCAACAGCTTTACCGCGGCAGTCCCCGAGTGCCACTTTAATTTTTTTTCTCGAATGTATAATGAATTGGTATCATAATTTTATTATGATGGCTATTGTGGATGAACGTTCCCGCCACTACAATATATTTTTAGGGTGCATAGAGCTGTTAATGTACTATCATTTTAATAGGTTTACAGAAATGACAATAATGGGGATAGGTTTTACTACAAAAATATTCAATTAGGTACTTATATTGTTTTCCAAGCACATCGCAGGACACAGCAAACCACAGGTGAGAGCACAGAGTATATAGTTTCAATCTTAGGTGTTAGCACAGAGTATATAGCTTCAATGTTGCCTACTTGTGAATCATCTTTACCACACAGAAGAACGCAGCCAACGCAGATTAAAGCGCGAGGCTACATTGTTATGTTCTTGCTGGGGTTAGGTCCCCAGAGGTCATTAGGGAAAGCTGTCATTACCTATTCTTGTAAAGTTTTGAGCTGGCAACATGCAATTAATATGTAAATTTCTCATAAATATTCTCATGTCGAGCGCTTATGGTGTTGGTTGCCTATTTCCTAATAATGCTACCAGCGACAAGTTCTATTTTCTTGTTTAATTCATATTTCAAAATTTTATTTATAACCACGTCATACCATACTTTGTATGTCAACAAAGCTATCTTTTAATCTCTCGCGATATTGCGAAAACAAGTTTCCGATAAAAGCTCAAAGCTGCCCCCGATTGAGATTTATATTTTAAGCTATTCTCCAGGCCACATCAAAAGATTCATCAAACGAACGGACTAGTTCAATACTGTCATGCGTTTTTCAACAAACTCGTCCAATATCACTGCAGCAGTTTGACAAGCAGGCGACCTGGCCGGATCGCGACAGACACACAGGCTATAAATAAAAAATATCAATCGAAATGTCCTCGTCCAATATCAGTCCAGAGAGATATGAAACCGCTATGCAAATTGAAATGGCTATAACCATCGGGCCTGCTGTCTATATAGGAAAGCGTTATTTTACCATCTTTGTTTGACATCCACTGCTGCCTACGCCGTTCGTGTATTACCAACCGTTGCGCGCCGCAGTATTGTACATCGAACGTTGAATAGAAACTGAGTTCATGGATTAGAGTATCCACTTCTAGGTTTACCTTTTTATATTATTTCGCTGTCTTGGAGAATTTGCTGTGTACGTTTTGTTCAATTAGGATTTTAGAATACATAATTTGGCGCTAAATATAATTGATTCTATTTAATTATTTTTTACTTTTATAAGTGAATTTCTTAGCTCTTCATGATAATTAATGCTTTCCAAAAAACACACAGATGAATTTTCAATTTTAACAAATAATTAATTTGTAATGGTAGCACGGTGTCAAAATGTTCATAGTCGTGTTATCATTGACTAATGTTTAAAGTTGACCAATTATCAAAAACAGACCCCTAGTTAACCATTTAAAGTAAAAATGTTCAATATCGCACACCAATTCAACCCGTGAAAGAGAATACGTACCTAATAAATAAATCCGCTTAACATATTGCCCTAATATATTAAACATGCACGTGTAAAACTCTATAAAAAATTGCCAATTACCCTTAAGTGTGCTTCACACCGCGTGGTTGGTGTCACATTATTCATTTTCACCTTTTTTCTTTTTTAAACAAAGCGGTGAATCACGATATATCGTGTTCAGCTGCGCGGACCTTCGAGACCTTTCGTTGTTCAACTCTCCGAGGTTAAAGTATATAAAACTTCAGTTTCAATTTACCTCTCCTATACGTTATAGAAATACTCCAATCAAAAGACATTATATTTAATATATATTTTTTATATATTAATTTCGTATATAGTATGGCGAAATTAAAAGGAAAGCTATCACACCTAAGTAGGATTTACAAATGACACAGTTATAGTCACCCACTAATACAAGTTAAATGTTAAACAAGTTAGATTCCACCAATGTATACAAGTTAAATAGTAAAATGTGCTCGGTGAAATAAATTTCGCACAAATTCTATTGAAAATTAGTTAGATAAAGTTGTTAGATAAGTAACGCTGACCAAATATATAGTAGTGTATTATATATATTTTATCTATGTAAGTATGAGGATTTTTTATATATCTATGTCAATATTAGTATTTAAATATCTATATAATCATCCTGAAATATGTTTTTTATTTCTATGTTTTTCGGACATCTACCACATTGTTTCTCAGAATCACCCGAAGGTTGACTTGCACAAAATGCCTCAGGCATTAAGTCCGAATCTGTACAACAATATTTGTACACAAAGAATAAGATTATAATAATAATACGAGTAGTAAATAAAATTATGGTAGAATAATACTGTAACATAATAATACTGTAACATAATAATACTGTAACATAATAATACTGTAACATAATAATTATAGTACGGACCCCGGCGTTGCGCGTGACCCGACACGGAACTTGGCCGGATTTTATTTAAATTACGCTAGGTATTCTTGTTAGATCTTTTGCCAATGTAGCAGTGGAATATAAAACGTATAAATAAATAAATAAATAAATGTTTATTTCCAATTTAGTACATACAAACACAATAGGATTGATCTAACTTCCACACTAGGCTTAGCCTGTCCTGTGGGAGGAGAAATAGAATTTTCTCAAACAAAAACTATGACCAAACGGAAAATACAAATAGGATACGAACATGCATTTTTTTAAATATTTCATAATGAAAATATTACAATACAAATATTTGAAACAAAGCATTTAAGACATAGATTATGGTAAATAATTGGCGCAATTTATAAGAATATATGTGCACGAGTGTGTATAGGAATAAATGTGTGTGTGCGTGTGTGTGTGTGTGCATGTGTGCGTATATGTGTACGTGGGTGAAAGAGAGAGAGCGGCACTAAAGTATTCTTTATTTAGTTACCCTCATCAGTTGTTCAGATTCTGCGTACGTCCACTTCATAACAGTTCTTGAAACGAGTCGCTTTGTTTCATTAACATTACAAAGCTTGAAATCACAGATTTTTGCAAGTTTATTGTAGATAAATGGGAAAAGAAAAATTCCAAAACGATGCGCGAAAGATGTGGAAGTAGTGACAGTGGGTAGTTTATAGACTCGTTTTTTTATTAAATCGAGATACATAACAGACCCAATCACAGATTTATGGATCAGGCCAACCACCCTTACAAAGTAAAGCCTCCGGACACTCAGAACCTCGGCTTCTGCATAAAGAGCATCGGTTGAGAAACGGAGGGGTTTCCTAAGCGCTACCTTCAAAACTCCCCTTTGTGCTCTTTCGAGGGGGAGTAGAGTCGAAGAACTTGCTCCACCCCAGGCTAGGATGCAGTAATTGATGACATTCTGACAGAGAGCTAAGTACACCATTCTCAAGATTTCACCACTTACCACATCACGAAGATTTTTCATCACTTGGATGATTTTCCTTGCTCTCTTGGCCATTTCAGCAATGTGCAGCTTAAAAGTAAGTTTTTCGTCCATAACCACACCAAGATATTTAATAGAATCTGATCGGCAAATTGAGTTGCAATTACATTTATCTGAGTCTATACATGAATTGATATTATGTATTTTAAGAGAATTCAAAAAAGATGGAGCAGATGTCGCGGTTTTGTGAAAGCACAGAAACTTAGTTTTTGACAGATTTAGGGATAATAAATTTTTATTTAACCAGTCAAACACCAACCTCATACCCTCTTCCACTTTTCTGCAAACGTCAGGCCAGGTATGATCAGAGAAAACCAGAGCAGTATCATCGGCATAACATAGGATTTCAGCATTTTGTAGGTGAAGGGAGGCAATATCGTTTAAATATAGCAGAAAGAGGGTAGGTCCAAGAATGCTTCCCTGCGGGACGCCGAAAGATATGGGTCTTAGTGTGCTCCTTTGATCTGAGATTCTCACACATTGCTGTCTCTCGGTCAGATAATCAGTAAACCATTTTAGAGTAATTCCCCTTACACCGTAGGCCTCGAGTTTTTTCAAAAGGATAGGGATTGAAATTGAGTCGAACGCCTTTGTGAGATCCAAAAAGACGCCTATACACTTCAAACCTTTGTCAAGATGAGAAACAACAGTATGTGTGAGAAGAGTAACGGCATCTTCCGTAGATCGGCCACGTCGAAACCCGAATTGCCGATCCATGATTAACCTCTTTGTCTCAAGAAAAGATACAAGTCTCTTATTTACAATACGCTCTAACAGCTTAGAAATATTTGCTAGCAGAGAAATAGGGCGATAATTGCTGGGATCATCTTTTGGTCCACCTTTATGTACCGGCATCACAGCTGCAACCTTCCAAGATTTAGGGAAAATACCAGAAACCATGCTCAGATTAAAAATATGAGTCAGTGGAACAGAAATATATTGGCCTAATGTTTTAAGGATCTTGTTGTCTATGCTATCAAGACCAGGTGAGCTATGTGTTTTTAAGTTTTGTATGAGTGTTAAAATCTCTTGAGGGTCTGTAGGAGTTAAGAAAAGGGAGTTTCCAGGTGTTGTCCTCATTTTAATCTTTGCAGCCAAATACTCGTGCGAAACGTTTAGGTCTCTTAAAATACTATTACTTAACTTTTGCCCCACAGATGAAAAATATGAATTGCACTCCTCTAAAGATTTCTCAATGGAACCCTTAATACCTGCAATGTCCTCGAGAGATGTACCAGGTCTCTTTGACGTTCTGTATGAGATGCGATTTACAACTTTCCAGAGACTTTTTGGCTCTTTTTTATTTATGTTTATTTCTTTACTATCGTGATCGGATTTTAGCTTTCTCAGAAGACTGATATAGAAGTTTCTGTACCGAGAATAAATTAATCGTTTTGTCTCGTCTTCAGGGTTTTTTCTAAAAGCCAGGTGTAATTTATCTTTGTGTCTAGAACACCGTATTAACCCAGGAGTCATCCAGGGCTGAATATTGTACTTAGTATGGCTGACGCGATGTAGGTGGGAATGTTTAGAGATAGCTTCGGTGAGAAAAGTAGAGAAATAGGCCACAGCTTCGTCGACGGAAGAGCTTTTTAGGACTTGGGACCAATTTACTAATTTGATTTCCGATTTCAGAGCGTTGAGATCAACTTTAAGTTTAGATCGGTTTTGGACACTTCTTGTTTTTTCCAGACCCGTGCTTACTCCTACCATAGTCAGGCTATGGTCTGTTAGGTCAACAGGGCAAATCGCTGCTTCCGCATGAGTAGCTCCAGAGACGAATATATGGTCTATGCAGGAGTGACAATGAGTTGGTGAGTTTATGCAAGAGGTTAAACCATGTTCGGCCAGAAGTGAAAGATACGAAGATGTTTGGTCCTCGCAAGTAGATGGCCCTATAATGTTAATGTTTATATCCCCAAGAACTATAAGACAGGGTGAGCGCTTCAATGAATTTAAAATTGTATCCAAAGAGGAAACAAATCTCGAAGTGTTTGGAAACGAGGGTGATCTATATAAACCAAACAATGTCAAGACGTTTGGAATTTCAATAATTAAACCATTTGCATCCTCAATGTCGGGTTCAAAAACCTTTACCGACCAAGTCTTGTTGACATACAGAATGACTCCTCCTGACTTGTTTATAAATTTTGAAGTGTTGTAGCTAGTGTACCCATCAATCTGCTTAACAGTGGACACATCACTCAGCCAGCATTCGCTAAGAACTATAATATCAAATATGACTTGCAACCTTTTTAGGACAACTAAAAAATTATCAAAATTTCGTTGCATGCTCCGAATATTCACATGAAGCACTTTAACCTTGTAATTTTTCATAAATTTACCGCACTCTTCAGGGAGAGGTATATTATGGCATTCTATGTTGAGCGATTTGTCAATATCAGCTAGAAGCTCAAGGGTAGTCATATTGTTTATATAAAATATAATGTGTAAACTTTATTGTCTGTATGAAAAAGAATGCCAAACGTTTTACAATAATAAAGAGTGCGTGGTAGTCATTGTTGTAGGAAGAAAAACCACAATCAAGCAACCCTAATAAGACCGTGCAAAGAAAATTGTTTATATTCATTTTATGTTTGTGTTTGTGTGTGTACATGTTTTTTATATGTATAAACTTGTAAGTGTGTAATAAGAGATGTGTGAATGCCAATTTCATAACTGCGAAGTACTGAACAATGATGCTAATATTAAAGTACAAATCAAAAACTTTAAAATCAAAGTAAATATAACAAATTTTTAAACTCATCTGGCTTCTGTCCTTGCTACTTTCATTGGTTCAATATCTTCTCCAGGTCTGCAGTGTCGCGGATTTGTATTGGTGGACATCCCTCGCGACCCTCTCGTTTCCTGACGTACACAACTCCATTTCGAACCCAACAAAACTTATACTCATTTTCGCGAGTCCATATACGCGCTTCACGAAAAAGACGGCGGCACTCATAGGTAAGTCTCTCGTTGATATATACTTTCCTTTGAGGACCAGCACCCACGATTTCCTTGCTTTCTAGATTACGCCGTACTTTTGCTTCCTTGAGAAATTCGTCTCGTTTCTTTTTTCTAGTGAAGGAAACTACCAGTGGGCGTGAGTGCTTTTCTTTCATATCATCTTTTATGTGTGGGCCGACTCGGGTCACGCAGTTAAGGTCACGCTCATCCATCTCTATTCCTATTTTACTCGCGGTTGTTAAGGCGAGGTGATAGGGGTTTTCATTTGGTGTTTCAGTCAAGCCAAGAATTTCTATATCAGATTGAGCTGAAGCGTGCTTCTGCTTTTGTAGCTGGTCTTGAAGTAGCGCAATCTGTAGTTTCAGGTTCTCATTTTCATTTAACTTATCTTCTAGCGATTTTATACGCACACCATACTCACTGTATGTCGCTGTAAGGAGGTCAAAACGCTTACAGAAATCGGAGTGCATATTAGCCATATCACTTCTAAGAGATCGAATCTCTGCGATAAGATCGACGCAAGATGAGTTTGGGTTTGGTAAATCACTTGAAGTATCTATGGTGACATTTGTTTTCTTCCGGAAGGTGACACTGTCATTTGGACGTATGGGGGTGTTAGTGTTGTCCCCGTTCTTTTTGAAGTTAGCATGGCAGTCAGGACAAATCCAACTTTCTTTTTGTTGCGAAGTTAGCTTGTTAACATTTGCGCAAGAAGTATGGAGTGATTTGTTACAGGATTTCGATGAACAAGACACATAGTTTTCATTTGAAATATTTTTTGGCATCCGGAACATTTCATATTGGCTTTCACTATGAGATTTTTGTCTCTGAAGCGACCGATATCGTTTATCGTTTCGTTTCGTGATAGCAGTCGGTTAACGCGCGCACTTCGAACTTGCCTTATTCTTGTGACTTGCAATTTTTGCTGCCAGATTATCTTGTGAGTAAGGTGGTAAATTTTGCAGCGCTGCGAACAGTTAGCGTAGCCGAATGTCTCAAACGCTCGGATCGCAAACGAAAGGTCCGCGGATCAAACCTCGGTGCCCGCCACAAATTTGTGTTTGCCTTTTTTTCGACGGGGTTCTCCGCAGACACTGGGCGCTCCACGTCCAACAGCTCAGGGAAGGCCTAGGGCTCCACACGAACAAAATACTTAATTTATAAAATTAAGAAGCAACTAATTAACACGTCCGTTCCCAACAAAGATCAGTGGTGGTATAGCAATCATGTATATGTGCGAGTACTATCGCTGTGTTTAGATCTATGATATCTATATACAAATATTATAAAGCTGAAGAGTTTGTTCGTTTGTTGGTTTGTTTGGTTGAACGCGCTAATATCAGGAACTACTGATTCAAATTGAAAAATTATTTTTGTCTTTGATAGGTAGTCCATTTATCGAGGAAGGCTATATAATATCGCGCTACGACTAATAGGAGCTGAGTATCAATGAAAAATGTTGCAACAACGAGAAAAAATATATGGCGAAACGTAATTCGCGGGCACAGCTAATATTAAAAAAAAATATAATGAAACTGAAAACCTTATGAATCACATTATCAAAATAAATGACATACTACCTGGCTAAATTGCCAAAAACCAAATTCCCCGCGATATTGTTTCACTTAAGCGTAATTTTAATTTGCGAGGGGAAGTAAAATTGGCGTATCAAAACTTCACGTCTAATTATTTCCTTGTTCCGAGCGGAAAATAAAATGTACTAGTTAATGGGAGTGCCTTCTGAAGTTTTTCCTATCTCGGCGACTTCATTGGGCAATTTTCTTTTCTTCAGCATAATTTTCTTTGTGGAAACTTCACATTTCTTTACGTATTTGCCTATGTTTTCTCAAATCTTGTTCTGGACGTTTGTAAGCAGGCTAATTTAATAATTTCAAACACGACAGGCGGATGGATTCTGTTTTACTAGATAAACCTAACGTTTAAGCAGGTATTTTTTATTTTAAATAAAATGTTGTATAGAAATTAGCGCGAGACCCATTACATACTAAAATACTCAAACTTAAAAATATTAATTCAATATAAACCTTTACAGGCACTTATTAACGGCAAACAAATTACAAGAATCTAATTTAACCAATAAATTAATTAAAAATGTAACAAACTAAGATAAGCTATGTATTGTTTAAACCTTGTATGTACGTACATACACCCCAATTATAATTAAGATGCATGTAAATACAAGTAAAACGGAAAAAAAATGTTTCTACACCTATTCGGAAATTGGGAGAGCCTTCTCGAGAAGGACAGGCAAGAAACTCGGAAGGTCTATTTTTTGTCTCCTCTTTTAAATTGTCAACATTACAATATTACAGTATTGAACAAACATAGCTTTGGTTATATAAAAAAATGTACATAGAAATATATACCTGTTGGACTGTTTAGAAGAGTTACTCAAATACATTCATCCAATAATCACAAAGTTTACCTTATGAACGGCATGCTTTTTAGCGATACCAACGCGATGCAAGCTGGCATGTGAAATGATGCAAACGACTAAATAGCGTTTACATCGCGACAGCATCGCTGCAGAAGTCACAGTGTGATGACTTTTTGTTTGCTTTCAAATGAAATCCTCCTTGCCTTTTATTCATTGTTGGCGACCAGCCAAATATGATCTGTGTATATTTGCATTTAAGTATACCTAGTTCTTAGTTTTATATCTCTACTAGCTCTGCCCGCCAACTAAGTTTCGCTTCAAAACTCCAACAGGAAGCTGAGAAATCCCCGTACAAAAAATATAGGATGGCAATTTCTCGGCCTCCTGCGAAAATTTTGGAAAATCCTTCCTAAGTGGGCGCCTACATAAAATAACGAACCCCTATACCAAATGTCATGAATGCATGCATTCATTCTAGCTCCAGTAATCTGGGCTCTATACGTTAATACCTCAGTCAGTCACCAAAGCTAAAAATACAGGTGTTGCCGATTGCCCCGTTACGTAATTAAGTAAAAAAAATAGTTTAGCTTTGAGTATGTTAACGTAAGCGGAGTTTGAGTACTTATGCATGATAACGTAACGTAACGGCGGCGTACGTTTACCTCCGGTGCCTCCGTCTTACCTATTTCTGCCGCAAAGTAGCAGTGCTTACATTGTTGTGTTCCGATTTAAACGGTAAGGATATGGCAGTGAAATTACTGGTTACCGTGACTTTATATCTTATGTCACAAATTAACAACTTACGCTGTGAATCTTGTGGTGGTTGCAGTTTTGCTGCAAATCTCACAAGAGCCACATGTATTATAGGTGACCGTTACCACTTACCATCAGGTGGGCAGTTTGCTTGTTTGCTAACTTAGTTGCATAAAAAAATTTAATTTTATAATACGTTACTATGATACATACATTTTCTCAGTGGCATCGCAGTAGCTATCACTTATCTTATACCTACTGTAAAATGCGATGATTCTGTTTTGCCAGCTAAACTTAAAAGGTAGGTTTTAGCCGCCTCCATGGTCTAGTAGTGACACACACACACACACCACCAAATGTCATTCAGGAGGTTCGGAGTTCGATTCCCATGGGGGCAAAAAATTTTCTGCTTGGTTTTGTTGGTGTTAGGGCTAGTATTGCTCGCTTCCACCTTTGGCCTTATCATCACTTACCATTAGGTGAGATGAAAGCTAAGAGCTTCTTTGTCGTATGTAAAAAAATAAAGGACAGAGCGCTCTCATCCATCTTCTCATAACGATCCTCGGGGAGTCTCAGCCCTAGAGGGTGTCCTGGTTTCGTTCAAGGTCGCGCCAATAGCAGACAAATTAAAGCAGTCAAGACAAGATGGTATGGACACGTAATGGGGAAAGAGGATGATGGATGCTGTTCAGAGAGCTCTGATTATCCCTGAGAAATCCAAAGACAGAGGGAAACTTCCAGCCATGTGATGGTCAAATTTCCTAGAAGACGTAAAGAAGATGTTCTTTGTCGCAGCACGAAGAATCCCAACTCCAGGTGAATATGGACAAGAAGGAGAGATCTCATTTCTCATGATTCTTTCTTAGAAACCATGTCCACAATACATTTTAACATTTACACACAGAGCTGAGAGCTTATGTTCTACCAAAGCCACTCCACAAACATTTCAGCAAGACTCTTCAATCCAGCTTTACTCAGTCGGTATTATGCACATTGACACTTAGGCAAATTCCAGGCCATCCGGCCAGCCCCCTAAGCCTTATGTCTATTTCATAAGGGCTAAATCGAACCAGCAAGGATTAGGAGGCTAGGCCCTAACTGTAAATTGCTCCTTCGTTACCGAAGCTCTTAGCTGTCAATATTTGAATGACTGACTGAATAGCAGTCGTTCGAAGTAAAGCAGAGGCGTTATGACGTTTGGTTTTATTGCATAACATAGCCTAAATATAGCTTACTACAGAAAATGTTGAGTTGAAATCAGATTGACTTAACGTAATTGTAACATAAAATTATTTGCTTAGTTTTATATACAACTGTTATATAATCTAAAGTAATATAGATTTTTTAATTGCAGTTACGAAGGTAGTAATTAAAATGCTTCTTATTTTTCTTGTTAGTAAAAGAGTTGATATTATAAATATTAAAATATTATTAACAATAACCTGATTACACAATAAGGCATATTGCTTAAGTTAGTTTATTTTGTTCTATGAACTTGTTATTTTAAGAGGCTGACAAGTCTGAGCTGAGCTCATCGAGCCCCACTTAAAACTTTTTCGCAAAACCTGTATAATATACTGTACTAAAAAAAGATATGTTACTCCTGAAAATATTTTTATAAATATCCATGTCTCCAAAACAAATTTTAATAAAAATTTCTCGTTATAAAAAAATGCCAAAGGCACCCATCAAAAACAGCTTCCAGAAGAAAATCCGAGTTATTCCACAAAGGTTATTTAATGATTTTAAGGGAATTAACTCGTTACACTTAATTTGATAATATTGATGTTTCATAACTTCAAATAAAATACTAGTTTCCATAAAAAAGTATATTTTAATTTTTTTGCTTAATTTCAATAACGCACGCGCGCCCGTAATCCAGTACAAATCATGTCTCAAGGTCGTTGGCGTTACTCAGACACATTACATGTAGGAAAACAATGACTATTATATTGTATACGTGCATAAAAAATCACAATTTATTCATATTAGTATATATGTATAATTTTATTCATTAAAGTTGATTCATGGGATACCTTGTTTTATATCAATTAGCAAATTTTAATAACAACCCAAGCAGTCTTACACAAACTCAAACTGAAAAATTAACCGCTTTACAGGCATTTATTAATTGACGTCAAATAAAAATGTATTTGTATGTACAGTATAGTGTGTTATTTTACGTTTATTATATTTATACTTTGTATATCTATATTCTAATTATATATTTTAAGTTAACTAAATTTCTTTTTACATCTAGTGACTCTCAGTGACTCTCAGAATCATGTTAAGGTCGACTGGCAGATATGTGTACAATGTGACTTAATGCCTATGGCATTAAGTCCGCCTTGTACACAAATGTACTAAAGAACAAATAAATAAAAATACAAAATTATTAACCAACAAACTAATTAGTAATCTAAATTAATAGGATATTTAACAATTAAATTACTTAATCTGTGCATTTACATACAATGCAGATATAAGTTACAACAAAGTGAAAAGAAAAGTTGACTCTACAGCCGTTAGGAAATTGAGAGAGCCTTCTCGAGAAAAGACAAGAAACTCGAAAGCTCAATTTTTTTGCCTCCTCTTTTAAATCGTCAACATTAGATTATAATATTACCGGAGGGAGACTCTGTACCAAGGTCATGTGGTACCTCCGTCTTACCTATTTCTGCCGCTAAGCAGCAGTGCTTGCATTGCTGTGTTCCGGTTTGAAGGGTAAGATATGGCATTGAAATCACTGGGTACCGTGACTTTACATCTTAGGCCACAGGTTGGCAACGTACACTGTGGTTCTTGTGGGGGTTGCAAATAATTACAATACAACATTATGTTTCATATACATGATTTTAATAGAAATGCCTGTTGGAATAGTTGAAACAGATTACAAAACGGAAACATGCGCAATGACAAAAGCTATTTTGCATGACAATAATAATTCATTTAATCTCCCACGTGAAACCGCTATCAAAATCACGGTTACTGTTTATTCGTATTGAAATCATCGATCACAATTGGGCTCTGACGTTCCTGCGGGAGGCTTCGTCTGACTTTTATAGCTGCCGGCGCGTGGGACCGACGATAATGATGCAATTAAAAAACTGTCGTTCCGACACTTTCGCTATTTTTACGGTGGTGGTTAGTAACGGGTTGCACTTTGTAAACGTGCAAGCGTCAAATAGAATTGATCGTTTTCTGCATGCATTCCAACTTTGTTGCATACAAAACAACAAATTACATGGGCATTGAAAGTGGTTTTAGTAAGATTTGCAATTCTACAAGTACTACATATTGTACAGTCAAAGGATTCAAATGTATACGAATATTTTGACAGTTTGTTGAAGCAACAATATCTGTAGTCTCATTTGCCTTTATAACATATGGGTCTCATAAGAAGGCTCAGGGTCGTTCAAAGGGCAATGAAGAGGGTTATGTTCAGGGTTTCTCCAGGTAAACGCATCAGATATATGATGACATCCATAGAAGAACTAGTTACCGATATAACCCAAAGAATTGCAAACCTTAAGTAGCAGTGGGCAGGGCACATAGCTTGCAGGACTGACGACCGTTACAGTGGAAAGGTCCTCAAGTGGCGGCCGTGTACCGGGAGACGCAGTTTTGGTAGGCCCACCACAAGGTGGACCGATGATCTGGTAAAGGTCACAGTACGCTTGTCCTTTGGTCACATCGTGGATTTTTGTTGCACCAGTGTTTACAAAACAGCCCCCAAACTATGATCGCTTAAAACAATATTAAAACCGCACTGAGAGCGGGGTGGCGCTATACACAGCAAGAGCGGCGCCTATGTTTCAATGTTGTTTTTATGTAGAAGTTTTAATATAATAATTAATAACTTAAAATAGATCAAAACAAGAAGATTACATGAAAAGAGCACGGACCACGAATGTGTGGAGTGTTAAATTAGTAAAAAAAAAACTCCTAACCTACCAGAAACCTTCCATCATCAGCTCAGTAACATGATTGATGACTATTAGATGTGAATACCTGAACATCTTCAGCAAAAACATGAACCACGTTGGACATGCCTATGAAATTCAAGGGTTTCCCTCGATTTTTACGGGATCCCATCATCAGATCATGACATGGTGACAATGAGACCACCTCGGGAGTATAATCTTTCGATTACAAAAATAATTTTGAAAATCGGTCTACAAATGGCGGAGTAATCGGTGAACATACATTAAAAAAATAGATACAGTCGAATATAGAACCTCCTCCTTTTTCGAAGTCGGTTAAAAAAAATAGATACAGTCGAACATAGAACCTCCTGCTTTTTCGAAGTCGGTTAAAAATAGTATGTGTAACATTTATTATGCTTACTAGTATATAAATTCCTAAATAGCAAACTATTTGCTACACATACTATTATTTTGGTATTGCTAAATACACCGAAATAATAGTATGCGTACTATCACAAGGATAAGTATATTATGATATGCTATGTCATATAATTTATGTATTAGCATAGGGAATCATTCCATTTCTCTTCAATTTATCCTGAAACCGAGCACCGCGGGTACTGCGCTACAATTTATTTGAGTACTTCCAACGATTAAAAATTTAGACCTTGCGTTACCCTCACGCTTCTGGTCGTTTGTTATAATTTTGATTGATTTTAACAGAGTGCCAGGGAGTGGGACTTCGGCGAATGATGTTAAGGGTTAATTCTGTGAAACATTTAATTGGTCGCTCATGTTTAAAATTGCTGAAGTCGATTGAAATTCGAGTTATTTTTTATAACTCATATTTGATGGAATTCAGGTTTTGTTAGCGAATTTGGCAATTATTTTTATACATAACCCTGATCCAAGCATGGACCACGAGTTTGTGATATAATATTTTAACCCTAACATATTTATACACGGTGTTTCATAATAACCAATAAATAATCAATTCCTTATCTAAAACTAATTATTAAAATGTGTTTACACGTAATGTCATTCAACCCAAAATTTTCATGTTTATCATAGTATCATCATCATGTCTATGATTTACATGAAAATTTTGGGTTGAATGACATTACGGGTAAACACAATTTACCCGTAATGTAAATTGTGTTTACCCGTAATGTCATTCAACCCATACATCGTGTATACATCTATAATAATATCTATAAGCTGAAGAGTTTGTTAGGTTAAGCTCGCTAATCTCAGAAACTACTGGTTCAAATCGAACAATGATTTTAGTATTAGATAGCCTATTTTTCGAGAAGGCTATAGGCGATATAACATTACGCTTCGACTAAGCTGAATTTCCTGCAAGCAAAGCTGCGGAAACTGTTTTCTTTTAACATATGACAGGGAAAGCAATAATGCTATTAACATTGTTATTATGGCGACAAACTTAGGTGAGATGGTGGTAGCTAGCCAGGCGGGCTCAGAAGCCCTACCAACCGAGCAGAAATATTTCAGTCTCCACGGGGAATCGGATCCCGGATCAACACCCGGTGGTCTCAACCACTAGACCATGGAGGCAGTTGATTATAATGACGACTATAGCTTTTGTTATGATATAACCAGCGTGATGTAATGGGCCACTCTTTTTAAAAACAATTTTTCTTGTCTAAGGAGTTACTCGTGCCCAACAGTGTACAGAGTCGAAGTAGCAGTTTTAATATGATTAAGGCCCGATTTCATCAAAGTCAGATAAGTTTAAGGATAAAGTCATGATTCACTCTCAGATAAGTCAATTTTAATTTCATCCAATATTTATACCTAGATTATAGCCGTTATTCAATAATAGGTTTTAATACTAGGATAAATAAGAAAGATGCCATCTAATTAACAGCTGATTGGCAAGCTATTAAAGTGTCAGTTGTCGTAACTGACTTATAATTCTACTTGTTTATAAAACAGCTAGTAGGCTATGTGATTTATTGAGAGAATAGGCTATTTAATTTAGCAGCATTTGCCACAGATAAAATAAAACTCTATTCGGAAGATTAATTAAATCAAATGTGGTGAAACGTAAAATGGGTTAATACGAGTCCGTCTGTTTTCAATATCGATGTTCGGTAATTTCGATATAAGTATAATTATTTCATTTAGGCCCGATTTCACTAACAGTAACGCAAAGCTAGGATGTGAGAATAAATGTAGAGTATAAGGATGTGAGAATAAATGTAGAGTATAAAATTATCCATGGTATAGTTATTCTGAAGTACCGTTCCGGAGGTGACAGAGTACACCCGTGTCCACTCCAGTACGGTGCGCCGCATTTTAGAATTAGCAACTTGCGCTAAATTCTTCTTTGTTTTTTGAATATTTTCGTTTTTTTTGGTTTCTTCTTTTGTTTGTTTGTTCATAATATAGTGCTCTTTTAGGGCTATTTTTTGGTTTTCTTTTGGATTTTTAGATATAATATTGGTATTTTAAGTTTAGGTTTTTCGCTTTTTTTGGAACCTGACGGCCAAAATAGCAATTCTCTTGTTTTTTAGTTTTTCCTTAATAACTTTGCAGTAATCTAGTTTATTTTTTTGTTCTTTTTACTTAAAAATATTAGATTTTAAGCTTTATCATTTAGATAGTGTGGCATTATGCCTGATTTTTGATAAGTAATTTTAATTTCGATTTTTAGTTTTCGCATTTTGCGCGAGTGCGTAATTTTGGTTTCACATTTCTTTGTTTTTGTTTTTTCTATTTTTCCCGGGACTACCTGCAAGGCAGGTCCATCCTCTACGAGGGGCCGGATGGGTGCGTCCATACGTGGGCAATGGCGGCAGGTGTGCCCCAGGGTTCCGTACTAGGTCCTCTACTATGGAACCTGGGGTACAATTGGGTCCTGCGAGGCGACCTCCTTCCACGAATGGAGGTCGTCTGCTTCGCCGACGATACGCTTGTCGCGGCGAGAGCAAAAACGGGGGAGGAGGCGGCCCACCTTGCGTCGGTCGGCGCTTCACTGGTCGTTCGACGCATCCGCCTCCTGGGCCTGGACGTCGCCCTCGATAAAACGAAGGCCATGATGTTCCACGCCTCTCGTCGCAGGATCCCACCGGGGCTCCGTGTCCGAGTGGAGGGGGTCCGCATACCGGTCGAGGCACACCTTAAGTACCTCGGCCTGGTTTTGGATCCCCGATGGAGCTTTGAGGAGCACTTCAAGCTCCTCACTCCACGGCTATGTGCCGCCGCAGCCGCACTCGGACGGGTCCTCCCTAATGTGGGAGGGCCAGGATCGGCGTGCCGTCGACTATATCACGGGGTAATACGGTCGATGGCACTCTACGGAGCCCCGGTATGGGCGGAGTGCCTTTCCCCCCGAACGGTGGCCCTCTTGCGACGTCCGCAGAGGGTCATAGCAACCCGGGCCGTGCGAGCTTATCGCACGGTTAGCCACGGCGCGGCCTGCGTTCTTGCGGGCCAAACGCCGTGGGATGTCGATGCACGTGTACATGCAGAGGTGTATCGACATCGGGTTGCCGCTAGAGAACGGGGGGGACTATCCGCTTCTGAGGAAGTGGAGCGGGTTCGTACCCAAGCGCAGAGGGAGGCTCTGCGTCGATGGGGTGAGGCACTCGCCTTCCCAGCTGCCGGCCACCGGACGATCGAAGCGATACGTCCGGTGTTGGAGGAGTGGGTAGGGCGCCGGCAGGGAAGCCTCACGTTCCGCATGGTGCAGGTACTGACCGGACATGGTTGTTTCGGTCACTATCTGCATCGGGTCGCGCGTCGGGAGGAAACGCCGCAGTGTCATCACTGCGACGCTCCCGACGACACTGCCGAGCACACCCTGCTGGTGTGCCCGGCCTGGCGACGCCAGCGCAGCGAACTTAACGTTGCGCTGGGGGGCGGAGACCTCTCGCTGCCGAGCATGGTCGTGGCCATGCTCCGTGGCGGGGCGGAATGGGAGGCTGTCGCCTCCTTCTGCGAGGACGTCATCTCGCAGAAGGAGGCCGCGGAGAGGGAGCAGGAGAATGATCCTCAAGCCGCTCCCATCCGCCGCAGACGGACAGGCAGGCGAAGGCGGGCATTCGCGCAAGCAATGCCCGTCTAATGACCCTGCCGTGGAGGCCTGCGTGCATGGTTGGCCCCGTGTACGCCGCCGTAAGGCCCTCCGTCTGGGGATTGCCCTGGTGTTCTCGGGCAATCCCCCCTTGGCGATAGCCCGACCAGTTAGGTCGGGCTAGCCCGGGCGCGTTGGTAGTGGTAGTCGCAGTGTGGACCCTACCACGCGCGTCCATAAGGGCAGGAAGAACACCGGGGGGTTTAGTGGGTAGGCTTGGCACTCTGCCGGGAGAGCCCCACACACGCTCGTCGTCTAGCCAACGGCGAGTACGGTGCGGTCACGCATTCCCCTCGAAAAAAAAAATGGTATAGTTATTCTAGCTTTGCGTTACTGTTGGTGAAATCGGGCCTAAATGAAATAATTATACTTTTGTCGAAATTCAACACCGAACATCGATATTGAAAACAGGCGGACTCGTATAAGTGCCGCGCCTCACTAATCCGAAAGTTGCCCGTAATCCCCGAAGCGATTTGTGTATTCGGTATCGACTCGAAAAAAAAAACACTCGATGTTTTTCACAAGCGTCATTCGTCCCAGCGCCATTTCGGTCTTAATTGAAAAACTTTTTGGGGCCAAACCGGGCGGAAGTTTCTGGTACATTCCGCGAATCACAAATTGTTTTTGTTTGCGCGCACACCCCTAATTCTTGAGACGTTTAATTTTATTTTTATTATATTTGAGTACACTTAGTGAGGTTTCAATATTCGTTCCCGGCAAATTTGTTTTCGGCACACCCTGTTGAGTCAGCGAGGGTGCTTCAGCGGTGAAATGCTTACCGGGAATTAAGAATGTGGGCGTACGTTAGGGTGTCTGCTTTAGCTTGGTGGTACACTTTTAAATGGTAATTCATTTCTTTATTATCACACATTTATGTTTATTTATACAACGGTGCCTTCGCATCCGAATAATAACTAACATCGACCAAATGGAATCATGCCGACCCCACTTTGTAAAACACTCCATACTAACACTAACTTGTATTTACATTTACGAATCATGTAAATTTGTAAAAAAACATGCTAATTTATACTCCCCAGTCAAAAATTATCAATTAAAAAGAAATAATCGAGGTAAAGATAAGCTAAAAAAACCCTTTTCAAAATTAAAACTATTTACATCAGGCCCACATTCAATGGTAATAGAAATATATAATAATATTCCAAATCATATCAAAAATGAACCAACTCCCATCTTTTTAAGAAAACTGCGGCAATATCTCATTAATAGAAGCTACTACAACTTAAGCGAATTTTTCAATGATAAAGGTAATAAATATATACATACATAAACCTAAATATCACAATATAAAAAAATGTCATCATAGGCAAATTAGTTAGTTAATATATAGTACTTTAATTTAGAATCTATTATGTAAAAATTCAAATGTTGGACATCTAAATAAATTTAATTCAATTAGATAGTGAGATTAGATTTAAGGCATAACTTTACGTATATCTAATTAATGTACTAATCTGTAGACTATAAGTAAATAAGTAAATAAACTATAAAACTCATTGTAAAGCCCTCTGCTATTGCCATGCCCTTACAGGACGCTACATTGTATATACCTACCACCTAAGTACGATTTATACATTTAAAACTATGTACTACAATGTAGCATGCAATAAATAAATTTGATTTGATTTGATTTGGTTCGTAAGCAGCTAATAATAAGCAAAATCGCAGCTACCAACTAAAAAAAATAATGACATAAACGCCTTGTCAGCTTTCAGCCCCTTGTTGAATCGTAAAGAGATTCCCCCACCTAGAAAAAAAGGTCGGTGCCAAGCAATGATTACCTGGCAAGTCTTCTATACTATAATATTATAAAGAGGAAGGATTTGATTGTTTGTTTGTTTGTTTGTATTGAATACGCTTCGAAACTACTGAAGCGATTTTGATCAAAGTTGGTATAGGGATAGTTCGAGACCAAGGGAAGGATATAGGGTAATTTTCCTACGGAAAAAAAACCCACGGGAAAACAAAAATAACGCGGGCGAAGTCGCAAGCAGAAAGCTAGTTAAAAATATAAGAACAATAAATTAATGTATGTATTTATGTAAAATTTGGTACCAACTTCAATATAAAACTTCAATATAATTTGATGTTGTACGCATGGACTTTAAAAAAAAGTTGTACGTATTCTTATATTCTTTATAACTTCTTGGTGTTTTTGAAGTCGATATTATTGTTTGTATTTTTTTTTGCTGTGGAAACCTTTTTGTTTAAGGTTAACTGCTTCCTATGCGCTTACCGAATGAAATAGGGTATCGGTAACTTTAACATTTAAGAAATTGCAAATAAATTTAGGGTCACCCCATTGTCTATCTTTCCGCGATTTCTAGACTGGTTGTCTAGGCATTAAAGTTTAAATTGCTTGAGCACTTTTCCAAATTCTTTCATAGGGTAAGCCTTAATGGGATTTTTAATTCGGTAAGTGCACTCGAATTAACTGTATTGATTTGTTTAGCTTTGGCTGTGTTTTTATGTTTTGATTTTTTAATTTTGTTCGGACCTGTGGCCCACCCAGCGACTACTAACGAAACTAGTCGGAATATGTTAAACACAATGAATACTACCCAAAGAGATGAGTAGCATTCCTCAAAAGAATGCTGGTGAGCAAAATAAACTATCCTTCAATAGTCAGCGTAGGGCACAGGGCTGGGCTATCAGCAAATTCTTATCAGTAATGTAAAGAACAAAACCCTCGTCGCATTAATAAAGTACCTAGCTAGTCTCCAGACGCGATCCAACACTGCTTTCCCCTTAACAAAAGGCCACAAATACTGTATAATATGCTTGCAGATTATCTCGGGATGTTTCAGCTCAATACAGCGCCAGCGCCAGCGGCAGCGCCACCATATCATAAGAATACGAGTATGCCATAGTGTTAGGATTATACTCCGTCACGCTTCGTACTGGCTTTTCTTCGTCTTATCACCGCTTCAGCTGCCGCTATCCGAATGTGAGAATGTCCCTCTAGCTCCTGTCAGTTGCTTCGATCATGAGCTACCCACTTCTAACAATATTATTTCATTGCGTTCCTCTCTAGCCTAGACGTCTCTTTTTGTTGCCATTTTAATAATTACCTATTTATATGTAACCGGATAGTTAAGAATGATGTAACGAAATTGGGATATTATATTTAATGAAACTGTAGTGACAAGTAGTCTCTATTTAATAAAAACCCACCAAGTGCGAGTCGGACTCGCCCATGAAGGGTTCCGTACGATTTATGACGTATTAAAAAAACTACTTACTAGATCTCGTTCAAACCAATTTTCGGTGGAAGTTTACATGGTAATGTACATCATATATTTTTTTAGTTTTATCATTCGCTTATTTTAGAAGTTACAGGGGGGGGGGGGGGGAGGACACACATTTTACCAGTGTTGGAAGTGTCTGACACACATTTTACCAGTTTTGGAAGTGTCTCTTGCGCAAACTATTCGGCTTAGAAAAAAATGATATTAGAAACCTCAATATAATTTTTGAAGACCTATCCATAGATACCCCACACGTATGGGTTTGATGAAAAAAAATGTTTTGGGTTTCAGTTCTATGTATGAAGAACCCCCAAAATTTAATGGTTTTTTTTTTGTGTGAAAATCTTAATGCGTTTCACAGAATACATCTACTTACCAAGTTTCAACAGTGTAGTTCTTATAGTTTCGGAGAAAATTGGTTGTGACATACGGACGGACAGACAGACAGACAGACAGACATGACGAATCTATTAGGGTTCAATTTTGCCATTTGGCTACGGAACCCTAAAAATTACTTATAATTTTAGAATCATTGTTATTAAATCGAATATTAGTTGCCATAGATTTTTCTAGAAAAAATTTGCTTCATTACCAGTATCCGGTTTTGTGTTATTTGTTTTCAAATTTCATATAAAGTACATATCCGACGCTTTATGGTGAAGGAAAGCATCGTGAGGCAACTACGAAGAAATTCAAAGGTGTGTGAAGTCGACCAATTCGTACTGGGCTAGCGTAGACTAGGGCTTAAACAGCATAAGTTAGGGTAGGCTCGAGCCCCTCGGTGGGGACGTGTATGAGCTGTGATCTATGATTATTCAAGAAGGAAGCAGGGGTCTACGGCTATTACACTATATATGATTTATTCTTAAGAAGTTAGCACGCCGTCGTGTAACCAATACTAGCTTCCCATTTATAGTTACAAAAAAAATATCGAACGTTTTCTCGTATAGCTGCATCACTCACTTTCCGCATAGTAAACAAGACGATTCTTCTAAGACGCACAATAAATTCTGGGTGCTGCTGTGATACCGGATTTCTTACATTCTATTCGCATAAATCACATACCAACATAACATTGTTCCCCCAAGCTATATTTTATCTACCAGGCATACATGAACTGCAAGCGAGCAATGACCGCGGTCCCCTGTTCTCAATTCTAACAATATTTGGCTATCGTTCGTAGCCAAACAAGATGGTGTAATTGTACGAGTATTTTGAGTAACAGCAAAATTTAGAAAAAAATAGATAGGCTTCATAATGCCCTATGCAACACTAAAAAAGAAAATAAAATTTATGTATTTGAAAAGAAATCTCAAAACAAAAAAATAGGTTATTTAAGTATTTTATTGCCAAATAATATATTATACAGGAAACATAACGATCTGACATTTCGTATCGACTGAATTTTAATTTCCATTGATATGGGAATTGGGGCCTATACAGGCTGTAAAAAGACCTATAAGGAAGCCGATGTCTACGCATTTAGACGATAAAAAATTAACCTATACAAAAATGTATTATTATATTGACGGGAAACGAAATTTATTATTAGGCTTTAAAAAACAATTGCAAAAATTTCCGTAGTACATGCAATACTCATTAGCCTTGACCCAGACATGGCATTACTCATGGCAAGCTAATGAGTCCGTTTGCAATCTTACGCTTGGATATCAAATATACACATACATACATACATTCACATATACAGGATTAATTTTAATGCACCGGCAACTTCTCAAATGCTTGTACGGAACCCTCGGTGTGCGAGTCCAACTCGCACTTGGCCAGGTTATTGTTTATTAAGCATTTAGCATTTTTTGATGTCGTTGTCCTTGTAATATGAATCGGTCAATACTTTTAGCCGATGAATCCATGATTTTCTTTATCAATTCATCCAATTCGATTATGGTCGCCGATCAGTCGACAAGGTGTAATATAACACCTCTGATTTAATATTTGCTCAGATCTAA
Organism: Schoenobius gigantellus; assembly: GCA_963935595.1. Lineage (NCBI taxonomy): Eukaryota > Metazoa > Arthropoda > Insecta > Lepidoptera > Crambidae > Schoenobius > Schoenobius gigantellus. The sequence continues at coordinate 6,457,863 of OZ012554.1, read as the reverse complement.
AGCCACTTTAATGGTCCACGCTCCGCTTGAAACATCCTTTCTTAGATTATACCTCCATGAATGCTAAGTTATTATAACCACTCTGCGGATATATTTGTATGACCTGAATTTTGTCAAAAAATTGAAAAGATTTGGATTCGCGTGGATTTCTGTTTAATTTTTCAAGCCAAAGAAAACATTACTCACTGTTGAATTGAATATTGATACGTAGTTATAAATCTTTACAGATTTCGTGGAAATTGGTTAATATTCTTGCGAACCTACAAATGTTATATTGTGACTTTGCATTCTTTTATTGCTAAATCAATACAAAAAATATCTCGCGCAGGATTCGAACCCGCATTTACAACATACCGTGTTAACGCCACGTCCATTAGGTCATTCAGGACTTGTCCAATCCGATCGAAATTCCAATCTGTTTTGATGTTTATTCACTTTGTTAAGCCAAGTAGACTTAACTCACTGTTAATAGCTCCGCAGTGAGTAAAGTCTACTTTGCCTTTACACACACACACACATACACACACACACACACACACACACATTTCCATGTGAACCCATCAAAACGAAATCCCATTTAATCCCAAACAGCACTCATCCCAAATATTGACTCTCACCCAGACAGCTCGCAGACCAAAACACGCCGACCAAATGTACGTCCGCTGCCATAAATTGAATGTTTGAAAACCATTACGAGTGAGCTCCGTGCAATTAGCAAACACACTGGATGGTGATTTACGCCGCCATTAAACACTTACATGTCTACCATCCATCGCTTAGAGAAAAGTAACCAATGTGGTTTGCAATAAGTTTCATAATTAAACGCAGGTTTTTTGAGAATATAGCTTTTTGACAACTCAAAATTTTCTCATTGGAATATCGCGGGAATATAAAAACTGTTGTTTCAATTGTAACTCTATCTCTTCTTTGTTTCTCCGTAAAACCCCGCATTGTATTTAATATCATTAATATTTATATATATTTTAAAATATAATAATAGGGAAGTAAATCTATGGATATTATATTTTATTGTATTTTCAAATCTATGCAAACTAAAAATTTAAATGATACTCATCAAACAAAATTGTTAACTGTCGAAGAAACAATAATTGGTAATAGACGAGAAATAAACGGACTAAGCAGTATACTTTTTCTAAAGAAATGAAAGCAACTAATTTGACAAAAGCAGAAATCCAAAAAATAAATAATTCAGTTACTACTTAGCTACATAACAATAAAGAGTCTAGCAATACAATAACTCTTCAATAACGATTATTACCCTCTGTCTGTTTGTGACGCTTTCGCGTCTAAGCCCCTGAACCGAATTAGACGAAATTTGGTATAGGGATACCTTAACCCCAGAGGAAGGACATAGGCTATATAATTATACCGAGTTTTAATGAGTAACCTAGAATTGTAATAAGTTACGTAGGAAATGCGTAAATGTAACCGAGCTCGAGATAAAATCGAATTTCACACAGACGAAATCAGAAGTAAATAAATCCGTTCACAACGAAATATAACACGTGACACTTATTCGTCTTGTCCTTCAGTTCGGATGTAATAAACTCCCGTCGCGCACGCCACAAAGACTGACGACATTAAAACCGCAAACCAATTGAAATTCCAATTCTCAATTTCCAAATACCAGCCGAGACGCGCCGCGCGGCCCGTGTCACGTATCCGCGGATATTCGGATATACGAGCGCACGGTTACACGGATATTTATACGTAGATATCCGTGTCGAGGCTGAAATTCCATTAGGCGTTATTTACACAGCTCTCCGCGCTACGTGCGCCACAGGACCGCGTCCGGATGATTTTACTGGGGGGGAATAGTTTTTATTTTGCCAAATCAAAATCTGCTACAGTGCACTCGGATTTTCATCAAGCAGCTTAGATGTCGTTTTTTGCAAACAGCTTGGCAGCGTAAATATTGCGAGCGCGTTTAAATTTATCTGAGCTGAACAGAAACGAATTGTATGTTATTATTGTTACTTATTTATTATCAGTACGATATTGATCTGTTTTTACTTTTTGGAGCCAAAGTAAACTTTGCTTACTGTAGAGCTATTAACAGTGAGTTAAGTTCACATTGGCACGGTCATTTATATACTATTACCGTGACATTGGCTTAACAAAGAAAAAGACATCAATACAGTTGAAGATTCGTTCTTGTCGGATAAGTCCTTATTGGCATAAGTCATTCTGTCTCGGAGTCCAACCTCAACAACAGAAAATATTTTTCCGCGCGTAAGATTATAGTGCACAAGTGTCTGCGTACACTAAATGTTCTTTCAATCGCATAATGCGCTGTGATGGTTAGGCGCATAACACATTGCACCGGACACCGCTCCGGTGTGCGGCGCTGCGGTTTTTAATTTTGACTGAAGAATCTTAATTTGTATACAAAAACCGCAAGGTATAACACACTCACACCGCATGCCCGTGCGGTTGTGCGGCGCGCGCGACGGCACCGCACTCCCGGACGGTGATGCGGTGCGGTCCGCGGGGTATGCCACACTGTGCCGCAGTATCGTACGGATTTTTGCGTAGAAAGGACGTGCATACGCGTAATAGATCTCGACATAGATAATGCGGCGATGCGGGGCGTCGTGCACCGCAGCTCCGGACGGTGATACGGAGCAAACCGTACGGTGGCACGGTTCCGTGCCGCCGCAGCCGCATGCGGTTTTCGTCCCTCCGTACACCGCAGCGGTGTCCGGTGCAATGTGTTATGCGCCTTAGCCGACACGTCCGGATCGAAACCAGTTGCAAGACCCACTGTTTTACGTCCCCCCCGAAGCGTAGAGGATAGAGTTGTTTTATTTTTTTGATCACCGATCATAAACCTGACCAAAACCAGCGTTGTTTAACTTTAGTCGTTCTACTGTCTATCTAATTGTTGAGGACAGTTCGATGTGCCGGGGACCCGGAACTCACCAGCGGACGTAGGCGAAGCCCATGCGCGCCCCATTCCCCACGAACCTCGTCGTAAAATAAGTTGGGCCCTCTGACTGGTTCGCGGGCGGGATGTTCTCCCGCGGACCGAGGGATTGTCTATAAATATAGGGTGAAATATTGTAAGATTGTATTCAGTTAGTTGAAGTCGTTTTGTGAACAAGTCAATAAAGCTCCTAGGTGATCATCTAATAATCAGTGTTTCATTAAGTAACATCCCTAGTGAGAAAATACAGCTCACTCCTAAGGCGCATAGTAGGCTCAATCATAAAAAATCACTGCAGAAAAAACCGGTTCTTTTCATAAATATTGCATAAAAAAATCTTTAAAAAAAGATATGTTATTATTCAACGTATTCTTAAGAGGATGGCCTTTTAAATTTTTTGATAAATTAATTGAAACTTCATATTGATTAAAACCATGGTTTTATTCAATATGAACATTCAGTTCCATCAAGAAGTCACACCAATAAGTATAAATGTTAATTAAAACTTGCTTAAAATGTGACCCGAACATGCCTCGACTTTAAAACTTTAAACCTAATCGCGTCGTAAATATTAGGTTAAATCATATACTTTCAATTTCAATAAATAAAGTGAACAATATTCTAGCGGATGGTCTTTTTAGATTTTTTATTATTCGCCTTTATTAATTTTTTATTGAAATAATTCATCTTACGCGTAAAGGTTTGCTTGAATATTCCCCTCACTCTTACTCATTCACTCCTATGTCATTAGTCCGGGACGATCGAGCAAGATCATTAGGACCACTATGCGCCTTACCACTAATGCTACGGTTCCACCTGTGTTAATGTTAGCGTTAGCTCATGCGTCGTCGTCGTAATACGCATCGAAAATAACTCCTACAAACACTGGCTGCATCTGCGGAGTTTTTACCACAAAACTAATTAACGTCTTAAGGCCATTTAGACACCATTACGCCATAATTAGGCCATACGATACAGGGAACCGGAACATAAAATATGCGTGCTCTACGAGCATCGTATTGATTTCGACTTGTTCTGATTTTCGTTTTTGTTATGACGAAAATGAAAACAACATTGGTTTTTGTCATTTTTTATTGATTTTCATCGCAAAAGAAACTAAAATTAATAGAAATCGAGCACAGATGACGCTCGACAGGCGAATCATTTAAAAAAATAGGACCCGTGATTACTTATATGGATAAGCCACACTGTAAGTTATTCATGATGAACGTCTCACGTCATTTCTTACTTTCCTATTTATTTAATAGTTTCATTTACAGCAACGGCAACAAAAATGTACACAACTAATCAGATAAATAACATAAGGAGGAGATAATTGCACGATAATGATGTAACTACACTCAGGGACAAATTTAGAGGAACGATAAAAATTCACTTCTAGTTTTAATAACGCTGTGTATTTCAGCATACGAAACCATAATATCTAGGTAATACCATAAAATATTGTACAACTTATATGTATGCAGATGGCACGTGTATTGTGTATGCGGATACAAATATTAGTAACATAGAAAAATACATGCAAAACGATTTAGACAACATTCTTAAATGGTCCCATGACAATGGAATTATACTTAACATAAATAAAACCAAATGTATCATAATACACTCACCGTATATTAAAAAGCCCCTAGACAAACTGAGCTTGATTGGGCATAGTTATGAGTGCTTGCACAAACATAAAAGGGACTGTACTTGTCAAAAAATAGAACAAGTTGAAAAATACAAGTACCTAGGAATAACTATTGACAGTAAATTCAATTGGCAGTTACACATTGATAACGTATGCAATAAATTAAGATCAGTATTGTATTTATTTAAGACTATTAAACACAGAGTTAATGAAAAAACCCTAATTTTACTTTATCATGCATTTGCGGATGCTATAATCAGCTGTGGTTTAAATGCATATGGGAGAACGTTTCGAACATATCTTGATAGAATCTTCAATTTACAAACATGAATAATAAAACAGCTGTAACAAAAAAACAAAGGAAAGCTACAATAAAAATTATAATATATTATAAAAAAAATTCAATATTTTGCCGGTGCATATGAAAGTCAAATATCTCATAGCGCTAAGTAATATGTACAGAGCTTAGAACCTTGAACACCTATTCAAGTAATAAAGTGTACAGGAGGGAAGGTAAAAAGTATTTAGAACCTAATACAAATAACTTTTATGGTGAAAGGACAGGCAGGTATCTAATTCCACGTATGTTCAATAACATCCACATGCTTGAAAAAGAATGCAAAACCATACACATATTCAAAAGGAAACTGAAAGAAAGGCTACTGGACATATTCCTGGAACTGGATACTTGACACAATATTTGAACGCCTACATGTAATGACAATATTGTGATTAACACTATTGTTATAGTAAATAATAATTATATGTGTGTGTGTGTATGCCTGTATATGTATGTATATGTGTACATATGTATTCGCGAGTATATGCGTAATTATACATATAATAAAATAACAAAGTACCTAGCATAAGAGAATTGTAAATATTTTTTTTTAAGAGTGCATTTATATCGCCAATAAACTATTAAGTTTGGCGAATAAATATATAATGTATTAATTGTGTAAGAAATCGTAATAAATAAATAAAAAAAAAATATTTAGTTTTACCAGCTTTCTAGTCATCGGATTGTGATAAAAAGACCACCATTAAAAGTTACCGTTCCTCTCCAGGTCATAAATAGGAAAATTTTGTCATTATTCGTTATGGCCTTCGTCATGAATCCTGGATAACAATCAAACAAACGCATTAAAGATCAATCACACATCGATATGATGTTGTAGAAGTAGCTTGAATCTAGTGTTCCTCTAAATTTATCCCTGAGTGTATATATTACTATATTATATGAACAATCTCTGTAAACTAAAGCATGTACTAATTTACTACTGTAAATTACAAATATAAGTAGTTAATACTAAAAATATTAAATTATCTAAATTTTATGTTTATAGAAAAAAAATTGAATTTAAGCATTAATTTAAAGACTACGGCTTACAAACAAATTTATAGTTTACATATATTATTGACACAAATATGTAAGCTATAATAGTAAGTATACGTTTAATACGTGTAATATATATGTAATATAATATACTCGTATAACATTTGAGTTGATGATGTGACACTTAAATCAACCAAACCAAATCAACGTATAAAATAACAAATAATTAATCTGAACCCAAAATCAAAGTTCCTTAGAGACTACAAGCCATTCGTCCTTCGACAGTTGTTAATAAGACGTTGTCTTACAACCCTACCTTCTAATCAAATCTAACAGTACCTATTACCTATGTATTACTTCCTATAATTACCATCGATGTTAATCCAATGCTACTTCGTCGAACTGTTTCTGGCCCTAATTACTCTTTGTCTTCAACTCAATTAAAACTGGGGGTGTTAGACAGGGTACTTCGGTTCGACCTTAACTCCGTACGTACCTTATCGTTATCGTATACTCGCTGTCTTTAGAACCATGTCACTATAATTAGAGTGCGTAATTAATACGGATGTCAGGAGCGTATTTCAACACATCGGTTACAGATTTCTGTGATACATTTGGTTGGGGTGATTAATCATTCTCTCTTTCTAGTATGTTGTGGGAGTCTTTGAAGATGTATTTATATCGCAGTGAAGGTGACTATTTTCTACACAGAACAGGGGGAAGCTCGTGGATTTTATCTCACTTGATGGTAAGTGACAATAAGGCCAAAGATGGGAACGAGCTTTAATCGGAACTCCTCAATAACTATGGAACTGGCTATCTTACGTCTAATTATCAGAACCCAAAAATTTTGTATCTTATAAGAAATAGATAAACTTTTTCTCACCTGATGTTAAGTGATGATAAGGCCGAAGATGGAAACAAACTTTACTTGGGATCCTCAACAACTGAGGAACGAGCTCATCCTTCTAATTGTTAGATCATTATTAACATTGCTATAATGGCAACATAATGGCAAGCCCTTCCACCAACCAAACCAAGCAGAAAAGCATTTACCTCTATGAGGAATTGAACCCTGGACCAATACTGGGTCGTCTTAACCAGAAGACGACGGGGTGGTTTGTAACATGGTTACTGTTACAATAGAGAGTTTGGATACTTTTGAGCGAACTGCTAAAAAGTGGAATGCGTACTCATGGCTTTTCTGTAATGTAAGAGGCGTACCTACTAAAAAAATTGTGGTCCATGTTGTATTTCGAACACGATTCAGCACCGGGAAGAACCTCTGATCACTGATAAGTGAACAGCCCGGCCCTACCGGCCGGATCTTATTGCTTACGGGGAAGATCCTGGACATGAAGGTAATCCCCAGACTTGGTCTACATTTGCTAACATCAGGAACCACCCTGGCATACAGACCACTCCTGAAATGCGTAGATGCATCTCTACGACTTATAGAGACCCAAGACGAAGATATGCAATAGCTTTTTTTACATACGACAGGGAAGACCTTAATCTTAATCTCACCTGATGGTAAGTGATGATAAGCTTAGAAAACATTATGAATATGCAAGAAATAACATTGACCTAACTGCATTACTCACTGCGGCAACATGATCGTAAAACAACACCGGCAAACTCACACTCACGATATCCGAAGCAGATGACAAGGTAAGTCGAGTAGATAAAGCAGCCATTAATTAAATAGAACACATAAACTAAGGCCCGCGGAGACAGTGGAGTAATTGGCAAACTTTGCCACGTGAAGGGTCCGATTAATCTTAGAGCGTAACGTGAGCTAAAAACGCCGAAAACACGATGATCGCCGTAGCCTGTTTTAGGCATCACTTTTGGTTTGGAAATAATTCTCGAGTATAATCTAAAGGTTAGATTAACGTAATAATAAATCATGGGAGGTGGAGACCTCTCGCTGCCGAGCATGGTCGTGGCCATGCTCCGCGGCGAGGCTTAATGGGGGGCTGTCGTCTCCTTCTGCGAAGTAGTAATCTCGCAGAAGGAGGCTGCAGAGAGGGAGCGGGTGGAAGATCCCCAAACCGCTCTCCTCCACCGCAGATGGATAGGCAGGTCAAGGCGGGCATTCGCACAAGCGATGCCTGTCTATGCCGTGGAGGCCTGCGTGCACGGTTGGCCCCGTGCACTCCGCCGTAGGGCCCTCCGTCTGGGATTTGCCCATAAAAGGCAGGGAAAACACTGGGGGGGTTTAGTGGGTAGGCCTGGCACTCTGCCGGGAGAGCCCCACCGACGCTCGCCGTCTAGCCAACGGCGGGTACGGTGCGTGTACGCATTTCCCCTCGGAAAAAGTCACAATAAATCAAAATATCTTGTACAACTTAAGCCCTTGGAAGCATTCTTTTTTTTTGCAACAAAGTTGGCAAACAAACAGATTGCAGACCTGATGATAAGTAGCCAAAGTCACTTAAGCTACATGTAGCTCCTATAAGATTTGCAAAGTTACAACCCACACAACACGATTGCTGCCAACTTATGATCTAGGAAAGTCACAGTATCCAGCAATTTTAGTGCCTGTCTAGGAATTCAAACCTAAACATGGCATTGCAAGCATCGCTGCACACACGACTCAAGTATACATAGATCTTCCTCTGGTAAAACTAAATTGTAAAATGAGCAACACCAATGTCTTAGAAATTTGTGTAGAACATTTTTTTATCTGTACAATCGATTAAAAGACTTCAAGAGCTTAAAAACAATATATCTCCTGAGAATTGGACCGGACCAAAAAGCGATGAACCGTGATAACAATATTCATTGACTTAATCCCGACGCATATTTATCACGCAAAGAACAGCCACTCAAAAGAATAATCAAGACCGGGAAAACGATGCCAAAGATACGGTCAATGGATAATAAAATCAATTTTATGCAAAGCCGGCGAGTTAATTAGTCTTTTTCGTGACAGTAAATCTGCGTCCTTCCGGCAAGCTCGGAGACAATAACGAATGCTAATCTTGCATCAACTGTAAATAAGAGTTTCCGGAACTCAAATTTTGTAGAGGCACGAACGTTCTTTTTTTGCACTGACTTTGAGATAGAATTTGAGATCCATCAAATTCTAGAAAACAAAATAACTAATAGAAAAACATTTAATGATAGGAGCAAAGTAAATTGGCTGAAAACAAAGGAAATATTAATCACTAAAAAGGCTCTACATTCTTTGTTCATGAGAACTTCCTTCAGTGAGGACTACAAAGAACTGAGTGTTAAAAAGAAATTTAAAGGTGTTGATTTGGATGTTGTTGAAGAAGATTTGCAAGAATTATGGCCGTCAGGAAAACTGAATAACAAAAACAAGTTAAACGATTTAAAATCGTTATTCCATCTTATACCAGATGATTGCATTGAATACTATAAAAAACTAAAGGGAACCGATGAAATAATAGACGATATAGAAGGTTATTGTGGTGAACCTGATTTTGATTTTAACGAGGAGTAGGGGGTAACCTTTGTTTTTTAATTAAATCAGAAAAATAAACAATAATTTATGTCATACTTTGGAACATTATTGCATTTTTCTTTCCGCAACCTACACAGCTTATTCCATACAAAACTTATTTTGTAATAATGATCCAAGCGCAAGTTTTCCCGAATATCTACTAAACTATTACAATTCACTCGTTACATACATACATGTAATATAGTTAAATACACATAGAATTACATTAAATTAAAAACATAACAGTTTACATTGCAAATCCACAAAACTACAGCAATAAACTTAAAAGTTAATTATCTCGGAATGAGGTTCGTGTGGATTGGATCATTTTTGCATAAATCGGTCCATTTTAGTTAACAGTTACGATGTAAGGACAATTCGCCCTGGCGCCCTAATCTACACGTATACTCAATATTATAAAACCGAAAAGTTTGTTTGATTGAACGCTCTAATCTCAGATACTACTGATTTAAATTGATTTTTTTAAAATCGGATATTCCATTTATCGAGAAAGGCTATAGGCTATATAACATCACGCTGCGACTAATAGGAGCTGAGCATCAATGAAAAATGTTGCAAAAACTGAAAAAAAAATACATGGTTTTATTATCTTCATTTTGTTTGTACACACAATGTCAAATACCACTAATCCGGATTACGTCAGAAACACGACGAATTCGGAACAAATATTTTCTGCATCGTGGACCGTGGTTAATAGATAATATTGTCAAGACACCAAATAAAAATTTAATTCTTGTTCTTTTATCATATTCTTAACAAAGTTATGATATTAAAAAGTGTTTTTATAATAAGCATAGTCATTATTCAAAAAACCATGTCTTGACTACGAAACACAATTTCCGTTCCTTCCCACATAAGTCCAGTCACCAAAGATAAATAGCCGTACCTATATATTTGCATGGAATAATAAGCTTCAGTGTCGGTTACTGATATTGTTATGGTCTCTCACCGCTATCGTTAGTGGTGATAGCTAGCCGGCGATGTAGCACTAGGCGAGCCCATAAACCTGTAGGTACTCGCCACTAATAGTTCGGAGAAGGCGTACAACGATCAGAGACCTCGAGTGATCGATACACATAGCTTTAACAAGGTGAGCGGCTCGAAGGACCAAAATATTGCGGCGAAACCATTACTGCTAGAATATCGGAAATATCCGTATATAATATCGTGCGGTGACAAAGTTAGAATATATGACGTGTCGCCGCTCCCTTTATTTAGTCGTTCATTGGATTAGAAGTATCTGAGATGGATAGGTACAGTAAGCGCCAAGTCAAGCTTTACATTTACACCTCGAAAACCGCTGCTTTTACGAGGAACATAAGAGTGGTCCAAAGGTCAAACAGTATAGCCTGGCGCGGCGCTTACTGTACACACTGTACAAAGTTTGCACCCAGGAGAAAAATCCTAATGGCGTTTTTTTTTTAAGAATATTGTGTACAGTAATTAAGGTGTTACAATCAAATAAGTATGGAGTTATCACAAAAATTTAAACGATCGAACGATCTATCCATATAACGATATAATCCCCTTGTATTTTGGAAATGACCGAATGGAGACTCTGTACCAGGGTCGCCTGCTTGGATACCTCCGTCTTGCCTATTTCTGCCGCAAAGCAGCAGTGCTTGCATCGGTTCCGGTTTGAATGGTAAGGTATGGCAGTGAAATCACTGGGTAACGTGACTACATCTTATGTCACAAGTTAGCAACGTAGTGTGTAGTTCTGTTGATGGTTGCAGATTTGCTGCGAATCTTACAGGAGGCACATTTATTATTGGTGACTGTTACCACTTACAATCAGGTAGGCAGTTTGCTTGTTTACCAAGTTATATAGTTGTATAAGAAGAAATCTCAAAAAATATATTTAGCTTTTGATTTTTTTTTAGTTTTATTGATTAACTTTATCAGCTTATACTCAGATAAAATGAGCCATTATAACATTTTATAATATTAGCAAATGGATATAACAAATTATATTATACAAAGAAAACAATTAAATGAAAAGACGGAACGAAGATATGAGTTTAAACGACCTTAATTATCAACATAAGACGCAACCTTGGGGCAAAGATAATTTAGAATGTAAAAGGCTTTACAGTGACTGTATATGTCGTGCAGAAACGGTATGGTTTATTCTTGTTGAAATTATTGCGTATAATACTTACTAATAAGGCCTAGTTTACGGAGACGCGGGGCGTCGCGCGTCGCGTGTGGCGTGGCGTCTCGCGGCGCGTCCGACGTTTTTTCTGTTTACGGTGGAGTGGCACGTGAAGCGGCACTCATAATCGCACGCGTAAACACAAACATATGGCAATATACGATGTTGTTCATAGAGATGCGAGACGGGAACACCGACGGACGCGGCGGTGCCACCCGCGGGCTCGGCCGTAAAAAACGCGCCATTTCAAGCAAAGGCGTGTAAAATCGCTTCTCCGTAAACTCACTCATACAACGCCATATATTTGAATTCTGAGCGGGCCGCGCCGCGCAACGCCCCGCGTCTCCGTAAACGAGGCCTAACTCTTTAGTTAAACTCCGTTTCATATTAATGAAGTTTTATATTATTTACTTCAACTCAAGAATAAAAACTTAAGAATAAAAACTTCTCCATAAAAATTTCAACCCTATTTCACCCCTGTCATGTTTTAATTTCACAACAAAAAGTAGACTTTATCCTTTTTCAGAGTCCCATCTACAAGTACGAGTATTTTTATGATATCATCTCGACGAAAAAATCCCCGTGTTTTTCTTTTGAGCCTTCAATAGAAAAACAGGAAGATTTTCGGCAATTTATATTTGTTATTACTTCCATAAATACACAAACAATACATAGGTACGCGATAATGTACATAAATTAAGTTACTTTGTTTGTAACATATATTAGTGTCATGATTTCCTAAAATTATAAGTAATTATTATTAAATCGAGACTTCTTATGCTTATATAGTTATAGCTTAATTAAATATAGACTAGATAATTTGATGACATAATTCTTAATCTGAGGTGTTGTATAATTTGTATAGATTCATATATTTTATTTACAACAGGTATGCCCGCGTGGTATTAATCTCACCTTATTAAAAAAATCGGCGTTATCGTCACTTAGCAATGCCGAAAATGTTTTTTACATACGACAGGGAAGCTCTTGGCCTTCATCTCACCCGATGGTAAGTGACTTTAAGCCCGAAGGTGGAAGCGAGTTTCAACTGGATTCTTCAGTAACTGAGGAACTGGCTACCTTAATATCTAATAATGTTGTCATTATGGTGACCAACTTAGGTCAGACGTGTCTAATAATGTTGTCATTATGGTGACCAACTTAGGTCAGACGTGTCTAATAATGTTGTCATTATGGTGACCAACTTAGGTCAGACGTGTCTAATAATGTTGTCATTATGGTGACCAACTTAGGTCAGACGTGTCTAATAATGTTGTCATTATGGTGACCAACTTAGGTCAGACGTGTCTAATAATGTTGTCATTATGGTGACCAACTTAGGTCTGACGTGTCTAATAATGTTGTCATTATGGTGACCAACTTAGGTCAGACGTGTCTAATAATGTTGTCATTATGGTGACCAACTTAGGTCAGACGGTGTTAGCTAGCCAGGCGGGCTCAGATGTCCCACCACCAACCAAAACAAGCAGAAAAAATTCCTATTAAACTAGTAACTTATTTGAAGATATGAAACATCAATATTATCAAATTATGTGTAACAAGTTAATTCTCGGAAAATTATTAATAACCTTAAATTATGAATAACTGTTGTTAAATAACTCTGATTTCTACTGGAAGCTGTTTTGGATGGGTGTCTTTGGATTTTTTTTTAAACAGAAATTTTGATTTAAAATTTATTTTGGGGACATGGATATTCTCAGAAATATTATCAAGAGCTACCTTTTTTTTATTACGGCATGTTAAACAGGTTTTGCTAAAAAATGTTTTAAGTGGGGCTCGATGAGCTCAGCTCAGAGTTGCCAGCCTCCGCCCAACACCATTAATACTTGGAATTTGTTTGCTGTGTCGTTTGTCAGACGCGAAACGAGTAAAATCGCATCTTAGTGGTTGTCTCATTACGTAGGGATTTGGGAAACTATGGCGATGGGGGGAGGAGAGGGAGATCGTTGTTTGCCTTTACGCCAACAAGCCGCCTTGGTGGTTTGATAAGTACGAGTAGCTGGCGCAAATTAAACTAATACTGTTTATAAGGCACATGTCACGAATGAGCTAATATTTTTATTCATGAGTACTTATATACGTTTATATTTCATGACGGACGTACCTTCATAAAAAATTAAAATAGAAAAGTGATTATTCATAACATGTAACTAGATAACAAAGCTAATAATATTAACTATAATTTAAAGTGTTGAATGTGGAACATGAATCTTGTAATGTAACGAATAAAAGGAAACACAAATAATATGACCTGAATTTCTTGAACAGAATTAGAATCCATTTTTCTATATCTTGAATGCTTAGTGGAAAATAATTTCGGATAATCTCTATTTTTGTAAAATCACATGACTGATTTATCAAGTTTTATAACGCTAACATCCACTAAGGAAGGGTTTTTGAAAACTCAACCCCTAAGGAGGTAAAATGTGGGTTGAAAGTGTGTGTAAACTTTGTTATTTGAGGCTAAAAGCATCAACCTTTGTACTTGGACTAATAAATTGAAATGTGGTAACACATGTTTTAGCTTTTCTTAGAATTCTACACACAAAGAGGTGAACTAGGGTTTTAATAAGTATTCTATATCGCCGTATCATACACTATCACTACTTAACTTTTTTGAAACGGAACTTTTTTGAAACCCTCGTTTCTGCCTTATGGTTTGTACTATTGGTTAATATTGAAGATTTGTTCCTGATTCGTCATATTCCTGATTGGTCATATTCCTTATTGGACACTTTCCTAACTGGCCATATTCTTAACTCGTCATATTCCTGATTCGTCATATTCCTAATTCGTCATTGTACAGTCAAATGAAATCGCGAACACGTGCGAGGTAGTTATACTTTGTACTACGGTTACTTACTAGACAAATATTTACTTAAGGCGAAGTCCTATGTAAATAAATTTGTATTATTTGGCACATGAGCAAAATGATTTGTCAAATTCGTTGTAACTCCGTAGTGGGTATATACACCACCCACTCGTAAGAAAGTTTAGTGGATGTGGACGGGTCGTGACCCCAAATACTGAATTTGTACCCAGAATGCAACAGTAACTTTTTCATCTTTCACTTTCGATAAAATGCATTTCTTCGTCCGTACCATTATTACAAATCTGCAAGGCCATCTTCTCCGATTAAAATTATATGACAATATCATTGACTCGATATAAATACTAAAGTGATAATGATATTAGCTTCATAATAGACAAGTAAAATTCACTCATCTATTAATTATCTAAAGAGGTTCTTATCATTTACCAGGACTTCTATAATAAATTTGTGCAGGCAAATGTACATGGTATGACGAGTGAGGAATATGACGAATTAGGAACGTGACGAGTTTGGAATATGACCAGTTAGGAAAGTGTCGAATAAGGAATATGACTAATCAGGAATATGGCGAATCAGGAACAAATCATATTGAGTTTTCAATCTCCTATTGTATTTGACTCTTGCATTTGTTTTGAAGTCAATTAGTGTCAAAATAGGCATTTACGTTGACAGGGACATTGTTTATAATGACAATTTTTTTACTTTTAACCGTCCTATAATGAGGACAAATTAAACAAAGGGTTGACTTACAGTAAAATAGTAATAAAAGTAGCAATTTGAATGGAATTTGGCAATGACACAACATTATTCCTGAGGATGAAGACAGGCTAGTTTTAACCCTTAATTTACCCGGTAGGTCCCTGGGACTTCATTGAAAACTTTCAGCGTTCATAAAACCGTTAGTTTTTGGAAATACAAATTGTGCGTTCCAGTACCTTCATGCAGTGACGTGCCAAACGCGGGGGAGAGCGGACATCGATGTGCATGGCTCCGATTGATAAGTAATCACACTAGTAGAGTCCGTGGGATTCCACCGGGGCATTAGGCGCATAACACATTGAACCGGACACAGGTCCGGTGTGCGGTGCTGCGGTTTTTAATTTTGACTGAAGAATCTTAATTTGTATACAAAAACCGCAGGGTATAACACACTCACACCGCATGCCCGTGCGGTTGCGCGGCGCGCGCGACGGCACGGCACTCCTGGACGGTGATGCGGTGAGGTCCGCGGGGTATGCCACACTGTGCCGCAGTGTCGTACGGATTTTTGCGTAGAAAGGAGGTGCATACGCGTAATAGATCTCGACATAGATAATGCGGTGATGCGGGGCGTCGTGCACCGCAGCTCCGGACGGTGATACGGAGCAAACCGTACGGTGACAACAATGTGTTAAGCGCCTTAGGCGCATAACACATTGCACCGGACACCGCTGCGGTGTACGGAGGGACGAAAACCGCATGCGGCTGCGGCGGCACGGAACCGTGCCACCGTACGGTTTGCTCCGTATCACCGTCCGGAGCTGCGGTGCACGACGACGCCCCGCATCACCGCATTATTAAGCGAATGCACGTCCTTTCTACGCAAAAATCCGTACGATACTGCGGCACAGTGTGGCATACCCCGCGGACCGCACCGCTTCACCGTCCGGGAGTGCGGTGACGTCGCGCGCGCCGCACAACCGCACGGTGATGCGGTGCGAGTGTGTTATACCCTGCGGTTTTTGTATACAAATTAAGATTCTCAAGTCAAAATTAAAAACCGCAGCACCGCACACCGGAGCGGTGTCCGGTGCAATGTGTTATGCGCCTTAATGTTATAGTTTTAGCCTATTAACTGTATTTTTACTGTATATTTTTTTTGTTTTCAGTTGATATAACGGCGTCTCGTAGTACTATAAACATCCTTGATGGTGGTGCTGAGTCTGTGGTGAACAACTGACCCGAACAAATGAGTGATAGCGACACGGATGGAATGACGGATAGAATGACGGATAGAATCAAGAAAATATGCCATTGAATCAGCCTAGGAGGCTAGAACCTAACGAAACGGTGTCTATTCTAAACTTCCTCGACAATTACGCGCTATCATTTCGGAGATAACAGGCACTTCAACTCCATCGCCATATATTTGTCATAGTTATACTAAGCCTGTATGCCTTACTTGTACAAAAAAATATGCAATGACTGTGTTACCAACCATGACTAGAAGGTCTTGCACATTTTTTTTTGTTCGAACCATGTTCATTTTTTTTTGTTTTTTATAAGAAATGATTATATAATTGTTATTTTTCTTTAAAAAGCTCTTTGAAAGATTGTTTTTTTTCTAAATGTCGAGACTTGAAGTTAGGTCACGTAATTTTCTTATGAAAAGTGTCATATTCTAGAAGTTCCTTAATAAAAGGCTGTGATTCTATAATTGTAAGTAAAAACCTATGCTATTGTAAAACCAAATTTATAATAAATAAATAAAACTAGCATTTCATTTAAAAAAGTGTTTATTTCGTGTTAAATTTACGATTTTATTTCTGGGAGTCCTGGGGACTCCACCAGATAAATTGTGTATGTATGAAGTCACCGGGTAAATCAAGGGTTAATCCCGAACTTTAATGAATTCTCTAGGGAGCGTTGCGATATAACCAAACTCGCAATATAACTATGATTTTATGTTTTTCACTTATTTTAGACTTGAATCTCGTATCGAATCGTCGAAAGTATTGCAACAATATGTTCTTTTGAAAAATAAAATTATAGTAACAGAACTTATAAAAGTTTCAAAAGTTAATATTGCGTATCGATACATTGGTACAATTTCATCATCACAGCTCGTATACGTCGCCACCGAGGGGCTCGAGCCTACCCTAAGTTAAGGTACTTAGGCCTTAGTCAACCACGCTGGCCCAGTGCCGTTAGGTCGAATTCACATACACCTTTGAATTTATCTGCAGGTTGCCTCATGATGTTTTCCTTCACCGTACGAGCGTCGGATAAATGTACACATGAAATTCGAAAAACGAAAAACACTTTGGTACATGGCGGGATCGAGCCGCGGACCTCCAGATTAGAAGACCAGTGCTGCCGAGTTCACAGCGCTAACGACGCTCTCTCAATTTAATAACCTCAAAACAAACTGCCCACCTTTAAATTAGCGTTATTTTATCTATTAGCTTTTACGTAAATAGACCCTCAGAGCAGCCGCACGCTGGGCTATTGAAGTGATTGCTCGAAGCAGTGCAGCCATTTTTAACGTTGATCGTTTCTTGCCAAGCCAAGATAATGCTAGATTAATGTTTAATGCAATAATGGCAGTGGTAGCTACATAAATTTGTTCTTGTTCGCGCTCTGCAGAGTGTAAGGGCACAATTAGACCAAGAACAATGAACTAGCAACTATTTTCTAGTTTAATAGACGAGTTCGTTAGTCGGTCATAATATAAGAGTCAGAGAATAAATCGGGCCGATTATCAGGTCGACAAAAAGTCGACCGTGTGCGTTCGCCTTTAATCTCGTACTCCGATTGCATGATTGTCATGTTTGACTTGTCGCGAACTGTATGTAGTATACCTTGTTTACTTACTACTCGAATTGGGCTTACAGCTCACACATATCTAGCAAAAAGTCAATAAATGTATTAAATAGTGATGGTTACAGGTTTTCGTTTGACCGCGACTTTATGGCAGCGTCTACAGGATTATAATATGATTCGTATTATAAATGGAGCGCAATTCATCATAAGCAATTATCCTATTTGACAGCTTTGTATGAATATTCGTAAAATGATTCACGAATTAGGCATTGCTTAAGTGTCAATTTGCTTATTGCTTATTGCACTCAATTCATAATTCGAATCATATTATGGTCATATAATGATTTCGCCAATGCAGCCTTTTTAAATCCGCTGTTCTTTGTTTAGTTTCTTTATAATGAAATCTTCATCTCTCGTTACGCGAGTTCGTTTGCATGGCGTTGTTTTGTGCAT
This sequence comes from Schoenobius gigantellus, assembly GCA_963935595.1. Lineage (NCBI taxonomy): Eukaryota > Metazoa > Arthropoda > Insecta > Lepidoptera > Crambidae > Schoenobius > Schoenobius gigantellus. The sequence continues at coordinate 6,439,449 of OZ012554.1, read as the reverse complement.
TTCATTTGGAGATGTCTCAAGTGTCGCTCTTGCCGGTGCGATAATTACTCGCGATTCAACGGATGAAATAACAAGGGGTGGGTTAATTTTCGAAATAAATTTTCCGACAAAATCTTATTTGATAGAGGAAGATAAAGGAAGTGAGATCCACTTGGACTTGGTAACTGAGAAGTGGCTTATCTTCTTTACCTCTAATAGTCGGAACACAATAATGTTATTAAATATTGATTTTTGACGACAAACTTAGGGAAGGTACCCATACTACGGACCCACTTTTTAAATTTTTTTTACCCCCCTCGGTGGCCAGCCGTAGTATATGCCTACCCCCCTCCCCTCTTGTTTACACGTGGTAATTCATAAATATGTTTTTAAGTTATTTTTTTTCAAACAGAAAGGTAAAAAAAATAATTTAGCTCATATTTGTCTTTATTAATATAGCGCTTGACGCGTGACGACAAGAGTGCATGCTATAATTAAACGTATATTGTTTGTGTTTGTTTTAGTTACATGTTTTAGCAGTAGGTAATAAAACGAATAAAACATAAAAAAATAAAATAAATAAATAAAATCGTTTTATTGCAGCCAAAAAAGAATAGATTGTATTGACAGCAATCTATGTCAAGTCAACTTCAACAAGCAGTCTATGTCAACTTCCTTTTTGCCCCAGACCTCAAGATTAAAATAATCACAAGGTTACGGAGTATTTGAATTTCAAAGAAAACCTGGAAATTATCAAATCAATAAAATCAAAGTATTGTTATTAGACATACATCAATAATTGATTAAAGGATATAGCAATGTTTTAGTATTGCCATGTCCTTGAATCCATCAATATTAATAACAGTATTAGAAGTACAACCAAAATAACTTTCTTTCATACTACTCGTAACAAGAATATAATATTGTACTTGGAACTAGGATGTATTCACTGAGTTGCTTGTTATCCCCTGATTAGATCGCCAGTGGATTGAATACTACTTCACTTTACTTACAATGTTTATGTTAAATATAAGTTTATAAACGTGTAATTTGTTTATAAACTTGTAAATACAACATCGTTAATGGTCAATGACCAAAGGTACAATTAAACAATACAAGGTCTATTTAAAAATTATTAAGAAACATGGCGTCTAAACATAAGGTTATTTTCAATAAAAGGGTTAACATTTCTGTACCATATATAGTGTCAGCAGTGATTAATCAGTATCTGATAATTTGCTTTCAGTGTGGAGAGACAACATATTCCAGTTATGGTCAAGTTCATCTACCTTGTCTTACCTTAGGACAATCTTAAGTGGCATGCTATCACATTCTTTAGGACAATCAAAAGTAGTAGTGTGCTGTCACAAGAAGTGACAGCACCTGTTATCTGTGACAGCACACTACTGCTTTGGATTGTGCTAAGCTAAGACAAGGATGGTTAAATTGGCTGTCAGACAATAAATTTGTCGGCTCAAAATGTATATACAAGAATGGCTGAGTTCATAGGGAACCTCTTCCATGTGAACTGCTTGCTGAGTATTCCATTCACATTGATATGCTTATTAGAGAAGAACGAGATACACAATTTGTTTTGTACACGGCCGGTTCGTTTTAAACAAGTGCAAACAAAAGAAGTGCAATGCAGATAACATTCACCGAGCGCGTGAATGGTTATGAATTAATTATGTTTTTAACTCCTAACTACATAATTGCTACTTCTTAATTTAACAATTCTAGACTTATTAAATTAGGTAGACACTGGAATAATTCAATTTATACGACCTAATAATAGGCAAATCGAACGTGCGTATACAAACAATCAAATTTAACCAAGTAATATTTAAATTATATTAATAAACAAGTAGCCCAATGGCTAAACAAATAATTAGTGGTTTAAACCAAGCTTTGCTACTAGCTCTGCTTTTGTACACGACCGAGTACTGAACACAATTTCGCAGAAGAGTAATTCCAAAAATGTCGGAAACCCACTATATTGGCGCATACCTAGTTAGCAATATATTTAAAAGCTAAACATGCTCACACAATTTCAGGATGGTATGTTTAAACGATAAAGGTGAAGTTTAAATAGCACAGTCACAGTGACGTATGATTCGAGTACATTTCAAACCGAGAACGATGTTCTCAGTTTTAATTTATGTTTATCTCGGATGTAGAGAGATAGGTGCATCGAAATTTGATAACCAATTAAACACCATGTATTAGTATTATAAGCGTATTTCTAAATGAATCCAATAAACGCTGAATAATTTGAATAGGCAAATATCATCAAATACCTATCACATTAATAACCAAATTTCTACGACATAATTAATACGAATACCTGCCATAATAGACAAACGTTGCGAGACTCGGATTCAATATTCAGTGGGCGGAAAATAGCATTTCCGTGGAAATAATCAAATTCAATACAGCATGTTAGAATTATGTGTAATATCGACGTTCTTGTATTCCAAATATAAACTGTAACCATGTTCAATAAGGTCGACTTTTCATTATTTGCATTATGGTTATAAAGAGCCATATTTGATTAAATATATTATGATTTGATTTGATTATACTTGTGATGTTTACCAATATTCTCTGCAAAATTCAAATTCTTCGCATTAATATTTTTCATGTGCTCCTACTTAATATTTGATGCTGCTTGTTGATTTTTAAGTACTTATTAAATATCTGGTATTAAATAATATCTTATTAAATTATCTCTTGCTTTGAAAATCTGTGATCTTTGTACTCTTTGATCATTTCTCTGCCAAATTAAAGTACATTCTTATTTTATGATGGTTCTTTTTTCTCAGTCTTATTTTACACAACATTCTTATATAATGAAGGGTAGAAAGGTCTAGTTCACCGAACGAAACGAACCTAAAATACTTATTCACTAGATTTGAAGCTACAAAAAAGTAAAGCAAGCCCGTTTGTCACTAAATATGTTTAAAAGAATTCGTTTTAACAGGATGGTGTTAAGCAACACGTGTCAGTTAACATAGCTCACGTTGCATTACAAAACGAAACGACAGAAGCACGAGAAGAAACGAGAGCAGTATAATGCAATGTTGAACTCTACCAAATGTCGCCGTGAAGTGCTTTAAAAATAAAGGGTGCTGACGTTTAAATGGGCCCCGGCTCGTGACAAACAACTTAGAGTCACGAAACTCGTTAATTCTAGAGGAAGGAATTGGAGGAGAAATGGGAAAAACGAGGTTCGATTCAACTTTGTTTATGCGGTTTTATGCGCTGCCAAAGTGTTAAGTGTGTTCTGTTTGTAATCTTTTGCATGTGATTTTTAACTAGGTAAGTAATTTTATTTTATATCAAATTGAAGTACGTTAATTGCCTATCATATTAACGTCATAATTTTAGTTACAAAATCATTGGAGTGTTCTATATCTTTAATAAGATTTTGTATGATGGTTACTCTTTCCTCAACTGTTAACATACACGTATTCTTTGATTATTTAAAATTTTCGCATAACTCCAGACTAAGATAGCCGGTTCCTCAGCTGTTGAGAAGTCCAGGTGAAGCTCGCTTCCACATTTTGCCTTATCATCACTTTCCATTAGATGAGCTAAAGGCCAAGAGCTTGCCTATCGTATGTAAAAAAAGACTTGTTGAATAATATAATTGAAATCACGGATATTATATTCTTAAAGGATATAACCTTTGTTTGAATAAAGCCATCCCTAATCACTTTTGCAATAAGTGTATGCGAAAATTCCACCATTACATTTATAAACTAAACGACTTCTCCCCAACAGAAATTATAATGTTATTCATTAAAATTAACGACTTTTTCGACAATTTCCTCAAATTATCCCGAATGTAGGTCACGATGAGACTGTTGTCTTAATCTTATTACTGGCTAATGTGCCCCGAGTTTGGCTATCTAATATTCCATTACCAGACTACTGGTGACATTGCAGGTACTCGCTCGGCAGTATTATGAACGTCAATGGGATGGCTAGGTTAATTTCCGCTATTTGGGTTAACGCTGTGAAACACTTTGGAGGTAATTTGACTCCACCTTAAGAGTTAAGCTTAGTATGTCCGTGATATCTTGTTTTACAGATTGTTGTATATTAATTTGTGACTTTTTACGGTTTAATGAAATTTATTAAATAAAAGATTCACATTTGCAATAATTTGCACAATGCAATAAAATGTACAGCAAGCTCCCATTCAAGCTTTACGTTTACACTACGAAAACTGCCACTATTACGAGTGACATAAGAACGGTCCAAAGGTCAAACAGTATAGCTTGACAAGGAGCTTACTTTACCTTGTTGCATTTTCTAAATGTACATGAGAATACCCACATATCTCTGTTTTTCAAATTTTCTAAACCGGAACCAATAAAATGAAAATATTCTTTATTCAAACATGACTTTATACAAATCACTTGAGCCGTCCGAAATTTTGCCTACCACCCATTCAGGATGGATTAGAGAGAGACTCTGAACCAGAGTCATCTGCATGGGTACCTCTATCCTATCTTACCTATGCCTGCCTCCAAGCAGGGGCGTATGCATGTGTTCCGGTTTGAAGGGTGACACAGGCAGTGAAATTACTGAGTTGATTTGCACACTGTCAGCACAAGGGGCCATGAAACTAAAAAACACGAAATAAAAAGCAAGCTACCTTAAATTCGTAAACGAGTTTGTAAAAATTAATCCGGAGACTCGTACAAAAATTTGTTGTTATTTTTAAAGACACATCCAGTCCAGTGTTCCTTGTTCCATGTATGTATATGTCAATGGGTAAGACCAAAAAGTTCCAATATTACCAAAAGACATGCCGCCAAAACTCTTTAAAAAGTAATTGTGCGTATTCATATCTACACAGCGGACTAAGGTAAAAATAACATTAGAATATTCCTTTCAGATATTTCGAAGGTTTTCTCGATCGCAAAGAAGTATTCTTTAGGTAATAGGGACGGAGCGACTCCCCCAGAGTTTCTCATACGAAAAACATGCGGGCCAAATATCCCCGGGCGTCTTGAGCACGAAATGTTTAACCAACCTTGAGGGGCTTCTTTTGTTATCCTTACGAGGAATTAATTCCTTATACATTCAAATGTTTATCTTGAATTTTATAATACTAAATCCTTCATACTTTCAGCTGGAAATACACTTGAAACAACTCGGAAACAAAATATGTAAGCAGATCTCAGAGCATAGCTAAGTGTAGTAATAAAATTATATTATATTAGGTTGCACGTTGATATATAGTTTTTCTTTCGTAGTTAATATTTTCAAAAGAATTTGCAATAAAGTTTATAGTATATAAAAAACATCACAATAATTTATTGTAAGTACTTATAACTGAAAAAATATCATTTAAAAAATAACATTGTCACTATAATATACTTTAGGTTTTTCGAAAATGATATATTGTCTGGATTTTTGACCAAGCCGAACACGCAGCTGAACAGGCACTTAATCAGTTAGTGTGTACCATCATAGATCATATCTGTAATAAAAAAACAACTGGCTGTTCAGTGGTGTTGGATGCTCTGAATCATCATCATCAACAGCTCATATATGTCCCCACCGAGGGGCTCGAGCCTACCCTAAACTAGAGCGATTAGGCCTTAGTCAACCACGCTGGCCAAGTGCGGGTTGGTCGACTTCACACACTGCTCTGAATATTTTAGTGAAATTCCACTTAGTTTATTGGCATACAATCTTTGTCACCTGTCTACAAGAGTATCTCACTTTGTTTATATATGAAAGATGTTTAATAGCTAGACATACTCATATTTGTATCAATTAAGAATTAAAATGTTACACCTCGTTTATGTTCCATTTATATCCTCTTCATCCAAGAATACCACAGGCACAAAAATCATAACACAATGACGGATCAACTATATATTTATAAACATGGGGTACTACCGATAGGAACAATCTATAAATAGTTACATACAAAACTGCATAGATGGCACAATTCTTATCAAACGGGGATGCAATAAATTATTTTGACTCATTTTGTACCAATAAAATTGTAAATAAATTCTCAATGCTTGTATTCAAAGAAAAATATTGTTTTCGAGCTAAATTCCATTCCATTTTCTGCTTGGGTCTGTATTTCCTTTATATCTATACTGATTTAAAATTGACAAATTATTTTTGTGTTGGATAGTCCGTTTATCGAAGAAGGCTATAGGCCTTATAACATCACGCTACGACTATTAGAAGCTGAGCATCAATGAAAAATGTTGCCAAAACGGGAAAAAATATATGGCGAAACGTAGTTCCCGGGCACAGCTAGTCTATTATGTTTTCGTTTACTATGCCGCCGCCTGTAGGGAAACTATGAAAATAAAATAGTTACCCCCAATAGTTTCCCTAAGCAGGATCGCATCTGTGTATGTAATCTGTGACAGAAGATTTTATAACATCAGTGACAGTCAAATTTAACAAAATAGTAGGGTATATCAAATTAAACACATCCGCCTGTTTGTATTGAATTTATACGGTCCATGCTCTCGACAGTTTTGCGCGAGAGCAAACATCCTTCGGCGATCCCCCTCCGTAGTGCTTCAGTCAGCAAACACCCCGAGCCGCCAGCGACAGTAGAGCCGCCTCACCAGGCCTTCCTTCGGAACGTTTAACTGGCGCGACAGACAGTGAGGTTCAGTTTAGAGTTCACGACGAAGCGGTCGCGTTGTCACACTTGGGTTTACGACGGAATCTAATATTCCATTATGACGGGAACGAGTTTGCGACAAGTACGGTAATGGAGTGTACCTAAGGCGATGGCAACATTCTGGAGCTGGGCACGGTTATTATTACTGATACAGAGGCATAAGGCGCACTGGAATTATCGGAGGTTCCTGCGTTCGGTAGGAGAGCGAAATATTATTTTTAAAGTTTTATTTTAAAATTAATAATGAAGGCAATATAACGTCACGTTACATGAGCTAAAAGTGGACAGATACTTTGAATAAAGATATACAAATTAATGTATGCAAGGGAGACCAAGTACTCGTCTGCTCGAGACGAATGGAGGAAGAAAATCTGTTGCGCTGACCCCACATAAGAGGGAGATAAAAGCATAGCGTCAATGGTAACTTAATGCCACAGATATCTTCTGCTAGTAGACCCTAGGCTAATCTTAAGAGTCTTGAAAAAGATGTGTAGATATGAGGATATTAAAAAGTGACAGTAACAGAGAGGCTGCCACGTTTTCATGATAAAAACGGTATAAGTGTATTTGAAGAGTAAAAAAATTTCCGAACAGGAGTAGGGTTAACTTTTTGTTTCATTTTACTTCTATTTCTATACATCTTAATTATGGCTCGGGTGTAATTGATAATTGATCGTAAAGATGTCGTTTTTAATTATTCCAGAACGGAGGCAAAGAATAGCTGAAAAACAAGAGGTATTTACTAATTAAAACGGCCTTCATTGAACGCGAGCGTTTAGCTTTCATTAAATAGAATTCAAAGATAATATATATTTTGCAAGTTAGACACTCAATAATCTACTTAAACATATGTACATAATTAATATGTAACTAATTCTGTTCTATTGCAAAATGAGGTTTTATTGTAAAGACCGAATTTTAATTCTAGAACTTTATATGTAAAAATAAAGATAAATAAGCAGGGTTATTTGTAAAACACCTGCAACTTCGCAGGATTAGATAGCTAACATCATAAGCAACAACGTTTGTTCTACGACTTTTGATAATTCGTTAGATTTTACTTTCATACAAAAATAAATATTAATTGAATATACCTCTAGAATGCTTATAACTCTTCGCACACAGGGCGCGAGCGTAGCATCGTCTTCCGTCACACATACAGGTATTTGCACGATCTACGCGGCCAAAATTATGTTAATGCTTAATTGGTATATAAACGACGTAAATAAATAAAAAACCTTTTTTTTACATTGAACACATTTATTTACCATACAAAAAAAAATACAAAAAAATGTTTAATAGGTATAAAGAAAAATCTCATTATAAAACTAAATATTTCGACTTTCTTCGTCGCTCTCTGACGAATTTTCTGACATATTATTGGATTCCGCAGATACAAACATGGCCAAAGTTTCGGACAAAAATGCTTCTGCTTTCTTTTTTTTTATAGTTCGCATGCTACTGAGCAGAGGATCTGAACTAAGTAGAAGGCGGTTGAAAATATCTTGATTATAACTTTCCCTGGAAAATTTCCTCGCAAAATCTTGGCGGTAACATCTAAAATGTTTATTGCGAGCCTCAGTTGCTTCCTCAGAAAGCTGTTCGATTGGTAATAATGCCTTTTCGATTATGACTGCGCCATGGATTAAGATCTTGTGCATTGTTGGCGTCATAGGATGCCAATCATATAGGTTCACATAATGACGAGCAGTTTCAAAAGCATTTCTTTCATATTTCACAGGATCAATTTGGAACCCGCTCAAAATTGCTTCTAGTAGGACTTTTACAGTCTTACAAATAAAAATGAGTTATACCACATTTATTCCACCCTTATACTAGGTATAGTTATACTTAGTATAAAACGAGAATAACGCTAGAATATTTTTTTACAAATAAACGAGGTTTATCTTCGGTATAGCTATTCTTCCGAGATTCTTCCGATCTATCAAAATGCACAATATGGCAACAGCGCAATCAAAGAGTAATGTACAAAAAAGTAACATATTATCTGTGAAAGCTGTCAGTTTTTCGACCGGGCGACCGTTTTGTTGATTGGTTTCATTTCTATATTAGTATATTTGGTGATACTTTTGTGTAAATAATTATATTAATTTGAATATAGTTAAATTTCGATAAAGAACTTTGATTTTTTTTCCAAAAATGCTGAATAAATCATTAAATAAATTTCATCTCGGGCGGGGATCGAACCCGTGTCTCCAACGTACCGTGACGCTTTGACCACTTCGACCACCGAGCTCTTATCAGCTCCAACGAAATCCTTAACTGTATTGATCTCATTAATTTGGGTGAGGAGGGGTGGGGGGTGGAGATGGCTATGCTCGGAGTTCCTTTACGTGAACACATCAGTAATGATGAGATCCGTAAGAGACGCCGCGTTGGTAAGCCCCCCAAAAGGTGGACCGACGACCTGATGAAGGTCGCGGGAAGCCGCTGGATGCGGGAGGCGCAGGAGCGATCGGTGTGGAGATCCTTGGGGGACGGCTATGACCATCAGTGGGCGTCTCTTGGCTGAAACGATGATGATGATTGATCTCATTTGAACTTTGTTAATTTTTAACAGTGAATAAAGACTACTTTAGTGTATTCATTAACTATATTTAAATAACCTCAAATGACCATAGCAAACAAGTACAAATCGAGTTATACTAGGTTTATACAAGGGTGCGGGCTGGGATAACGTCGGAATAACGTTTGTATCAATAGAAATGTCAATGTTATACTCAGTATAAGTTATTCTTGGTTTATTTGTAGACATTTTGCTTATTCTTAATTTATTCTCGAGTTTAACTTTATGCCACGTTTATTTGTAAGGCTGTTAGTCTGTAAATTAGCTCATAATTAATGCCAGTTATTTCTGAGGCTAATTTCGGGTTCCCGAAGAACCTTCTGCTGGTATTCCCATCATTTGTATTTCCGAAATTGGATTTAGGCATATCTATTATTAGACCTGTTTCAACGCGAAATCTTTTTTGTATTTCTCTTTTAGCTTGATCTTCTAAATCTTTCTCCTCTTTCGATTTTCTTGTCTTGTATTTTTTTACTTTAAGTTTGTATGCTAAATGAAGGATGCTTTCAAAAATTCTAATTCTGGCGTGTAACACCGATATGCCAAATTCAAGGGCTTGAAAATTGAGTTATCTTTTATAGTCCAATTTATTAAAATCTTTAGATGTTGCTCCACAAATGTAACATCTACTTGTAGACTTCGTACCGGTCGCCGCATTGCAGACCTTTCCGTCGACCATGGTCATAATAAAAGTGTGCTTAATAAGGAACTTTTTCCCTTCTATGTCAACCTGTGTTGGAACTAAAGCGCTAATAGCGCTTTTAACATGTCTTATTTCCTCTTCAGTGACATCAGTTGCTTCTTTTATAAAACGGAATCTTATAGGACGACAAAATCGCGGCGAAGAGGGCGTTGGATTATTCCATACAACTTTTTTATTGTTATTTCCACAGACTAATTGAACAGGCAAATAGTTTAATTTAGCATCTAAATTAGGCAAGTTTTCTTTATCCATGCAGTCCAACAAGTATTGTCGGGTCATAATCCTTACTCCTGATGTACCCCCTGGAAGTAAAACAAAGATAAATATTGTGTAAAATCGAAAAAAACTATATTTTCAATTTTTTACGGAATTGCTCTAAATAACTTTAAGTCCTGAAAACTGGATTTATCCGGACGTCTCCGGAGATAAATTTGGTAGTAATTGTACGAGAAAGGATCAAGTAATAACACGGATAAAAAATGAAAAAAAAAACCATAGACTTATCAATGTCACGAGCACGACAGTGCAATAAAAACTTAAAAATTAATTTTTCTTCAACTTATTGAGTTGAGTTGTAAAACAAACGTTGTAGTTGATGATGTTAGCTATCTAATTCTGCAAGTTTGCAGGTGTTTTACAATTAAGCCTGTATAATTGATGATATCAAGAGCATCGGTGGCGCTGTGGACTCGGCACTTGCCTTCCAATCGGGAGGTCGGGGTTCGAGACCCGCCATGTACCAATGTGTTTTTCGTTTCGAATTTCATATGTACATTTGTCTGACGCTCTTACGGTGAAGGAAAACATCGTGAGGCAACCTGCATACATCTGCGAAGAAATTCAATGATGTATGTGAAGTCGACCAATCCGCACTGGGCCAGCGTGCTTGACCTAATCACCCTAACATAGGGTAGGCTCGAACCCCTCGGTGGGGACGTATGTGAGCTGTGATGGTGAATTGATGATATCAGAATAAATTATATTTTTGGTTAATTAGCTTTTTGTATTTTGTTTAACGTCAATAAGTGCCTATAAGGGGTTTCAAGGTAATAAGATAGGTATTTGAGTTGTGTTCTAGTTTATAACTCTATATACACGGTTATTTTTTTATCACCCTGGAAAATTTAAGGGACGCTTCACGACATGGTATTAGAATGATTTAAATATAAATAAAAAAAATAACCCCCCTCCTTAATTTTATATTAATTTTTTAAAAAATACAAAAAATGCTGCACTAGTTGAGAGCAGCATTTTTAGAGATTTTTTTATTTTTTTTTATATTTAAAAAAAAAAATTATTTCATTTTTTTTATTTTTTATATAATATTGGATGTGTCCTGAAGCGTCCCTAAAATTTTCCAGGGTGATAAAAAAATAACCGTGTATAGCATGTTAGACAGTTGTATCACCGTAACATTGTCATTTGCTTATAGCGATCCTTCACTCAATATGTCGCGTTGCCTGGCGTTGCCCACTTGACGTTTCGCAACGTCGAACTTCGGACCTTATAAGGCAGTTGTCGTTTTGTGTAACAGCAGCTTAGATGTCACAGTAAATTCCAAGCTGATGTTAAGTCGTAAAGTCGCTTGACGCCGGCAGTTGAAGCCATAAAATATGACTGCAACTCATGTCGTGCGGTTTTACGCGCACAGTTTGATCGCTTTAGAGTGGAGAGGGGTAATTTGGTAAATAATCTGCGGTGAGTAAGCTGTATATTCTATTACTGTTTATTATTGACACTATTGCTATCTGCATTTGCTATCTCTTCATTATTGGGATAGTGATGGCATTTGTTTTAACCCTTAATTACTCGCATGGGGTCAAAACACTTACGCGTTGAAAAAAAGACTGCTTGCTGAGTTCCGAACTGTCCCACGTCCTTGATAGCTTCTTAATATGTATTAACGTATACATTTCAGTATTACTCAAGCTGCAAAGGCTCGTATAAATAATCATATCTCAATTGCGAGGTCGATCTTGAGCTGTTGTTTTTGACAGATGTGCCATACATTAAACGTCAAAATGATGAAGCTCTGACTTGCTCTCTTGAGTGGTGACTTCATGTTTGTATTAGCATTACATTCTTGAAGGAGGTGTGTTGCTTATTATATTGTTTTTATTATATTTCAATAAGTACTACATCCAATGTTTAATTTATGTCATTAATGTAATTTCCTTCTAAACTTATCGGTATTTCCTCGGTATCTATCGAAGAAATACAGTCAATTTGCATGCTCATGTGCGGCGTCATGTCTCTTGTTCAGAAGTTTCAGGACGACAATTCAATCTTCTTACTTTAGAAAAAACGGTACAAAGAAATGTTGGATCGGGATAATAGTATTCTACCAACTACAGTAAAACGTGGGCGTTGTAACAAATGTGATCGGAAAAAAACTACCGAAAATTAGTATTAAAATACAAAATATTCTGGAAATTTTTAAGCAAGGATCATCTTTTGAGAGTGTAAATATGTGTGTTTGTATAATGTGATAGCAGTGATTCGGAACGTTCCTCAAGTTATTGTGAAATATTTAAGTACAAAATGTTAAATCTTGTTAAATATTTTCTGTAGTTTTTTTCCAAAACGGAAATTAATTATAATGTTGATTAGGTATTCTGAATGCATTAGACCAAAGTCAGAAGTTTTATAATTTAGAAGTATTGCGATGTATATACATACGCATTGAAAATATATTTAAAATAACAACAAATTAATAAGAGATACATAAACACAAAATGCGGCCTTATTGCAAGTTCCGCCAGGCAACTTAGGGCAAAGGAAATTTCAACTAAGGTTGTGTTGGAAATTATTTCTAAATATGAAACGTGCCGATTTGCATAATTAAGTAGTGGAAAACACTATTTGAGCTTATATACAATATAAATATAAAACATTATAATCTAAAGATAATCGATCAAGTGGCGCTGTGGACTCGGCACTTGCCTTCCAATCGGGAGGTCCGGGTTCGAGACCGCCATGTACCACTGTGTTTTTCGTTTTCGAATTTCATATGTACATTTGTCTGACGCTCCTACGGTGAAGGAAAACATCGTGAGGAAACCTGCATACATCTGCGAAGAGATTCAATGGTGTATGTGAAGTCGACCAATCCGCATTGGGCCAGCGTGGTTGACTAAGGCCTAATCACCCTAACATAGGGTAGGCTCGAGCCCCTCGGTGGGGACGTATATGAGCTGTGATGATGAATCGATCAAGATCTAAATATAATTAAAAATAACTATAATAAAGAAGACAAAATAAAATTCAAACATGCAAAATTAAATACAAAAAAAATAATTCAACACAGACCCTTACATGCACTTATTGACTTTAAAATCAAATTATTATAATTAAAAAAACAAAAACCTCGTATGTGTTTGTCTATACATTTCAAACATAATCAAGATATCTGCAAATACAAAAAGAAAGAAAAGACTACCTTACACCTAAACCGTACATTTTTCTCAATTGATTTAGGAATTATAAATTCCGTTATTTAATTTCAGGTTTATGCGCCAGATTGATCTTGATCGATTGATCGCTCTTGATATGAATGGTGTTATATTAAAGGATACGAATAATATTTTATCACTAATAATACAAACCATATAGTACAAGATATTCTATAGAGTCTCGTGTTGACTTACCTAAAACAAAAATAAACCATATTAATAATTATGCACATAGGCCGTGTCCGTCCCTTTTGTTTGATTCTATTGAGTAGGGTTATAAAACTATTCAAAGTTTTCTTTTGGTTTCTATGGTTTGTATGAATTTCTCAGAATTGTAAATAACATATTTTATTTACTTTACTCCATGCGAATATATGGGCTATTTTCATATTATTATCTCGAATAGAATATAAATTTCAAACGCACGATATTCGAATATTCTCTTAGATGTTATAAATATACTATTAAACGCTTTTGAAATATTGAAATGTATTTACAAAATCAAAATATACAAAATGGTTTAATTCTATTATTTTAAATTATTTTCAAATATATTTTCCATTTTATTTTCAGTTACAGTTATATCTCTAAAATAACAAGGAAATATAAAGTTAAGTAAGTACATTGTTTTGAAAGAAATGAATAAAAATTATTGTTTCTTATTTATTTATCATTCATTCATATATCACAACTGCTAGTTATTCGATAAACAACTGCCACCATGTCCAAATACCAGATTCGCTGAAGCCACAATATTTCCCAAACAAGAAAAAACACGCAACATAAGGCAACAAATATACACGTCTATACCAACAAATACGAAAGGTAACTAATAGGCAATATTTATTAATTAACACGAGTAGTGAATGAAAGCATGTGAACTAGAGCAGAAATGATAAATTATCTCACATCCCCCGGCACAGGAAAAATCCCTTGATAGAATTATCTGAGGCCTCATTTTCAGGAACTCAACCGAACCATGCGAATTTCTGGGAGCCTAATCATAATCTTACCAAATGTATTGTACTGGAGTAATACTCAACGAGCCTCCGATAATGTAGGTCAAACTCAATTATAACCAACAGGCTTGCGCTTTTCAGTGGTCGCTTCTGCGACTAGATTATATCGGTGACACAATCAATAAGGGAACTGAATATCTTCGTCGTTTACTTAGCAAGAATTTCACGACCGTATCACCAGAATCATTTGAATCTCTTCTGAGTGTTGAAATTAAGTTGTATTCAGCCATAACGAGGTCGAAGGATAGCTGCAGACTGTCCATTAATCATTCCCCGTTTATAATTTACATAAATTCAACGGATGTTGCAGCGTCATCGTCTTAAAGTGCCCAAGAAGAATGCAGTGGCTTTCTCTTGATTATTTCGTCTATAGCAACGGTTCCTATTCAGTGCGGGCGCTTACGATGACAAAATTTATTTTGAGAACCCTTGTCACTTGCTTGGTAATCGAAACTTGCAACTCGGAAATGTCATTTCATCATATACATTATGCTAGATTTCCACCCGTCTTCTATTTTTCGCAGTAATTGTACATTTTTCCCCTCACATAAACACGATCTAGACTATAAAGCACTCTGCGTACAAAACGATTTCACTATTATTAACAATGGACAATGGCGGAATAATATCTGAAAGAATCATTTAGCGTCTACAAATTCCATCATTACAAATGTGCTTAAAATGATATTTTATGATTTTTCCAAAATACACAAACAAAAACGTGATAAAGTCTAAAAAAGTAACATTTCTATGTACGACAGATGACTAAAAGTTAGTTATCAGTTCCTTCGATAATCACTGCGGTCCGATTTGCCGATTGCCTGGCAATGTCGGTTCGAATTAATATTGCGTTGAGAGTAATTACAGCGATTTCGCGTTGCAGCAATATCACTGTGTGTGGAGAATAATTATATGATAGCGATAACTTAAGTCGCAAAGTAGCGTGAGCGCGCTTACACCTAAACGAGACGCGTAAAATCAATTCGGACCGCATTGTCTCTTTGACATTGACATGACATCGTTCTTGTTTGTTCCGTCCGAATGTGGTCCGCTGTTTTGTTTTGATTGTGCGTTGCTTTGCATCTTCGAGTACTTGCAGTTGATTTTCGTACTTTTGAGTAACCCTGGACTGCTCCTGGACTACCGAGATCTCATATCATGACTGCTGAGTAATTCTAGCCAAAGGATTCCAATTCCTGGCGACGTTATTTACAGTTTTAAGAAATAACCTCTTAAAGTTTATGCGTTTATAACTTTTTGTCCAGACTTCGTAGAATATTCATTCTATTATCCTTTTACTTAAGAATTAAACCTCTTTAGTTTGGCATATTGTTCATGATTAGACAAAAAAAAATATATCAACAAAAATTAGATAGGGAGTTTGCCATTGACCTCTACAAAGTAGTTTGGTTTCTGAAGATCATCATCATCTCTATCAAGCAGCAGGTGTGGTAGATGTTTCGAAATAGTAACATAAACATTTTTAATGAAGATATGAATGTAAAAATAAATTACATAACAATAAAACCCTCGTCTGAACTTGACTGAACTTGAAGGTTCTTGCAGCTTACCCTGCTAGTGGAATTTTTAACTTTAAGAGAGCATTCCAGAGAAGTAAGTATAGCTTGAACAAAAAAAGAACAATTCATAATGTTGAAGTGATAAGAAGGACACATAAGCAGCCATAGAAGGATGAACGCGGGGTTTAACATGACAGGTACATAATTACTGAAAATGCGTTCTTAAATAGCCGGGTATTGTAAGAGAAAAAGAATAGCGAATAAAGAGCTTAAAATCTTCAAGTGCTTGCGCTGCCAGTTGGATCAGTTCTTTTGAAGCCCATGTTTAGTTATGGTCAACTTTTCGTAGATTTAAAACGAATTGAATGCAGTTATTCAGCAGGCGGTCAAGTTTATTGAGTAAATCTGTATTCAGGTTGATATAGCACACATCACCATAATCAATAAAATGAGGATCTATTTATACAAGCATTTTCTTAATATCTAGAGATAGAAAATTCTTCAATCGATACCTTAACATGTCCGTCACTCTCTGACAAAAATGCTAGCTAGGAATCTTAAATTGTTAGTTGAATGTGGTCAATATACAGTAAAAGATCCTTCACGTTATTACTTAAAGGTTTGATATTGCTATCAAAAATAATAGGTATGATGTCAATAATGTATAGGTATGATCTGCTGAGACTGTTCTTGAAATAATCCGCGAACCACCTATGATGATAGGCTGGTATTTCTGAGGATTGATTGAGATACCGAATCGCTTCGACCGATGATGATTTGTAAGTCTTGACTGACTTCACCCATAGCGCGATTTATATTGTCAAGATCAGCCTGCGCATAATTATTATATAAATAACATAAATAAAAATGCATAAATTTATGAACATAAAACTCAATAATCACTTTGTAAGCCAACATTCATTATACACCGACCGGAACTGTTACGCTTACCTCAAATCGAATCAACGCTAAAATCAAATGTAACCTTTATGGCTTTGGCTGCAAGGTTTAATTTACTTGTACCATCTAAGTTGATTTCCAATTGAACAGCAGAGGGGGCTCTTGAACAATTGTCTACCCACCTGTCTGTACCGCGTTGATTACTAACGAGCCTCCGAGAAACCACAAAGCAAATGCCGTCTGTCTGTTGCACTTAGAGATAGTCACTTCGAAAGACTGACACAATAAACCAGTTTCAACTAAATCAAAAAAGCAGAATAGATTGTGGTCGAGCGACTATTACGTCTGAATGCTTTTAATCAGTGGTATAATATTGATATACAAGGTTACTTCTGAAGCAGGAGTCAAATTTAGTGTGCATTTTCAGACAAGCAAACTGAATAATGGGTCCAATACTATTGGACCAATCTTGAAATCACGAAAAAAACATCAGCTGATCCATACAAATGCTTAACATCCACTGAATCTAGGGTATAAAAGAAAGAAAAATTTTTATTTTGCCACCACACGACAAAAACACAAAAAATAAACAGAAAACAATACAACAAATAGGTACAAAAATTAATTTTGGTGTTAGTCGTCGTGTGATGCCAAAACTGTGCTCAGCTCAGTATAAGCAGCAAGCGACGGGCTTGCTACACTGGTATTCTGCTGAGCACAGCAGTGACACCTAGCACAGGATTACTTTCACACAATACCCGGCCAACACACAGCCGTATAATTTGTACGTCTGTGGGCCAACATCACCAAAAAAAAAAGATGGCCAAGTCAAGTTGCCATTGCTTCTATAAAAATAAAAAAATAAAAAAAAACACGAAAAAATTTTCACATTTGTTCTCTTTTGTTCACATTTGTTCTCTTTTTACAATTAGTCTGTGATTAACATAATCATTTTGTTTGATATTTCTAAATTTATTGGTTTATCATGGTTCATTACGTGCATTCAATTCTTACACAACAAAACGAAAGTACTGTAATTGTACAATGTAATTTTTTTCAAACATTGTAAATGTTTTCACATATTGGGCGTTAACAATAAGAAAGATAAACCAAAATAAGATCATTTCCACCGCCGTCGCTAAGTGTTCCACATAATAAAGGTTAGAGGATTCGTCATATTGTAATCAAGAAATCTATTGCAACTCTAAAAGATGTCTCTTTAAAACTTTATTAAAAGTGTAACGTGTTTTCAGAGTGCGAATGGGTGGCGGCAAGTTATTCCAACACTTTGAGGCGGCGTATTTAAAAGACCCTCGGAATGCAGCTGTCCTGTGTCTAGGAATTAAGATCATGTATATGGCAGCCCTAGTATGGTAAGGGGTATGAAGCAGCTGATTATTTTTCGGATAAGAATTATGAAATATGTTTTTTTCTGTGATTTGATACAACTGTGTAAAAGTTGCAAATTCCAAACAAATTATGACAAAATCCAAATGTCTTATTGACTTTATAATGACATTTATACTTAATCAGCTGTAAAGGGAAAATAACTTATTTATGAAAAAGAAATACTTGATAAACCCATGTCTCCAAATTTGCTGTAGATATGACAGCTGTTAAAAACTATGACTCTATCTAAAGCCTTTTATTTTTACGATTATTCCAACTGATTGATTTTTACGATGGTTGAATAGATAGAAAATCTAGGGATAAATTAGGACATTTTAGGCCAAATTCTTAATGTAAAAAGTTTTAACGATGAAAAATAACTGAACATTCTGCATCACAAAATGTAATCAGAATATTGACAAATAATTGTCTAAGAAGCAGTTTTGGAAACAACCTATTTTTAATTGAATAGTAACCTTAATACACTTTCTTGAGTATATAGTCAATTTAAAAAGACGAACAAGGATTATCATTACAAGCTCCATCTCGCCTAGGAAAACAAAGAATACCATGAAAACGAAACTCCAAAGGGAGAGAGCCGAAAATAAAGATACTATTTCACAATACGAGGAGCCAACATCAAAGTAGAAACATTAGCGCCCCAGGTTTATCCTCACCTAAAGCTTTTGTAGGATAAACGTTTGATATTTATCAAAGAGAGATGCAAAGTGAATAAATCTTCTTTGCGTTCGTTGTGTAAAAACTGTGTCCAGAGAGAATCGTGTTTGCTCGGAAGTATGATGTAGCGAAAAATTACACGGAATATCATCATCGCATCTCAGATACAATACGCCCCTTACTGTGTGAGGCTTAACTAAAAATAAGGGTTTAGACCGTTTCCGAGAACGGTTAGTGGAGGGCGCCAGAGTTTCGATGATCAGTTTTTTGGTATGCTAATGGTGTCATTATGGTAGATATTCCGAAAGGCGAAACAATAAACTCAGCATACAATTTCACATTTTACACGCCCAAGATTACTAAGAAAGAAAGTGTTCACCAGGATAATGTTAAGGTTCACACATCTGTTGAATCCATTTGATGGATTTCAAATTAATCATTCTGGATTTGAACTACTGCCTCTTAGGGTATTCTCCAAATTTGGCAGCTCCGGACATTCCAAACTTAAAAAAATACCTCGATAGGCGTACAGTTTTATCAAATAAAGAGGTCAAAACTGCGGTTAAACGGCATTTTGAAGACATTGAACAATCTTTTGTTAAAACCGGTAAGTTTAGAAGTTTCTGAAAGTAGGTAGAAGAAATGCATAGAATGAGAATTTTACCAATTCAAGAATATGTTAAGTAAACCACATAAGTAAACCATCTTAATCAGCAAAGTTTTGCAGTTGGGGAATTTTCTTTCGTGACTCTTGCCCAGCAGTGGGAATGATAGACATTATAGATTTGAGCTTAAAATGATAATATTATAACTCATCATAAAATTATCAAATGGTAATGGTTATAGCATAAAATTATTAAACGCAGAAGGAAAAAAATATATCCATCAAATCATCACGAAAGTATAGTCGATGCATCAGTGGACGCCATTAATGTCAAACCTCATTATTCGCACCGCATTCAACGGTTATCTATATTGAAAATCGGGCTAGCCAGAATTTCAATAACCATCGCATACAAAACCACCATCAAAAAGATTTATGTCGCTGCACAGTCTGCAAGAGGCCATTAATGTCCCTCGTAAGCACAAGTAGCAAAATACTCGACGACGTCAAAACATAAAAGGCACCTTTTTATTCGGGGACGATGAGACAGGGAGTTTCTCCTTCGACCTAACACTCACTTTAACTTGACTTTTATCACGGCCCTAAAAATATTCAAGTATTTTATGAAATAATTGAAAAGGTCACCGGGTTAATTAGCCCGTAGCTGTAATCCGTGATTTGGATTTTTTTCCCTCCTCTACAACATCATTAATTCTATGCAAATTTCGAGAAACTTCGTTAATTATTTGACAATGGAGTAATTTGTGTTGGGATTGGCGGTATAATTAGAAAGTTTCACTGTGTGAGTTGCTCTTGTATGTATCTTGAAGGAAAAATGGGATTACCGTATTTCTAGCAATTAAATGACATTATTTATATGAAAGTAAAGGGTTTCTGTTTTACTTATAAAACAAAATCCCTTTACTGTTGTTTTCAAAATATCTGCAATTATTTCTTAATTTTCGATAAGCTTGTAAAGTGAGATTTTTCTAAAGCTAAGAATACATGAGAAAATGTCTACTTAGGAACCTTGAATAACGCTGACCTTAAATTTATCGTACCGCACTTATAATTTCAGTGCGAGCGTTAGTGATAAAGAAGGTGCTTAATAACATTATATCTTATTTCTAATACACATTTCTTTTAAATTAAGATTTTGCAAAGACTTAAAGTTACAAGAGAAGTCTTGTTATTAAACTTATTAACGCCAACCTTAAAACGGTCGTACAGGAGTAATAATTTGAGTGTCTTTAATTATGTCTGAGAGCGAATCTTAGGAATTTGTAAGAAATACTCCAGTGTAAACTGCAAAAATATTATTAGTAAAAATTTTGAGATTTTAAAAATTCTTTAGAATTTATTCTAAAGAATTCTAAAGATAACTCAAAATTCACCATGCGACATAAATCATATCAACGTTACATCTCATGTTTTTATTAGTTGACGAACACAAAATACCCCAGGTATCCTCCATTTTCTGAATGCTTTGCTAAGCAGTATATAATCACCTTAGACGTAAAACTTTGTTTTTCTCACTATCATACCTGTATCAAACGTTCATCTGAACGCGGCACGTCGTCAAAGACACTTGTTAAAACAGTGAGACTCCCCAGTCAAAGGATTGCAATATCGGTCCAATAGAGGGCGCTAATGGGCGTTTACCCGCCCGCATGCCTGTCATCAGCTGTTCGAGAACGGAACGGAGCTCCGTCGATAATTTAAGTACGTTAGATGGAATCGTGCGACTCGCTGTTCGAGCAGAGGCTAGTGAATTGTCTGGTCTACTTAGCCGGGCCTGTTTGCACTGGTATCATTCACTGTTTGACAGCTATTGCGTTCTGCTTACGAATTATCGTTCGGTTTGCGTTCGCCGAATCTAGTTTCTAATTTAGTAGTCTATATTGCGCTCGTGTGATCTCGTACTGTACAGTAGACGGCACGGAAAGACTTACATTTGCACTACGAAAATATCACGAATGACATATAGGCGGTCTAAAGGTCAAACAGCTTAACGCCGCGCTTAATGTACATACATTACATCAGCTAATGGATTTAATTTGAATTAGCAGAAACGATTTAGGATACATTGACAAGTTAATTTGAATAATAATTTAAATACGTGCTGCTCCATTATTTACACTTTACTTAACTTAAACACTATTTAAAGTTAGACACTATTTAGCCCTGGTGTTGTTTCATTCGTTTTAACAGTATAGATAGAGACAGCAACATGTTGAAACAGTGTCTAACTTTATACAGGGCTTTAAAACTTTTTGTAGTAAGACTGCTATTTTTTTTGACTGTACATCCGTTTACGACATCTATTTAGATTCTTGTCAGTAATAAATTAATAAGAATTTCTTGCCACAGCAAGAGCAATTTCGTCTACATTGAATGGGGTAATATCTGAAGCGATATACGCTCGGGGTAATATCCCGAGCATGTCTAAGGTCAAATCGCTTACAATAGAATTGCCCGTATTGGCTTCAGCACCTAACGTGCTATGAAGTAGCCTGCCAATTGTTTCATGTAGACAGTGTTAACAAAGCTGACTGTATAGCCATTGGGTCGCAATTGGCCGGCCATAATTGCTTAAGCCGCCTCTGAAGAGAGATGGCCTATATACTGAAATTTACCTTGCCAGGGTATTGGTTGCAATTGGTCTGCTATGATTGTTTAAGTCGCCTCTAAAGAGAGATGGTGCTGGCAGACCAATTGCAACCTAAGCCTTGGCAAGGTAAATTGCAGTGGCAATAACGATATCTAGATTTTTGTCTGTCACCCTTTCGATTAAGCCGCCAGTGACACTAACGCCAGACACAGAACATCAAAAGGTGATTTTTCCTTAACAAAATTGTTTATGTTTCGAGCTGAATTTCATATGGTGAGCCATTCAAAGGAATCGAGCAGTTTCGCTGCTCTATAGCAACGAAACGCCAGATTTTACATGCTGACCTTGAAGCTTCCTTTTGAATCAATTGTAGTCGATCGGTATTGAGATTGTGATTTTATGTGCGCTTGAGTCTCCACATTGGCACCAAATTAGACCCGTATTGGGCAGATTTTGAGTAAATAAACTCAGTGCTATTAAACTTTTTCAAGAAACAGATCCAATTTGTCGATAGTGCTGCTAAATAAGCGTACGAAAAATCACAATTTTAATGTCGATCGATCGGTATTGATTCGAGAGTAAGTCTACTTCTGTCGCTCGTAATAACGACGGCTCTTGTAATTCAAATGTGTTACTCACTGTACATGTTTCGCAGACGTGTTACTCACTGTACATGTTTCGCCTGCTAATGTTAAAACAAGCAGCTGACATTTTCAAACAATTCAAATCTTTGAACGTTAAAGCAATATTGCCACGCTGAAATTATACAGTTCTCATCTAAACCGGTTTAAGCACGCAAATAGGATGCTTAATGGGTCTTTAAATTTTACGAGCCGCGAAACAGTCTCGTCCAAAATTCATACCAAATAAAGAGTATTATATTCAGAGTATGCAATTAAAGGAATGTATAGGGCATATGGGCTAATGAGTACCTACGTTTTGCATACAACAAAGACACAACAACAATGTTGGCAAATAAGCAGGTTGCCCATCTGAAGTTTAAAAATAAAAACTGACTTCAAAAATACTGAAAAGTTAAAAATAATATAAGAATAGGTACAGACAACATCACACTTCTATATTGAAGTCGGTGTCAAACGATGATCTCCTAGAAAGTCTTAAAATTTGTCACCGACTTCAATATACCTAGAAGTGTGATGTTGTCTGTACCTATTCTTATATTATTTTTAACTTTTCGGTTTTTATTTTTTGTTAAATATTTTTAACTTTTTACTGAATGAAATCTTTTTAGTGAAAGAAATCCTAATTTAATTATTGTACTTGGGTATGCTGATGGTAGGGTGGGCTGGAATTCACGTATAACATACACACAAAACACGTTGGACACACCTAAAAATTTAAGTGTTTTCCTCAATTTTTATGAGATCCCATCATTAGATCCTAACTTTGGTGATCATGGGACCACCCTAGGAGTAGATTCTATCAAATACAAAAAGAATTTTGAAAATCGGTCCACAATTGGCGGCGTTATCGCGTAACATACGCATCGAATTGAGAACCTCCTCCTCTTTTGAAGTCAGTTAAAAAGTTACAGGTAAATTGAAACTAAACCATTGCGAT
Source organism: Schoenobius gigantellus (assembly GCA_963935595.1). Classification (NCBI taxonomy): domain Eukaryota; kingdom Metazoa; phylum Arthropoda; class Insecta; order Lepidoptera; family Crambidae; genus Schoenobius; species Schoenobius gigantellus. The sequence goes on along the minus strand of OZ012554.1, from coordinate 6,415,753 downwards.
CGGTCATTTGGAGAGCATATTGACACGATGACATGACAATGTGGCGCTCTGATTGCTCGAACACATCGGCTTATCTTCGGTCCAGCGGTGGCTCGTTGGTAGAATGATAAGTGGTTACTGTCACATATTATTATAAAGCATGTATAGTTCCTATAAGTTTTGCAAAAATACACCCTCTACAAGGAACCAATGTACGTCGCCAATTTGTGATATAGGATGTCAAGTAATAGTACCCAGTAATTTCACTGCCTATTAGCACAGCTCATATACGCCCTCACCGAGGGGCTCGCTCCTACCCTATGTTAGGGTGTTTAGGTTTTAGTCAACCACGCTGGCCCAGTGCGGATTGATCGACTGCACATACACCTTTCAATTTCTTCGCACATGTAGGTATGCAGGTTGCCTCACGATGTTTTCCTTTACCGTAAGAGCGTCGGATAAATATATATATCTATGACATTCGAAAAACGAAAAACGCATTGGTACATGGCAGAATCGAGCCGCGAACCTCACGATTAGAAGGCCAGTGCCGAGTTTACAGCGCCATCGACGCTCCTCGTGTGTTTCAATATATTTTATTTGTATCTTAGTTAATGTTTGGTTGATTAGATTTTGTATTTTGTTTGATCTCGCTCTTAGGACCAATCTTGCATGACTCAGTGCCTGCCGAAGCACGGAAGAGCTCGAGGCAGAGTCGAGGTGTATTTAATTATTGGTTTAGTAGTATTAAAATCTGGGTTCTGTTCATAGCGACCGTTGCTTAGCTCTGGTAATCGCGACGGCAAGCTTATACACTACTGCGCAACGAGCTGCTCATTTAGATTACAGGCTTAAAGTACGCAGGTCTGCTTTCGAAAATAAAAAGGGAGTACTAACTTAATTCACTTTGAACCGCGAAACTGAAATAAGCCGCCAAGAAGTATCTACTGCGATTAACCGACATTTCGTCTCTTTGTCTCCGCCTTTAATATCCCTAAGTGGATGTGGGCAATTTCACAAAAAGCCAAAAAAAAATGGAAAATCCCCCGTAATTTGCGGGATCACTAGGCTATAAATTAAATGAAAATTATGACGAGAACGGAAAAAAATGAGCAACGTGGTTGAGATAAAATGCTAATTTAGGACGTTATTTAGAATAACGCTTCTATTTAATATCATTGTATTTGTATTGTCATTGGTGTTTTATGAGTGTGATGGTTATTAATTATGCTTTAAGAAAACGTACAATAGTCCATATTGAGCTTTTTTCCCAGCGTTCTTATTGTCCCTTTTTGTCTGTTTGTTCAGGTGGAATCTTGGAAACCAAAATTTAAAGCACTTTCCGATCAGTTTTCGAGCTGAGACTTTCAGGGTAACTCAGAATCCAATAATAATACATTCTTCTTCCATTTCCAGCACTCCAAAGACAGCCTGAAGCGCCATCATCAATTTGGAGAGTTTTCTCAAGAAATATGCGCAACATGTAGTCTACACTACACTTAGCATTGATGTCTCATGTTACCTCTTTATGCTATGGTATCAATACGTTCATTCTCTTTAAGTGCTATTTTTTAGTTCATTGTGTTTGATGAAGATGCGTCCAACGTTTTTTGAGTTCACTTATACTTCTTTCCTCTCAGGCCCGGAGGGTAATTTTGTCCTTTTGAAGACGCGAAAAAACGTAGGTTTTTTAGATTTTTGAAATCTATAATCAGTGTTTACGAGGTGAAATGCATCCACCTCGTCCGTACTCGGGGCAGTCCATGGGTAAAGACAATACGAAAATAAAAAAATAAACGATCAATATTTATTTATAGTAATAATTTGAAAGTTTTAAGTAAATTATCATCTAAATAATTTTTTTTTTGTTAAGCGAACTAAATAATCGAATTAATATAAACAACCTTAATTATGATGATGTTATTGGGTTGTTGTACGCTAGTCTAACAATATTGTATACAATTTCATGACTAAAATATTTAATGCATTTAAGTATTGCGGTGTTGTTATGAGAATTGACTTTATAAATATAATTAATTTTGAAATATGTTTTGACTATGTATAATACATATAATATAACATTTGCATGTTTTAAGTGACAGAATGTGTTGAACTCATCTTATTGTAACAGCTATTTAGAACCATTGCTTTGCAAATAAGATTGCGATTTTGATTACTTAAATATTTCTCTCTCATGTAAGGTAAGAATGGTAAAGATGCAGTATCTGCTAGCGATACTTACAGTGTGAACATTAGGAGCTAACAATAACAATCACAATTCCCACTAAATTTATACGTCTCGTAGAAAATTTAAAAAATAAAAAGTTATGTCCTGTAACTAAACGGTTAGATATTTTGTTTGGTACATTGTATAGTATAGGCTTTGAAAATCACGAGGTAAATTAACACAAGCAAAATTGTCATGTTCAAATCTCCGCCTGTGAGAGAACCAAGAACTTGTGTGGGCGAGCGGTAAAAGAAATAGAAAGGAAAGCACCGTACCTTTAAAGCAGCAACACTCACTCTTCAGCCGGCCGGCACTATAGCTCGCTATTTCTTGTTTCTTCGATAGCTTTATTATACACACAAGTCGCTACTTATTTATTGAGTATAATTAAACACTCGCGGCGAAATCAAATAGAGATTTATCAACTTTGCGAATTTTTATTGCGGAGCGGTGCGTGTGCGTATAGCAAGATCGGTACTCGAGAGAATCTCAAAGCAACGTGAAAATCCAATTCATTAGTGGTTCCTCCAAAACCACAGTATAAATGTAGTAGTAAGAAAACTTCATACATACGCAGCGTGTGGGGTAAGTAATAATAATAATTATTATGTATTTATTTCTGCAAAACACAAATTCAATCTACATATTACTGGTCCCCACACTAGGCTACGCCTGTCCCGTGGGGAACAAGTATGCCTACTCCGCGACGTACGCTTACAACGATGTACTTTTGAAGAAGACTATAATGGAAAATTGCTATGTTTCGCCGCTACCATGTATTAAGTGCGCAGCATACGGAATCTGTTTAAAAAATTAGGAAATATACCCTTTAAAGAAAATCTATCAAAGTGTATAACGTAACGGATGTGGGGACGGAACGGGAACGTGGCATAATATCGTTGGGGCACAATATTGGCAGAGCAAATCGGGAAAAATATCGTCAGCGACGACGTTTAGCACCTGGCGTCACGTGCGTGCCCCGTCCAGACCGGCACTTATTCACTTTGCCATACATTTTATTGAACGATATTTTCAAATCTGCCCATTCCGCTCTATCCAGGGAAAATCAAGTCCCGAATGCATCGGGCTATATTTAAGTATTAAATCGACGGATATGCATCCGTGAGTGGTTATTTCACGCGCGGGGCTCAAGTCGACCAACTATTTTATTTTTACTTTCCCAAAATGGCGCAAACATGAGTTTGGCAACAGCTTAGCGCGTATGCACACTACCGACTATCGATGACCGATTTTTCGTGCGTTAACATATCATACATTTACGAACGTTCCATTTTTCACCCATAATCGGGTCGGCCGGAATTCACCAATATTTTTGATCGACTTTTTGTAGTTCGTATGCGTAGCAAAGTAGAACTCTATTTGTTTCATTTGCCACCGTCAAAAATCGGTCACTGATAGCAGTTGGTCTTGTGTGTTCAAGCTAATTCAACTTGCTTGTACCGAATGCGACCTAAACACGTAGACAATGTATTTGACGGCGTCGCAAGCATAAATATTAATGTGTACGCGTGCGTACACGTAATATAGTGGCCGAGTGAAAATATGCAAATGAAAGCTACAAAAAGTATCAACCTGACTCCAGCATTTTTAATAAACCACATTTGTGATGCAAAACCGTGCGATATGTAGGCACTAGGAGCTGATAGTTGACGGACGCGCAAGTTTTTTACAATTAAAAATCGTCAAGGCAGGACAAAGCCGAATTTGCATTTTATTTCGGTCGCGTGACCTTTTTCGATGGCCTCTTTTCGGCTGTTGTAATATTGGTGTGAGCGGAGCTTTTTTCCGGTTCAGTTATTTTCTCGACATCTTACCAGTTGGCATGTTAGTATAGGTGTGTTGTCAAGTATTATAAGAAAGTTCAAATCAAATAAATCCCAGTTATTGGAGTGTTTTTTAATCTAAGTTTTTTTGCGTTAATAATAGCAAAGTATCACCTGATAAACTCCGAACACAAGCATGTTTATCTACGTATATCCACGCAATCGAATGAAAAATATTCCGTAAGAGGACTAAAGTTACCAGCTTAGCTCTAAAGGTGTGATTCAATCCTGGCAGTTCCGCCGATCAAGGCGGGCAAGCCGCCGCGAAGCGCAGCGCCGCCGTTCGCCAGAGCCTCAGCTACATTCATCGGAATGCCTTTGCCATAAATGCAAAGGGAGCGACCCGCCACTGCCTGGTCGCTGCTGTGCCATTGTCAAACAAGCAAGCATTGTGCGAATTCCAGGAGCGCAGTCACACCTACAGTGAGGGTCTCCACTGAAGTGATAAGACATTGTTGTGACGTTACATAAAATTGAATCTTGAATTGTTGCCCACATAACACGCTTCCGGCGAGATCGCCTATTGTTCTTGGAAACGAGATGAATCTTTGAATTTGTATGAAAATTTGGAGAGTAAAGAGGAACAGAATTGATTATAAAAAAAACAGGCCAATAGTGCGAGATGGACTCGCGCACTGAGGGCTCCGTACAAACTTATCTAAGTACCTATAAGTACCACATATTTACAGTTTTAATTTTTTTTCCTTACCATAAAATATGGTGTAAGGCATTGCTTCTTGCCAAATTTCATTATTCTAGGTCAAGGGGAAGTGCCCTATAGGTTTTGATTTCCTTTTGTGAAATTGTAAAATATCTTTTGATCGCATTGACTTAAAAGTTTGTTTTTTCACAGCTGAAACAGACCGTAGACATTCTTATTCTCAGTTTAGCATACCAACGCGTTCCTAAAAGATCTTGACAGACAAACTGATAAATGGACAACAAAGTAATCCTATAAAGGTTCCGTTTTTCTTCTTGAAGTACGGACCCCTAAAAAACAAAAACAATACCCATACCAACATAATTCTAAGCAATAATACGAAGCAATCACACTCAACAGAAAAAAATTGCCGAGTCCGACACGTGGAGCCGTTTGCTAACGTCTCAATGACGTCATAAATATGACCGAGTGACGTTATCGTCACGGTTATTCCCCCCAATAAGTCCCCTTTTATGTTGCACCTAGAGGAAATTTAACAGCAACAACCCATTAAATAAACTCTGTGAGTTATTGCAAATAGAAAGTTTATCGGCGCTATCAAAATTATACGACTGAGGCGTTTGAAGCCGAACGCGCATCTGGTGGTTTTTTTCAAATGGAATGTTCGAGAGGGCGAACAGGTTACTCGTAAAACACGGGTTTTCCTCAATGCACTCTGAACTGAAAAATGAATGAATCGATGAGACGCGGATTCAAACCAGCCCTTGGCGAATTTTTTTCTTTATTGATTAATTCATATTTTAATTTATTTTGCATTTTTAAAAAAAATGCAAAGTTCTATATATACAAAATTATAAGTTTACTTTATTCTTTAATATCAAAAGAGATCAATAAGTTCATTTCTAGGTAAGATCATTTCTTCGGAGCGAGAGGTCTCATTCTGAACTATTCAATATTTTACGTTGGTTGGACACATAAATTAAGAGGCTGACAACTCTGAGCTAAGCTCATCGAGCCCCACTTAAAACTTTTTTTAGCAAAACCTGTTAAATATACCGTAGTGAAAAATTTATGTTACTCTTAAAATATTTCTAAGAATATCCATGTCCCCAAAACAAATTGTAATCAAAATTTCTCGTTAAAAAATGCCAAAGACATCCATCAAAAATAACTTTCAGAAGAAAATCCGAATTATTTAACAAAGGCTATTTAATGATTTTCAGCGAATTAACTCGCTACACTTAATTTGATAATATTGATGTTTCAAAACCACAAAGAAGTTACTGGTTTCTTTTAAAAAAATATTTTGATTTTTTCGCTCAATTTCAATATCGCATCGCGCTCGTAATCCAGTAGAACAACTCTCGTTGGCGTTATTCAGCCTCTTAAGAAGTTTGTTGGCTATTTATTTATTTAATTTATTTACACTTTATTGCACAATAAATATGGTATAATAGGCGGCTATGGTCGTTCTCGATGAATTTATTGTAAACAGAATTTATTGTAGTTTTAACGAAAACAGAATTTATTGTAGTTTGCACGAGAAATCGATAAAATGGTTACTTTTTCTGTTGAACAGAACAGTTATGGTTCCGTGAATTCGTAGCAGCAAAGTCTCAACTAGACCAAGAAGCGAAGGAGCTACATACACTAGCCTACAAAGAACGCGCCCAACCCGTGCGAAGTTTCCAAGTATTTACCTACCTCTTTTTACCTTTGAAGCCAAAGTTGACCTTATTCACTGTTAGGTAATAACTTTGTATAACATACAATTAAGACACGTTGATAGATATCGTGAATTTAACTTTTGACTAAGGAGTACAAGCAGTATTTTACTTTAAAATCATCTATAAACTTACCGGTCCAACTAGCTTGATATAAATAAAAATGAATGCGAATAATAGTTGAATAACAACTTAACCAAGGTGACCTTGCCTGTGAGTGACTTGTCTTAACACTCCCTGGAGTTCGGTGAAGTGTCGAGTCATGCGGTAATTCCGTAATCCTTGAGTAGTGGAAAGCAAATCTTTACAGGAGTAACTAAAGAGTAAAATTGTAAAGAGAGGCTATTTCATTTATCACATGTACCTATTTAATTTAAGTATTCTTTTTTTAGACTTTTTCATACAACTATGTTTTCGTTGGTTAGTAAATAAGATACTTAATGATTCATTAAAATCGTAACTTGTATTTCATATAGGTACATTATTATACTATACAATCTATGCATACGATCTAAGTCACGGTGATGCAATAATCGTCAAAATATCTCCAAAACAAACTACGTAGTGAATTTCAAAGCTCATCACATGACTATGTTAATAGTCAAATTCAGCCGCTGATTTAATGTTTTAATTTTTGACCCTCAACTATGCTAGTGGATACGGGTGTAGTAATTGAAAACTGCTAACCATAAAAAAAGGGACGTTCTTCTCTATCGATGATATTATAATCGTTGTTTTTATCGATACACATTGAAAAAAAAAAGACTGATTCTAAATTAGCATTGTCATATTTAAATAATAAACTGACTGAAAAGTTAAAGCATTAAGAGTTGTAATAATAGTGTTCGTTAATAAGTTTGTAGTTAACAAAGTGGTTAACAGAAGATCCTTTGCATAATATAATAGAGAAAGTTTTACTGTACTTTACAACTTGATGTAACTGTAAAATTTTGGGTAAACATAAGTAATTACTTATTCGTCATAGCTCAGCTTAAACTTTTGGGTCTAGATACTTACGATTTTGCTTAGCGATACATAAATAACCTGTGTCACGGTAAGTAAGACTTGTTATATTACTTACAGCCTACAGAGTGCTGGCTCAGCTAAAAAACTTTCGCTGTATTTTAAGCGTCAAAGCTATATAATCGCTTGTACCATATCTGATGTAATTAATAAAAAATAGGCAATAAATACCCAAAACATATATTTGTATTAGATATGTTTTTAATAATAACAGTCGATTTTCTTTTCGTATGCAGTTACAAAGAGCGTTGTTGGCACTGTGTACTCGGCACCGGCGTTCTAATCGGGAAGTCCGTGGTTCTATCCTGCCATGTACTAATGTACTTTTCGTTTTTTTTAATTTCATAATTGTACATTTGTCCGACGCTCCTACGGCGAAGGAAAACATAGTGAGGCAAACTGCAAACATCTGCGAAGTAATTCAAAGGTGTATATGAAGTCCACCAATTAGCACTTGGCCAGCGTGGTTGATTAAGGCCTAAACATCCTCTCGAGCCCCTCGGTGAGGACATAATGAGCTGTGCTAGTGATGCTAAAAAAATAAATTAGGTTTTTTAATAAGCTGAAAAAAAAGTGTCCGAATATATAATAATTATCAGTCTGAATAGAGTATATAACTTGTTTATTTTTATATATTCTGCTAGTTGAAAATTAGAACGAATTTTTAAAAATAAGAAAAAAAAACAACGTATATAACATTCCAGCTATTTTACTATAAGTTAAAGTCTTAAAAGTATGTATTATTTTTGTTAAGTGATAATAATTTTGTTAAGTAATATTGCTAGTGCAAGTTTAATGGCCCAGATTTATCACTGTGTTTGTGACTCTAAATGCAGAAATAAATTCATTGTGCTGGTGCTGGTGCATTAACGCAATCACATAAGCATTATGAGCGTTTGACATTGTAATGCGAAATATTTGTTCATACAATACATCGGTACATTTCGCCGGTGAATACGGCATCATTTATGTAAAAAAATATCGGTAAAATGATTTATAAGCAAACTGTTCTTGAATCACCCTGTCTCGAATTCCATAAATACCACTATCCATTTAAATGTTATCTATTGTAGATGTTAAATATGTCCTCGCAAAACTCTTCTCACAATAAAAACAAGAAATCTGTCCATAGGTATTTTCGTTGAGCTTATATTATTTTAAATTCAGATGCCGAATAAAAGTTGCTTGTACATTTTGTACAAAAATTGCGAAGGTTCGAACAATCTGTATCTATATGATACTTTTATGGCATTTCCTTTTGTCACAACGTCAAAGCTTTATCGTTCTAGTTTAAGTAGTTCAATGATTTGTGACAATTCTGCGAATTTTTGTTACTATACAATCTTTAGTAATACCACCTACATATATTAAATGAATTCAAAAAATTCACTTCGGACAGGTTTGAACCTGCGTCCTTAAAATACCGCGTTGACGTCATGACCACTAAACCACCCTGAATTTATCCAACCCGAGCAAATTTTTGGAATTATTAATTTTTTTACCATGTTAAGGCAAAACGGGCATTATTCACAGATGACTAGTTACATCATCCGATCAAGATATCTTTTTTTAGACATTGCGACAAATGGTTATTAAAAAAGCAAACTTACTAGGTACAGCATATTTAAAAACAAAATGCAAAGTAAAATTACACAATTACAAAAGTCATTGATAAAATGTAAGTATATTTTGCTGCTTATGTAAACAAGTAAATGACAGTAATGATTTGTGGATTTCGATATTATCTAAAACCACATACATTTCACTCGCAAAATGTTTGCAATACAAATAAACAGTTTGTATTCTCGACTTAAGCCACCTAAGTAGTTTAAGTCGAGAATACAAAATGTTTACCGATTTAAAACTGGTTATAATAAATAAATTTCAAATTTTCTTCTATTATATCAAATAGGACATAGCTAAGCCATTTTAGTCTACATTTAAAAAAATGTCATTTACGTAACATATTATCGACATTTAATTGGCACCGTCAGCCGCACATCACTACTGTCTTCGAAACTCCCGTTAAATCTGCCAAATTTAAGTGCCGGGCAGCCCCTGCAATTTATTCTGACCAAGGCAACCCGCAACTTTGCCGGGTATTTGCATATTTTCATCATATTTACCGTGGTCACTAACCGAATTAACATTACTTAATGATTTTATTATATTTGCAGAGGACAGCCCTCCGCTTTTACATATTAATGGAATTTTTCAACTTGTCAAAGCAAACGGGACTAGCCAGGGTGTTTTGTAATTACTAGCCGCGTTATAAAGTCAGTGTTTTAATCGCCTTTGTGGTTTGGGAGTAATATGTTACGGTCCTATGAGACTAAAAGTCCATTTACACGCTGGCCCAGTGCGGATTGGTCGACTTAACATATACCTTTGAACTATTTCGCAGACGTATGCAGGTTGCCTCGCGATGTTTTCCTTCACCGTAGGAACGTGCAGCAAATGTACATATGATATTCGAAATCGAAAAACACATTGGTACACGGCGGTCTCGAACCGCGGATCTCCCGATTGGAAGGCAAGTGCCGAGTCCACAGTGCTCTCGACTCTCGCTTTTCTCTTTTATCGATTAATTGTTAAAGAATATTGTTTTATTTTTGTATCATTGCAGTTTTTCGTGTCTCGTGTTTTGAAAAAAGGCGTTTTAATACACGTGCGCACTTGTCATTTGACACTAATACCGTGTCCCGGTTCGTGAATAGTGACTACTCCCCACACTTGTATTAAAAGTAGCATAGAAAATGTAACTAAACTATGTGGGACCATTCAATCGATTTAAAAAAAACGAAAAGAGGGAATAGTCCCATAGAATTTAATGTTTGTCTTGTATTTTAACAATTTTCCCATACTAATTCATTTTTTCTTCATAATTATCCTTTTTCATTATCCTGACAAAGAATTTGACTATGATAAGATAACATTTAAATACAATTAAATGTCTCACATTCTTTTTCATTTATCTGACGTCAAATTTGATTATACAACAAGATAATATTTAAATACAATTAACTGTATTAAATCATAAATAAATCCGTAGCAACGATAGAATTAGCGCCATAAATCATAAATTAGATCCTCATCACAAGATTCCCATCGTCCATTTATGATGTAGGGGTTTAATTAGATGATATTAATGAAACAGTGGATTACGTAAGTGAAATTTAGTTACGAAAGCGAAATTAGGTATAATATTAAAATTTGATTGTTTATTTATTATCCAATTAATAAGATGCAACGCGAAGAGATTCATTAATTAATTTTTAATTATTGAACACCCTATTTATTAAGTAAGTAAATGAGATGTTGCGTTACTCTGAATTATAATACAACATGCAAGTAAAACTGCTAAAATATAGTAATAATCATAAAGTATAAATTCATACACAAAAATCTTTTTTCAAAACAGACCTTTACAGGCACTTATTGACGTCAAACTTAATAATAAGTAACTATGTAAAATTTTGTTTAATACAGCATTGTGCTTGATGTCACCTGGTTAAAATCTGGAGGTATGGGGCATTTCACTCAAGAGACGCCCACCGCTGGAAATTGGATCCTGTGCTTCTCGTATCCAGTGGTTATCTGAGACCATTACCAGGTTGTCAGTCCATCCAATGAGGGGCTCAAAGCTGCGTCTCCCGGTATAGGGCTGCTATTCAAGGATCTTTTCGCTTCAACGGTTGAGTTCTGCGAGCAATGTCCTGCCCACTTCGAGTTAAGGCTTCCGATTCTTAAGGCTTTGTTGGTAACTTTAGTTTTCCACGGATTGCATCTGCATAATCGAGATGTTATGCATATTTCTCTATCGATATTTCCGATTCCTTATGAGACATATTTTTTGTTAAGTTAGGGGTTAGACTACTAAACCCGGTATGGTGGCACTATCTTGCCTAAGTTTGTTGCCAGACTACCAATTTTAATATCATTGGTGCGTCCTGAAAATTAGAGGTAGGATAGTCGGTTCCTCTGTGAAAACTCGTTCGAAGTTATGAATCATATAACTTATGATAAAGCAATGACCTAAAGATGAGTAACGTTCGCTGTGATCCATGATGGGTGACCACGTTAAACAGTGGGTCCTGTGCCTGGCCTCGCATGGATTGTCGGCGAGCCGTCCCATGTGTTTGAGCAGACATCAAAATTTGTCCACTGTGATATCTCCGACGCAGTCGATAAGGCTGCCTTTTCACCAGAGATGTGATATGCTATACGTTGCTATGGACGCGTTTGATATTCACCAACCAATTCATTGGTCTACAAAGAACGTGCAATAACGGAAACAGGTTCTACTAAGCTATTTTTTATTTGGATGGATGCGTGCTATGGATGGTCTTGAGTGATGCATGTAAGTGCAGAGCAGAGTACCTACAGTATATCTTACTCATTCCGCTGCATAGCTTAGGTGAAACAGGTCACTTAGAGCCCGTTCCCACTTATCCGATCCGTCTTTTTGCCCTGAAACCGGACGCCGGACGTGGGTGTTAACATTATATCCGATCAGTCTGTTTTGCTGGAAGGTCGGCGGTTCGACTAGCCGTTTACGTTTGTATTTCGTACGCGATGGACGGCGACGATGATGTTCTTATATTGTGGTGGTATTTGAGACGAATGAGACGAAAAAGAAGTAGAAAACGAAGACAACATTGGGTGCATCCTATACTTCGAGACAGATTTTCAACAGGGACATTTGAAACATTGATGGGTGAATTATAGAATAATGAGGCGAAGTTCTTTAACTACTTTCGAATGTCTTTTTCCTCTTTCGACGATCTCTTGGGAAGAATTTCAATGGACATAAAATTACAAGACACAAGATTTAGAGAGTGCATTTGTCCACAACAAAGGCTGTCCATATGTTTAAGACTTATAGATGTACTCGTCTAACATTTTATCCCACAATACGGGTTTATTTTCAACTAGTGATATTAACGCGCAAGCGTCCACGTCCATTTTGCACGAGCACTGACGCCGAATCTCGTCTCGTCTTCAGTCTTGACTCTTGACGCAACATTCGTTCACACTCATCCGATCCGGGCGTTTTGACTGATCGTCGCAGTGGCAAAACGTCCGTCAAATAACTCGGATCAGTCTTTTTTCCCGGATCAGTCATAATGTGAACAGCTCCATACAAATTGTACTGCCACTGGCACATCCGTCAATTTAGACTCACCGAGAAAGAAGAGTGATCGGATAAGTGGGAACGGGCGCTTAGTTTCGTAAATTAACTTTCTCATCTTCGCATTATAGCTGCATAACAGGTCAGGAGGACTGGTATCTTTGCTTGGAATTTCACTTCAGTCTTCAGCCTTACTGTAACTTACCAACAGGTGATATAGATTCTCTGCCATGAAAAAAAATATTGAAAATTTCAAAAAACATCTACACAGTCGACACACGTACGTAAACAATTGAGCCAGCATCTCACTTTATATTCCGATACAAATCGGCGATGCGGGCTCCGGAAAAACATTAAATATATTTATCCACTCCGCGTACAGCAGATATAGGTGTTCGTGTAAACTTGGCATCAAACCATGACTCCAGACAGTACATCGGCATTATAAAAAGCGATTGTCGCATTGCGCACTGGCGCTGCAAGTCGTTTGCGCCGAGGCACCGGAGACAATGCTCGCGTCTTGTAAACACCCGAGTTGGGACGTGGAATATTTACAGATAAGACATGAGCCAACACACTTGCTTCTGCTTCACGAACACTGCTATAACAAATTTCTGTGTTTCTTTAAAAATTACGGTGTCGTCGCAACCTTTGTAACACTACCATAGTTTGGGTGAATAATGAAATGATACTTATACTGAAACAGTTTTAGAAATACACGATTGTTTTGTCTTCTCTTTATTAAAACTGACAATTTGAAGAGGCGGCCATTTTGAAGTCAACGCCTTCAAGAACATTGAGTATTAAATGCATTATTAAAACGATCCACGCAAAAAAGATGATGAACAAACAAACTATGTTTATACCTATATTCAGTACAGTTAATATACAGAAATCGAACGAAGATAATAATTATAATTTATTTATACATCTCAAACAATCTTAGTTAGCAATTAAATGATATTGAGAGAAACTGGTGACTGAACTAAGTGGGGCTTGTATTTCAGTGCACCAGTGCCCTTCTCTTCGCAATGTGAAAAAAAAGGAAGAAAGAATGCTTTATTTCGACGCACACACACACACACAATGTGATTGAAATTTCAAATACAGTAGAAGAATAATCAAGCGTCGGAGCGTCGGATGCGCTGTGGACTCGGCACTTGCCTTCCAATCGGGAGGTCCAGAGTTCGAGACCGGCATGTACCAATTTCATACGTATATTTGTCTGATGCTCCTACGGTAAAGGAAAACATCGTGAGGCAACCTGCATACATTTGCGAGGAAATTCAGAGGTGTATGTGAAGTCGACCAATCCGCACTGGGCCAGCGTGGTTGACTAAGGCCTAGACACCCTAACTTAGGGTAGACTCGAGCCCCTCGGTGGGGACGTATATGAGCTGTGCTGATAATGAAAATGATGATGACTAATATAAAGCTGCAAGCAATGTTAATAAGAAGAAATAAAATTTAGCAAACACTAATATCAACTTACTATTAAACAATATTTATATTTATTTATCTTGGGTAGATTAAACTTGTATTAAACTTACGACTAAATACTAGAAATAAGGATTACATTTCAAACAAATAAATAATAATATGCACTATCGAAATTGCTTTAATTTAATGTGCAACATGTCGACATACTATGTTTTACGAACATATCAGATACCTACAAGAAATAGACTCAGTAAAAATAAACTCTTCATAAAAAATCTTAAATTTACGACCTAAAAGGCAATGAAAAAGATAAAAGACAGCCGCTCGCCAATGTTTGAGAAAAATCTTTTCAAATAGCCATTCGAAACAGCAACATAGGACCGGCTCTGGACTAAGCGGAACGATGCTAATGTTTTATGGACCTTCAAATTTTTCCAAGCAAAAGGCCCTAATTTTACGTGGGAACCTTTTTCCATTACCCAATAGGGCTTAAAATGCCCTTAATAAAGGGTTAAATGAATCACTTTAAGCACTCACTCTCAACAAAAACCTTTTGGCGTTAATTAGAAAAAGCGATAAAATAAAATGTACGTTTTACGTCCATTCTTTGTGCATAATAGAAGGTGTGTCGTCTGTAGCTGACTTCAAAGGGAGAAATCCTCAACATTAAAAACCTAATAGCATCCCATTATTGATAATATACGGAGTGGAGACTACAATACGACAAATACTTCGTGATAACTCCTAAAGTCTGCATAAAAAAACATTTTTATAATTTCGATACTAAGGAAAACTTAATCAATCCAAATTACTATACGAATTTACATTGGCCAGTGTTTTCGTTTATTGTTTTCTTCTAAAATCTTAGACACGTTTAATACGAGTCTAAGATGTTAATCTTAATTTTGCACCTGGCTGATTTACCTAAACAGATAAGAGATTGTGAGCACCACCTATACACTGATGATCTACAAATATACAAGTCATTTGAACCCAATGACACAATACGAGTTTACAAAATAAATAACGAGACTTGGATCGTATAGCCGAGTAGTCGCGGGAGAATGGGCTAGTCCTGAATGCTGACAAGAGCAAATTAATAATAACTGGTGGGAAAATTAAGAGCTTGTAACCCAATAATAGAAATAGAAGGTGAAAGTATTGAACAATTACATGAAGTAAGAAATCTTGGTGTACTTATTGACAATCATTTAAAATTTGAAAGCCATGTAGTCAACACTGTCAAACAATGTTTATATAGGTTGAGAGTATTGTATCGGGTGGAAAGATGTTTGAGTGTGGACCGGAGAGAGCTAAAGACATAACCTATTGGTTGCCAATAAAGTGATTACTAAATAAAAGATAGAAATCACGAAAATTAAATGAAATTGCTTTCAGCACGGAACAGAGGTAGCCGTTGCGTGCGCGACACAGGTATGCGGTAAGCTCCGCGTAACAGAACATGTTCTTTCCTCCCCGAATAAAAAAAAATATTATTTGATGCTGTATTAGCAAAAGCTTTTTTCATTAGACAAAGAAGACAGTGATGTTTTTAGACTTCCGCGATTTGTACACATTTTAAATAAAATTAACTGTCAAAGTCATCCCGTGACCACGGCCTGATGCAATTCGGCCGAAACGTAGGGAAACAGTAAGTCAATATAGTTATTGTTTACCGCGAAATAGACCCGAGTTAATTTTATTTAAATAACAGTGAAGTTGTATTTCAAATAACTTTAAAAACCGCAAAGCCTATAAAGCTTTTGTTACCGGCTAGACAGAGTTCCGACATAGACTGTGACGTCGTTATACACGTCCGTCAGTTAATACACATTCAAAACCTATCTTACATACAAGACAGATAATATTATGACGTATAGGTTTTAGTGGCTAATAACTTCTTTATTTTTCACTAGCTGACCGTATGCAACTTTGTTTGCATTATAACTATCTTTTCCCGTAGGAAAACTTTTCCCGTCAGATTTTTCCCATAGTAGAATTACCTTCCTTCCTCTGGTCTCGAACTATTCTTATACCATCTTTCAGCAAAATCGGTTCAGTAGTTTCAAAGCCTATTCAATACAAATGAGCAAACAATCAAATCTTTCCTCTTTATAACAGTAGTAAGTATAGATTGTTATTTGACTGTTTCTTTACGATATATTAAGATTTTTAATGCATTATGATGTGTTATCAATAAAATTATAATAGCAATTCTATGCATTTGATGAGCACTCGTTTTCAACTGACGTTAATTTTACCTGAAATAAACACAAAAAAATACGACAAATCAGAGAACATTAGCATTTCGTTGTGGAACATTGTATTAGTTTTTGCATTAGATTTTCGTAACAGGGTCCCTACTGTAACATTATTGTCTTATCGCATTTCCACTGTTCTTCTTTTGTTTTCAATTCCGTTCCACTAACCCTTTAGCAGTTTTTGCTATGTCAATGTTACTTTTTAAACTAATTACACCACCAGAAGTTCCGATTCCGTCTTAAAACATGTTCACTCATTCCTTATCTAGATCGTGAAATACTTTGTAACAATTTTCCTTTTCTTCCTGGAGACTCTCTGTCTGTTATAAGCAAAGGCGGTTCTCCGTCTTATGGGGCGTAATCGGCTTTTCTTTAAATGAAAACTCATCGAACAACCGCAATAAGCCGACAAACAGACGTTGTATTTTCACCGGATTATAGCTTGTTGCAAGTAACAAATGTAAATTGATAATATGAGTAGATAAAACTCGTATCTTTAATATGAGCGCTCCACATTCACGCGAGATTCTCGGCGAGAGTCTCGGCAAGAATCTACGCGAGAACCTCGGCGAGAACTTCTTGGGTACACACTTCTCGCGAGATTTTCGCGAGAAGGTAAAAGGCAGGGTTGGCACAAAATCAGTGATTAAATCAAATGTCTTTATTTTTGTGAATGTATTTTTATGAATATCTATTTTCCGAGTAAATCAGATATTTCATATTTCAGTGTCATTATTGTAATTCTTGATTAAAAAAACTAATTTTCCAGCCTTTTGGTCCCTAGTCTGTGACGTAATTTCGAGTGAACAATGCCAAATGTAAAAAAAAACTTTCCACTGATGCTGAGGAGGCTATCGCTCCAAATAGTTGCCTCAGAACTGGGTAAATATTTAATTTTTCCTCTCCCTCTTTAGTTTCCGCAAAATAGTTGCTTACTTATTAAAATTAAAAACGATAAAAACAAAAAAATAAAAAAACATGATAAATTAGGATTTATTCAATAAATCATGATTAATTGGATTTTATAAAAAAATCATGATTTTTTCCAACCCTGGTACAAGGTTCTCAATATAGTTCTCGCGCCTTTGTCTCGCGCCAAAAAGCTACAAAAGTCGGAGAACTACGCGAGAACAGGCGAATCGGATCCACATTCACGCTTCTCGTGTTGTTCTCAATATACTTCTAAATAATTACAATTAAAATAACGTTTGCAGAAGCACCAACTTTAATAATGTACAGTTAGTAGTGATTTGAGATATTATTTTTAATATTAGCTTCTGAGTGACCACAAATTTATCTCTAGGTCCTTCCAGTTAAATCAGTCCACAGGTATTTTTAACTTGTTTAGTTACGACAAAATAAAAACGACTCCAATTTTCACTATTCGATACTTCAGTTCCGAGTTAAACTATTGTTTCTAATTACCTACATAATAAGCGCGTCTCCACAACACGTCTTCCCGAAACATATTCCGAAAAATGATTTTATTTATTTAGTGTCAGCATAAAAGCATTCTACGTCTTAAAAATAAAGCTGCAGGCTCTCGTGAAAAATACTGTACAGTAGCTTAGCGCCAATGGTGCCAACCTAACGGCGACCAGTTTATTAAGGCGGCAGATGGCAGTGTGGCCGGGTGGCAGCGTGCGGCGGATTTTAGAGCTCCAATTTTATTTTGCACACGCCGAAACGGATAGCCTATGTCGGCATTTAGACTAGATATTGTCAACGCGAGGGTATTTACGGGCAATGCTAAAGTCATTCGTGTGACGCATTCTGCTCTCGGAGCGTACCCGCCGCGTTTAATTTGCAGCATACATTGGTCGCATAAAAGGAAGTTGTGCACGGGATTCGCTGAATAGTTCGTGCATGAGTGTGGTGCAAGAGTTGAATTTACTAACATTTTTCAGCTGAATAAGAGTCAATTTGACATCCGATTGAGACAGAAATTTGCGTAGATAGATATAAAAATGGTTTTGCATAATTAACAAATCACACATATTAGGATATAATGCATACACAAACTACGACACGGTTAGCGCAGACGTCGAGTGTACACCTACTGCGCAACGGGTCGCGGGTTCGATTCCCGTACGGGAGAAATATTTTGTATGGCCCACAGAAATCTGTTCCGATCTGGTCGTATGTGCATGTGATATTCTATGTTTGTAACAACACCGACGACACAGGAGAAAATCCTACAGTGGTGCGACGTTTCTTTTTTTTAAAAAAAGGTAAAACTGTAAAATAGGCGGCATTATCCGGTCAACATACACCTTGCGTACCTCTACAATTTGTAGTTGACAATATTACTTGTAGTGCTTAAGTATTAAGAAAATCAATTCAAATTATATTTTCTAAAAGCATAATTTGGATATAAAATGATATGGATTGAAGAGTAGAAACGATAAACATTTTTTCATAGAGAATCTAGCAAATGACTCCATCCCATCGCATGATAAGTGAAAGCGGAGTCTAAATATGAAAATAATAGTGCAGAAGACTCACTACCCTAGCCTTGCTGACTCGCAGGGGGCGTGGGGGGAGCCACTGGCTAAGATTGTAATGATTATGATGGATAAATAAATCTTTATAAGATTATGTCAACATTCCTTTCCTGCAGATATTGGAAAACTGACCAATGACAGGTTTTACAATATCCTATTCATTTTTGTATTTGTTTGGTATATATAGAATTTTGACGTATTTCGTATGGAGCTAATTTCAAAAACTTATCGCTGGTACCCAAACCTACAGATAAAATATTAAAAAATGCGGTAAGGGAGTTTACCGCGACCATATATCTCTGCGAAGCGATGTAAACCTTGAGACAAAGCCCTCTTCTATATGACGTGGTAAGCGAATTCCTTCTGTACCCAGCAGTGGGACGGATAAGAGATAAGGTGATCGATCAATGCCAGCATTTTCCATAGAAGAAGAATAAAAAACAAATCAATACACTAACAATGTCAATCGCCGAACTCACTCAACTGCTTATAAAAATCCGCATTGAACACATTTCTCATCCATCAACTTTTTATAAGTAAGTAAGCGTGTTTCTGTCATCATTTCCATATTGAAGAAAATATTTCGGGCCGACTTGTTACGCAAGTGACAGATTATTTTAAGCCCATAAGCTAGTCATATAGGGGGAGGTGGGACAAGTGATGCGTTCAACATGACGATTAATGATGTGAAGCTGTTTATTTCATTTATTTATACTCTGACATACCTTGTAAACTAACACAATACTAACACACATAAATATGATACAATTCTGTTAGTATATGGTACTTAATAAGCAATGTAAGTAAAATAATGTCAAGTTATGTTCGCCATGATCGGATACTGATTGGTAACCAGAGAAGACATTTTTATCCGTGGCGGTATAACTCATGGAATTAAATTTTAAAAATGATATATTTCTAACGGAAACTAATATTCAACTTGGTAAGCCAGTTATTGGCTGATTGGCCATTGGAGACATATCTAGCTTTCCGCTCGCACCCTAAGGGGGTAATTCCAATAAACCATGAAACACGGGTTCAATGAAATGTTTTCAAGAGCATGAATCTCAAGTTTTACCAAAATCGTTGCTAATTTAAAAAAAATCTATACAAACTTGAAACCCCTATTTCATCCCTTTAGGGTATTTTTTTTTTAAATCCCTTCTTAGTGTGCGTCCGCATTTTGAATTAAAATAACTGTCCAAATTTCACATTTCTACCATTAGCGGTTACGGCTGTGCGTGCGTCTATAGATGGGAACATCTCCTTTTATATATAGATAGATATGTAGGGACACAGTAAGCTAAAAGTGCATCCTTCCTGCGACCAGTCAGTAACTGATCAGTCTACTGGCAGACGGGGCGGTTGCTTCGGTACTCGTGTGTTTAACTTGCCATTTGTTAATTAACTTTTTATATGGTGTGAGACGATTAATGTCGTAAAGTTAAAACAGTGTTTAATGATTTTTCCATGCAAACAAACAAATAATTATAAATACACTGAAACAAATGGTAGCTTATCAAGTTAAAATTTTGCTTGTTTGAGTAAAATATAATAAAATTAATCATCAACATTTTTAAAACTACAAACCACAAATGATTATGACAATCAATTTGAAATGATTGAACGCTTAATAAGAATAACATAATATTCAAAACAATAAACTTTCTTATTTAATTTTGGTGACGTCACCTTTGTAAACATTTATAATTGTTAATTCTAATAAGATAAAATTATTAATCATATCAAGTTTTGCGACTTGCCAAAAAAGTGATCAAGTTCTTAATAAAATCCACAAACATCATAGTGACATTAAAAAGTAATCTTACTACGGCCAACCAACTATACTTTATTACTGTAATCATGCACCTTTGTGCGCTCGTATATAAATAAGTTGCATGAATGAAGGTAACACATTCTTGATACATATTATCATTTTTTTTTCAGTGTAGTAACACATATATAGGCGATCTAACTAATCACTTGCAGCTCTGAATTCTGATTGGGCATTTGAATTGATATCAGATAGCAATCACAGTATAAGCACGATAAGGCGAATTCTGGTACTGTGTAGTGAACAGGGTCTGGTCCAAACCGAAATTTGCGTTTCTTTTTTAGACGTATGAAAGGTGTTTTGAGATATTCTTGAGATATACGTTGTACATACTCATTAGTTTTGATGTAGTTCATTCTTTCTTAGGGTTCCGTTCCTCAGAAGGGACAACGGAAACCTTATAGGATCACTTCGCAGTCCGTCTATCCGTACGTCTACCAAGACCCTTTTTTTCGGCTATGATCTCTTCCAGTTGTGAAAAAAAATCATAGGATATGACCGTTTATGTCGTAGACTTTTGCAAATTTTGCGATTGTACACGGAAATCACAACCTAAACTACGTTGCATCCCGTTGACAGCGACTCGTAAAATTTAGCAAGAAGCAAGGATTTATAGTACATATAAAGGAAAACATGTCAAAACCGTTAATGACAACATATCTAGGAACTTACACACTTAGTG
The DNA here is from genome assembly GCA_963935595.1 of Schoenobius gigantellus. NCBI lineage: Eukaryota > Metazoa > Arthropoda > Insecta > Lepidoptera > Crambidae > Schoenobius > Schoenobius gigantellus. The sequence continues at coordinate 6,394,443 of OZ012554.1, read as the reverse complement.
TATAGATAAGTTTGATAAGCATAGGCATACATGGAGGAGGGGCTATTTACTACAGACAAACAGACAGCTTCACGATTCTCAAGCCACAGTTTCAAAACACGAATCATTCCAACGCACATGAATAATCAATACCAATCGCGCAGAATTCATCAGGCCGATTCATTCGCTTCACGGCGACGTTGGTTTGGACAAGACTTTAATTACAACTGCATGCTGAACGATCCACGACCCCGCATTTGCATTTAGCCAGTTTACGATATTTGGATTAGTCACTTGTAGCATGTGAGACTTAAGCGACCTCGTTGAAATAATACTAACATTTGGCATAATGTTATGGTTCAATTTAGTGAATTGAGTCTAACTTCTTCTTTGAAATTTCCTGTAGGTGGGAATGAAAATTAATGAATTTTAAGGCAAATTTAATTAAAATTGTTTGCCACAAGTAAATTGCTTCCGTAAGTTCATTATTGCACAGCGTGCCATAAATGTTTAGGTTGAAAAAATGCTGACATTAAGATGATTGCTGACTCAACTGCCTCTTTTCAATAAATAGAGGTAAGGTAGCCAGTTCCTCAGTTGTTAAGAAATCCAGATGAAGCTCGCTTCCATCTACACCTTTCATCAGGTAAAAAGAAGCTTTCCTCTAGTGTATAAAAAACATCTTCTTCAACTTAGTTTTGTTAGACTTTGTTATCCAGAAATTTTTATACTGCATCAGTGTCAGGTTCTCCGCGAAGTGATGTTACTTTCCATGGACATTGTAAGAATTGACTAACGTCCGGTTTCAATATTTTATCCCTTTTTGGATTTGGGTACCAGCGATAGGTATTTGTTATTAATTCCATACAAAATATATCATAATTCTATCTTCAGTAATAGAGGATATTGAAACCAGCTGTTAGGAAGCTAATCATAGTTATATCTTTAAATGGAAAACTCGAAATAAAACTGACCAGCCTGGCCAGTGATGTAAAATTAGATCGATTTCTGACCAAAAGGCTGGTAACCAGCGGTGTAATGTGTATAGGTTGAAGCGTTAGAAGGCAAATATGCGGCCTATCTGATGTTAGAACCCAGTAATCCTGGGCGCTATAATAATCTAGAGGCTTTGCTCCAACAAAAAGTACTGACAGCAATATCCGAATGAGGTCTGGCATCCTCTCTTCCGCAGGAATACAACGAGAATTTGTCTGTGGTCCTCACCGAGGTTAGTGACTCTCCCAGTCGGACTGCTTATCAAGCGATAAATGTCATTCCCTGATATAACTTTTCAATCACTGTTGCCTCGCAATCGCTGTTACACCTTCACCAAACGTTTATCCATTTCGAAACGAACAAAAGCAAGCCTCAACCAAAGCTAAATGCTGAACCGACGTATAGTCAATAAGAATCAGGCCGGCGGGGCGGAAACACACATTAGTTCTGCGCCGGGCCGGCTTTGCTCGGGACGTACAATTTTTCCAGCGGTCATAATTCTTTGAAATTCCCGACAAATTACTGGTGCTGGTCGAATAGTGCTGCGGACGTCACGAGATTATTGGAGGTCACCAGTTTGCTCTTTTCCAAACTTCACTCGTTTTTAACAGACTTCCAAAAAGGAGGAGATTCTCAATTCGACGCGCATGTTTTTTATGCTTTATATGAGGTAAGGATGCTTCTTGCAGAAACTGATGCTTTGGTATTGTGACTATTAATTAAGGTTCTAGTTTTCTAAACGCAGCAATTCTGATAACGTTTCTTACATTCTTTATTTTCTTTTAGGGTTTTCAATGTTATAGTAATACCACATTGTCTTCTTATTTGTTCTTTGAAGAATCCATCAGCACGTGAACTTTATTTATATGTTCCACTAATAAGATTCTGGTGGCTAGTCAGACGTAGGAGGACTTATTTGCTCATTATCTTTTGAGAGTATAATATCAAGTAGTAGGGAGCACTTGTCTCAAATCCTTATTGAACAGTTCTGCGTTTGATAATTTAAAATACCTTAATATGAACCAGCGTCTGGTGTTGATGAGACATTCAGTTTAAGGTTGTTTTGCCTTCAACCTTATTAATTCTTCAGATGTTCTGATGATTATGTCTTCAGATGATGTTCTAACTAGTTGTGAATAAAAATAGCCTTATAAATGTATCATCTCACAATACGTACCTCTTAACAAAAGCATCCGATGCGTAAAATCTATTTCTAATAATGGTAGTAACACATCACCCTAATGGGCTGTAAACTGAGCAAATAGATGACGCAGCCGCGAAATGTTTGATGTTTACTCAAGAAATATGTGCAGAATCGCAGTTCCGTGAGGATCCAGGAGGAGAAATGGATGTGTTTGTAAATAAAGGCTTAGATTACGGATTGGCCGCTAATACATAGAGATTCGATGTAATTATTTCATTGTGTATCTTCGGCCAACTTGTCATCTGACATAAATGGACAGATGACAAGACCTGGCCATTATTCCTTGATGTTAGTTAATCGAGGGTGATTTTTATAGTAATCTGTTTTCTGTGGTATCTTCTGTATCTAGTATATACAATTAGATCGTTGAAATCATAATATTATGTTTTCAACGTTCTAATTGTGTATCTTTAGATATTTTTTCTATAATATCTTACTAAGTAAAATTTGGACAATATATTCTTATTATTAGATCATCACCATCATTATTTCAATGAATGTACGTCGCATTTGGACACAGGTCTCACCATACCCCCGTAACTTGCATGTGCGCAAACATTCAACAATTTCACGTACGCGAAGGTCTATGAGACGTATTTTCGTAAAAAAAAGTGGTTCGCAAACTCATGCTTACAACACAAAGAATAGGGGCTTGCTCAAAGTTCGCTTTGATGTTCGTCAAAAAATGATACTGAGTATATTTTGTCACAGATTTTGCTATTTATAAATGCCATCTTACACTTACTTGTGTATTTGGGCGAATGTGAATGACTGGCATTAGACTTGACCTATTACATAACGCTGGTCAGTTGTGTAGAGTTTTATTTCGATATTTCCATCCCTTTGCTGAGGCATACCTGTCGCCAACTTCTATTGGCTGTTTCGACAGCCACGGAAAGAAAGGGAGCAGTAACATCACATTTATTTTCATCAAGCACTTCGCACAGTTTGCAGTAACTAAGCAACAATGCATTATTGTTGCTTAGTTCATTATCTAGGTAAATCATAAACATAAAACAGATAAATCACTTGTTATAGTAATATTTCTAAAGCATGAGATTCAAACACGAACACTTCAGCAAGCGATTTCCGGTGGCCCATTCATACGTCAACCTTAAGTTTGTCATACATTTTGCACCCACGCGAATTGTACTCGCACAGAATAAGTATCTCAAATCGTTTTAGCCGGAGCTTTCATTGTAACCGTCATATCAATTTGAGCCCAATTTCGGGGCCTGAAATATCACTTTCAATGAAAATTGAATCAGCCGAGACTCATGGAGCTCCCGCCGATCGACGACGCCCCATTCCTCTAGACCCCATCCACTTGGTCCCCATTCCGCATTACACCCTTAATTTTCCCTTCCACTTAGCGAAAAAAAGAACATTTCAATTCTATTTCACTGTCCCCCCTTTGGCCATCGCGTGTTGATGACCTATAGTTACCGAAATTTAGGGACAAATTCATTATAGAGGTGTCCCGGACCTTGACGAATAAAAGCTGTTACTTGCAGATAAAACATTCGCGTCTCCTTGATAATCTCGATTTTAAAGGTTTTTTAGATTTTTAAAGTTTTTGTGATTTAAAGATGATCAAATTATTGTTATCGCTTTCCTTTATCTCTTGATGATATTGTCTAACCTCTTTGCATCAATACGATCGATAGCAGGCTCTAACACAAATAAATGATTATATTGATTGTTGCAAAACTACAATGCTTGCTAGTAGAGATTTGGAAACGATGGTAAGCTTATACTGGTTTTTGATGCCAAGGTAGGCTTCTTTAGCAGGTTACCTGAACCTAAAGTACCTAGACGAGAGAGAAATCGATCTTACTAAATGTCGTAATAGCCATACAATGAATTCATATATAAGAGCTACTGAGAATTATCGCACTTATTGAAATTGACACAAAAACCAATTAATTACATAAACATAACCACTTTAAATGCACGGTTACAAATACGAACTCCATTTTTGAATTTAATGAAATACCAAATAATTTAGTACTCTCGGGAAACTTCTTCATTAAAACAGCGCTTAAATACCTACATAATAGCGAATGCAGCATCGCATTAAAAACTTCATGGTGGGAGACTTAAACTGAAATTTCAAGTACGGGTGGCGAAAAGCGCCGCGGTTAAAGCGTAAAATAAAATATTTCATTTACAAATTTATTGTTATAGTTGCAAAGTAATTATGTTGTGGAAAATGCTTTGTAGAAACTTTAAGTTAAATTGAGCAATATGTCTATTAACGTTGACCACGATTTAGCCTCTAAAATTTCACATTTATATAGAACTAACAATTTTGTTTTTTTTTCCTTTTCCTTAAAGTTACATTGCGTCCACAAGCATCGCGAGTAGCATTTACATCAAACAATGAGCGTGCTCGTAAACTTTCACAACCAACATCTTCACGACTCTATAGTTTAGTTTAGAAAGAGTAATAACTCTGAGGTATGTCTAAACTAACACAACAAAGTGTTAAAGATGACTGCGGGTTCAGACCATAAATATAAAGTCAGCGTGCACTCCGTAGCTGCAATAGTTAAGTATGATTAGTTGCAAAAACCAACTGTTGACTAGTCTCCGCATTTCGCGCTAGAACTTAGCGCGGACGCAAATTATGAAAGAGTAGGGCTGTGGAATGTGAGCGTTTCTATGTCCTTTTATTTTATGCTAGAGCTAAAGGAGTAAATATTTCTGCTTTGGTGACAACAGTGAGATTTATGCATAATTTAAACGAAAACATTCTTAAATCCTCTCGCATACTTTCTTTGTCATCATTAGTCAACTCATTTTATCTAACCGCCCGTCGATTAACCCTGCGGTACTCGCTAGGTGTTTACAGGCACGAATTCTCGCTACCGGGTAAAAAATACCTCAGAGTTTAATTTTCCTTTTCAATATCTTCTTCAGCAAGGAATCGTTATATTATGCTTTTACTCTGTGGTTTTTCATCATAATAATCTCTAAAATAAAAAATACAGGTGGAAATATACCGAAAAATAATGAGACAAGAATCGTCGCTACCGGGTATTTTTCACCCATTCTCACAAAACACGCCCATTGTAGACAAGCGACACGCGGGAAGAGGTAGTCACGCAGAATGCGGGTGTGTTATCTATCGGTTTGAAGGTACTTAAAATCAAGTGACGTAAGAAACATCAGAATAGAAGATACAACCACAATTAAATGCTTTGTGGTTTTTTTACCAAGTAGCGAGTGTCGCCGGGTTAATAAATTCAAAATTAATACAATTTAGGTAAGAATAACAATTTATTAAATACAAATACTTTTCCGTTTCAATAAATCATGAGATGAAGTTTATCCTACATGTAAGAAACAGCAAGCCTGCCTGGTAGAAATTGCTACCGAAGGCTGCCTATTGTAATTGTGTTTCTATATTTTATACGTCCTGTTTATGTTTGAATTCTGTGCAATGAAGTGTTCAAACAATCATGCACTTTGCTTACATAAAACTAAATCACATTGCAAAAATGATAATTGCAGAATCATTATTTGCAAACTGCTTATAGAACAATACCACTTGACGATAATCAAAATAATGATATTTCTGAGTGACTGTGAATGTAGTAATCGAGATAAAGAAAGTAACTCTAACATCTAACTATGAGGAAATTAATCTTTTGATAAAGATTTAATGCAGTAAATATGAATAAAATAAGATCGAAAAAAATTCTCCAAGACATTGATTTTTAGACAAAGGATGAAAAATGGTATATAATTTCAAATGATGATATAAAATAGCATAAGTAACCAAAGCTGTGTCGTAGTTTGAGTTAACAACAAATATATTTTATGAATGTTAAGAGTTGGCAATAAGAATAGAAATGATTTGACTGAAGACATTAGATATCATATCAATCCCGTAGTGGAAATGAAACTTAGTTGTTACAACTGATTTCTCGAGAGCCGAAATTCCGGCCTTAAAGTGACCGTAGGTCTTAGCAATTTGAGTAGGGTTTGAAATGTCCAATTCAAATTAAACATCCGCACAATGAGCTGAGTATTGTTAACTATTTGGATGGCTGTATCCTCCATAACCAATTACAAATAATATCTACTATAGTTTTATTTAAATATGGAAATTAAACTACTTGCGTATGGGTATTATGCGGTAATTAAACATTGCTTTGTCAATACAATGCCGAGTCCGAATACGAAAAAAATAGTGATTTTTTGAGTTTGCTCCGATTTCATTTATATTTATAATATTTGGATAGAACATGTAGTAGTGGAATATAATATCCATACACAATGCTTTCCTGTTTTTAATCCGAATACAAATACCTCCAAGATGCTTTTCGTTTTAACAACACCCTTAAGAATCTTAAGAAAACTAGGATTTATCACTAACTGAGCTCATCAAACCCTACAAAATAAAGGCAACAATTTGAAAACTTAGACATAGGATCATAATTAGAGTTGAATTCACTCTTCCCTATCTTGTGCTGATTATAACTATAGGATAGTTAATTTCCCAAGAGCCACGAGCTGGCTTAAATGCTTGGCCAGAGCAATAATCTCACAAGAAATTACGTCCCGAAGTGGACGATTTCCAAAGCAGTTAGTGCTAATAGACGGCAATCCGGAGTGGCGGGATGATCCTTATAGGCGCTTCCTGTCTCAGGCTGAACTAACCCCGATTTTTACAGTGCACTTCGAATTCTCGCGACAAATTCCGTTACGTTTTTCAGAGGATCCGTGATAAGATTTGTTTTCTTTGCGTTGATTCGTGGCAGCATTGCTTTAAAAGGCAAAATACTGGAATTATGTAGCTCATAATACCTTATTACTATGATTCTTAGATAATCTTCCAAGATGATGAGGTCCAAGGTCAAATTATGGTCATAGTAATAATATTTTTGTTTGCTATATTCTACTATATATTTCAACGAATGAAGTATTTTAATAATTTTAGGAAGAAAATTTTGCATGTAATTAGTTTTAACATCGTGCGCATATCTACAAGTTTGAGATGAGAGCGTCGGTGGCGCTGTGGACTCAGCACTGGCCTTCTCATCGGGAGATCAGAAATTCGATCCTGCCATATACGGTATACCTATGTGTTTTTCGTTTCTCGAATTTCATTTGTACATTTGTCCGACGACGTTCCAACAATGAAGGAAGACATCGTGAGGCAACCTGCATACATCTGCGAAGAAATTCAAAGGTGTATGTGAAGTCGACCAATCCGCACTAGGCCAGCGTGGTTGATTAAGGCCTAAACAACCTAACTCAGGGCAGGCTCGAGCCCCTCGGTGGGGACGTATATGAGCTGAAATCAGAATGGAGGCATATTTTTTATATATTCATCAACAAAGTTGGCAAACAAGCAGACTGCCGTCAAGACTATAGTCGCCTATAGTACACGAAGTTTCTATAAGTAGATAAAGCGATGTACGTTGCCAACTTATGACATAAGATGTCAAGCCACAGGACCCAATAATTTCACTACTTGTCTTACCTCTCAAACCGGGTGGGTTATTGTCTAAGAAGAAATCTATCACAATCGCTTATAATTTGACAGCCATTGCGCCATGAACATAAGACTGTACCGACTTCCTTTTATAAAGGAGTAATGGATGGGCTGCGACTGTCAAATTGTAAATTGTAAGCGATCGCTATAGATTTTTTCTGAGACAATAACCCCCTGAACACAGCAATGCAAGCACCGCTACTTGACGACAGAAATAGGTAACATAGAGGCAACTGTACATACGACTCTAATGACTCTCCCTCTGGAAAAAAAACTTAAGCATCGAGTCCTAAAGCTATTAAAATGTAAATGGAAACTAATAGCTTCGTTCATTCACTAATCAATCAATCAATAAATCAAAATTATGATTTCACTAGTTTTCCGCTCGCAGCAGCTTTCCGCTTTATATTTTCCTGTTGGAAAAATAATTTTGTAGCCTATGTTCATCCGGGATAACGTAGCATTCTATTGGTAAAAGAATTTTTGAAATCGGTCCAGTAGTTTTTTAATTTATTCGTTTTACATACATACACACAAATCTGTCTTCTTTATAATAATAGTGTAGACTAGACTACTAGTGTAGACTTCGTCCGCGTGGAATATTTTTAAATTGTGTTTTTGTTAATGGTACCCGATATACATTCATACCCATTTAGTAAATACTTGTTATTTTGACATTACAAACAGATACTTCAATTTTATTTATTTGTATAGATAAATACAACGTGAACTTAAACAGCCTTAAGTTCACGGCCTGATGTACGAAGCAGCTTTGCAATTAGTCAAATGGCGTCTGAAATTGCTCGCGTTTACACTCAGACCGCAGCTGAACAGTTGAACGGGCGTGCAGTCAGACCGACCAATCATACAGTTACTTCATCGATTCTAGCTACGAAATGTAGTAACCATTCGATTGCAAACGAACGTACCAGTATATTAACCATTCGGTTGCAAACGACTAGGTTATAATTTTAAAAGCCATTTTCTGTTGAATGACAAGAGTGATGTTTTTAAATGATATAGCGTAATAGTTTATAGTCTTCCTCGATAAATGGGCTATCCAATAAGATCCAATGCTATTCTTTTTTTACCGACTTCAAAAAAGGAGGCTGTTCTCAATTCGATGGATATGTTTTTTTGTGTGTATATTACGCGATTACGCCGCCAATTGTGGACCAATTATCAACATTTTGTATTCGACAGAGTATACTCCTGGGTGGTGATGATGGGATCCCATGAAAATCAAGCGAAACCTAAATTTAATATTGGTATTAAATTAGGGTTTCTCAATTCACTAAAAAGATAAAAATATATATTATTTTTACAAAAAATAAAAACCGAATTCAAAAACACTGAAAGTTAAAAATATAAGAATAGGTACAGACAACATCACACTTCTATATTGAAGTCAGTGCCAAATGATTATCTCCTAGAAAGTCTTAAAATTTGGCACCGACTTCAAAATAGAAATGTGATGTTGTCTGTACCTATTCTTATATTATTTTAAGCTTTTCAATGTTTCTGAAGTCGGTTTTTATTTTTTGTAAAATATTTCTTTTAATTAGAACCAATAGTTCCTGAGATTAGCGCGTTCAATCAAACAAATAAATTCTTCATCTTTATCATCTAATATCTAAAAATCTCGTGTCAGTGTTTGTTATCGTCCTTCTCCGAAACGGCTTCATCAATTTTTAAGATTTTTTTATGCGTATATTTGTTAGGTCTTAGAATAGATTATATTTTATATCCCTAGGTGTTAAGGATGGCCCCTCCAATTTTTTTTTCACAACCATTATGGCGATGCGCATTTCGCGGGCCACGCTAGTATTACTACAGATCTATGGAGTGCTCTCCTGAGAATTTCTACACAGGGTGCACCCACTAACGACTGTCTCAACATTAATGAGTTACCTACGGTAAAGTAAGCCTATTTTCGTCATCTCAAGAGGACATGGCATCGCAACAAAGTCTGCCTGTATAATGACGCACGTTAGTATATCTTCGCCGATTCTGTATAAATTTGATAGCGTCTGTGCCTTATCCTTTCCACGTCTGCGAGCTGCGCCGCGCCTGTGCCGTACCTTCAACTTAATATGTCGCTTCTATCTAAGTATTAAGAATTTGCTCCTAAGGGTCGGTTTTATGATCGCTAGCTATAGCAAAGTATTAGTAGGTTCACCTCATAAAGGACCTTTATAGCTATACACTAGAGTCGGTTTTACTTTCCTATTACTAACACTTTATTATTACTAACGATCGCAAAACCGACCCTTAGTCAGTCTTGACACTGGCTGCGGTCTACTAAATTTTCTTCTTTTTATTTGATGCAACCGAGTTGGCATACAATCGAATTGCCCATCTAGTGTATTAAATAAATGAGACTACAGAGTATGGCCACAGTACCGAGTATTTTTAACCGACTTCGAAAAAAGGAGGTCACTCAATTCGACCATATATATGCTTGTTTTTTTTTTATGTTTGTTCGCGGATAACTTCGTCGTTTATGAACCGATTTTGATGATTCTTTTGTATTCGATAGAGGATACTCCAAGGGTGGTCCCATGATCACCAAAGTTAGGATCTGATAATCGAGGAAAACCATTAAATTTTACGTGTGTCCAACGTGTTTTGTGTACGAGTATACGAGTATGTTACGCGATTACTCCGCCAATTGTTGACCGATTTTTAAAATTCTTTTTGTATTCGATAGAGTATACTCCTGGGATGGTCTTTCACTACAAAGACTTCATTCACTAAAAAGTTAAATAAAAAAATATTTTACAAAAATAAAAACCGACTTCAAAAACACTGAAAAGTTAAAAATAATATATGAATAGGTACAGACAACATCACACTTCTATATTGAAGTCGGTGAAAAATTTTAAGACTTTCTAGGAGATCATCGTTTGGCACCGACTTCAATATAGAAGTTTTTTTTTATTTCATATAAAATTACAATGTTCCTTATTTTATTGTCTGCCAAACTGAAGGTTTAGTTTGTCGGCAGAGTTCCCGTAATCGGAATTACATACTGGCAAAACATTATAATATTATCCTTATTAAAAACTAGACCTAAATAGTACAATCATTATAATAATATTTTTTTTTCAAAACACTTGCTCGTAAAGTGGATATAATCTCACCGGTTTTAGATACAAGACACTAGTTGCGTTGCAATGTTTTTTTTTAAACTTGAGGTAATGTAAAAGACATCAACCAACTACATTGATTTAACATAGGAAAGTGGATACATTTTCTATCGAAAAGTGTTAGAGAAAACTAAAGGGCGACATTAAATTAGATCACAAAAACAATAGGGATATATTTTGTTACTAAATAAACTCTATTACTTAAAAAATTAAAAATAAACAGACATTCATGGTTTTATCTACAACTTAACAATGACTTGTGCAATTTTCAAAAAAAATCAAAATTTAGTCTGCAGGTATTTTTCCTAACAAGTGTGCCAAAAAACGTTACACGCGCGCATACTGGCTACACACACTCGGCTTCATTTTGCCCTCACCTTCGGCTCGAGCTGAAATTCCGCCTCATGAGTTACATCCGCCACAACGCGTCCACATCGCAATGTACTATTTCAACACACTTGCTCGTAAAGTGTGATGTTGTCTGTACCTATTCATATATTATTTTTAACTTTTCAGTGCTTTTGAAGTCGGTTTTTATTTTTCACTGTCGTTCAAATTAGGGCAGAAACGACTAAGTTTCTATGCGGGTAGACTACTCTAGTACAAGTCCTCTAGTAAACTTAAACACATCATCACAGCTTATATACGTCCCCACCGCGAGCCTAGCCTAACTAGTTACGGCGATTAGGCCATAGCCTGACCAGTTGGTCAGGCTTGCCCGGGCGCGTGGGTAGTGGAGTCGCAGTGTGGACCTTACCTAGCGCGCCCATAAGGGCAGGAAGAACACCGGGGGGTTTTAGTGGGTAGGCTTGGCACTCTGCCGAGAGAGCCCCACACACGCTCGCCGTCTAGCCAACGGCGGGTACGGTGCGGTTACGCATTTCCCCCCGAAAAAAAAAAGGCCTTAGTCAAACCACGCTGGCCCAGTGCGGATTGGTTGACTTCACACACACCTTTGAATTACTTCGCAGGTGTATGCAGGTTTCCTCACGATGTTTTCTTTCACTGCAGGAGCGTTAGATAAATGTACGGTATGAAATTCGTGAAACGAAAACACGGTACATGGCAGGATCGATCGCGGGCCTCCCGATTCTACTCGGAGCACAGTCCGGTGCCGAGGCCACAGCGCAACCGACGCTCACCGAGTTGAGTGCCAACTCAAACTCTGGTTCAAACAACAGAGCAAAAAAGCAAAGGGAACCAAAACAGCAATTATGGAATTATAGTCTGTAACGAAAATTTTTCTTTACATAACCGGCTGGAATTTTAATGCAACGTTCTTCGAACGTACAATGGGAAGGCAGTTTGTTCTCTTAATGTTCTGAAACTTTCGCACGCCATTGTTGCCGGGCACTTGAAATGTAGATACGAGCGGGCAAATTAAAAGTTTCGAATAACTCGCAATTTTAGAGGCTCCGTTCTCATGCGAAATTGCGAAGTATATTAATTTACGGGGCCTATTCTTTCACTTAGAATCTTTTATCTGCGCAACGTTTGAGTAATTGTTATTCGCGGGGCGAATCTTCCTTGGCGAAAAATTCAGTTTATAAAAAATTCTTAATTTTTCCTTTCGAATCTAGTTTAAAGTAATGAATTTGATTTGATCATCTACGTAAAGTAAAAAATAAGTTCAACTTATACAATACATATAGATTTAGTATTGAAAAATAAAATGGGTACCTACTCGACACAGACCTATGTAATACATAAGAAGATTTACAGATTTACATAATTTTTACGTCAAACATTCGGCGTTTTTTAGACACAACAAGAAAGCTCTGGGCCTTCATCTCATCTGATGGTAAATGACGATGAGATCGAAGGTGGAAGCGAGCTTCACCTGGACCCCTCAACTACTGAGGAACTGACTATCTTACCTCTAATTGTCGGAACACAACAATGCTATTCACATTGTTACTATGGCGACAGATTTAGGTGAGACGGTGGTAACTAGCCAAGCGAGCTCAAAAGCCCTGCTACCACTAACTAAACCGAGTAGAAAAACTTCTCCCCCACGGGGAATCGAACTCCGAACATCTGAATCAACACCGGGTTGTCCCAACCACCGGACCACGAACGCCACGAAGGCGTCCATCTTTTCACGCACAACATGAAAACTTTCGTATTGTGCGCAAAAAGGGTTAAGTATCTTGAGAATACATAGCCCTAGAGTATTATTTCTAAAATTATAGTCCCGTAACTATACCAAAAAGTTGCCTTCAAAGCCTTCTGAGTTTCATTGAAAACATCATTCACGTATCTTGAAATCTTTCATTAGATCGTTTTTCAACAGCTCGATTGGGCGTAATCAATCCACGTAGCGATCTTGCAACTGAAACGATTTTAACTCGTCGATCAACGTCCGATGGGCGTTAACGGTTTGGTACAAGCAGACTAGGGATTTATCTGTCGCGTATATACATTTTCTAACACGTCCAAAGAGGTGGGATGGGGTACGACATAGTTTAATAAGCAGATAAAGGGGGAAGTCCAATGATGAAGAAGGTCAAAACGCCACCGCCAGTTCCAAATAAGCATCCTAAAAGGGCAGTCCCTCTACATTGCTGACGAATGAAATCAAATAATCAAATAATGCCATGTTGTGCTCCGCGTGAGTAAGGCCACTAGATCTCATTGGAGGGTTAACTTTCCGAATACGCTGTTTCTTTCGATTTCGCTGTCCCTGCAGGCCTAGCATAGCGCATTATCATCATTACTATAACTATGGTTTACATTATTACATTATCATAAAAACCATAAAATAACAAAATAACATTTGTTATTCTCAAGCACGAGCACTGCGTCACGCAATAATTTGATCTGATGAAAAGCTTAAAAACATTTTAATTACTTAAAACATTTTTTATTAATTATAAAATTACAAGAATGAGCTTAGTGTACTTATCGATTTACGATACGATACAATCAGCTGCTGGACCCTGTCAATGACCTTTAGTAGCACGCAGGGCAAATGCTGAATTGTTAACAATAAAATGTTATCAAATGAATTACTTTTATTTTATCAACTTCATGGCATATTTACTTTTATAATACCAATTAATAGACAATAATTAATAAACAGTCAACAGCCTATTGACCCTATAAAAAAATAAAAAGTTGAAGCACTTACGTTTTATATGTTTATCAATTTTATATGTTTATCAATAATATAATGAAGAGTGTATTGATGTCACAAAAATTTACTTTTACAAAAAATAAAAACCGACTTAAAAAACACTGAAAAGTAAAAAAATAATATAAGAATAGGTACAGACAACATCACACTTCTATATTGAAGTCGGTGCCAAACGATGATCTCCTAGAAAGTCTTAAAATTTGTCACCGATTTTGTCTGATGAATACATATATTATTTTTTACTTTTCAGTGTTTTTGAAGTCGGTTTTAATTTTTTGTAAAATATTTTTTACTTTTTAGAGAAGTCTTTTTAGTTTCTCTAATTTTCATCGATTTTCATGGGATCCCATCATCAGATCCTGACTTTGGTGACCTTGAGACCACCCCAGGAGTATACTCTATCGAATGCAAGAAGAATTTTGAAAATCGGTGTACAATTGGCGGAGTAATCGCCAATGCGCCAAACGATGATCTCCTAGAAAGTGTTGAAATTTGTCACCGACTTCAATATAGAAGTGTGATGTTGTCTGTACCTATTCTTATATTATTTTAAAGTTTTTAGTGTTTTTGAAGTCGGTTTTATTTTTTGTAAAAAAAAAATTATTTTTAACTTTTTCCCATCATCAGATCCTGACTTTGGTGACCATGGGATCACCCTTGGAGTATCCTCTATCGAATACAAAAAGAATCATCAAAATCGGTTAATAAACGACGAATTTATCCGCGAACAAACATAAAAAAAGCATATATACGGTCGAATTGAGTAACCTCCTTTTTTCGAAGTCGGTTAAAACACATTTCACTAAGCACTAAATTAACGTAAGCAAAAAGATACTACACTATTTAGTTTTATAATTTTGAAATACATATCGGTAGCAGCAAAGTTTTAGCGATAAAAACATACAACGAAATACAGTTGGTGCACACTATGGAACAAATTGCAGAAACTTTGCGTATTTTGCCGCGTATTTTGCCGCGTATTTTGCCGCGTATTTATTCCAAATTAGAACTTTTAGTTCGATGTTTATTTGCTTTTTATTTGTTTCTATTGATAATTAATGGCGACCGTCAACCGACCGCTTTTAGCATAAATAAGTATTTTATCAATAAAACATAAAGTGAAGTGTTATTGTTTATTTTAGCTCGTACTATTAGGTATATATTTTAGAATTTTGGTAGAGATACCCGTATATGTAGTAACATTTTAGAAAACATTAAGTTTCCAGGCTCAGACTCAGGATAAACAATGGCTTTTTGGCCCTATGGGATGAACGCTACTGCTGTATGGGCGTTCTACCTTTGCCTTCCTAGGCTAGCATCTATGATAAATTTTCATACGAATTTTATGTTCGAAATTAAAAACACTTTATTCCCTTGGGAGTTGCATGCAACATTATCTACCTGGGAAATAATGTCTTGCTTTACGTAGAGATTAAGGGAGTTATAATTAAACATTGTCAAGCAGGTGGTATGAAAAGAAATTTATAAGTCAATAAAAAACAAAATGCAATAAAAAAATCATTTGAATAAAAATCAATAAAAAACATTCTGATAAAAAAAGCAAAAAAAAAACAACTCTACACCATGGTCGAATCATTGCCACACAGATTTGAAGTCGAAGATCAATCCTGACCTATATCATAGATAATATAATACGCCTATATCACAGATAATATAATACTACAGTACTTAATGAAGTAGTGAACTTAAAGATCTCACGTGTTTGTGTAATGCGATATGGTGATAGATGGACGAAAAAAATTGAGGCGATGTAAAACAAGTTTCACTTTAATAAACACTGGTATCGTTACATTGCGATTTATGATACTTATGTTGTCAAAATCAATTGATGACACGCAGCGATGGATATCAAACGAAGTACGTAGGTTGATTTATGGTTGCAGATAGTAACGCTACTGGCAGTAAACATACATCGCGTGTTAATAATTCACCAGAGCTGTGGCTGGGGGCCATGCAGCGACTGACGAGGCTGCGCCGCGACTAATTTGATTTCCGTCAAGAAGTGCATGCATAAAATATACACCGACGGTCGCCTCCCGGAGGAATGCCACACGTAAGCTGAACTTGTACACAAAAACCGTAATGTACTGCATACGCAAATAAATCGCCGCATTCAAAAGCTCTTCTAGAGCTGTGTCTGTAGTGAAATGTATATTTTTTTAGGAAAATGCAGTCACAAATAGAAAATTTGAAAGAATTGTTAGCAAATTTGTATGCTATCGCTACGTCAGATAGATTTAAAGAATAATTTTGTGTAAAGGTAAGGAATTTCATAATAATGACATTTGAGGTCATCGTGGTTCATCATCATTATGACATTCTCACATAGTAATACGTTCATTATCATTCTTTAATTATTTGCAGTCAGCTTAGCAAATACCGAAGGTACTATAAACAAAATATTCGGGAAGTATTTAAGCGGTTTCGAAATTACATCGTTTTATTTAACTCGTTTCTAAAAATTTCTTTATAATGATTTTTAATTGAACATTTAGGTCAGGCAAAGATTTGAAATATGATTAAAAGCAGTTCATAACAATTATCATTATCTCCTTATATTATTCGTGTTTGAAATTTTTCTTTCTAAAAATATAGGATTATTGCATTGTTATTGTTAAAATTATTATTCTGTAAAAATATCGTACTTATTCCATTTTAGATTAGAAGAAAATATGATGACCTTTTTACGTACAATATATCATCGAACACAAAAACCCTAACATGAGTACCCTTGGCAGTTGTGTAGGCTTCCTCTTTATATGTAATCAAAGCAATAAAAAAAAACGAATAATAGCAACTCCGATATTTTCGCAAGAATAGAAAATACGCCTCTTTAAAAGCGAACTATAATAATCCGTATATATCTGGACTGCTTTTACGGAGCAATCCAGCGGCAAAATGCCATGACTTATAACTGGAAATATATTTGACCTATATATCACTACCCCTATTTTGATCAACCAACAATGAGAGCCGCCGAATTGTACGATTGGTGAGTAGATAGCCTACTTTTTCAAAGCGCGCCTGCTAACTCAGAGCTCAAAGTACACTGGATGTCTCGTCTAACCGTCCAGTATGGCAGAGCCGTTGAGTTGCGTGAAACTGGTAACAATTGTGCGGCAAGCCTATTGAACCGCGTGGGTCTCGGACGAGTGGTTGCTTCGAATGCTTTCGGCAAATATATTGGATACATCATCACAAGGGGCCAATGCATGGGATTACTTTTAATACATCTGAGGATTTATCGCTTTGCTTACTCCTGTCTATAAACATGTACAAAAACTATGTCACCCTTTTGATATTGAATACTGTGTGACACTTTATTTTGGTTTCAATGTTTTATTGTTGCTTACTTTCCTTGTTACACTACATCTTTTCAATATAAATTCGACACTCCACGTGGAGTGTAAGAAGTGTGTATGTGTAAGAGTACCTACTTACTTAAAATGTAATAACAGGCTTCATGCTACTTAAGTTAAAGTAATATAATAGTTTTTGACAGACTTAAAAAAGATTGTCCGTTCCAGGCACCAGGATAGCAGAATCAATAAAGAGGTTTTTCACTATGGATTCGCAGAGTGTGATCACGGGTGACGATCGCCAGGAGAAAACCTCCTCATGGTTAATGCAATCCTGGCCCCCCAAATCCCGTGGGTTTATTTGTTATGACTCTTTTAGGCAATGAAAACTAGAAAAAGGAATTCAAGTAGATCTACATACGTAAGACTGTTAAGATTGTATAAAAATTTTTCTTTTCCTTTTTATTTGATTGTACTTTATATGTGCACTCGAGCGAGTTGACACAAAAGAATTAGTAAAAAATTTTTTTACAAAAAATAGAACCGACTTCAAAAACACTGAAAACTTAAAAATAATCTTCTATATTGAAGTCGGCGCCAAACGATGATCTCCTAGAAAGTGTTAAAATTTGTCACCGACTTCAATATAGAAGATTATTTTTAGTGAAAGAAAACTCGAAAAAAAATTAGTGTTTTCCTCGATTTTCTATGGGATCCCATCATCCGATCCTAACCTTGGTGACCATGGGACCACCCTTGCAGTATACTCTATCAAATCCAAAAAGAATTTTGGAAATCAGTTTAAAAATGACGGAGTTATGAGGTAACAAACATAAAAAAAAATACAACCGAATTGATAACGTCCTCCTTTTTTGAAGTCGGTTAAAAATCGGAAGGTGCCAACTCGCGCGCACTCGCCAGTTGACGAACGAGTCCATTGTTTCTCTGCATCGCCCGAAGTTGGACCGGGAGAAAATGCCTCGGTTTGCCTGACAACATTTTATTCTCAGAAAAAAGTTTAATAGTTTGCTAGTAAATATTGATTAATTAAATGATGTATGTTTGATTTGTTTTGGAAGTTGGTAAAAAAACCGACTTTCATTTTAAAATAATGAATTGATAACAAACCCTCTGGAACATTTCTGCGCGGTAACTTACCTGAAACAATAACATGCAATTTATCAAATATAATATAATATAGCACGTAATTAAAATAGCTTTAAGGTTGCTACAAACATAGTAGCAGGATCATGAGACTTGAACTAAAAAAACTTGTTCTACACAAGTCCAGTATCCTAAAACATCCCATTCCCTACCCAGTACATTTTCCAGGCTTTATTAAATTCCCGAGATCGCACTGCTAGCGAGTATTACACGGTTCGCCACACACGGCATAAATTATAAATTCTAGTATTTTAGCCGCCGCGAAATTAGTTGGCTTGTCCGACAGCATCGTGGGAAATTGTATCCACGTGGCTTAGGTTAAAGCGGGTACACACTAGACTGCAGTGTAATGTTTTGGATTAGTTTATGTTTTTCTCAAAGCAAAACGCAGAGAATGAGTTCCAGAGTTTAAAAATGTAGAATTTAGCAACACCTATACAAAAAAATACACATCACCACATAACATGTTCAACAATAGAGACGAGTACCTACAATACAATTAGACAAAAAATGTACAAGAAAAAACTAAATAATAAAATGAAAAGCTGCATGAGTCTGGCGTAAGCTGCGTGAAACCGGCTTTGGAATTAATTTCCTGGTGTTGTGTTTTTTTATGAGCGCTATAATATGTCCATTTTCAATCGAGGATTAAGAAGAGTATTACACTTGAAGTAGGCAGCGGCTTTGCCAAGTCCCTGATATTGGCAAAGTCCATGGGCGGCGGTTACCACTTACCACTTACAATCATGTGGGCAGTCTGCTAATCCTCTTTTTACAGCAATAAAAAAGGCCAAAGAGGTACCTGCCTCAGCCAATCACGTGGCTGAGCCGCAATATTGCTAGGTTTCAAACAGGGCTTGTATCAACCTAGTTCACAAAGCAACATGCCAGACTTTACATCTTGAGCTTGAGATCGCTATTATGTCGCTCGTAATAACGACAATTTTCGTCATGCAAATGTAAAGCTTGAGGTGTTGCTGAATGTACATATCCTTTCTATGACCGCGACGTACGCGACATTACATGAAAAGATTACCTACGTTTATACAATTTTTGATTACAGTCCATTTACGGTTAAAATCAACTTAGACTTTTGTATTTCGATTTTTACTCGAACTATATGATGCAATGTCTGATTCATTCTTTTCTTACTTATGGACTATTAATACTGTGAGGATTCAATGAGTTATATATGTAAATTAGAGGGTTCCACCTACCTTAACGTAAGTGTTAATGCCTGTGTCGTAAAACGAGTTATTGAAAACGTTTAAAACAGTGGCTTCATTTGACCACATAGGTGTAATGTCAAAATTATGTTACAACGCCGATAGAGCCCAAATATAAATATACAAGGAATAGTTGATAAGTCGACGCCCATTTCGACAATTCGAGAAGTAAAACAAGGGAATGTCAAAGGAACAAGAGCTGGATTGTTGTTGAGAATGGTTGATTCTCACGGATTCGAAAAGAGTTCAATTTTTTCTCGAGCGGTAGTCACAGCTCAACCAATCAAAACACTGGATATGTATATAGCTTCGCCATTTTTTGAAGGAGCGCCGCTTGATCGGATTTTTACTTTTTTCTTCTATGAAATATGTTTTTTTATTCTAGAGAAAGAAACCTTCAGCAAAATAACTTTAATTAGAATAAATTAATTCTGTATTGTTATGACAAAGCCATCATGCTCTCACTGCGGTCGTCACAGCTCTCAAAACCGTCCTTTCTATTTGATTATTAAGGCCCGTATTAATAATTGCATCTCAAGTATGAGATCGATCTTAAGATACTGTTTTTGACAGATGTTCCATACATTAAACGTCATAACTGCAGCCTAAGATCGCTCTCAACTTTGAGACGCGTTTATTTATACGAGCCTAAGTATACTTTACAACAAATCCTAGCTCTTGCTCTCTGAAACAAGCGAGATCATTATTGACATCAATTTTAGCGGCGTTGACGTCACAAACTTGATTAACTGTTTCAAATTACAATCACGCGTAACCTATTGGGCCAAATGGCACGTTCGCTGTCTCACTCTACCCGCACCCATCTGTGGGGCGTGGAAAGGGACAGCTATCGTCTTGTTAGTCGAAGCATGTTTTGCAGAGTATTGTGTTTGAGCCCTGTTCAGATTCGTAATTACGTGTAGCCGCATGATGCCTAGCGAACGCTATTAACTTAGCTATTTGTCCGTTCGAGGCTCGGTAGCAGAGACAGAAGACAATTTACATAAATTTTGCCTATAATGTTTACAGAGCCATGTCACACTTACTAATTTTGGTCAGTCGCTTTCGGTCAGACCTAAACGTGCTGTTCGTAGAATTTATAAGAGCGTTTTTGTATTCAGACTAGAGGTAAGATGGACAATTCCCTAAGGTAATTTAGGTAACTGACTTACGACAACTTTAGTTTTGTACAATAGATTCAAGGATAAATAATTTCCAAAGTGTTTCAAACTTAATGACCAGAATAGGACACCCAAATTTTTTACTTAACAAAAAGTTATCCAATTGTTCTATAGCTCTGGTAACGATATCGTGGATCGGCAGCGGGTTGGAAATACCTCTCCACGAAAGGCCAATGTTGCTAATGAACCGAAGCTAAGCCATTGGGTTTGTCTAATCACAACGCCACATTCGAACTTCGAACAGTTGAAAGTTAACATATGCGCTCCGATTGGTCAATCGCCATGGTTTAGTTTTGACTGTAACTTATTAGCAGGGTTGGGCCTCTGGTTGCTCAGCGGGTAAAGGATGTCTTATCGTAGCAAAATAAAACTGAAAACTGACACTTATAACCCATTTTACTTCTGACAATCTGACTAAAACTATGTATTGTCTATAATGTCTTTTTTTACATCATCCCAGCTCATATACGACCTCACCGAGGAGATCGAGCCTACCCTAAGTTAGGGTGTTGACCGAAAAACAAATTGGTACATGGCAGGATCGAACCCCGGACCTCTCGATTAGAAGGCCAGTGCCGAGTCCACAGCGCCACCGACGCTCACGTAGGTACCTACTATTTATACAATTAATATTTTAACTTATTATTTCTTAAACTAACTGAATTAATTTAGACACACGTTCCCTTCGTGTGTCTCGCCTGTGATCCGGATGCGAAGAAGTCCAGATTTTTTTCTTTATCATAGAATATTTTTTTTTTTTTTTTATATTAACGTCGCCCCACACTAGGATTTTCTCCTGTATCGTGGGTGCAGTTACAAACATAGAATATCACATGCACATACGCCCAGACCGGAACAAACTTCTGTAGGCCATACAAAACATCTGTCCCGTGCGGGAATCGAACCCGCAACCCGTTGCGCAGTAGGCGATCACTCGACCTCTGCGCTAACCGTGTCAACGTACAACAGTTATTGAAAGCTTTTCTATTGCGTGTCTATAAACACTGAAGTATTATTCAAACTATACAGCTTAAGTTGCGTGTCTGAACACTAACAGCACTATACAGCTTTAGCAATACTGTGGTTTATCTAAACAAATTACCTGATTGCATTAAAAGAATGTTACTTTTCATTTAACAGACTATTATTGAAGATGTAGGTAAGTTCAAAATCCATTGAAGAAGGAAATCACTTCGTTTGACGTATATTTACTATAAAACTATCGAAGCGAACCAAACCAACGAAACATTAATCTCCGTCACGAGAAAAATGGACTTATGTCATTAGAGCCTCGTGAAACAGAGACAAAATGTCGGCCGAATCGGCATCAACAAAAAACTACTGTGAATTATGACAAGACTGGCAACAATAAAACTGCCAGTTGCGGAAGCACAATAAATATTGGACATCGGGCCTCACCCAGCGAACTTCTGAAAGCTTTCATCGATCTGGTGATTGTGCGCTGCCAACGGGAATGAGCATTTTCACGCGTACCCATATTAAAACTGTTTCTTGTCCAGACCGAAAGTCAGCATTTATGCACATACTCGTATACAGATGACAACGCATCGAGCATAACACTTGGAATAATAAAACCGCAACAATTACGAGTGACACAAGCTCAAAATGTTAAATCTGACCTGAGTCATTGTGTATTGATGATGAATAAATAAATAAGTTTTCATGTTGTGTTAAGTGGGGAATTGGTAAAATAGCGGTGCTGTTCGAACCAGATGCTTGAATGGAAACGGGCGAACAACGGTTGGACACGGTCACGGCAATAGGTATACTATTACCGTGACACGGTGATAGCGGTACTAGGTCGACTGAGAGATCCAGCTAGAACAGTTCTCAGTAAGGTAGACGGGGATCAGTCCGGGGGAACTGTAATCCATCCTGGACTTCCTGGTAGTGTACAGGCTAAAGGAGATACTTACTGTGATTTGGCGGCAAATCACAATAGATCTTTAAGGTCGCAGTGACTACAGTTTCATTGAAGCTGCCTAGCCCCAACATATCAAATAATAATAATAAAAGTAGACGACTCTATAATTTTTAACTACTACAATATTTGTAATAGCACAATCACTATGGGTTGACTGCAAGAGACCTCTATTGAAGATAAATCCGCCTTTGCAAACTTCATCGATTGTAATTAACAAAAATATTGTTTATGCAATTAAGGGTGGGAGTCAGAGTCAACCGACAATGAAGAAACAATCAAAATTGATACAAAGGCCTTTATGACAGAATGAATTTTTAAAAACAGTAACCAAAATATTGCTAATGTGAACAATCAGTCAGCAGTAAAAAAACAATAATTTTCAAATTTGTTGTATCACATTGGATCCCTTCAAGATTCATAAAAACATTTTCGTTTGGAGAACTGCTCATACTTGAAGCGTCTTAACCGATGGCCTGGTGGCGAATTAGCTCTTCATCTTGCACTCAGAGCTGGCATTAGTGCAACATTACAAGTTTATAGTGGAAGGGCACAGGCAGGGCCGCACTTACCGACACACACGGCACCTAACGGTCAATAAAGGCGATAAATTCACATCGTGCGGCGCCCGCTTGCCAACCCTTGATCCTAGTGCAGGGGCTAATCATGATATATGGAAGGGATTTCGTATATAAAAATAGTTTGTTATATTCAACAGGAAATTTTGACCAATGATGCTTAAAGTATTAGAGTAAGAGAAAACATTCGAATTCTATAAGTACACAATAACAGCAATACTATGACAATTGTTGTGTTTCGATAAAAGGAATGATAGCATTTCACATTTCATTTTGGTTAAAGTATCCAAGAGAATCTAGCGTCTGTTTTTGACCTTATCGCTTCTTTCCATCCTGTACTATTTTTTACATACGACGGTTTTACATACGCTCTTGGCCTTCATCTCACCTGATGGTAAGTGACGATAAGGCCGAAGGTGGAAGCGAGCTTCACCTGGTCTCCTCAATAACTGAGGAACTGGCTATCTTATCTTACCCATAATTGTCGGACCACCACAATGCTATAAACATTTTTACTATGGCGACAAAGTTAGGTAAGATGCTGGCTAATCAGTCGGTCTCGGAAGCCCTACCACGAACCAAACCGAGCAGAAATATTTATGTCCTCATGGGTAATTGAACCCCGGACCTCCCGATCAACACCCGGTGGTCTCAACCACTAGACTATGGAGGCGGTTATATAGAAGCTATCATATAGAAGATTACCTTCAATTATATCTTAATCTATTTGAAAATAAGTTAAAAGTGTGCATTGTAATCACAACAACTTGCGATAGTCAAAATCAAAATATTATTATTGAAATACG
The DNA here is from genome assembly GCA_963935595.1 of Schoenobius gigantellus. Taxonomy (NCBI): domain Eukaryota; kingdom Metazoa; phylum Arthropoda; class Insecta; order Lepidoptera; family Crambidae; genus Schoenobius; species Schoenobius gigantellus. Next base: position 6,370,256 of record OZ012554.1, on the reverse strand, counting down.
ACTTATGATAGAAGGCTCTTTTGAACTGTCCAAATTTGTGCCTACCACAAAGTTGCTGGTGTCAAAACAGGTTATTTGTGAGGTTAGGAAAAAAACTACCCGATAACGTGAATTCACAAATGAATGTTTCGTGAACAATGATATAAAAACACGGGTAAGCCACGGTAATGATGCTTATTTCCCATTCGGAATGTTCTATTTTACGAGTTTTGTAACGATAAATGATACGCGCCACGTTAGACTTGTCATTGTTGAATGCAAACTTCCATAACGAATGTCGAAAGTTTTATCGTTAAAGGCCAGAATCGCTGCCACGATGTTCGGGCTCATTAGAAAACACGGTACGCCACTTTTGGCGATTCGCTTCTGGCTTAGCTCGTAGAGCAGAGGTAGTTAGTGCTTTATCCACTATAAATTGACGGCGACGGTGTATTCGATAGTACACTTACGCTACAGGGCGTTCTCAAATCAAAATAAATCCAATAAACAATGCTTAACAATTTTATCTTCATGAAACAATTTATTTATTTGTATTGCATTTAAATGTCATGGAGTCGCTATATTTTTAAATAAAAATTTATTGAGCACTTAAATTGCGTTTTTTTAGCACAACATTTTTTGTTAATAAACCTAACTTGGTTAAGGATATGAATAATTTTACTAATATTAATATTAGAAGGAATGGGTATTGTAGATATGAAAATTATAAAGAGTGATTTTCAGTCAGTCACTCATCAGCACTAATATCTAATTGTCGGACGTGACATCTGGCTAACAATATTTTGTTTATCACAGCTCAAGTGCTCTTCAGGCTTTAATCAGAAGTCTTATAAATTCAAGAACTAAAATTACAAAAAATATTCTTCATATAAATGGGTATTATTCATGAATATCAAAGATTTTCAAAGATTAAGCATCGAAGTAAAAGTAAATATCTCGCAATAATGAATCGATGTAGTAGTAACACCTTTATAATCCAGTTTTTTACGGACTTATCACTAATTCATGACATAAATTTGCTTTTATGTTTAATAAAAATATTTAGTTTGTATATAAATAATTAATTTGCAATAGTTTAAGTTACCATCGCTTTTAGCAAACAAAGGCGTTGCCTTATAAATTTTGAATCGTAAAAGTTAGCTAAGTAGAAAACAAAATAAATCGCGCAACTAAATCACTGTATTTCGTTTAGCGCAAGAATCCGCACCCGGGCCCCAGGTGTAGGCACGAGAACGTGATATCCAGTCTTTTTACGATCGGCACATGTGCTCCACGGCGCCGACTCGGCAACGTGGGATTTAAGGCAGAAATTTACTGGTGTCCGATGTAACTAATCGAGTTCCCGATTCCTTGCTCCCTTGTTAATCTATTTATGGCGATAAATACTTAAGTATTCGAGGAAAAGAATGTGTTTCGCAGTTCACTGAGAGTAAGTGCGATTTTCGAGTTTTCGGCTTGCGTGATTTGTTTAATAGTAGATGTAGATATTACATTTTTAAGGTGTTTTTTTATCGGCGCGGTCACGGATTTAGAGTACACGTGTCGCCATTTCTTTCCATCCCTTGGATGTTTAAAGAGACGACTAAGCGTGTACACCTCCGTGGAGATCTACGTATATCTATCTGTATCCGGAGGGGGACTAAGGGGGACCCCCAGCGAGCCACTGCGACCAGTACAGACCTATTGTGGCAGACCCCTCATTTCAGAGCCTTCGCGTGGTGAGGTGGCAGTCTGAGTCCCCTCAGTACTCGGCTACGATGTGATTTGGAGTCTCGTCATCTTTACCACAGGATCTACACGGGTATTGGTCAAGCCCATTCTGTGTAGATTTTTGTTCAATTTACAGTGACCAGCAGTTAAGGCTCAAGTGAACGCGCTTAGTTGGCTTCTGCTCAGTTGGAGGTTTCGCATTGTGACCCTTTCTTGGGCACTGAGCCCACTGGTATCGGACCTGTTTCTGTAGCCATCTAAGGACCCTATTTTCCTAGTCGAAATGCTACACGCTGGTTCAATAGGGTTACTCTTGAATCGAATCCAATCCATCGGCATTGAGATTGTGATTTTTCGTACGCTTATTTTCGCGCATTGGCTTCAAATTGACCCCGTATTGTGCGGATTTTGGGTGAACCGAACTCAGTATTATTAAATTTTCTCAAAATACGGATCCAATTTGGCGCTAGTGTTGTTACTCAAGCGTATGAAAAATCACAATTCCAATGACGATCGATCGGAAATGGTTTAAGCGTAAGCCTACTGGTCCGATGAGCACGTGCTCTCACTCAGCCCTCGTCAGTTGTCGAACATTTCATCTGCGAAGATATCGAATATTTTAATTAAACCCTACATGAGCCTATTGAGCCTGCGTAGTGTTTATGTCATTATTTTTTTTTCGGTGCAGGAGAAACCCTTGCCTATCAATGAGTTGTTGTGAGATTTCAATGCACTATATCCACTGCTTGCTTAAATGAGGAGGAATTGCTCAACTACATCACACTGATGTGTTATCTTATCTTATCTTATAATGGGGGGCCCCAGGGGGCCCTGCACTTCGACCCTTAAGGATCCTTTGTGCTTCCCCAATTTCTACATTCATAGATTGCTATCACCATTTATGGACCAATTGAGTTCACTCATGAGTCTCACAATTGGTCCAGGGGGGATAGCCTTGAAGTCTTCGGGTTTGGGATATCCGATCCCGAAGAGACTCATTCTCCTACGAGAAAGGGAATCGCAGTAGCACAACATGTGTTCCATGCTTTGCTCTCCCTCATTGCAGGCCCTACAGGTCTCTGTGTTGCTCAGACCCATTTTTGCAAGCATACGATTAGTGCCAAAGTGGCCAGTCAGAGCACCCAACAAGAGTCGGATTTGCATTCTGCCTGAATTCATTGTGAATTTGTTGAAGTTATTCAGGCCCATGAACCGCTTGGTGTGCGCCATTCCTTTCTGAGCGACCCATTCATTTTGGTGTCTTCTCTTTGCTTGATCTCTGATGACAGAGTTCACTGAACAGTGTGCCAGACTCGCAAAAGGTTCCGGACCCACAAAGTTGGTTTCCAATCCTTGTCTCGCGAGACTATCGGCCTTCTCGTTTCCATAGAAACCTTCATGTCCTGGAATCCATATCAGATGTACTGTATTTTTCTTCTCAAGCTTATTTAGTGCATTGATGGTATTCTGGACCAGTTTAGAATGCACTTTGTATGACATCAGTGCCTTTAGCGCAGCTTGACTATCGCTTAAGATGTATATGTTTAGTCCATTGCGCCTTTTATCAATGTTTTCTTGCGCACAGGCAAGGATTGCATACATTTCTGCTTGAAAAACTGTAGCAAGCTTGCCCATGCTAATACTAGCTTCAAAGCCTTTGGAATAAATTCCTGCACCTGTACCAATGTCCATTTTGGAACCGTCTGTGTACCAAATCATGCTATTCCTATCAGGAGGCGCTAGTCCTTTGTTCCAGTCCTCCCTTGTTGGGATTTGTATACTGAATGACCTCCTAAAGATGTACCTGGGTATCATCCTGTCAGCGACCATTTCCAGTAGCCAATCCCCTTCTTCTTTGCCAAGTGCTGTGTGTCTCGTGTGGGGCTTAGTTGCATTCCACAGATGTACAGTCTGTAGTCTGTGGAGCGCTTTCTTTGCTTCACTACGTATGACAATGTGCAGCGGTGTGCGATCCAAAAATCTTTCCATGGCTGCCGTTGGAGTGGTTCTGAAAGCACCAGTGATTGCCATACAGGCAAGTCTCTGAATCTTATTTAGTGCCGTTTTGCATGTGGTTAGGTTTGTCCTTGGCCACCAGACGATACTTCCATATGTTATAATGGGAAGTGAAGAACACTGATGTGTTAATGCGGTGATTTTTTTTAGTCGGCTCTTACGATATCCACTAAAAAATACATCAATATTATCAGTTACAATTGACAAAACACCTTTAACCCACAGAAGCCATTAAGTAACAAATGTCATGTTGTATCGAATAAATAAATGAATTCTTTCTTGTTTTGAATAGGGCATATAGAAATTTAAGAACATAATGGCGGCTTAATTGCCAAAGCAGCAATCTCTACAACGCAACCGATACTTAACGGAAGGTGTTTTTCAGTGAATGTGGTGGCCAAAGGTAGGGGGTAGGCAGACGCTCACTATGTGATAGCTACTAAAAGTAGGCATGGTTAAAAAAACCTACCATCAACGCAGTGCAACGAGGTATCCTAAGTACTATAGCGTATAAAGAAAGGCGTATGTATGTACAAGGTGGCGCAAAAGTAAAGTGCCTAAAGCCTCGTATTCATGGTAAATAAATTTGTTGAGCAACAGTTCATCAACATTGTTGATGAGCGGCGAAAATGTTGCTGAACACTTTGTTTAAATCAATATAGGTTGTCCACACTCAAGTCTGCGTTAAAATGTTACCCGAGGAAGAAATTGCTTTGAAATTTATCATTGCTCCATACTACTGTCATGGTTATGAAAGGTTGCAAACAAGTCCACACACGTCAAAAATTGTTGATAAACAGATGTTGTCGCTCATCGGGCGAGGACTTGTCAACATGCCGTTGTCAACTCTGCAACATACAGTGCTGACAGCAACATGTTGACAGCAACTCCGCAACACGTTGATGCAACTTTGTTGCTGAACAAATGTTTACCATGAATACGAGGCTTTAGTTTTTGCAAATGGAATCAAATGTTTTTGTGCTTTGACGGAGATTTTGTACACAGATAAATAATTAGTTGACATAAATCATGTAGCGATACACACCTGAAGAAAGTGGAATTGTTGCTAGTGCTTTTTTATACACACGACAGGGAAGCTCTTGGCCTTCATGTCACCTAATGGTAAGTGATGATAAGGCCGAAGGTGGAAGCGAGCTTCACCTGGACTCCTCAACATATGAGGAACTGGCTATCTTACCTCTAATTGTCGGAATACAACAAAGCTATAAACATTGTTATTATGGCGACAAACTTAGGTAAGACGGTGGTAGCTAGCCAGTAGGGCTCAGTAGCCCTACCATCAATCAAACCGAGCAGAAAAATTTCTGCCCCCAGTGGAAATTGAACTCCGGACCTCCCGATCAACATCCGGTGGTCTCAACTACTAGACCACGGAGGCGGTTTAATTTGACCAGTTTCCGAGCTGAGTGATGTCCCGTTTTGGAGAATTGAACTGGCCGTTCAGATCACTAGATCTGACGGTGCCAGAACGTTAGCGCGAGATGTCAAAAGTCGCAAAGGTTCTTCCTTTGCGACTTTTGACATCTCGCGCTAAGCACAACAAATCACAAACCGCACAAGTCTGGAAAGCTAACATTGAAGAAGGAATCGCCAATTTATCCAGTTGTTTTGCGAGCAATTCCAAATGCTATACAACGAGCACAATTGTGCATCAACTCTGAAACTCGCTCATTTGAGGGATATAAATTTTTCATCTCAATGTCATCAACTTTACATCTTCAAATAAACCTTTATATGAAAACAGAGCTATTTTTTTTTAATTTTTAACAAAACGGTAGCCAATTCACATTATGACATTACTTTTGCGCCACCTTGTATATGTACATTTAAAAAAAATATCATGTTGAAAATCGCAATAGTTAGAATTCGTCGCAAATATATATGAGCATATAAAGCATATGTATGTATGTATATCTTTGATACACGAGGCTACTTCATTATGGACTCAGGGCAATGTTTTTATCCTAAAATTCTCTAAATATCCAAGAACACGCGTACCTACTTATGTTTATCCGTGGAGTTTCGTGTTTGCCGATCCTTTGCTGCGTAACAGCAATTTAACTTCGGTTTTTCCTGCCAACTGAAGTTTCGTAGACTTTAATAGGATGTTAGAAAGGATGCTTTTTTCTTTAATGTTCGGAAAGTAATTTAAATCTTGTTTCGAACAGGTTACAGTGACTTGTTTGTAAACATGTAATGTAACCTATGCCTACATTAAACAGTGTTTCAGGCAGTGTGTAGCGATGAAAATATTGAATTCCTGTATTATGATAAAGTTCGATGCGCATTTCAATATTCAGCCACTAACTTAGGGATTAGAGGATTAATTAATTTTTCTTGGAATAAAACTAAATTCATTAATGTTTTATTTAACTCATGATTTCAGATCAGAATGCATTAGATAAGCCCTAGCATAAAATTGATTATGGTTTTATTTCTCTTTAGTAGTAACATTTAATGTTAACCGAAATTCGAATAAATCTTTTCATGAGAATTTTGGTTCTTGAATGAAAAAATTGACCACCTGAGAATCAATAATCAGCTTGCGAATATTTGAGTAACTGTACTGTAAAGTTGAATAAATACACTTACGATAGTATACGTAGAAGGTGTCGAAATTAATTTCTTTTATTCAAATTCGGATATTGGAAGGCTGTTGCAAAGTGCAAGATCTATAAAATTAAAGATATTAGTGTAAAAGATTAAAAGGAAATTCTTACTTTGGCATACAAACAAAAGTTACCGTAATCAAGATCCCTTAATAATAAACCCCAATTAATTTGTTGTGTACAAAAGGTAAGCAATTTGCGTGGATATAAGTATTTTCGCTGCTAAGTGGTGTATTTTAACTAGCTTTGTGATTACTAGCCAGTACTAAAGAGATAATCTACGAAAAAAGCTTATTACTAAAGAAATCGACTCCTAATGTATTGGAAAACATCTCGACGATAATGACTCAAGATTTACTGTTCCCATGGTGACTTTCTTCGAGTTTAATACTCGTCGTAAAAGGACCTTTCCCAAATCTTTTTCTATGTATCTAAATTAGGTATGTTGTGAGAGTTTTCTATAGTATTAGCAGAGTATACACTGCTATAAAATCTCCATAAAGTATATAATCTATACCGGGTATAAGTGACGGTGTCCCTTTTTTAACAGTGAGTTCAGACCAATGTTAATATTTGTTTACCGATGTTTATTTTTCTGTGAAGGAATGTGTACCTATGTGAAGTCAACACCAAATACACCAATCCGCATTGGGCCAGAGTGGTTGACTAAGGCCACAGATTATATAATAGTACTACGTGCTAAGGCCTAAACATCCTTACTTAGGGTAGGCCAGAGCCCTTCAGTGGGGACGTAGGTATATGAGCTTTTATAATGATTAATATTTGCACGTTATAATATTTTTAACCGGCTTCACAAATGGTTCTCAATTCAACTATATGTCTTTTTGCTTCCGACGCAAAACAACACATACGGACACAATTTTAAAAACACCAAACGACTGCTTTCTAATTTAGCCTCAAGCGCAGGCCACATTGCCAGTTGATGCCAGTTGATATTAATTGATATTTGTTTTTATAAAGTAAAAAATAATATAGATAGTGCTAGAAGACAAAATAAAAAAACAAACAATTCAAAATGACCGTCCACTAACCGTTACTTTTAACGGGATGTATATATATATATATATATATGTGATATTGATTTTAACTATGAGAACAAGAGAACCGTGATCAAAATATAACTAATTCAATCCGCCACGTGACCAACAAGAGCTGTTCTACACTAAACGCTACAGGACAATTAAGGACACAGAAAAATGTCTACCGAAAAATCGTAGCGCCCACAGAATCATGACTTTTCAGCTTTACGTCATTTCCAATGGCCCTTTCGTGGCAGCTGAACTTCCCATTTCGCAAAGTAAGCCGACGGGTGACGTTAAATTCCGAGAAATGCACGTTTCCTATTAGTATGTGGTTAGAAAAGTGCACGTAAGACTTTTCCACAGTGTCTGGGGTTTGAAGATGCGAAAGCGATTTGTTCAATATTTATGTGAAAATCTTATTAAACCTTCCGCTGTCTACGGACAGCGGAAGTTCGAGTATTTTTCCAAGAGTTTGTAGAGTCAGCAAATTCGAAAGCTTAATATTATTTAATCTATACTAATATTATAAAGCTGAAGAGTTTGTTTGTTTGTTTGAACGCGCTAATCTCAGGAACTACTGGTTCGAATTAAAAAAATATTTTTGTGTTGGATAGTCCATTTATCGAGGAAGGCTTTAGGTTATAGAATATCACGATATTGTTATTTTCGGACATCCACGCGAACGAAGTCGCGGGCACAGCTAGTAGATAATAATTTAGTATCTACTCAAAATATCGATAATATTAGTTCTTAGTTTTGTACAGTTATTTAACATTATTTTTGCATTTCTTTTAATTAATTGCAGTCTTTCATTTCACTGAATTATAGGACAAAAAGAAGAAACGTTATGAATTCCCTGCTGAGAATTCCTAATCTAGAAAATATTACTTATTTTAAACAAACATACAAATGGCATGGCATTATCAACTATCACTTAGTATCTTCGTCCCGAAAACATTAAGCTCTGTAGCATCGTTATCATAGGGTTACATAAACTGGGCATCGTGCTATCATTGATCTTGGTTTACATACTAGGCGAATTCAAAAGGATCTTTGCTATAGCGACAATATTATGAGTGGTGGCCTAGTTGTTTGAGTATTTATCTTAAAATCAATAAATTAAAGAATAACAATCAACAGAAGTCATAAACGTTATCAATATAATTATGAACGAGTATCTCGTATCGGTGTGAATTTGTGAGACTGGCGTCATTTTTGAGGGTTCAAATCTCAAAAGTGATACAAACAAAAAAACCACCACCTTCGTGGTATAGTTATTAACACCATAGAGTGTTGAGGGTTCACCAATTTCAATGGACTTCGAAAAAGGAGGGGGTTCTATTCTATGTTCGACTGTATCTATTTTTTTATGTATATTCAAAATTCTGTTTGTAATTAAGAGAGTATACTGCCGAGATGGTTCCGTTGTGATTATGTCATGATGTTGTGATTATGCTTCATTTGGCTGGTGGCAGGACTTCTGAGCCCGCCTCATGTCTAGCTAGCACCGTCTTATCTAAGTTTGTCGCCATGAGAACAATGTTAATAGCATTGTTGTGTTCCGATAGAGATTAGATAGCCAGTTCCTCAGTAGTTGAGGAGTCCAGATGAAGCTCGCTTCCACCTTCGGTCTTATCATCACTTACCATCAGGTGAGCTGAAGGCCAAGATCATCTTTGTCGTATGTAAAAAATGATGTTAAAACGCAAACAAAAAATTACGTAACATTAACCAAAACCTTAAACTTTCGATCCAAAAGTCAATTTACAAGATTAGAGACATCTGCTATCATCGTGGAAGTAGCTTCGCAAACTTTGGAAACAGAAATAATAGCACTAATTACCGTTTAATGGTATTATGTTTCGCTTCTCCTATTAACGGGAGGTTGCCATGTTCCGCTGTAAGAAATGGCGTCATTACTTAGGCATTAATGTTACTAAGTGGACGTGCTTCGTCTGAAACACAGGGTAGGGCCCGCGAACTTCAATTTTAGGTCAGACGATACACTTTGAGGTACGCAGTGGCAAGGCGACACGTTTTATTGCCAACTGGCTGGTTCCTCAATTTTACATGTATAAGGTCAAGTCCTGGGAGAATTCTAGAATGAAAAACAAATACTATATAACAAATACAGTTGAAAAGCGTATAAAATAATCAATGAGATGAATTGTGTTCAACTCCGTCGATATGAATCGCCGATAAAACCATTTTGTGAGTTACAAAATAAATTCATGATTGTAACTATGATAATGCCAGGTGACATTTTTAGATCTCGGGTCTTGAACGAAATACTAAATGGTAATGCTATTTATAAGGTTTACCTCCACTAACAACAAATGTAAGTGACTTGTTCAAATATATTTGTTTTCTCCAATTTTGCCGTCCGTAAACACCGGGATAAGTAGGTAAAGAGTTCCATTATTCAGAGATACGAATTGAGAATTGGATGCTGGAACGCTTGTTACGAGAACAGATAAAAATATTTCAAGTCTATAATGTAGTAATAAAAAAATTATATGTATGTTTTTATGAAGATAAATACGTTTGTGGATCATTAGCCTTAGGTCTCTTAGAGAGATTTGTTAGTTTTCGAGCTTCAGGATTTTTTACCGTATGAATAAGAGCATTAATCATTGAGGCATAACTAACCAGTATAATATACTTTTTATATGAGATTCCTGTTGATTAAACTATAAGCTTATACGTGTTATATTAGGTCCTTACCTATGAAATTGGCGTTTGGCCGAATTGGCCACTTTGATCTCAAATATCTCCTCTATGGTTAGGAATTCCAAATTCAAATTCATACAGCTATTTAATCATGTATTTGTGTTTCGAAAATTATAATCCACTTGTGTTTTCCTCAATTGTTTTTTTTTTCTATGCGTCACTCAGTTTACAAAATGAAAAACTTGAAATATCGCGTTATTTACGACTACGAGTTCCACCGTGGCACCAGTGCTGCAGAAACGGCTCGAAGGATTAATGATGTGTATGGCGACGGTGCCGCAAAAGAAAACACAGTGCGTTGTTGATTCCGTTTTCGTTCTGGAAATTCCGACCTGCAGAACAAGCCCCGTGGACGGCCGGAGACCAAAGTTGATAATGAAGAATTGAAGGCTATTGTGGAAGCGGATCCATCGCAAACCACGTACGTCCGAGCCAGCTGCAGGCTCAGTGTTAGTGATAAAACTGCAATCCACTTGAAGCAAATTGGGAAGGTGAAAAAGCTTGAAAGGTGGGTACCTCACGAATTGAGTGAAGCAAATCAACAAACGCGCGTTGACTGCTGCGTTGCATTACTCAAACGGCACAATAATGAAGGGATTTTAAATCGAATCATTTCTTGTGATGAAAAATGGTTCCTGTACGATAATTGGAAGCGCTCATCGCCATGGCTAAACTCTGCCGAACCAGCCGAACCATGCCCCAAGTGAAAATTGACTCCAAAAAAGTTGAAAACAAAACAATTGATCGAAAAGTCCAAAATAATTGAGGAAAAAACAAGTGAATTATAATTTTCGAAACACAAATACATGAGTAAATAGCTGTATAAATTTGAATTTGGAATTCCTAACCATAGAGGAGATATTTGAGGTCAAAGTGGCCAGTACGGCAAAACGCTAATTTCATATGTAAGGACCTAATATTACATTGTGTGGTATACGTGTTATATGTTGAGGAGCTTGGTGGCGCATTGGCGCGTGCGCTCAGCGAACGATTGTTAAGGTTAAGCAACGTTCACTGTGGTCAGTCCTAGGATGGCTGACCAAAATAAGAAACATCTCAAGCTCCTCCGTGCTTCGGAAGGCACGTTAAACAGTGTCGGCTAACCGTTCCATCGGACTAGGCGAGTGAAGGAACAGAGAGTGCACTTGCGTTTGCACAGTCAGTTGTGCACTATAATATCTCCTGCGCAGATGGCTAGTCTCTATGGAGATTGGCCGCCGTGACCGAATATCGCTTAGGAGGACATTATGTTGTGTGCTCTTAATGCTTTTCTAATAACAGATTTTTATCTAATAACAGGTATATATCTGCACGAAAAAAAATCCCACAAGATTTGCTCTTTCTCTATTCTTTGTAGACAATCAAATCTTTATAAATTGCAAAGCTTCTTATTTCTCGGTACATCTAGGTACAACATTCTTTCTCTGCACTACCCCAAGGCTGGCTGGAAGAAAATGCTTCAGTCATCAAGTCCGCCTTTGGTACAAAAATTATGTACAAAAAGAATTAATAAGTAAAAAATATCTTTTTGAATGAAAAATCTTATTTTTTATATAACTAAGTTAGGTGTACTTGTCACAACCGTTAAAAATTAGTGGAAGAAATTTAAATTGTCTGTAAATACAAATATTTACTGCAACCGACCGATGCAGAAAAGTGGAGTAAAAAGTGGACTCATCTCCACTGGTGGAGACAAAGATGTCAATAACACATTCTTCTTTTTTATAACTCGTTAGGTGCATTTTTGTTTACAAATATGTAATACTAGCTGTGCCCGCGGCTTCGGTCGCGTGGATGTCAGAAAATAACAACATGTCGTATATTTTTTTCTCGTTTTTGCAACATTTTTCATTGATACTCAGCTCCTATTAGTCGTAACGTGATGTTATATAGCCTATAGCCTTTTTCGATAAACGGACTATCCAACACAATTTTTTTTTTTCAATTTGAGTCAGTAGTTCCTTAGATTAGCGTTTTTAACCAAACAAACTCCATCCATCTTTATACTTAACTAGCTGTCCCGGCAGACGTTGTCCCGCCCGATCCAGCGCCACCTACAGGGTCCAACTTTACGTTTAAACCTTCCTTGGACCTATTCAAACACGCACAGAAAATTTCGTTATAATCGGTCCAGCCGTTTCAGAGTTTTTGCGAGACAAACACACAGCGTTTCATTTTTACCGACGAAAAAACGGAGGAGGTACTCAATTCGACGCGTATATATATTTTTTAATGTATGATCACGCATAACTTTTTACAGAGAACTCCAATTTTGATAATTTTTTTTTTATTGGAAAGGGTATACTCCGTGGGTGGTCCCATTTAAATTTGAAAAAAAAATCCTACTCTAAGGCTAGGAAAACAGGAAATTATTGTTGATTTACTCACTAATTGTGATCAATGACCACGCATTACTTCGTATAGAGTGATCTGATTTTGATGATTCTTTTTTTATTGGAAAGGGTATACCCCGAGGGTGGTCCTATATAAATTTTAAAAAACAATTCCAACCCTAAAGGTACAAAAACGGGGGATGATTAATGATTAACTCACTGATTGTAAAATTAATAGATGAAAGTCACAAAAAAATATAAAATAATTTTTTTTAACAATTAATTGAACCGCCGAAAAAACTAAAAAGCAAAAACACTGAAAAGTTAAAAATAATATTAGAAACTTCTATATTGAGGTCGGTGACAAATTTTAACACTTTCTAGATCATCGTTTGGCACCGACTTCAATATAGAAGTTTCTTATATTATTTTTAACTTTTCAGTATTGTTGCTTTTTAGTTTTTTCGGCGGCTCAATTTTTTGTTAATTTTTTTTATATATAAGAAGACTAGTGGGCCCGGCAGACTTTGTCCTGCCCGATTACAGCGCCACCTACCGGGTCCAATTGTACGTTTAAACCTTCCCTGGTCCTATTTAAACATACACAGAAAATTTCGTAAGAATCGGTCTAGCCGTTTTTGAGTTTTTGCGAGACTAACACACAGCGATTCATTTTTATATATAAGAAGATGAAGAAGAAGAAGAAGATTTGTCAAATTAATAAATATACCTATATCAAACGCATACATGATTCGAGCCATAACATTTGCCTCACTTCACTATTATCTCAATTTTTTTGTTGATACAGTTTCTTTAATTTGTCATTAAACCTAATTAGCTACAGTGCATCAGTTATTTTACCGCTGAATTTATATTTGGATGACCTTTATTATCATATCAATAGAGGCGCTCTCAGAGGTAAAATAAATGTGAATGCACTGTAGACGACTTTCTGACAGCAAGTGGGAGAGCATTCCACAACTGGATCGACTGGACTAGAAAAGAAGAATGAATGGATCTCAGACCGGTGAACGGGGCATTTGAAACATATTGGATTTCAATACCTACCATAAAGCAGAACAAAAACTTTTAATTGGCCTTCGATTACTTTATTTAATCCTTACTAATATTATAAACGCCAAAGTTTATGAGTATGGATTTATGGATGTTTGTTACTCTTTCAGGTAAAAACTACTGAATAGATTTGGATGAAATTTTGTAGGTAGACGGATTACGACAGGCATTAACATATAGGCTATTTATTATTCCGGAAAAGTAAGTAGTTTCCGCGGGAAAGCAGACTATAGTTTTATCATTGAACTTTTAAGGCAAAACGGAGTTCGCGGGCACAGCTAGTATGGAAATAAAAAACAAGCCATAACCGTACTCCAGTCTCTTGTTTCGTGTCACTTACTTCCTTACTCCTCAATGGATTAGGCAGGCTTCACAGAAGAGCTGTAACCAACAACCCTTTACCAACATGGGCTTCGTTCTGTAAACGTATAAAAGAGAAATATGGCGCCGGCGACTGACCTCAACGGGGGCCCTGATCTCCTGGCATTAGGGCAGAGCACCGCTCTAAACAAATACAGTTCTATAAATTTGCTAAGCTTCCCACGAATTTATTGAAGAAAATACCTATTTGTGCGTTAAGCGAGTTGTTAGGAATTCCGAGCTCATTATTTTCTTTGGTCTAAATGTTTGCTTTGAGCGGAGAAGTGAACAATAATTTTGATGTCAAACTCATTGATTTACTACCAAACGTTTGGTAGTAAATCAATGGTCAAACTAGTTAAAGACAATTTTTTTAGAGAAATAGACTCTAGCCCAAAAAATGTTAATATTATAAAGAGCTGGTGCCTTTCAACAGCAAAAAGATGTTATTTAATACACTGTGACACGAGAATTTTATTACACAGTGTTTGTTACCAAACTCCTCCGAAACGGCTTGACCGATCTTTATGAATTTTTTTGGGTATATTCAGTAGGTATGAGAATAGGTCGTAAACTATTTTTTATTATGGCGAAACGTAGTTCGTCGGCACAGCTAGCTATATTATATAATGTGTAATATCACTATTTAGCATTGTATATGAGCATATATCCTAACCATAATCAAGATACCAACGGGGTTTCATGTCCATGCAGCCAGTGCTTATTTGTTTAGTATCAACCATAGTCACCTTGTTTTTCTTTTTTAACCGACTTCAAAAAAGGAGGAGGTTCTCAATTCGGTGGGTACTTATGTTTTTTTGTGTTTCATCATCATCATCACAGCTCATATACGTCGAGCCTACCCTAACTAATTAGGGCGATTAGGCCTTAGTCAAACCACTCTGGCCCAGTGCGGATTGGTTTCACCTTTGAATTACTCCGCAGGTTTCCTCACGATGTTTTCCTTCGCCGTAGGAGCGTCAAATAAATTTACATATGAAATTCGTGAAATGAAAAACACATTGGTACATGGCAGGATCGATCGCGGGCCTCCCGATTCTACTCGGAGCACAGTGCCGCAGGCCACAGCGCCACCGACGCTCTTCGTTTGGCACCGACTACAATATAGAAGTGTGATGTTGTCTGTACCTATTCTCACATTATTTTTAACTTTTTAGTGTTTTTGAAGTCGGTTTTTATTTATTGTGAATAATATTTTTTTTGGTTGTTCTTGAGATGTAATAGTTAAATGGTGACTTTGGTTGTGATTGAATCTAACTAATTATTTTCTATAGATATTCTAGCGATACAGAGAATTTCATTGTAAATTAAAATTTAGTATTAGTATTATTACCTCAATGGACACCACCCTTTTTATCACTCTATGCGATCATTTTTCTACCCTGCGAATCAAATATCCCCAAAACATAATTCTATTTATTTATTGGGTTCATCAACGATTGCTACATAGATATATGACTCTAATATACAGACAACACAAAGGCGAACACTCTCCGATGGCGCCTAAAGACGACGCAACCAATTCGGCGTTTCGCCAATTAATCCTGGCTGATTTTGTGACCGACTACACTCTCCTAGAATACAAGATAATCCGGTTCGGGTCTCCGTATGTAGCCGGTGGACTTCCTGAGCTAGCTCGAAGGAAGTCGCGGCTCCTGAAGGGCTGCTGTCAATCCACCGAACCACGACCGGATCACTACATTTGCGTTTCCCTAATAGGTCGCCAATTCACTTTTTAATCGACATTATACGAACCGATCAGCGGACAATCGCGACAATAACAATTCTACTCGAGAAAAAGCGCGCCACGTCGTAACTTAATTCAATGACATTACAAATTCGACTCGACTGTCATTTCACAGCGGCCGGCTGCCACACCGCATGTGCACAGACTATTAGCAATGTTGCCACTCGCTCTTCCTCGAGCGTAAACACTCTCTTAATGCTCCATCAATTATAGATGAACACAGATGAACACTATATGATACCGTTGTGGTTAGTCCACCCATCACACCCAAGAGAAACTCTCAAAACCGACCAAGAGCATGTCGGGTTATGAAGGGTTCCGTACCATTTATACAACATTAGACAAAACGGAAAAAAAATCAATTTTGTTGTATGGGAGCCCTCCTTCAATATATATTTTAATTTAATTATTCATTTTTAAAGTGAATACAACTAAATAAGTATTCTGTGAATATTTCAAGCGCCTACCTGTTGCCATTATTAATATCGAGGAAAAAATGGCAAAAAAATCACGTTTGTTGTATAGAAGCCCCCCTTACATATTTATTTTATACTTTTTTCAGTATTTGTTGTTATATCGGCGGCAGAAATGCATCATGTGTGAAAATTTCAACTGTCTAGCTATCACGGTTCATGAGATACAGACGGACGGACAGCGGAGTCTAATGAATAGGGTTTCCGTTTTTACCCTTACGGTACGGAACCCTAAAAAGCAGAAAAACACTGACACATACCACTCTACTTCGGAGGAAGCACCTCAGGACCAATAAATTTAGCACACATAAACGCCAAGTGTCCCTTATCATTACTTTGATCTTCTGGCATCCTTTAGCCGTGCCCGCCTTGACCCATCTTATTTCTGAAACCTTTCTCAAACCTCTCCTGTCCACTCAGCTTTGCTCCGACAGGATATGTTTTTGTCAGGAATAACAAAATGGCCAAAGGGGGTGGTGGTGTGGCTATTTATGTATTTGTTTCTAGAAGTGACAATGCGGCACGTGAAAGTTTATTAGCAGTATTTTATAGCAGTATTCAGAAGTAATTCGCAAAATTAATGTCGTTAAATTAATTGTGCGGTTTGTACGAGTTCGTTATAGTTTTCAATACCTCTGAAAGAGGGCTTTACAATCTTTTTAAAAAAAACTAATAGCTAAGTACCATCAGTTCAAATAATTAAGCTTACACGTACCTAATACAAACACATACTAATAACCAACGAATATCATCATTAAAAATCTACGTAAAGAAAATATTTTTTTTGCAAAAAGTAATTATTTCTATACTTACAGTATCACACATATAGCTAAGATTTTTAAGGCGCTATATCGAAAATATTGGCTATTTTTAATGTAATGTCATAGGTAACTGAGAGATCTTACAGATCTGAAAGTCAAATATGTGTTTCTTCATATCTTTAGCTAGTCACGTACAGAACCGAAAACGAGATTTAAAGATTTTGCCTCGATACTTTTTATTTTTGAAATTACCTCTTTAAAATATGAATATTCAGGATTACTAGTAAACGGTGTTAGGTATTCATTAAAAAGTTCCTTAAATAGGTAGCCATCATCAGTATCTAGAATCGTACAGAAGCATTTTTTTCTAATCATTATAGTTATTTTTTAATAAAACAATTTGTATTTTGTCGCTTACGTCGATAATTTCTAAACGATCTGATTGCATGCGGGCGCAACGCATTCACGACTTTGTTGATATAGATATAAAGACTAGCTGCTTGAGCACGGGGGGCGCCCCGCGTTCACGTATAGACCACGCCTCCCATTGTTTGATTCATTTTCGATGTAGCGCCTTAAGATATTTAATGGATGTTTTGATGCGGAAACGAACCACCTCACCCCGAATCCCTCTTGCGGTAGTCCCTCTAGCATTAACCTAAGCTAAGCCATAAGTTTAAAAAATGCTACAAACATATGGACATAGTTGGACATAAGTTAATAGTTAAGAACACGTATAAAAATATAGAATATATACAGTCGGCTCCGGGAGTGGATAGGCATTTTTTAGCAGATTTGGTGCCATGTCACACCAACTATTCATTTTATTTAGTATGGTTACACCTCTATTTCATTGTTAATGGTTGGTGTGACATGGAACTAAAATGTTTGTCTACTTTTTGAGCCGGCTGTACAAACAATTAATAATAATAAAAATACAACATATATAATATATTTTAATGTTAAAATATAATGTAATGTAGAATAACAAAAATCTGTAATATGTAAAGTATACAATGTAATAGGAATATAATAGGTATGTATGAGTATAAATATATATATGATGTATAAGCGTGTGTGTATTATATAGAAACATGTAGGATAGTTACACTTTAGGTGATGCGCAACTCACCCTAGATATAGAGTAGAGTAGTCGGACTTATTAAGTTTAAAAAGATCAAAACGAAAATACAGCATTAAAAGGGCACGGACCACGAGTCTGTGGTGATATAATTATATTTAAAAAAAAACGGATGTTTTGAGATGCATATTACACAAAAAAAAATCAAGATTAAAAATAATAATTACGAAGATTCAACAAAATTGAATACATACTGTCTAAAGATATTAATTTTATGAATGTAAATTTGTTAACGAAATCAAATCAAATGTAACTACCGCCGTTAAGGTTAAAAAACGCTGTTTTCCACTATGACCGCTCAGTTGAAAAGGCAATAAAAGAAATTTAATTGATATAACTCACTGGCGAGCAATTTTATAGACCATTCCAATTTTATACCGTCGCAGTGAAATTTGTTGGAGCATTAATAAGGTTATAAGGCTTTTGCTTACTGCGTAGGGGAATGCGCTTTATATTACAAAGTAATTCGAAGAGTAGATTATCTATATACGTTACTCCTTCGTATATTTCTTACTACTAGTTTTTGATGCTGAATTCGCATACGCGACGATCAGAACTGAATACGGTACCGATATAAATTAGGTCCTTACATATGAAATTGGCGTTTTGTATGGGAGGAACAGGAGAGCGATTGACCAGCCTCGATTGTTTAGCAGCTAGCTTCTCCATCATGGTTTGCAGTTGCTGCCAATAGACATCTGCCGTAATCGACTGGGCAGATTTATGAAAGCTGTAGTGAACGACACCAGCACTAGTTCACCAAACGCTCACAAGTAACTTTTTTGGAGTCAATTTTCGCTTGGGGCATGGTTTGGCTGGTTCGACAGGGTTCAGCCATTGCGATGAGCGCTTCCGATTATCGTACAGGACCCACTTTTCATCACAAGTAATGGTTCGATTTAAAACCCCTTCATTATTGTGCCGGAAAAACAAGTGAATTATAATTTTCGAAACACAAATTAATACATGAGTAAATAGCTGTATAAAGGACAATGGCAAACTTCCTAACAAATTTTTGATGACAATTTTTTTTGCGTCAATTTATAAAATATGTACAAAAACATTAAGAATCAATTACTAAACAAAATTGTCTTAGGAAGTAATATTGTAGGAAGTGTGTATTTTGTAAAATTATTATTTAAAGTTTTAGAGGTTGGCTTTTGCCGATTGGTTAAATGGCTTTGTAAATAATCAAAACTTCCTCAATGAACAACTTCCAAGGCACTATTCATATTACCCAATATGATAACATCCCTATTTAATGCCAATAAGCAGCATATTTTTAAATAATAATAAAAAAAAAACAAATAAAACAACACCAACAAAAGCAATAGACAACAGACAACACCTTTTTTTGTGTTTGATGGCAATACATCTTGAGATTTTGCCAAAGATCTAGGATGAGTTTTGTAAAACCACAATTAACTGTCGCTCACTATTATATTTTTTATTAAACTAGAATGTTATCAACTATTCATATCATTATTTTATCGCAATTATTGTATTTATGAACGGAGTGGCTATTCGGATTCTATAAGTTTTTTCGATAACAATTAACTATCGGGTCCGAATAGCAATCGACTCCTATTAGGACCCGGGTCCGAATAGACACAGCAATAGACAATGAATCATTTCAGACAGTATAATATAGATCCCTATGCTTTATCCCACGATCATCCCACGATAGATGTTACTATAGATAAGAAATAACATCCTTTTGAAGTCACCACAGACCAGTAATTATGTATTGGAAGTCACAATATCAATTAACCTTATAATTAATTCAAACAAATTATTGAGACTTCGTCAAATATAAGTAAATATTGTAAAAAACTGATGAAATTATTTTATACAAATCTACTAAAATGGAATTAATTGACGCTTACTAAAGACGCCAACAAATATTTCGCCATTGTCCTTTGAATTTGGAATTCCTAAACATAGAGGAGATATTTGAGATCAAAGTGGCCAATACGGCAAAACGCCAATTTCATATGTAAGGACCTAATAAAATTATTCGCATAAAAAAGGACAAAAACCAGTTAAGAAACGTTTTTGCTATGAAATTTTTTTTTTGCCTTACGTCTAATAACGGGCTTGCATTATAATGCTATTCTTGTAGTGGGTAGTGTGTGTGTATGTGTGTTGTGATGTGATGCTGTCGCGATATTACTGATATCACAACAGCGCAATTAATGATTTCACTTATTCATAAACATATTTAAAATTTTACTTTTAAAGTTTTGACTACTGCTGCTAAGTATATCTTCTGCATCAGTTTAGTAGATATTATGCGCCGCGCCGCGCGTGGCGTCCCTGTGGCCTATTCACATAACTTCAACGATATGCAAGCGATTTGATCGCTGAAGTCACTTTTCGTATTCACGTATAAATCGCACGATTTTATTTAAGTCGATTTCGTTTAAGCATATTCACGTACAATAATCGAAGTTCGATCGTTGCCTCCGCGGTATTCACCTATTATTTTGATGTTTACTTTGATCGAATGTCAGCGATTAAACGTCAAATTCAACGATTTCTAAGTCGTTGAACAGAAGTTCATAATTTGTTAAATTTCTGCGTTCTTTTTTCCGTAAAAAAATGAGTTTGGGACTAGGATTCTTACTTTTGGACCTAGTCAATGAGAGAGACAGGCGCCGACGTCGAAACGAGCTCCGGAACAGCTCAATAGATCCTTTTGATAGATATGTCTGACGCTATGAAACTATCACAACAAAATAACAAAATATTTTACAAAAAAATAAAAATCGACTTAAAAAACACTGAAAAGTTAAAAATTATATAAGAATAGGTACAGACAACACCACACTTCTATATTGAAGTCGGTGCCAAACGATCATCTCATAGAAAGTCTTAAAATTTGTCACCGACTTCAATATAGAAGTGTGATGTTGTCTGTACCTATTCTTATATTATTTTTAATTTTTGGTGTTTTTAAAGTCGGTTTTATTTTTTTGTAAAATATTTTTTATTTTTAACTTTTTAGTTTTTAGTAATGCGTCGATGGCGTAGTGCGTAAGGCTGTCGCCTTCCAATCGGGAGGTAGCGGTTCGAACCCCGCCACGTACCGATGTATTTTCAAGTTTTGAATTCATATGTAGGTACGTTTATTAGACGCATTTACGGTGAAGGAAAACATCGTGAGGAAACCTGCACACACCTGTGAAGAAATAATTTCTTTACACAGGTTGTGTGTGAAGTCGACCAACCCGCACTTGGCCAGCGTGGTTGACTAAGGCCTAATCGCCCTAGTTTAGGGTAGGCTCGAGCTCCTCGGTGGGGACGTAAATGAGCTGTTGATGATGTTGATGATGATGAGTGAAGAAATCTTTTTAGTGAAGAAACCCTAATTTAATACCAGCTCACCGAAGAATTAGGGTTTCCCTCGATTCTCATGGGATCCCATTATCAGATCCTGACTTTGGTGACCTTGGGACTACCGCAGGAGTATACTCTTATCGAATACAAAAAGAATTTTGAAAATCGGTCTACGGCGGAGTCATCGCGTAACATACACTCAAAACACGTTGGACACACCTAAAAATGTAAGGGTTTCCTCGATTTTTATGGGATCCCATCATCAGATCCCAACTTTTGTGACCATGTGACCATCTTTGGAGTATATTCTATCGAATACAAAAAGAATTTTGAAAATCGGTTCACAATTGGCGGCGTAATCGCGTAACATATACACAAAAAAAGAAAACATACACATCGAATTGAGAACTTCCTCCTTTAAAGTCGGTTAAAAATACACACAAACTCGAAACTCGCAAATAATAGAAAATAACGCTTACACTGACATACGTAATTTTTTTTATTGGTCATTAACGAACTTCTTTGCAATAAAGCCATAAAATGTCAGAACTTAACGTAAATTTTTAGATTTATTGCAGAAAGTCATGTAGGTGCTAGGTTCATTATAATTTAGATAAAAAAAACATCATTCTACAAAATAATCAACATTGCTGCATATTTTCGTCAACAAAAAGTATTTGAATTTATTTGGTAGAATTGGGATGATGACTGAATTCTAATTTTTACGTCTCGTCATTAAATATTAAAATACCGTGGAAAAAGATGCAGTCCTGTGAAATTAGAATTAAAATCGGCTTAGAAATACATTAGATACAAGCATTTTAAGTTGTTAATTTGAAGGCAGATTAGACAGAGAGATCCGACATCAACCGTGACGTCATTGTTGAATACGGCTATATAAATTCCTTGTAAATTGCCGATTTGCTAGAAAGAAATGGAGAAAAATCTTTAATACCTTATATCTTGGTTGTTTTTATAGTTATTCGGAAACCGATTTCTTCATTGTACGAGCAATATAATTGAGTTATACGAACGAGCTTCTATTATAGCAAAAAAAAATTTTTAGTCATCTAGTAATGGCAAAATCAAGTTTAAATAGTTGACAAATCCCTGAGTTGCGATCCTATCGAGTAATCGTTCTATCGAAATGACACGTGAATATCTTACACACATGTGAATGGAAAGAGACACGCGATTCTGTCACTGTGACGTTTTCTTAGCCGTTTTTATTATTTCTAAAGCAAGTTGAATGAAAGAAAAACTTAAAGTTTTTATTTGTTGTATATTATATTATTTTATAATGTGGGTCAAGTCAGCCGCAATTTATTTTAATGATAATATATTGTGTTAAACACTTTAGGAATGAAAATAGAATTAAAAATCTCGGTTAAATTATGTGTATTTATTAACACTTTTTTAAGGAATGGTGATTTAAGGCGGTAGCGCTGAGTAAAGTGTGTATCGGAGATACGGCTTAAAAATGATTGTCACAGCTCTCTTCATGCGCTATTTCGTCTTGCATGGCCCTCTATGCAAAGTACCACCGTGCAGACATAGTTTTAGTGTTTAGAAATACAAAAAAACGTATTTATGTACCAAACTCACATAAAAATGTAAGGTGAGAACCTAAACTTTATTACTTTGTAACTCATACTGTCAATTATAATTCATTATAGTTTCCGATAGAGGCGCTGGTGTAAAATGTATGGAAACAAAACTATTCGATCGTTCGAATCAGAAACTATCAAAACTCATACTAGACGTACTGGTCGCCGTAACTGTGGCTCCGCCTTTACGGCCCAATTCAAATCTTTTATAATTTATAATACTCGTAGTATGATTTGTACTTACGTACCCGACTTACAGTACCCAAGTGAAGTCTACGCCTTTGCTTGGGTACCTAGACACGTCATCATTTCTTGGCCAGCTCTAGGTAAGTTCGATTTTTTGAACCTGCGAATAAATCGTATTTTAATTCGGCTCCCTCACTTTGATGTCGCTACTCTATATTTTCTTTGAATGGGCGCGAATGGGAACGTGATTTCGCCTCATCGTATATTTTCTCCTTTACGTGTAGCCTATTTTCCTTTTACAATTTGGAAGTTTCAGTGCCAATTTACCTTTGATTTTATGTATTGTGGTGTATTGCTTATAACGATTTCCGTATTAATAAATTCCTGGCAAGAGCATTTCGTCTACGTAAAAAATGTACGCAACATCAACTAGGACACGGGAATATCGTATGTGACTAAAGAATACTCGTATATTTGACATAATAATATAAAAAGATACAGCAGCTTACAATGTAGTCGAAATCTAACCGATCGAGTGATAAACTCTACAACCTTGTGTTTTACACAATTTCTTATTATGCCGAAAATATACATAATATTTAACACTCTTTGGTAATATTCGGATTTGATTTTAAAATATGCGCTATCGCAATGTGTTTTATAAATATAAAAAAAAAGCCGGTTCACAATTTGATGAAAAAATTGATGTTTGAACTTCCAGTGTAATGCAGCAACGGTGTGGAATTACTACACTAAAAGATATGAACTGAAAAAAATACTAAGATATACAATCACGAAATAGGAAATCATCATCATCACAGCTCATATACGTCCCCACCGAGGGGTTCGAGCCTACCCTATGTTAGGGTGATTAGGCCTTAGTCAACCACGCTGGCCCAGTGCGGATTGGTCGACTTCACATACATCATTGAATTTCTTCGCAGATGTATGCAGGTTGCCTCACGATGTTTTCCTTCACCGTAGGAGCGTCAGACAAATGTACATGTGAAATTCGAAACGAAAAACAAATTGGTTCATGGCGGGTCTCGAACCCCGACCCCCCGATTGGAAGGCAAGTGCCGAGTCCACAGCGCCACCGACGCTCCGAATAGGAAATGACTGTGAAAAATCCTAAATATAACTTAAAAATAATCTTTGACGATTTAGTTATTGTCAACGACAGTCATATATTTGTTTTATAAATGTATAATTCATTTTCAAACTGCGCGCGTTACAGTTGTAACGAGGTTCAATATCATCCTGCCTATTCTGGCTGCGTTTTGTAAATTTTTTTTGTCATGTCTTTTATTCTTTTCTCTTGTCACTCCATTGTCGAAATCGAGGCGGTGTAAGTCTCGATGCCACAATTTTACAATTTAATTCCAATAATATGAAATCATAAACGTTTACGACATTTATTGCTTAACGATTTTACCAGACGGAGACTCTACACCAGGGTGCATTGGGCTTGTCGGTAGTGGTAGTCGCAGTGTGGACCCTACCACGCGCGCCCATAAGGGCAGGGAGAACACCGGGGGGTTTAGTGGGTAGGCCCGGCTCTCTGCCGGGAGAGCCCCACACACGCTCGTTGTCTAGCCAACGGCGAGTACGGTGCGGTCACGCATTCCCCTCGAAAAAAAAAAGGGTGCATTGGGCACCTCTGTCTTACCTATTGCATCATAGCACAAATGCTATGTTGCAGCAGCGGCAGCATATGCATTGCTATGTTCCGGTTTGAAGTGTAAGATGTAGCAGCGAAATTACTGGTTATCGTGACATTACATCTTATGTTACAAGATGGCAACGCACATTATGGTGCTTACGGGGGTTGCAGATTCGCTGCAAATCTCACAAGAGCCACGTGTACTAACTGGTGGTGACTGTTACCACTTACCATCAGGCGGGCAGATTGCTTGTTTGCCTACTTAGATGCATAAAAAAACTGCATCTAATATCTGACATTAAAATTGAAAAATTTGCAAAATTAAGGTACTTATTAAGTGGCTTTTACACATTCGAGAATTATTTGACGCTATCTCCTAATAATGTAGAAACTAGGGTTGCAGTTTATATTGAAAACTTGAAGGTTGTTTCAGAATTGCTTAAGCAAAATTCACATCAGTCACATCCACTTCTTTCTCTCTTCTTCTATTTCCAATAAATTGTTTAGACAAAGGCCATCGTGCAGCCAAGACATTTATAGCAAAATTTGGTTTCGCCACCTCTGCTCATGACCTGACTAGCTAGTTTTTATCATTAACAAACAGATCAAGGAGGAGATCGTGTTTTTTTTAAATACTTAAAGGGCGTTTGGTCACAATTTTTCTTGATGTTCAGCTGGTTATGACACGCTCTTCAAGGAAATCTCTATTCACTCTGTATTAAAGATCATTTTCGGTAAAACGCTGACGTCAAATTAAGTTGGATTTCAACATGATAGATGTCAAATTTGCGTGGGAAATTAGCCCGACACACCGCCACTGTTCACTGCGGCCTAATCAAAGTATCCGATGTAACTTGTTGAACACGAGAAGTAAATTTAATTAGGGCGAACATTTATTTAGCAAAAAGTCTCACTTTACCAATTCACTGCGAGTCGACTAATTAATGGAAGTTAGCCCATTAGCCGAATACTTGCGTTGAAGGGGTGAATTTCTGAATACAGCACCCACCAATAATGAATTCGAGAATTCATTACATCAGTCTTGCGAGCAAACTTGCGAGCGCAGTAAAAATTTCACCTTCGACTTTTGATTTCGATTTTGTTTGGTGATTAGTCGAGTGATTGAAACAGAACGTTCTTAACCTACATATTTACGCATTCGGATTTAATACAACAAAAAAAGTAAAGCGTTACTATGTCGTTATAGAATGAATTTTTGAAAATTAAAGTGAGAGAAAGAAATTCAGGAGGTATTTATGTTTTCTATATTTTATGAATTTGTGCATACTTATTCAATTTTGTAGATACCTCTTAGTTATCGGAACTTTGTATTTATTTATTTGTATGCCAATAAATTTGTCAAAATAACACCCGTTGCGCAAATAAGATTCTTCTATAATAGTGTTATAGATAAGTTGACAGGATCCTTACCAGCTTATCTGGATTCCAGAAAGCAAAATCTCAAATTCAAAATCTGCATAGACAAAACTCCGTGCGGTAGCTTATTAGGCAATAAAACTGATAGCCAATCACCGATCCTGGGCAAAGCAGCGGATGATTGAAATTTAACCACCGCTAATCTCGGAAACGTGATCAGGGCAGGATCTGTAACTCGAGTTTAAACTTATCGATTAATTCAACTTGATGAATTTCATTCAATATAGCGGACGAGGATTTCCCTATGTTGATTTTGGTGTCTTCACTGTATTCGGCGTAAGTGACGGTTATTTGAATACATTGGACGTGTGGTCGGATCTTAAGATTTAATAAAATCTGTACACTCCAGCAAAAACAATTGCTCTTAGGGATCTTGCGCACTAGAAGCCACGACCACGACCAGTAGCCGCATGCGACCCTAGCATGACGATAGAAACACGATATAATAAAACGATATATCGATATAAACTGTTAACAAAGTTTGATTTTTTAGTTATCTTGATGTTTTGCATATTGGTATTGTTATTATGGATATTATTAATATATCAATGTTCATATCAAGTTATCGTTTCATATATGCCATATATTTTGACATTTCATATCGAGTTATCTTTATCATTTATTGTGTTTCGGTGTTCATGCTACGGCGGCACAGATAAAAGAAAAATTATTCTGTTTTCGAAGCTGGTTTCAAATCATTAGTTTCGAAAGTGGCCGAAGGGCTATTTACGTTTCAATCAAATCAGAAAAGTTTCCGTTCCCACACATTTTGACAGCTGTCGGATGTCAAATTATAAGGGAATGGTATCGATTTGGTTTTGGTTCAAACTTTTGTAAATAGTTTTAAATAGTTTTTTTTTACATACGCCAGGGAAGCTCTTGGCTTTCATCTCACCCGATGGCAAGTGACGATAAAGGTGGAAGCGAGCTTCACCTGGACTCCTCAACAACTGAGGAACTGGCTATTGCCCCACAGATTAACTATAGAACCGTATGAACGGTCGCACGCTCGGTCGCAGCGACTGACAGTCACAAATAATGGGACGTCACGATTGAGGTCTAATTCTGCTAAAAAGTTAAGACCGAAGCGAAACTAAGCCCTTGCAATTGAACAATCGGAGTGCATATATTGACTTACGATCGTTCGATGCCGTGATAATGTGACGCTCGAATTGGTCGAACGCAGCGACTTAGCTTCGGTTCAGAGGCAGCTCATCAGCAGAATTAGCCCCCTGGTCGTTACCGTGGTCGTCTAGTGAGCGAGACCCCTTACTGTATCTATCGTGAAGCTTTAGATAGCGGTAGGTATAGCATGACTACACAGTTAAAAATCACCATCATAAAAAAGGACGATTTTAAAACGATCAATGTAGTCTTCGTGTGATGAAATTGTCATACATCCGTCATATTTTGATGAAATTTTATCATAATATGAACACTCTACTTACAATTAAAATTAATAATACAAACGTGTAAGTAATTTAGTTGAATACGATTAAAATTTCAAATAAAACCTCTAAGCAAAAAAAGGAAGAACAAAATAATTTTTGCGACAAAAACGCTAATTATATGAAATGTTAAAAATACCTATATTTATTATTCCAATTATTTATAACGCTACCTACCTATCCGAATATACTGCAGAATATAAAAATCCAATGTAGCCCTGTCGTATCGACGAACGCAGTGACACGGGCGCAGTTCGAGTACATTGAAAATTATTACACTATAAATTCAATACGGCCGTTCGTAAAAGACAACATCAAATTATGCCAAGTCTCCAGTCATAAGGAGTTATTCGATGTCCATAAAACGTTTATGCGACAAGAGTAGTGCCCGTATAAATTGACTGCTACGAATAACAAACCCTGTTATTGTTGATTCCCGTTTGTGACGCTATCGATTTTATTGGGCATTATGCGAGCCAATTGATAAGACGACCTTAACTCGCTTTTCACGAAGTAATGAAATTGGTTAATTAATTAGTTAAAAATATTGTGATCAAAGTTCATATATATATGTTATATGTATAGGTAATGTAATTTGATTTTTTTTCATACAACTTAGTTGGCAAACAAGCATAATGCCCACCTGATGGTAAGTGGTAACAGTAACACCTATAAGTACATGTGGTTCTTGTGAGATTCGCAGCTAATCTGCGACCCCCGCAAGGGCCACAATGTACGTTGCCAACTTGTGATATAAGATGTAAAGTCACGGTGCCTAGTAATTTCACTGCCATATCGTACCCTTCGAACTGGAACACAGCGACCCTGGTACAGTCTCCTTCTGGTAAACATTTGATTTTTGAAAGTAATTAGCCCACCATTGGACTCTTAGAATCTCCAAACCATTCGGTCCGGCACTCCTCGCATGATATTCTGCGATATTCCGCGACTTTTTCCAGTCTTCGGTACACTTTGTGGAAGCCTTCCAACGCTGCGTCTTCAGGTGTGTGGCTACCACTGGAAGACTTTTGCGGCTTAACAGCCAAGAGTCCTGCAAGCAAGCGATGTATTGTGCCCATTGCCAGAGAGTCATGTGATTCTTTGGACTATATCAGCGATTTTAGTAATTCTACGAATCTCGTTATTTGTGATTTGATCACGTAAACAAACCTCGAAAATAGTTCACTCCATTGTCCTTGAGTAGCCTTGAGTCTTTTTATAAGTCTCATTGTAAGCGGCCACGTCTCAGTTCCATGCGTTATCGCCGGCAACACGCACGTATTGAAGAGTTTCGTCTTGACTCATTGCGGTAAATGGGCTTCCGTCTTGAGACACTGCGATAGGTGCACCCAGAATATACATCGTAGCTTCCTGAACGGTACCCAGCCGAATTGGCTTCCAGCTAAAGAGCATTTCAGTGATCACTTTCTCAGGCTAATCGCAGCGGCATCTCCCGAAAGCACTCATGAATAAAACATTCCATTCGCTTAACGTATGCTCTGAACTGAAAGAACAACCGACCTCTAGCTATCTCCACATCAATAATATGCAATGCCCAAGACGCAGAAAAAAAATTACATTCCCTGCACGTCGACTGAATAAAATTCGGCGGCGCCAGTTTGCGTATTATGAAGACAGGTCAAGATTGGGTCCGCCGAGCGAATATAGTTTTTAAGACGTTCGTGCACAGTCGATAAGGGGGTGCGGTTGACGCTATGTCTGGTTGAGCAGCGAAATTGGTGTCCAACCTCGTTTACGCACTGCTGACTTCGGCAGCGCCGTGATGTAGAATTATGGCAGCTTTTCCGGACGCCGCATAGAAAGGTTAGGCGAAAATGTTTAGATATTTGAAGTGGAAACTTTTTCATTCAGATGTGAGTAAAAGATTGAACGATATTAATGCGCTGCGTATTTCGGATAAGCATGGTCTTTTCATAGTCGTCTCGATATTTTCTTGAGTATTTAGGGTACGTTATGTGAGTTTCACTTTTAATATACCAAGATTTTTGTGATAGAGAATGGAACAGTAAGCGAACCTCGTGTCTTGTGCATTTTAAGTTGAAGGATACAACGCTTGGAAATCACCGGACCCGTTCGGGCCATGGTTGTATGACTATCGGTATATTTTGTATTGCTTTGAAGCTTGAACCGGCAGAACCGGTAGATCTGTTGCCAACTTTTTACCGGAATGCTTTATGGTGACCTACAAATATGTCCAAATAGTTGAGTTTGTGCCATATTACCAGAGAAGACTCAATACAACAGTTGTCAGTGTTGGTGCCTCTATCTTATCATTTCTGAAACCAAGCAGCGATGCTTGCGTTTCTGTGTTCCGATTTGATGGGTCAGATAGGCCGCCAAGACAAGACAATGTCTTAAAAATGAACAAATCAATTATGAAAAAAAATCGCCTTAGGCGGGGATCGAACCCGCGCCTTCAACATACCGCGTTGACGCCTTGACCACCCGGCCACCGAGCTCCTACCAGCACCGACGAAATTATTCAACTGTATTGATCTCTTAAGTACTGTGTTAGGACAAAGTAGACTTTGCCCGCTGTTAATAACTACGCATCAACATTTTTCTCTGTTGATTTGTTATTTTTTCATATTATTTACCATTTTTAAAGAAAATGCGAGATTTAAAACATTTTTTTTTTATTGCTAAAGGTGGCAGACGAGCAAGTGGCCCACCTGATGGTAAGTGGTAACCACCGCTCATGAACATCTGCTATGCCAGGGGCAAAGCTCAGTTGCTGCCTACCTGGAGAGAAGTGCTCTTTTTAAACCTCGTTTGAAGTTGGACATATCGTAGCGCTCAGGAAACACCGCAGCTGGGAGCTCGTTCCAGAGTCTGCACGTACGTGGAAGAAATGAACGCTGAAACAGGACTGTGCTAGACGAGATCGGTTCCAGGTGGTACGGATGAACTCTATTGCGGTGGCGGGTGGTGCGATGATAAAAAGGTGACGAGGGCACCATTGCAAACAGTTCCTCGGAGCACTTTCCGTTAAAGAGCCGATAGAGCACGCAAAGAGAACCAAAGTCTCTCCTTTGCTCCAGCGTCTCCATTGAGGCCGTGATATTGGGATCACCGACGATGCGGAATGCACGCCTTTGCAGGGAGTCAAGAGGGTCGAGTTGATATTTCGGAGCTCTTGCCCAGAGGTGCGAGCAGTACTCCATATGCGGCCGTATTTGTGCTTTATAAAGCATCAGCCGCTGGCTAGGAGTGAAGTACTGCTTGGCTCTGTTCAGGACGCCCAGTTTTTTGCTCGCCAATTTGGCTTTGTCCTCCAAATGACTCCCAAACTGCACTTTGGCCGAAATTTCCACACCGAGGATCCCAATACCACCGGACATACGAAGAGTAACTCCCTAGAACTGAGGCACTACGATAAATGGGGCCTTCTTCGCAGTGAATGCGCAAACTTGTGTCTTCGTGGGGTTGAACTTAACTAAGTTCTTTGCACCCCATTCGGAGACTCGCCCTAGAGAGTCCTCGACTTCAGACACAAGTTGTGACCGCCTTTCTTGCAACGAAATCCGAGGGACATTCTGGTGGTCGGTATACCGCACATCACCCGTACTATCATCTGCATAGCAATGTATGTTCTCAATGGACAACATGTCATTGATATGCAGAATGAACAGGGTTGGGGAGAGCACCGAACCTTGTGGAACGCCAGCGTTTATGGGCATGGTTTTGGAACAGCAGCCGTCGACGACGACTTTAATGCTCCTACCGTCCAAGAAGCTGGCTATCCATTTGCAGAGTCCCTAACAACATAAAAATCTTGTCTTTTTAATGTTTTTAGTTTTAGTGTAACAGTATGATGAGGTTCTTGTAGCGATTGTAGGTTTGGAAATATTGCAAAAACCACAAAATATTGTTGGTGGGTAGCTTTGTTGTTTTGCCAACTTAGCTCTAAAAAAATTATCTCCGCGTTCTATAAATGTACATATAAATCAATTGTTACCTCAAACAGCGGCATGGATATTTTTTTATTTTATTGCTGTAAGTAGCAGACGAGCAGACGGCCCACCTGATGGTAAGCGGTATCCGCCGCCCATAGACTTCGCCAATATCAGGGACATAGCTAAGTCGCTGCCAACTTTGAATATAGTGCTCTCTTTAAACCTCTCTTGAAAAGGGACATGTCGTAGCGTTCGGGAAACACAGCAGTGGGAAGTTCGTTCCAGAGGCGACATGTTCGTAGTAAAAATGAGCGCTGAAAGCGAACTGTACTAGACGGCATTGCTTCCAGGTAATATGGATGAACCCCACTGCGGTGCCGAGTGGTACGATGATAGAAAGGTGACGTTGGTACCAATTCGAACAGTTCCTCGGAGCACTCACCGTTGAAGAGACGGTAGAACACACAGAGAGGGCTAAAGTCCCTCCGTGAGCTCAGTGACTCTAGCGAGTCCGTTAGATTGGCATCCCCGATGATTCGAGTAGCTCGCCTTTGCAGAGAGTCAAATGGATCCAGCTGGTATTTAGGAGCCCCTGCCCACAGATGCGAGCAGTACTCCACGTGCGGACGAACTTGGGCCTTATAAAGTACAAGGCGTTGATAGGGCGTGAAGTACCGCTTCGCTCTACTAAGCACACCGAGCTTCTTGCTGGCTAGTTTGACCTTGCTATCCAGATGGCTCCCAAATTAACAAGGTGTAAATGGCATAAACAAGGTGCGTAGGTATTTTGCGCCGGACCAACTATGCCTGTTGTATAAAACTCAGGTTAGGTCTTGCGTGGAATATTGCTCGCACCTTTGGGACGGCTCCGCTCAGTACCTCCTCGATGCTCTGGACAGATTGCAGCGTCGCGCTATTCGAATAATTGGCGATGTAGAGGCAACTAACACCCTCGAGCCTCTACAACTTCGTCGTGACATCGCCTCTCTTAGCGCCTTTTACCGAATGTTCCATGGGGAATGCTCTGAGGAGCTCTTTAACCTTATCCCTCCCTCTCCATTCCTTAACAGAAACACGCGTAAGGGCCTTCGGAGTCATCCTTACACTGTATCTTCCTTTTCATACCGTACCAAGAAATTCCAAGATTCCTTCTTCTGTCGTTCATCCCGCACTTGGAATTCTCTACCTGCGCACGTGTTTCCTTCATCCTACAACATGGGTTCCTTCAAAAGAGGTGTGAAAAAGCATCTTTTAGGCCGGCAAGGGGCGGGCAGGTAGGATAGTGGATGTCGTCCCTACTCTATCTCTCAACTCATTTGGGCCTCTTTCACCGCTTAACATCAGGCGGGTGGAGGTCATTTGCCGGGCCTTACATAAAAAAAAAATTGGACTTTACTCGTGATCTCGACACCGAGGATACCAATGCTTTCAGATATTTTAAGGGATACTCCTTGGAACTGGGGCGCTAATGAAAAATTGTCTTTTTTGGCAGTAAATGCGCAAACCTACGTCTTTGTGGGGTTGAACTGCACTAAATTCATATGCCCCCATTCTGAAGCCCGCCCCAAAGAGTCTTCAACCCTAGACACAAGCTGTGACCGTCTCTCCGACACGGAGTTCCGGGAGACATTCTGATGGTTGGTGTATCTCGCATCACCCGTACTGTCATCCGCATAGCAATGAATGTTCTCTATCGACAACAAATCATTAATATGCAGAATAAACAGCGTTGGGGAGAGAACCGAACCTTGTGGATATTGCATAAGGGTCACAAAACAAAAAATAAAGTATTGTCCGTTTGGCTTGAAGGCATTTCTTTATCAAGTCAATAAAACTTAGTTGGTGATATCTTAAAGCGGTCACAAAGACAAAAATAGTTCTTTGTTCGTAGCAACATTGTGATTTCACCTGATGGGGTTAAGCACTGGACTTGCGGATAAAGCAAGAGCCGAATCTTTGAGCGTCACAATTCTTGGCACGCGTCCACAAACTTAAAGTTATCTAAGCGAATTAAGCGCCACCGCTCGCTGCCAGTGCTCCGTGGTGTCTTGCATTTGTCTTATTACTTAATTGAATAACCGCAAAACTAGCCCCTAGTTTCGCAAACCGATTACTTCATCCGGTATCCAGTGCCTCCATTTCTCAACAAAGCAGCAGTTCGTGCTATGTTCCGGTTTGCAGGATGTGAATATAGCAAGGTGGTAGGATTACTGGGAAGGGAATGCAACTGTACCTACATCTTATGTCGTGAACTGACAAGGTATACCGTGGTCCTTACAGAAACTACATGTAGGTACGGTCATGGAATTTGATACCCGACCCATCGTTGACATAGTGCTAGACACTGACAATGTATCAAGGTTGGAAATTCCAATTACTCGTATGTCAAATGATGCCTAATTACCTATGCGTCAATAGTGTATGTTTGCAGACATATTTCCTTTATCGGGACTTATGCGTTTAAAGGAGAATATTGTTTTGATTCTTGACAAGACAATAAGTGCCTGTAAAGGCCTTTACAAAACAATTTTATTGAAATTGAATTCACCTATCAACTAAGACTTATGTAGAACAAAGAGTTTAAAATTTGAATACACTTTATGTTTACGATAATGCAATTTAATAAATTGACAATATTTTTTATTGATTTCTAGCAAACTATTACTTAGCTACGATATGACCACGAGCGAAGAAAGTAGTATGTTTTTGTACACAAAACATTGCACGTTCTGAACAAAACCTTAAGAGCATGGATCCGTATATTTTGTTTGCCATTGAAACACGCCTAAGGTCGCCCGTGACGTCACATCGCCTACACGCAGGCTGGCTTTCATTCGCAGTGCGAAATTCACAATGACGTCAGTTCCGCGCCGACCCTGCGTTGCCTGAGGCTGTTCGCAGTTTCCAAATTAACAGTTATGATTATGATGCCAGCTTTTAATGGACTAGTTGCAAGTATGGCATATCCTGGCATTATAAATAAATAAATTTATTGTAACATATTCAATTTACAAAATATTAATGTTCACCTGGTTTATGACGTAAGTATATGTTATTATACTTGTGTGTCAAAAGCCAGTTCCTTCCTTGTTGGTACATTTTTTTTACAAATACACTTCTGAACACATCTATTGGCCCACCTTAGAGTTTAGGTTTCGATGGCCCCTACCTAAATATGATGGCTAGATTGAACAAAAACTATTGATGCAGTTTTAAACCTGATACATTTTACCATCTTTTTCGATCGTATTGTTTTAAATTTGAATTCAGAATACCACACGACATGGAGCTACGCCTAACAAGTCGGGTATGCGCCTTGATGAAGGCGGTTGATTTTTGAAAAAAAAACATGTTTTATCAAATAAAGCTTTAATCAAATAATGCGTGTTGCCTCCATTGGCATCTACGACAGCTGTCATACGATTAGGCATAGAGTTTATCAACCGCTCTATGAAATTTTGAGGGATCATGTCCCATTCCTCTTCTATGGCAGTTTTCAACTCCTGCATCGTCAGGGCAACTGGCTGACGAGCCCTAACACGTCTTTTTAGCTCGTCCCACATGTGCTCAATCGGGTTCATGTCTGGGCTTCTGGCTGACCAGTCCATAACTGTGATGTTCACATCCCGAAGATATTCCCTGACGATGCCGGCCGTATGGGCCCTTGCAATATCATGCATAAAAAGGAAATTTGGGCCCACATGGTCCACGTATGGCATCACGTGAGGTTCTAAGTACTCACGAATGTACCTTTCAGCATTTAATGTTGGCAGCCGTGGTCCCGTAACAACCTCAAGTTGAGTTTTGCCGCTCGCGGATATACCGCCCCAGACAGTCCATGAGCCACCGCCATAAGCAACCCTCTCTTCAAAGCAGCATTGTGCAAAACGCTCTCCCTTACGTCGGTAGACCTTCTTCCTTCCATCATTGCCATGTAACGCAATTTTACACTCATC
This sequence comes from Schoenobius gigantellus, assembly GCA_963935595.1. Classification (NCBI taxonomy): domain Eukaryota; kingdom Metazoa; phylum Arthropoda; class Insecta; order Lepidoptera; family Crambidae; genus Schoenobius; species Schoenobius gigantellus. Next base: position 6,334,664 of record OZ012554.1, on the reverse strand, counting down.
AGAAAAGAGTACACGGCTCCAATGCTGCTGAGTCCAATTTAAATGAGTGCGCGCGAAATGAAGACGCGCTGTTCGGTGGGCTCGCGTTAGTTTGGGGCCATTAGCTGGCTTGTGTGGTACCATATCGCGTTCTTTTAACCTTCTCCGAACAGTTCGAGCGCTCACAGATACTCCGTGGAAGTCGCGAAGTTGGTTTTGTATCTCAATGGAGGTAAGGTGACGATTTCTCAAGCTGGTCATCACGATGAATCGATCCTGCCTTTCAGTTGTGACCCGAGATCGTGGCCTTCCTTGGCGACGAACAAAGCCGCCAGTCTCTAGGTACCTCCGATAAACATTTCGGACCGCGCAGATCGACTTAAATTAAGTCGAGCACTCACATTTCTTTGGCTGTGTCCGGCCTGGACACAGCCAAAGAAATGTGAGTGCTTCGCCTGAAGTTGCAACTTCAGGCGAAGTATCCATAGATTATTGATAGAACCTCACCTTAATGTTAAGAATAAGTAATGTTTGTTGCAAAACCAAAGAGAAAAATCACACTTTCAAGAATTAAATCCAAGTAAACCAATAAAATCAGGTTTTCTTAGTATTCGATTGTTTGATATCAACGAACAGGCTCCAAATTGTCTTTTGTTTCTTTAAATTCTGTGTTCGAAATTCAAAAAAATACTATTGAATAAAATTATGAATGTGCCAGGTTCAAAACTGCATAAAAACTTTTTGCTCGACCTAATATAAATTTTTAGCTAGGACTAAACGAAACTGAAAATGCAAGGTGGGCCAATAGATGTGTCCAGAAGTGTATATGAAATGAACAAAACAGCGTGTGTGTGTGTGTGTGTGTGTAACGTATGATTATCAAGAAAATTATGCTAGATATTAGACATTAAGAAATTTTCGGTAGGTACCATCATAATCATTAGTTTGCAGCTATTCCTTTTTTTTTAATTTGATGTTGGGTAAGTTTGTTACATAAATATATCAATTTTTTTATAGACGAAGGGAGCCAGGTAATAAAATCATCGTTTCGCAAAAGCACTTCGCTATAAATAACTTCAAGGCATCCAACTTTTTTCTTGTTTAAATTCGTCCGCGCAAAGTAAACGGCGCTCGCTGATTTAGGTCCGCGGGGCTAATTCTCTGATTTCATTATCAGCGTTTCGAATTCACAGTTAGTAGTACATTGCCGGCCCTTAGCTGGCCGGCAGGTTTATTGCCGACTAGCTTTCCGCTCGCGGCTTCGCCCGCGTTATTATTGTTTTCCCGTGGGAATTTTATACTTTCTCGTAGGAAAAATAATTGTGTAGCCTATTATATAGAAGACTGTATTTTATATTTAGGAGCACGGATAATAAATTTCATAGAAATTGGAGCAGATTTTAAATATTTTCCATAGAAACTTTCAACCCCTATTTTGCACCCTAAGGGGGTGAATTCCAATAAACCATGAAACACATGGTCAATTAAATGTTTTTAAGAGTATGAATCTCAAGTTTTATCAAAATCGTTGCTAGTTCAAAAAAATCCATACAAACTTGCATCTCATCCCTTTGGGGTTATTTTTTTTTGAAATCCCTACTTAGCGTGCGTCCGCATTTGAAAAATAAAACAACTGTCCAAATTTCACATTTCTACCATTAGCGGTCACGGCTGTGCGTGCTGTGCTTGTGAGCGACAGTCGCAACTGCTGCGATTGTACAATTATTGCTCCTAAATCGCAGCGGATCTTTGGATTGCGCTACGACAACGCCTCATGCGAGCGACTGACGAACCAAAATTGCATGTCAACGCTTGGACACAGCGACCGATTGTTTAATTTGGTTGTAGATCACGAGATCGCGTTGCCATTGTACTGGTTACTTTTCCGTAATAAGCCTCTTTTTCGGGGGGAAATGCGAAACCGCACCGTACCCGCCGTTGGCTAGATGGCGAGCGTGTGCGGGACTCTCCCGGCAGAGTGCCCCCACTAAAACCCCCCGGTGTTCTCCCTGCCCTTATGGGCGCGCATGGTAAGGTCAACACTGCGACACCACTACCAACGCGCCCGGGACTGTCCGTAATAAGCCTACCGGATGCACCAGAGTGGTCCGGAAAATTGGGGTTTCCCCATCGTCGTCGGATCGTCCCGACAAGAGGTTAAATGGACAACGAGGCTGGTTTAGTGGGTATGCCCCCAACTCGGCGGGGAGAATTCCACACATGGTGGCTTGTTTGTCTCCTTTTGCTAATATATATATAAAAATCTCATTCTGCTAATACGAGTACATAAAAATACTTACACGAGGTAAGTGTTTGTTATCGAATTCCTCCGAAACGGCTTGACCGATTTTTGTTTTTTTTTTTGTGTATATTTGGTATGTCTGAGAATAGGTCGTAGGCTATTTTTTAAACTCCTAAGTGATAAGAGTGACCTTCTCTAGAATTTTTTGGACATTTTATTTTTAAAATTTAGCATTAAAAATTTACGTTAGTGCGCTTTGATATCGGTTTTCATACAACCTAATATACGAAATAAATATGAACAGAGATACATTTAGGTTTTCCGTGTCTAAATACACATGAGGATTCAGGATACACAAAAGATACAATTCGTCACTTAATTATACAGTTTTTGTATCCAATTATGCAATCTGGCAGCCATGAGTGGCATGGATCTTGCGTCACTGGATCACGGAGCAATGTACAGCGAGCTACGTTATAGAAACATGGCTTCTTAAGCTGAGAGAATAAGTACTCGCTACTTTCAAGTGCTTTGTTGCCAGTGATGTGATACGCCAGCGTGGGCGGGGTGGGTTTTTAACGCAGCAGACCCTCGAAGTAAAGTAAAGCAACCGACCCAATTCTTTAATGCTAAGAATATTTAATTAAATACGTCATCGGTGTTCTGTTTCTGAAAAGTTCTCTTTGAGTTTCATGCTTCTGTAGATTAAAGAAGTGTATTATCTTTACGGGGATGAGATGTTCGGATGGTTTTATATTTGTGACGATGCATTTTTTAATCTTCTTATATATAAAAATGAAACGCTGTGTGTTAGTCTCGCAAAAACTTTTAAACGGCTTGACCACTTCTTACGAAATTTTCTGTGTGTTTGGATAGGCCCAAGGAAGGTTTATATGTACGCAATAATCGGGCAGGACAACGTCTGCCCGGCCCACTAGTCTTCTTCTTTATCTTCTTCTTCTTCTTATATATAAAAATGAAACGCTGTGTGTTAGTCTCGCAAAAACTCTGAAACGGCTCGACAGATTCTTACGAAATTTTCTGTGTGTGTTTGAATAGGTCTAGGGAAGGTTTAAACATAAAATTGGTGGCGCTGCGATCGGGCAGGACAATGTCTGCCGGATCCACTAGCACTAAATAAATTGAACAACGACGAATAAATCAATACAAAAAAAATCGTCTCGGACGGGAATCAAACCCGGGTCTTCAACACGTTTCCGCGACTTTACAATGTTGTAAAAAACCATCAGTGAAAAGATTCTTTGATGGTTAATTTTGCGTTAAATAGCAATAAGACCTGAGATAAAAATTAGGTTCAACCGGACTCCTCCTTTTTCGTGGCAAAGAATCATAATATCGATTCTATGACACTTTACTAGACTTTTTGGTGACTGCAAATAGGCTTTTGACAGAAATGTATACTTATTTATAATTGTAGAGACAGACACAGATACTACAACCAAACGATATTATCGATTTGCGATTTAACAATTAGCAAACTCAACATTAGGAAGCAAACCTTTTGACCCTTAAGGATTTGGTGATCTTTTTACCCAACTGCGCAACGCAAAGGAGGGTAATGTGTTGATCAGTCTATGTATGTATGCATGTCTGTGCCTTTGCGGCACTATATTGGCCAAACGCGTGGACCGATTTTGATGATTCTTATGTCAATCTTGCGAGTGCCAATAAAGACATGACAGTTATCGAAATTCAATATGGCGACAGAAGTCGCCATATTGAATTTTGATAACTGTCAGCCATATTGAAAATACGTTGAACATCATATTATGTGGCACCATTAAATAGGTCGTTGATAATTCTTATTGTTATATAATACTCTTTATTGCGCATAGTAACTTATACTATAAAATTATAATAGACAATGTACACAAAGGTGGACTTATCTCTCATAGAGATTTCTTCCAGCCAACCTGTGAGTATGAAGGATATATTGTTTTGTGGGAAACACACAAGCGCGTAAACTACATATTTACTCTCACTTTAAAATAACTCAAATAAAATAATATATAAACCACAAATACACACGTATATACATAAAAATACATAAATTATACCAATATATAATATTATATATACTTTTACTTCAGATGATGAGGCTGTACACATTCGTTATAACACTGAAGTGGAGAGTTGAGAAAAAAAGTGCTGCTTGAGTCTGCGTTTAAATGATGGCACAGATGGGCTTTGTTGAACAACTGTCGGGAGATGATTCAACATTTGGGCAGCTCGGAAGCAGAAAGAATGGAGAAGTAAGTTGGTATTGGCGTGGGGGAGTTCGAGCATATCACCATAGCAAGAGCGCACAGAACGAGATGGTGGAGGCAACATTCGAAAACGTGATTTGAGGTAGCTCGGGGCGTTAGGGTCTTTTATAGCCTTAAAAAGTGCTGTCAAAATGTGTACGTTACGGCGCTCTCGTATCGGTAACCACTTTAAGTCAGAGCGGAATTGTGAAATTCGATAAAATTTTCGAAGTCTGAAAATAAAGACAAATAAGACAAATATATCTTTAAAATAATATAGTTATAAATTATTATTATTATTTCTGAAAAGAAAAATTATCTTTATTCTCTATTAGGACCTACAGATAAATCTTTCCTGTCAGCAGCGAGGAGGAATTTGCCCACTACACCATGCTCGGCAGATGGATTGGCTTTGTATTGAGTTTTTCAAATCTTCGCGAATGACGTAATTTTATTTTTTAAGAGTTCCACGCCTCAAAAGGAAAAACGAAATATTTTGCAGGATCACATCGTTGTGCGTCGGTCCGTCTGTCTGTCTCAAGCCTTTTTCTTAGGAACGCGTAGAGATATGAAACTGAAATTTACATCAAATACTCGGATCTATAGCCTCTTTTAGCTGTGGAGAAACCAAACTTGGACGTCAACGCCATCAAAAGATATGGCCGTTTATGTTGCATATCGCATATTTTGCGATTTCGCAAAAGAATCAACTTCAGGGTTTTTCCGTTGACCTTGAGTCATGTTTGGCAAGATGCAATTTCTAACAGCTTCAGTATGTTAAGGAAAAACTTAATAATCTTATTTAAGTAGTTTAGAATTTATATACTTAGACAAAACCTCCGGTGCGTAAGTCGATCTCTCTCTTGCCCGGTTGTTTTGTTTTTGAACTCGTTTTCATATCCACGAATAGTCCATAACACACATTATCGGCCTTTCTATCTGTGACATTACAGCTGCAAGGTGCCAACTTAATCGCAATTTACTACCGTAACTGAGGTATAATAACAATTGTAAAGTCAACACGACACAGTTTCGCTGCGATCAGTATACTTCAAATGGCTCTACTAAAGTTAACAAGAACAAGTTGTCGCTTTTAAAGTAGAGCTACTTTTCGAAGCAAGAAAAATATACACTGTATTATCAATTTCTTTTTGGAGTAGACTTTGTTCTTCGTTACGGAATAAAACAATAATTTTATGTCAATAATTCGTTTAACCTTTTTTTATTGAGTCTGCCTTGTGCAAGTTTTTGCCGGTGACTTACTCGTAATTTATGTAGAATTGCTGACTTTTCATCTTTAGTAATCAGTATGAATCCAGTGTATTTTATATTGAAGACGGTGCCAAGCGATGATCTCCTAGAAAGTGTTTAAAGCTGGCACCGACTTCAAAATAAAAATGTGATGTATCTAGTAAGTATGTATTTAAATAATTCGGATAAATTAACGTATTTAACCTGGAGTAATTAATCCAAGGAGTAAAATTTTTATTAATAAGGCCGTGAGAGTGTAAAAAAGCATCATGGCTGCCGCACTTCGCTCGGAGTATATTGTTCTGTGCCGCGCTCTTGACACAGGCACGGTAATTATTATACTATTACCGTGACACAGGTGTATAGCGTTTCGCGCGATTTCTTGCAGCGATTGATTATTTACAATTTCTTGCAGCGCTTGATTATTTACCATCAGCAGCAATCCTGTCTCTTGAGCTCGTAGCGACGAAGTGAGGCTTCAGAATTACTAATACATACGCAAACCGATGGCGTTAAGGTGTGATTCAGCTTGGATGCTCAAAGTTTAGTTATTTAAAATGTCTGCTATTTTCGAAATCAAATGAGTGCAATTTCTGTACGTAGTACCTACTGTTATCTATTTTGTGCTATGGCTTTGTCTACTGAAAATATAATTTTGACGTATTTTATACGGAGCTAATGTCAAATACATATCGCTAGTAACCAAATCTATAGACAGGCCTCCGTCACTTCGCGCTTAGGTACAAGATAAGTACCTACCGTTCCGCGCACTCTGAGAGTGTAAAAGCAGCAGGGCTGCCGCGCTCTTGGGATTTAATACATACTCACAGTGTATACGAGTAGCAACATTTCGCGCGCTTGACTATTTACCATCAGCTACAACCCTATCGTTCAAGCTCGCAGCAACGCTAGAGCTCAGAATTGGGATGACGACTGAATTCTAATTTTTACGTCTCGTCATTAAATATTAAAATACCGTGGAAAAAGATGCAGTCCTGTGAAATAAGAATTAAAATTGGCTAAGAAATACATTAGATACAAGCATTTTAAGTTGTTAATTTGAAGGCGATTAGACAGAGAGATCCGACATCAACCGTGACGTCATAGTTGAGTAGGGCCATATAAACTCCTTGTAAATTGCCGTTTTGCTAGAAAGAGACGGAGAAAAATCTTTAATACCTTATATCTTGGTTGTTTTTATAGTTATCCGAAAACCGATTTTTTCTTTCTGTTTATTATATGAATGAGCTTCTATTAAAGCAAAAAAAAATTTTTAGTCATCTAGCCTATTATTAATGAGACTAATTACATACGCTAACACGTGACCTTAACGTGTGATACAGCGTGAATGCTCAAAGTTTACGTATTTATAGTGTCGGCTTTTTCAAGATCAATGAAGTGTAACTTCTGTATATAGTACTATTATCTATTCTGTGCTACAGATAGAAAAAAATATTGAAAAAGTTTTGGCACATGAGTTTCTTGCCCGATTCTTCTCATGTTAGCCCCTACATTCGGAATCGGGTCGCTCTTGGCGATTACATGCGCGGCAACAACTCCGCGGATGTACTTGCCACTAGCGCACGGGTTAGCTTGATTTTAGTCGAATATTTTTTATGTTTTAATAATTTTGTAAAATGTGTAAAATTGACGATTTTAAGAGCCCGCAAGGGCCTATGAAATAAAGTACTTTTGATTTTGATTTTTGATTTTGAAACCGGTGGTAAAACGGTCAATGGTCTATCCCGCACCGATCCTTGACTTCGAACTCAACTAAAAATAAGCAAATCGAGCAAATATGAATCAAATTTCGTGAACACTGAGCCTAATTTACAACACCAGGCATGAACTACGGACATGATCTATATTATGTAAAGGTTCGTCTTTATAACACTGATAATATAGTGATCCAAAATTTGGACGCTTAGCGAACTGGGATCATAAAACAAGGAGGGTCCTTCTATCGGCCGTATATCACAGGTCGTGGCGTTTTATTGGGCCCGTTACTTACATTTTCCGAAGGGCAAGCGGTTACGGAATCTTGAACATGTTCCATGGACGTGTGTACGTGTTCCTAGGAGACTTCTTTGCCCTCCTATTAGGTGAGAAATCGAAATAAAACGAAAGTTCTAGTGAAATATGCTGTTTCATTTAAAACATGCTTGATGTTAGTATTTGCGAAAGGATGGTTCCTGTGTATTTCTATGGATTACCTCTCATATTATTCGTTGATGAAAACGTTTATTTGATACAACGTTTATTTGATACAAATAGTTACTCAGTAACTTCCGGAACTTTTAGAAAAAGGTTGAGTCGGCTTGATGTTTTTCAGGAAGCTACGCAGCGTATTGTCATCACATCTAACTCACTCAAGACCAGTCAAAATGTTTAATTCGTATGTGTAGCTAGTGACGATATCGAGACGTATGATATGATATATCATAGCGAGATGTGGTCGCTTATAATGGGCCTGATAAGAAGATTCAAAGACTCCAAAGGACGATGGAGAGGGCTATGCTTCGAGTTTCTACTTGATCTAATTGGAAACGATGAGATCCGCAGAAAAACCAAGGTAAATGACATATCTCGAACAATAGCAACCCATAAACGAGTTTGCAATGCACACTTCTCCGAGAGCTGATGAAGGTTGAGGTACAAAAGCCCTTAAGTGATGCCTGCGAACGACACTGGGATGAACCGAGAAACCGTTTAGTGTGTCCTGTCCTGTCGGTTAGTGGATCCTTAGGCCTCCCCTACGTCCAGCATTGAATGCATTGGCGTAGGCATTACTTATCGATGGGGGGGGGGTTTAGATTGAAGACTTCAATTTGCCTAGTGTATGTATGTATTTAACTTTTCCTATTAGAAATAGTAAAGAGAAAGACATAGTAAAACACGATTAATAATAACGTATCTAGTTCGGTAACAGACATTTCGACTAAGTACATCAAAATTATTAGTTAGTTCCTGGTCGGCTACAAACATGCACCTTAAAGGACAATGTCGAAAATCGCCCCATGACCAACAAAGATTTGATTAACGTCATAATTATATGCATATTTTATAACACTCATAACAAATATATGGTATTCAACGGACAAATCAAAAATATATAAAAGTACTTTTAGAAACAAAACCAAATGAAGTAAAATATAGGAATGGTTATTATTACCTTTGCTCGACTGAATATAATTAAGTCGATTTAATGTAGGTATGGACATTTATTTATTTGTATAAATTAAGTTTTTCATAACTTACAACGTAAATTAAATTAAAACATACGTCAATTGACTACTCACGCGCTGTCGCTTGTTATTTCGTCGTGTTTTTGACTTGCTTTATAATTTCGAGATTTCTTGTTCTTTACTACGTGGCTATAATAACGTTCTTTGATTGATTACAATAATTATTATTTTAATAATTGTATAGGTATGGACTATGTGTATTGCTCTAACGAATTAAAGTGTTACTTCAACTAACCTCAAAATCTGATTCATTTTGATATTAAATTCGATTTCGAAGCTTGTCCGTAGTAAATGATGTAGACGTACAGTATTTACTAATGTCAAATTATACGAAAATCATTTTTTCACTGCTGTTGGTATTGGGGCGAGGCAATGTCCTTTAGCATAAACTTGGCAGTAGCTGCTTTTTAGCCGCGACTCAGCAACGCCATCTTCTCGGCAGCAAACCACAACCTCTATATGGATTTCTATAAAATGTAAGAAATGTAGCAATGTTAAGGCCCATTCACACATGACCCTCAGGCTATTTTCGTCCGACACACCGGAGGAAGTAAACAAAATAATCAGAAACTACGAGAACGGATAATACAATAATTCCAACGGCACTCATCGCTACCAACATAATAATAGCAACGAGAACTTGTCGAAAACATCTATCGGCGTATCATTCGGCTAACTTTCCGAGGGTTTCGATAAAAGTTCCCCCCTTTTTCTTAGTTCCAAGTTGCGTTCGTGCCGTCGTTAGGCCGAGTCGTGACTAAGCTGATTAATTCATTCCGCCCCAATGAAGTGGGGTGGGCGGATCTATTGTTTTTATTTTTTTTGTTTCTTATTTAAGCGTGTGATAAATAGCCTAGCATTGACTCGTCGCGATTTATTATAATTTAATTGCGATGACTTCGCCGCCTTGTTGTTTTATTTTGACGTCAGTCACCAGTGATTAGCGCTTCTTTGGGTGATTGTTGTAAGGTAAAGCGTTTTCAAATCTATCGTAATGAGGCGCGGAACAGAAAGGCTACTATCTAAGTCCGTAATTAAAGTTTTAATCTTGAAGTTAGCGGCGTAAGTTTTGGTGATCAATATGGTAGTATGCAGAAAGAAGGGTGATTTTTAACCGACTTCAAAAAAAAAGTTTGGCTGAATCGATTTTGATGCGGTTTTCCGAAAAATATATTCTTACATTTAGGACAAGGTTTTGTATTTTAAATAAACTAGAACGTTTGAACCAAAATTTTTATGATTGAACAAATATTATACAGAAGACTGTTATTTATATTTAGGAGCTCGAATAATAAATTTCATAGAAATTGGAGCAGATTTTAAATATTTTCCATAGAAACTTTCAACCCCTATTTTGCACCTCAAGGGGGTTAATTCCAATAAACTAAAAAACACGTTTCCAATGAAATGTTTTTAAGAGCATGAATCTGAAGTTTTATCAAAATCGTTGCTTATTTAAAAAAATCCATACAAACTTGCAACCCCTATTTCATCCCTTAGGGTTTGATTTTTTTAAATCCATTCTTAGTGTGCGTCCCCATTTTGAATTAAAACAACTGTCCAAATTTCACGTTTCTACCATTAGCGGTTACGGCTGTGCGTGCGTCATAGATGGATGGCTTTATATATTACAATCTGTGCCCGCGGTGTGTAAATATTGTTAATGTACACAGAAATAAATACAAAAACTTAACAAACTATATACTAAAACCTTCCTAGAGAATCACGCTATCGAATGGTGAAAACCGATTGAAAATCAGTGCAGTAGTTTTTAAGTTTATCGCGAACAGACAGACAGACGCGGCGGGGGGACTTTGTTTTATAATATGTAAGGATTAAAGATTATAAAACCGTTATAGTATCTAACTTAACTTACTAAGTAACAAAAATACGATGTAACAACTGCAGCATGAAGTGGACTCATTAACTCAAAACCTCCTTATGTTTCAGAAAAAAAACAAGAATGTTTCCATTCCACACAGGACGATACTCGATTCCATATTTCCCTTCTCCAGTCTCCCTGCTTATAGGCACACTAGTGGAATAGGCACACTCTATCGAGATTTGGAGCCTCCTTCTGCATTTATATTCAGATATTCTGCCCCTCGCAGGGAAATTCTCGTCAAGTCGCCATTAGTATCGATACCATTGATGTTCAGTTCTAGGTGCTTGCGATCCGGAATACGGTAAAACTGTGCAGTTCGATTTCTATTTCTCATAACACGTCATATCTGTTGACACACTTGGGACATTAAGTCAGAAACTAAGTTTTATTTTATACTAGCCCGCGACTTCACCTGCGTTCCATCGGGAACTCTTTAAAATTGGGGATAAAAAGTAGCCTTTATCCTTCCCAAGGGCTTAAGCTATCCCTACACCAAATATCATTAAAATTGGTTCAGTGTTTTAGGCGTGAAAGCGTAACAGATAAACCCACTTCCGCATCCTCACTAATATTATAAACGCGAAAGTTTGTGAGGATGTTTGATACTCTTTCACGCGAAAACCACTAAATGGATTTGGATGAAATTTTGTAGGTATACGGATTACGATAGAGATTACCATATGGGTTACTTATTATCCCGGGAAAGTAAGTAGTTCCCGCGGTAAAGTAGATTTACAGTTTTTTCCTATGAACTTTTAAGGCGAAACGTTAGGATCATAGTGAGGATGTGTATAGCGTTATTATAACTTAACTTAGTTCATATGTTGTTTGTGATCACATATTTATGTCAAGTGTATGTTGTTTTTATAATTCTAAGGTAACATTGTAAGCGTGTTGGCTGGATCTAACTGTAAGTTTACACTGTGAATGAATAAATAAAGAAGGCGTATCAAATCTTACTAAACCTACTGCTGCGTCAACGATTCTATAATGACACCCCTTTGAAGGGTCAAAGTGGGGATTAGAGTTCGAACTTCGTCATTTTATAATTATAAATATGGAAGCAGCTGTCTTTTGCTTCTGACCCGTTAAAAATTAAATCATTTCAAAGAGCTAAAAAATATTTAGTTCAAAGTTCTATTTGCCTATTTTATCGTGACCAAATGGTTTTGATTGTACTCTTCGATTGATCTGCAAACGTGATCACAATGAATGACTTGGTAAGCTTAAACAGAATAAGGTTCAACTATGACGATTGACTGATTGATTATTTGGCAAATATGCTACGACTATTAGGCTGGTAAGTTACAAAATGCTAAAAGTTCAAGAAATTTCATTCAATCAAATAGCATTATTAAACTAATGACCAAATGCCGATGACCTATAAAATCGCCCTTTTTGTAGACATGGACAGCGTACTCCGCGAACAATAGTACTTCGCAACCAGGGACCACCATGGCCGCTTATTAGCAAGGTTAAAACAATATTGAAACAGAGACACCGCTCATGCTGCGTATAGCGCCATCCCGCTCTCAGTGCGGTTTCAATAGTTTTTCATTACTCATACTCTGAAAGTAGGTCTGAAGTTGACTGAGGAGCGGGTTGAAAGTAATACTTTTCAGCCCTAGGGAGAATCACTTTCAACTGACAGCTGCTGTCAAATTGAAAAAAAAAACTCGTTCTTTTTTCACATTTTCCGACTTTCTATACAGCCACTTAATTACAGCGCGGTGTAAAATTGAAATAACATAAGGTTAAGTACTTAAATAATATATTTTTTAATGACTTTATTATAATTTATTTTCAACTATTTCTTTAAAATAACATAGATATGGGCAAAATATTAACCATTTTTTAAATTATAAAAATATGGCTTATAATTATATATATATAATGGCTGAATAGCTGGCCGGTCACAGAAAAAAAAACCAAAATATGCGGGAAAGCGGCAATGCGATCTTCATTTGTTTTTTCCATTTGTAGAGTTTTGTTAATACTTCCGTATAGCAGAGATTTGTATTAACTGTTAATTATATTTGTATAATATTGTGTTAATAATTAACATAATGACTTCATCTGATTCAGGTATGGAGTTAACACCTGGGACACGATTCTCATGCATTCGAAAAAAGTTCACATTCGTAAAAATGTCCGAAATTCGAATTTTTTTCGAAGGAACCACCGTTTGTGTATTCTCGGAATTTCACAATCGAAATAATTCGAACAAACATCACTCGAACGCAACGAGTGGTATGGACCAGTCGAAGTTGAGGTTCGTATACGAATTTAGCTGTCAAAAGATTTTCAAAATTATAAAAATACAAGGAGTTTGTGATTATTTTTATATAAATGAGCTCAAACCGCGAAGCTGGCTCAAATTGTCTTTTCTCTCTGTGTTTTGTCTCATTAAAATGAAGGAGGAAGAGTTTTTGGTGAAATTCTTCCCCAATTTGGTGGAAGAATTAGAGGCAGCAAGCACCGAACCACATACACATAACATCGAGGATAACTTCAAAAACTTACCTTGCGCCACTCCTCCCAAGTTTGTTTAGCGCCTGTGATGGAGTTTATATCTTCACTGATGTTTATCCACCGCCTTTTAGCTTCATTCTTAGTGAATGAGCTTGAAAGTTTGCCACATTTCAGCTGTGGATCGGCTTCTACTAAATGTATACTAGACGAAGCCTTTGCTCCGCACTAGCAAATTTTTTGGATATATTATTTTGCTCCATAACAGATTATTATATAAATAAAATAATTAAAATAAGTTTTTGTCTCAATTCAGTATTTATCTTAGACAAACTTTGTTTTGTTGTAATTAATGACATTTAACGTCAGAACTTATGAATGTCTGGAGCGTTCCGTTTCAATCAATGTACTTTACGTAATATAAAAAATTGAACTTTTATATTTTGTAATATAAGTATTATTTTTAGAAACTATGATCACATTTAAAGATATATTTTGTATTAAAATAGATTTAGTAATATTTTTTACCAAAAATAACTATTTTAAGATGTAAATTATAGTGGTTGCCATAGCGTTTTTTAAAACGCCTCATGAACGTCGTACGAAACATTAAATTGTCAATGCTATTTCCGACTTCATAATTCGATTGGTAATATTGTTCTACAGGTACCCCAGAATACGGTTCATACGAATCATTCGAACTTTTCAGTAGAATCGAAAAATTCGCATACGAATTTACCATGCGGAAAAGTTCTATTACATGAGAATCGGGTCCCTGATTTTATAAGAAAAAGCGGGCTAAACTTGTTGATTTATGTAAAATAAAATTTACACATTTTTTCTTTAGCTAATTCATTGTTTTCGTAATTCATTGTATTCGTAATGAAATGCACAGTGTTTACCTCGGGTTAAAGACTTATTTAGTCCCTCGAACTATTGGTGCCCTCGCTACGCTCGGTCGCCTAACACCGTCTCGGGACTAAATAAGTTACTTTCACCCCTGGGGTAACAATGTACTATTGAGGGATCATGGTTAGGGGGCTGGTGAGGTTAGCCTCGGTCCCAAAGAATCTTTAAGTGATTGCATATTAAGCTTACTCATATAAGTACCTAATGATACATTTAAGAACGTAAATCGATATAACAATTATTGGTATACCTAATTAATAAAAAAGGAGTTATTATACTTAAGCATGTCCTAAACCAAACATTTTAAACATTTTGTAATTAAATTTTGTAACTTTTTGTATATTCCTTAAATTTTCAAGCCTTTAATTATTTTATGACACCAAATTTTGACATAAAATGTCACGCACATTCTTCATTGGCACAGGTTAACTTATATTATGTCGAAATCTGTCCAAAATATTAGACGGAAAAAAGCTGATTTTGCAAATGCACATATTAAAATGAAGCAAACAAAAGAGCAACTAATCGATTAATTTGATACAAAATGTGAGGCCTACCAGTAAGACATGGGTCCTCCTTGGCTGTGTCATCGACCGATCGAGACTTACCTGAAAAGAAATATAATAATTATTTGTTAATATAATCACATATTATTTACATAGTATCAAATTGAAATAATTATATCACACGTTTATAATTCAATTTCGCGTTCCCGTGGCAAAACAATTGGTTTCAAGTAAAACATTCTAATGTATAAATAATTAAAACTTAAAGACTTGATCTATGATATATTATTCATTAGCTTCTTCTTCTTCTCTTATAAATAAAATGAATCGTCTTTCGTTAGTTTCGCTAAAACTCAAAAACAGCTAGACCGATTCTAATATCTGTTTTTCCTTTCGTTTGTTTAAAGCAAACGGTTTAAAAAGGGTTTATAAATGGTTTAAAAAGGAAATATTAGGGAAAATTCTAAAGAAAAGCCTGATAGATTGTGTCACTAAATTAGTTCACACCGCCATCTGTGACTAACTTAAGGAACTTCCAAATAATTGCAGAACATTTAATTCGCAATTATAATTTTTTAAGTCAATAATCAAGACGATAACATTTCTAATATTATCTTTACAGTGGACCAAATAACATAGTAAGCTTTATTTTATCAAAACCCTTTAAGAAGTTTCGGAGTGTATTCCGAGCAAACATCGTGTCGCTAGATTTATATACACTGTAAAGACATGGCGTCATTAAAATTTCGTAATTGCTAAATTAATTTTCTAATTCCTCATACATTTTTCTTCACAGACCTAACTATCTGTATATAGAGGATTTCAAGATTAATTTTACAATTTTTAATATTCAATGACGTCATAAATTTTATATATCGATTCTGAACATGCTCCTAAAAGGGTTCACAGGGTTTTTGTTACATACTGAATAGAAGATTTATAATCCCCGATAGTCCGATAAGTTTAACATCATTACGAACAAAATGAAAAGACAATATTTTCCTTCAAATTTCGAGCACCATAAGCCGTTAACTGCAAAATCCGTTATTTGATTAATGGATAACCGAGATTTGAAAGAAACCCCAAACTTATCCGTTTAGCATAACACGAAAAATGTAGCCTCTTGTACTGTCGCGATAGTAGATTGATGGTTGAACGATTGACAACAGCGGCGTGCGGGCGAGTTTGGGAACTTTACAAAACGGCCGGTACTTTTTGCGAAGCCCCGAGCCTTCGCAAACCTTTCAATAAATAACTTCTTGTTGCAAACTTTGAGCTGACCACAGTTCTGAAGTTATGGAGTTTCGTTTTCTTTCTTATATTTTTCTTTGTACTTTGGCGTAGTAGAGTTTTGGTTCTAGAGTTCCCTTACAGAATCGTACCCGTGAAACTTCATCAATGTTCGGTTTATTGTTAAGTATAGAATATTGAACGCTTTGGTAATCTTCGGCCGAGTTGACGCAAATCCTATTCGTAACCGCCTTTACAAATTACTTATTTCCAAATGCACATTGAAGAACTTATCATCTTACTGCAAATATACAAAGTGCTTAGGTACTAGAAATAATTCGAAAGTATGCACCAACAGTATATTCTATTTTTTCCTGAAATCAAATATACTGATTGCACTTCAGATTTTTTTATTCATGCTTATTGGTAAAACAACGCAAACCATTTAACCCTCGACAAATGCATTACTTGATTGCTTGCTTCATTGTGAGCTTAAATTGTTGATGAAGCAGTAATATTTTGAGATAACTATATTGCTGTGCAACCAGTTTTTTGATTAAAATTGAGATTTTTATAATAAAAGGATGCCTTTTTTCTTTACAGTTAAATACTGCCCTTTTCAAATACACAACTAGTTATAAATAATAATATGTGTTCAAAATTATCCTAAATGCTCAATTTGATTTCTGTTGAACCTAATAATAAATTACGATCCTTAGCATGAAACGATGGTCAGTGGTTTTACAAATATTATATTCTTATGAAGGACTGGCATATTTCGAGATCATTTTATTAAATGCCTATCTTTCTGAGGTCGGTCGAAATGCTTCCATTTAAGAATAACGGTTACTAACTTTTTCTTTTGCTTGTACAATTAGAATAGATTCGAAGTAATTAATAAGAATAATTACAATGGGAATTTTGTATATTTCATAATAAATATTAACAGATTTTCTAAAAGACAACTCTGACAACCTATTTCATCGCTGATGTTCCATGTCAGAATAAATTTATAAAAAAGGCAATTTTTATTAGATTAAGAAAAAATCGAGACCAAATAAATCAAGCTATCCATCGCCATCAACATGACAGCATCCGTATAATAACAACGTCATCCCACCCTCTACATGCTCGCAAATAAAACGCTACCCTACCCTCAATAAAATGCTACCTTAATGTGACACAGTAAATAATAATAAGCGTTCAGTACGTCCCGCACAATTCGCCGAAACCGCGCACCCGAATAACTCTTCTTAAGGTACATTTAGACGAGGGAAATAGTCTTTGCATAGGAACTAACCATCCCATAAAGGGTGGTTCACCCAGCAATCATGAGAAAAAACGACACGGCCCACATATACTGCGGCCCAAATACCTTCGCATTTTTACTGAAATTGTTTATATTTTTACTCGTGACATAATACTTTCATATAATAATTTTATCGCGCGGTAAACGCGAGCGTTTCTGTCACGATTCTTTACTATGCTTCGAGTTTTAAGAGCGCGAGCGCTTTTTATTTGATATTTTATTGCGCCATTCATACGATTGGTACAGTTATTGCCATCGCTTATTTGTAATTTGCTTAATGCGCAATTTTTTTTACGTTCTACGTGTGCCTAAGCTAGATTATCCGTATGGTGTACGAAAAACTGGTATCGAAAATCGCAATTTAAATCCAGCTTTCCGTCCGCAGATTTTCTTTTTTCCCTTGAAAATAATATATTTCCCGTAGTAATAACAATTCAAATTCTAAAGTAGAAGCTTTAATAATTTCGTTGAAACACGTTCCGTCGTATTATAAAACGTAGTCTAAGCTTAGCCTATAAATCTCGGTTCAAACCTGATGCTCTTTCACGTGTGTTAATAACAGCACATTTAAAGAGACAGCGTCAGATATGAAAATTAAACAAAGACCTTGTTTTGTAATAAAATGAATTTAGTTTCATTTGTTAAGATTTTGTGTGATAATCAAACAAAAAATATACACTAAAAATCTATTAAACCCCATTAAGGGTTGAATTTTCAAGAAGCTAAAATACGTGATGGCTCATTTCTGTTTATTTGCCTCGATACGAAATACATATTTTAGCATGATTTTAGCATCGAAAATAACAAAGTTCCCTACAAACTATTAACCCCTATAATATTCCATCCTTTTCTAAAAAACCCTTTCCTACCCTTTCGTTGGCGTTATAAAAGGAACTAAATTTCATATGTCAAGCTTTAATTATTTAATTTGTTTATTAGACTGAGTATGAAGAGTCCAAATCTAATTAATCAATCAGTTAGATTATAAATAAAACATCGGACACATATTTAACGAATTATCAAAAATCTACTGACATATTAAAGCGAATTAAACTAATCGAGTCCAGTATCCCTACACGGAAAAAAAAGATATCTTGATTCAAGAAAATATGCGGTTATACATATATATATGCACTATGCAGTTAAATGTCTTGAATTAAGACGATGTATTTTTTTGAATTCAAAAATGATATCATTTTGAACGAATGTAAACTGCATTCAATCAAAATAACACTGTCGATTCACTAAACATAGCAGAATCTTGAATTAAATAATGATTGTCTTATTCCAATGAATTGGTTTTCAATAATACTTTAGTATAACACGATCACGCCATTCAGTCAAGATAACAGAGATTTTGTCCTGAACTCTTCTGCCTTAAATTGAATGAAATAATATTTTGATTCAATGATAGCGGTTTTCTAAACCACTTTATTTAGACGATCATTTCTTCCAGTCAAGATAATATTATCTTGTGGTCATCTCTACACAATTAAATGAATTAAATATAAAGTATTGAATGGAGATTCTGTCTGCCTTGGTTTAACATGATCGATATGATTGATTCAAGTCATTACTTCTTTCAGCCAATATAACTGAAATCTTGGTTCAGGAGAAGAATGTTAAACGGTAATGCTTAGTGGGGTTTTGCTCTAATAAATTCATTCCATAGAGCCAAGTAGAGGTACAACTGGATCTGAAACAACAAAAATAATTATCACTGCAAAGTACTTCGATCATCAAAAACACAGTTTTACTCTAGTATTGTCAGTTTCTTATTTAATTCATTCTGGGAAAGAGTTTTAAAAATTAAAACATTCTTAATAAAGTATAAAATATTATTTATTTATTAAAAATTAACTTTACAGTAAGCAATTGCCTTAAGATACACAATTAATGAATTCCCATTTTTATACAATTTTATTGCTTAACTATATAGTCGATATATTTTATATTTTTTTTACAGATGCAATAAAATATTACTGTGCCACATACATCAAAAGATCTAATGACCTAAGCCATCTCGATGATCCCTACGTGCAATACCCTATGCGGTAGATCACTTATCTACATTTTTGCATTTTTTTGTGGTCTTAATCTACAAACCTTACATTTGACAGAATAAGTCTATATTGGCAGACTAAACTTTAAATCTAGACTCAAGTTTCCCCTAACTAACCTTAACTAACACTTTCCCTTAACTAACACAATATACACAATAACATATTTTTTTCGTTTCCCACCTTTTTCATTATCTGCTTTTATATAGAGGCGTTATTATCACCAGGATTCTGAAAGAAAAATGAAAGTAAAATACAATATTTTTGCCATCATCATAACAGCTCATCTACATTACGTCATTACGTCCCCATCGAAGGACTCGAGCCTTGTTTAGGCCTTAGTCAACCACGCTGGCCCAGTGCGGATTGGTCGACTTCACATACATCTTTGAATTTCTTCACAGATGTATGCAGGTTGCCTCACAATGTTTTCCTTTACCGTAGGAGCGCCAGACAAATGTACATATGAAATTCGAAAATAAAACACATTGGTACATAGCGGTCTCGAACCTTAAACCTCCCGATTGGAAAGCAAGTGCCGAGTCCACAGCGCAGTTATTTTTGTCCAAATGACTAAGTTTTTATGCAATTTTGTAGCTGACATATTCATGTTCATTCCGATCTGCTGATTATGAATGTGCCAGCTATAAAATTGTATAACACTTTTTGGTCGAACAAACATTTTTTTAAAGCTATGTTCCGGAGTGTATAAACGACCATGAGCCATCGGACTCGCCCACCGAGGGTTCCAGTAACATTATAGAGACGCAACCGCATATTATCGTAAGCTTAGAGGATTTTAAAAAGTTTTGAAGGATTTTTTATGATTTCCAAAAGCAAAGTAAAAGAATTCAAAGAAGTTGTATTCTACGTTGCATAAGTGTTGACTCACCTCAACTAATATCATGATACTCTCTGACATTCTTGAGTGAAAGTTTCCCAGTCTTGGATGACTCCCAGGATGTCTTTTCATGGATCCTGGGACGGGTGGGATAATGTAGGTTTGCGTCGAACCCATGTCAACTCCGTTGGTAATTTTGTATCTGAAAATTTATATTTTCAATGTTATTTGGAAACGTCATATGTCATATACGAGGTGTAACAAAGTACCTTACACTAACACTTAAGGAAGTGAATGAATGTTAAAAATTTACAAAGTAACATCTATCGAAATATGAAAATTGTTGACTACAAAACAAATTTAGATTAAGTATATTGGTATACTCACTGCAAAACGCTGAATTAAATCTTTCCGAATTTTCCAGGATTCCAAAAGAACAGCAGTAATATTTTTTGGTACGGCCATGGTAATAGTGCGCTGCTTGCTTCATGTTTCACTAAATTTGATCTGAGAACTATTAAAATTATCACTAAACTTATACATTTACATTATACTGACACAGTATTCGTTGGTTTTCGTACTCCAAACCAGTCGCAAACACAGAAAGAATTCATCAGACGAAGGCTTCTTCACTGAATCAGTCAATCAGGAACGCGTAGTGTGGTATGGTTGACGCATTGTGGAAGAATACTCGTACAAGTTCTCTGTGGAAATTGTGTTTTTCATCCAAGCATTGTGTATTACATATGAAAATCTGACATCTTGTTTGAAAGTAAAAGTTGTAAACCGGAAGTGATATTACCTTAGTTGAAAAGAACACTTGTTTTCAAAGTAAGATAACAGTATTCTTGTGCTAAAGCAATATCGCATTAGATTAAAATTCTATTGACTCTATTCAAAATTCACAATTTATTTACATTAAAACAGTCATAAATTTTTGTCCAAGAAAAATAAAACGTTGGACGGACAAAAGATGTACTTGTAACAAATAAAACTACGGTATTAAAGCAAAATTTTCAAATATTTTAATTGAAGAACTTTTTACATTAAAATAATATATACACACTCTTGAACGAAAACAAAGAGAGTTGTGATAAAAACCTCAGTGTATTCGAACCAAGACAATGATTTTCTTGTGTTAAAGTAATGTTGCATTCTATTAACAATCTGTTGACTCCATTCAATAATGTCTTTAAATTTCATCAAAAAAAAAACAAAAGTTTCATCGGGAAACAAAATTTACTTTGATCAATTGGCTGTGATATGAAAACAAAATTTTGGAATAAGTATTTCATTCCAAGAAGTTTTTGTATTGAAATTAATTACACACACCCTTCAACGAAAACAGAGAGAATTCTGGTGAAAAACATCACTCTATTAGAACCAAGACATCGGTTTTCTTGTGTTAAGGGCCCATGGCGCGAAAAATAGCAAAATGGCCGTTGGCGTTTTTGATATTTTACGTTAACGTTCGAGTTAACTGACCGGGAAAAAATGAATTTAAATTCTTAAATTATGTGTTTACACTAGCACCGTCACCATTTTTCAAATTTACATACCATTTCGTTAAAAAATAGCATCAATTTTACTTAAAATTTGGGCTACATCCACATACCGTTCGTGGTTTTTAGCTTCATTAATTAACCCTATTATATTTTAGTTTAACAAATATATAGAACAAAGGTAAGTAAAACACTGACACCGTGGTATTTTTTAAAATTATCGTACATTGATTTTTATATGATTTTTTTAACATACATTTATCGATTTTCTTACAAATACTTGGCTCGGGCGCTCGAAATTCAGTGTGCAATCGAGACTCGAAGTGAGAGCACGTCGCTTTGAGCTAGCTCCCGGCCACGTAATTATTTGTATATGGAAACAACGCGAAGTTCATCGGAGAAGTTGATAACTAACAATTTTATTTTTTGTGGCTGCCGTACGAAAAACCTTCATAAACCTTTTTACAAGCTTTTATTTATCTTATGTATGTTCGGGTCTAATCTTGCGAGTTAAATTTGGCTCACTTCCCGGTTTTCGATTAAGCTGAAATTTTGCATGCATATGCATAAATATATTATGACGACATGGAGCTGATCTGATGTTGGAGCTGAAGGGTGGCCATAGGAACTCCGCAATAAAACAACACAGCCCCATCGAGTTTGAGCTCGTTTTATTCGTATTCACGAGAACTTTGATCCTATATGGTAACCAGGGTCTGATGCTGTACCTGGAAGGTTGGCCACCTTCCAGGTACAGCATCAGACCCTGGTTACCATAATAGGACCAAAGTACTCGTCAATACGAATCAAACGAGCCCAAACTCGATGGGGTTGCGTTGTTTGATTGCAGAATTCCTATGGCCACCTTTCAGTTCCAGCATCAGACCCTGGTTACCATATAGGACCAAAGTACTCGTCAATACGAATCAAACGAGCTCAAACTCGATGGGGTTATGTCGTTTTATTGTGGAGTTCCTATGGCCACCTCCCAACTCCAGCATCAGACCCTGGTTACCATATAGAACCAAAGTACTCGTCAATACGAATCAAACGAGCCCAAACTCGAAGAGGTTGCGTTGTTTGATTGCGGAGTTCCTATGGCCACCTTCCAGATCCAGCATCAGACCCTGGTTACCATATAGGATCAAAGTACTCGTCAATACGAATCAAACGAGCTCAAACTCGATGGGGTTGCATTGTTTGATTGCGGAGTTCCTATGGCCACCTTCCAGTTGCAGCATCAGACCCTGGTTACCATATAGGACCAAAGTACGCGTCAATACGAATCAAACGAGCCCAAGCTCGATAGGGTGATGTCGTTTTATTGCGGAGTTCCTATGGTCACCTTCCAGCTCCAGCATCAGACCCTGGTTACCATATAAGATCAAAGCACTCGTCAATACAAATCAAACGAGCCCAAACTCGATGGGATGCGTTGTTTTATTGCGGAGTTCCTATGGCCTCCTTCCAGCTGCAGCATCAGACCCTGGTTACCATATAGACCAAAGTACTCATCAGTACGAATCAAACGAGCCCAAACTCGATGGGGTTATGTCGTTTTATTGCGGAGTTCCTATGGCCACCTCCCAACTCCAGCATCAGACCCTGGTTACCATATAGGACCAAAGTGCTCGTCAATACGAATCAAACGAGCCCAAACTCAATGGGGTTGTGTCGTTTTATTGCAGAGTTCCTATGGCCATCTTCCGGCTCCAGCATTAGACCCTGGTTACCATATAGGACCAAAGTACTCGTCAATATGAATCAAACGAGCCCAAACTCGATAGGGTTATGTCGTTTTATTGCGGAGTTCCTATGGCCACCTTCCAGCTCCAGCATCAGACCCTGGTTACCACATAGGACCAAAGTACTGGTCAATACGAATCAAACGAGCCCAAACTCGATGGAGTTGTGTCGTTTTATTGCAGAGTTCCTATGGCCACCTTCCAGCTCCAGCATCAGACCCTGGTTACCATATAGGACCAAAGTACTCGTCAATATGAATCAAACGAGCCCAAATTCGATGGGGTTGTGTCGTTTTATTGCGGAGTTCCTATGGCTACCTTCCAGCTCCAGCATCAGACCCTGGTTACCACATAGGACCAAAGTACTGGTCAATACGAATCAAACGAGCCCAAACTCGATGAAGTTGTGTCGTTTTATTGCAGAGTTCCTATGGCCATCTTCCATTTCCAGCATCAGACCCTGGTTAGCATATAGGAACAAAGTAGGTACTCGTCAATTCGAATCAAACGAGCCTAAGCTCGATAGGGTGATGTCGTTTTATTGCGGAGTTCCTATGGCCACCTCCCAACTCCAGCATCAGACCCTGGTTACCATATAGGACCAAAGTACGCGTCAATACGAATCAAACGAGCCCAAGCTCGATAGGGTGATGTCGTTTTATTGCGGAGTTCCTATGGCCACCTCCCAACTCCAGCATCAGACCCTGGTTACCATATAGGACCAAAGTACGCGTCAATACGAATCAAACGAGCCCAAGCTCGATAGGGTGATGTCGTTTTATTGCGGAGTTCCTATGGCCACCTCCCAACTCCAGCATCAGACCCTGGTTACCATATAGGACCAAAGTGCTCGTCAATACGAATCAAACGAGCCCAAACTCAATGGGGTTGTGTCGTTTTATTGCAGAGTTCCTATGGCCATCTTCCGGCTCCAGCATTAGACCCTGGTTACCATATAGGACCAAAGTACTCGTCAATATGAATCAAACGAGCCCAAACTCGATAGGGTTATGTCGTTTTATTGCGGAGTTCCTATGGCCACCTTCCAGCTCCAGCATCAGACCCTGGTTACCACATAGGACCAAAGTACTGGTCAATACGAATCAAACGAGCCCAAACTCGATGGAGTTGTGTCGTTTTATTGCAGAGTTCCTATGGCCACCTTCCAGCTCCAGCATCAGACCCTGGTTACCATATAGGACCAAAGTACTCGTCAATATGAATCAAACGAGCCCAAATTCGATGGGGTTGTGTCGTTTTATTGCGGAGTTCTTATTGCTACCTTCCAGCTCCAGCATCAGACCCTGGTTACCACATAGGACCAAAGTACTGGTCAATACGAATCAAACGAGCCCAAACTCGATGAAGTTGTGTCGTTTTATTGCAGAGTTCCTATGGCCATCTTCCATTTCCAGCATCAGACCCTGGTTAGCATATAGGAACAAAGTAGGTACTCGTCAATTCGAATCAAACGAGCCTAAGCTCGATGGGGTTGCGTCGTTTTATTACGGAGTTCCTATGGCCAGCGTCCAGTTCCTTCATCAGATCAGCTCCATGTTATCATAATATTGCATTGTCACGATATACATAGGAGTATGTGCAAAATTTCAGCCCTATCGGAAACCGTGAAGTGGTCAAATCTACATACATACAGTGCAAGCTAAAATAAAAGCTTGTAAAAATAAAAGTTGATCAAATACAGTAAATAATAAACACCTATTAACATTTTTCAAAATTAACATCTACGGTATTTTGCTAGGCGGCCGTACCCATCGCGCGACCGAGTTCGCTTGTGTGCGTGAGCGACGCACACAAACGGAGACTAGAGAAATTTACCTAAACTAGCTCGGGCTCGCGCGGATGGTGGGCCCTTAAAGAAATATTAAATAATATTAATATTCTTTGAGTTTCGTTTAATATTATAACTGAGTTTCGTTGCATATTTATAAATACTTGATCTAAAGGCATATTTTGTAAAACAAGAACATGAAAGTATTGAAACAATTATTTGAGATATCTTCTGTCAAGTAAGTTTCATGTTATTGAAGCAACGAAATTAACTTCAGGTTAAAATAATATATTAGAATTGAATTAAGAAAATGAACATTCTTAATTCAATTCCGTGGCATACTGTTTCAAAGTAAATTGTTTTGTCTCAACAAAATATATTCAAGACAATATAATGTTTTGAATGAAAGAACTCCCGGGACTCTTTTTTTTCCGTGTACATCATGAGTTAGTAGAAAATTTACCTACGTGTGACGTCATTGCCATTTCAAATCAATGTGTCCTTGCAAATTGTCGAATACATAAAAAAAATACATGCAATATTGTTTTGTAAATCAGTCTGGCATACATTTAAAAAAAAATAAAAAAAAATGTTACGTTCTATGCTGTAAATGTACAAAATATTTATTTAGAAAATCACAGTTGAATCTTGATATGATTATATTTTTTAAGCTACACGTTGAAGCCGAGTCAATTTCAACGGAAATTGATTTAAGACCTGTATACGAAGTGTTAACATACCTAAATTTGCTTTGAGTCGAAGTCAAAAGCGGCTCAAACACGCTTTTTACTAAGTAAATAGATACAGCGTTTAGAGAGACAAACATTTTAGTGAATTCAAGGTCGATACTTCATGAAACATGAGGAAAGTCCGTATTAAATATTAAAGTTATTCCTTTCGGATAACCTTTCAAACTTACCCATTAAAAATAAACTGCATTATTACAGAAAAAATTACATATTTAGAAGACATTGAGGAATTTTCAATGATACTCGTATTATATTATTAAAAGTAGCAGATATATGCATAGTAAAGACACGAGAACATTCATTCATCATCATTATCATCACAGCTCATATACGTCCCCACCGAGGGGCACGAGCCTACCCTAACTAGTTATGGTAGGGCGATTAGGCCTTTTAGTCAAACACTGGCCCAGTGCGGATTGGTTGACTTCACATGCACCTTTGAATTACTTCGTAGATGTATGCAGGTTTCCTCACGATGTTTTCCTTCACCGTAGGAGCGTCAGATAAATGTACATATGAAATTCGTGAAACGAAAAACACATTGGTACATGGCAGGATCGATCGCGGGCCTCCCGATTCTACTCGGAGCACAGTCCAGTGCTGAGGCCACAGCGCCACCAACGCTCACCCATTAGGAAGTCCGAATTTAGAACTTTCTTCAATAGAAACTTACAAACTTCTTTCAATGAAAAGAATCATTTCTACCGACCGACATCAATATCTCGGGGCCATTCTATCCTTTCACTTGTCCCATCCCTGCGGAGTAATGGCGTATCACGTGCGTTATGAGGGCCACGCCCTTGACCTGATTGAAATTAAGACGTTGCGCGTCTCTGTGACTCATATTTAGTATCCTCGCTGTTCCTCAATATCATAAATTGAAGAGGAAACTGTGGAAAAATACGCTCAGCCCTGCAAGAGAATTACTGACCCAGATAACTTGTTGTTTGTGTGTCATGTATTCTTATGCAAAATTTAAGAGAGAAACTTTGAGGTCCCGTTTTAGAGCTACAAGAATTTAATTAATATCATGTACATTAACATGATAGGGCTCCAACCCATCGTTTACTTAAAAACCAATGGTGATTTAAATGCGCGGTAATTGTGCGCCGCGATGTCTGATTTGCAAACTAAGTTTAGTACTGATTTGGGACCGTGCCGCTGTCTTGCGGTGTAATTTCTATGACACCTCCTTGTTAATGTTGTTGACAGCTAGAGAATCCAAGAATAAGCTGTTAAAGTTTGACATAAAGGCTAGTCTTCCGAAATTCATCTCAACTATTTGCCGGCAAAGCAGCAGATGGCGGCGAGCGTCTTCTGCATTCCCCAACAACGGAGAAATTTGCTATCCTCACCTCTAACAGTCACCTCTAATAACACAACAGTTCTATGTGTTGTCTACAGATGGTTGTAGTGAGCCAGGCGGGTTCAGATCTTCTATAAGGAATATATAAAGAAAAAAACTCACAGGTTGCTTTGACCGGCTTAGAGATTCACACAAAGATACACATATTCTATCTACGAAATCTCTTCCATTTATTTTCTGTCTCTTCCTCTCCCCTCCTACCCTCCTATCACTTTTTCTCTTTTTTTTACCTAACTATTACTCACTTTTCCATTCCTCGTCTTGGGAGATGGAGCGAGAACGCAATCTCAATGCTCAATCATGCTCAATGTTCCAATACTTAATGTTCCAATCCACAAACCACCACGACCGACCAAACTTGCAAAAACAACAAAAAAGAACAATAACTTTCTGTCACGTCAGTGTTCACTTTACCTCCAGATCTGAACCAAAACCACTAACTGTGTGAATAATGTTCTGAACCAAAACCACAAACACTACACTGCGTGACTGGTGTTCTGACTGATCCAGGGTATGGACACACAGCTTATTCAGAAAGCTCTAAGATGGAGCCTCGAACAGTGACCTTGTTCCAGTTGTGTCGTTATTGAAATCTAAAACGGGCCTCGTTTGCCTTTCGCTTGGGACTTGGAGTGTGCACTCTCGTCTGGAGGGCTCGCTAATGTGCACGCGCTGTAGTTTCCACCGCTTTGGAGGTGATTATATAAAAAGTAGTTTGGACTTTTAAAGACGCAGATCTGAATATTTCTACTTATTACTACGCCTATTTAATTTCCAAATAGATTTGATGAACCGCCTCTTTTTATTACCCGACTGCAAGAAAAGGGTTATAAATTAAATATCTCAAATGTTAGTTAATATCAAGCAAAACATATAAATTTAGGATTTTGCTCAGGCACCAAACAAATTTCTACAGACCATTTCTTAGACAAATATAAGCTTTTAATGCAACCCAGACTATTCATAGGGTTTATTTACTCCGGTAAGTCTGCTATGTCCAGCAGTGGACGAGTGTAGGTCGATGATGATGATGATGATGAAGTCTGCTAGGGTCATTCACCTAATTATCCCACCCTTTAGATTTTAGGATTACACCAACCTCGCCTGCTCCTGGTGCATCCTGCTGACGTAGGTACTCGTACGTAGCCAATTCGTACGCAATATATGATTTATTATTGTAAAAGACAGACGAGCAGATGACCCACCTGACGGTAAGCGGTGACCGCCGTCCATGGACCTAGCCAATATCAGGGACTTAGCCAAGCCGCTGCCTACTTTGACTGTAATACTCAAAATACACTTTTATTACGGGAAGGCCTATGTCAAATAGTTAACTGCGATAAGTCAACTAGAGTACTTCAATAAAAGGAATAGTGAGTGGGATGACAATGATGATGAATTCATACTTCGGTAGAATCATTATTATACTAAACAGCAATAAAGACGCATAAGCTGATAACGTTTCAGCCTCTAAAGTTAATAAAAGGTTGTTATAAATCTGTACGAAAGACTTTAGTGAGTGACTGACTGAAGTATCAACGTAGAGCCCAGACTACTGGAGATAGATGCATGAAATTCGATACAGGGGCTTGTGTAAACGCCTACTAAGAAAGGATTTTTCGAAATTCCTACAGAAAGCTGAGTAATCCCCATCCAAAAATAAGGAAACTACAGTGTTAAACTTTATTAAAACGAAATGCAGTTCTTGGGCATAGCTAGTAGAAAAATCTATGGTTTTACTACTTAACTAACGGTTAGCCAAATGTTTGCCGATTAAAGATTTAAGTCTGATACGAGAGATTATAATAACATATTATCTAGACTAGGGTTACCACCGGTACTATGTTTCTAAGTAAAGTACGTTATTTCGGGTAATTATAGTATATACTTTTTGTCAACGATAAAGTACGCGAAAATTATTATTTTGCGTGATTTGATTTCTCTACGATTCCTTTAATATTAAATATACAGAAAAAAGTTTATTGTAGTAAGATGTAGAGGTCGCCGGAAGCTCATTTTTGAACAACATTGCCATTTCAAGGTTTTTATAAAAAATTGATTATTTTGTTTGATTGATTGTGTGCAAAAGTAATATAAAGTGCAATAAAGTTGCTTGAAGGAACAAAAAAAAATTTTTGCGTAGTAATTGGAATAAATAGTACTTTATTTTGATACCATGTACTTTTTTCAACCTTCAAAATCCAATGTACTTTTTTGGGCAATAAAGATGGCAACCCTTATCTAGACATAACACAATACAAATCCCCATTCAGCCATATTCGACAAATGCAAGGCGATCTAGATTCCTTTGGCAGCACAGGGACGTGTTCGGAACGTATGTTCTGGGATTAGTCCACACGTAATCTTGTATTGTATGAAACGCTCGTGTACTTATGAGTCTTAGTTTGAAAAGGAACATTGCTTATCCAAGCGTGCCCGTGTTGTCCTCGAAACCGATCGACAACGCTTTATTTCAATAGGCCTTCAACAAAAGTATACGTAAGACGCTGGTAATATTATATGGAATGCAGAATAATTTTGTTATATCACCGTATAAGCAGATAAACCCTGATTAGTTACTTTTGTTGGAAGCTCAATACCTATACCTGAAAGCATTGCCTTACCAACCATAGGACACATTTTTCTAGAATATTGTGTGCTTGAAAATGTATCAACGATTGTTCCTCTTTTTTGCAATTTTTTTATCTCTTTCTTCAGATACTTTTGAACATAATCTTTACTACTGAGATAGGAAGTGGATTCTGATTTAGTATATTTAAAAGTTGCTGTGAAAATTTATTGTTAATTAAAATAAAAATAGTTAAACGAATTAAGCTTCTTGTGAAAAATCTCTGTACGTAGTTATTAACAGACAGTATAATTTTTGAATTAGTGAAGGTCCAAACTTAAAATATTAGCATATACAAATCGCAAGCAGAAACAAGTAAAAAATTTAAAAAATAAAGAAATATTAGATAGTTTTAACCATTTATAAGGCCGTGGAAATTATTCAAGTTTGTTCGATATATGGTCTAAAAGCTTTTTAAAAGCTTTGTTATGTAATTTATGACTGTAATTTATGATATGTCTAACATGTAGCTTATCATGTTGGACAGGCTAAGAGGACGTACTAAATGAGTGTTAAGAGGACGTACTAAAGTTTTGTAAACTCGTAAATTTCCTATTGGACTATACTGAGGCGTTTCATGGGTAGATGTTAGGCATTTTATGTCTGAAAAACTTTCACTTTAAAATCTGTAACGTAATATTTTGTGTTATTAAATTTTTTGTCGAATGTCACGTCTAGGTTAAGTGCATGACAAAGATTTACATGGAATAATGTAGTGAGACGTCTGCAGTTTTATAGCGGGCAAACGGAATTTGAGAGAAAACGTAATAGACCAGGGGTTCCCAACCTTTTACCCTATGCGCCTCACCTAACATTATGCAAACGATGAAAATATTGGCGTTTTCAGTTTTATTCAAAAGATGGTGCAACGTGTCGCGCGAGTTTAATATGAACAGCTTATATAAATATTCTTTATTTATACAGTTTAATTCTATAGCCGCTGCGTCCTCCCTTGGTTCACTCTACCCACCCCAAGTGGGGCGCGCCTCACTGGTTGGGAAACCCCGCAATAGACTCAATAATCTGGGACGATTAGTTTACTGAAAAACTAGTTATTACAGCACCAGAAAGGAACAATTTATAAAGATTACTTTTCAATAATCAACTGATTTTTTCTTCTTATATGTTTAACTAGCAGATCTAGCGAATATCAACATTTTCTTGTGTATTTTCTGTAAAGCTATTTAACATATCAATTCAAACCTGCAAGTTTTGTAAATATTATTCCACGAAGTTTACAGAAATGCTTATTATTCAAAAAACGGACGAAGTGCCCCAGTAATACTGTTGTAAAAAGCTTACTCTTTTGTTAGCATCACAAAGCACAGACCGATGAACATAGAATATAAGCAAACGAAAATGTAGCCTTAAGTTAACAAAAATAAAGTAGTATTGTGGCCAAGTTTCCGCGATAATTAGCTTCAATCTATGACGTAATCTGTTCACAGTTCCACCACAGCTCCTATATGTCCCCGCCGAAGGGCTCAAACCTACCCTAAATTAGGGTGTTTAGGCCTTAGTCAACCACGCTGGCCCAGTGCGGATTGGTCGACTTCACATGCACCTTTCAATTTCTTCGCAGATTAGTATGCATATGCATGAGTATGCAGGTTGCCTCATACAGACAGACATAAGGGTAGAGGAAGACCAAAGAAAGTATGGATGGGTTGCGTGAAGAAGGATATGCATGCGAAGAATATCAATGCTAAGATAACCTATGATAGAGATGAATGGAAGAAGAAAGCGTGTTGCGCTGACGTCATATAATAGTGGGATAAGGTCAAGTCGACATGCCGTGCTAAGGTTAAGGCAGAAACACACTATTGTGTGTTGTGGGAGTTTGTTGCAAAGATTGGCTATATCAGCCATTTTCGAACGCACCAGCGCAGATCTATCTAGGAGTCGAAGTGGTCGCCATGGTCGAAATCGGTCGGATGGTAGTAGTATACATTTTTTATATAGCGATTTTTTGCAAAATTTCTCGTCCCGTTCCGTCCGGAGAAAATCACGTCTCGTATGCAGCGGGTTTTTGTCGTCATCCCGTCTCGCTTTATTGTTTAAGAAAGAGCGAGACATAACGCGTTGTCCCGTTTAGTTTACGGTCCGTTGAATGCCTGCTGGGATGATAATTTGTTAGTGTTCAGCTAGTTAGGCTTAATAAATAAAAATAATTAAATCGGTCAATCGGAGTTTGGTTTAAAACACTGTGGCACGAGAATGTTATATATTAGAAAACTATCTGTGCCCGCGAACTAAGTTTCGCCATAATAATTGTCAAAAAAACCCGCACCTAGGGGTATAAAAAATAGTTTACGACCTATTCTCACACCTAGTGAATATACAGAAGTCAAGCCGTTTCGGAGGAGTTCAGTTATAAAAACTGTGACACGAGAATTTTATATATTAGAAGATTACAAGTTTCTTACATTCTTGAATATATTTTATAATGAACATAGAAAATGAAATTTACTTTACCATAAGTTTTATTCCTCAGACTTTCTATTTAAATGTTTTAATCAAAATTGTTACAAGCAATTTCAATGTACACAAACTGTGTATATACTAATATTTTCTAAGACCCTTAACTGTTAATACATTTATATTTGCACCGAGAACCGTCGAAGCTTTTAGCAGAGATTAAACTTATCTATCTCATCCAAATGCCAAGAAATAATGGATGAATGGGACTGATTTACCGTCTCCTACGAAGCCAATGAATTGGATTTTCGCCTCAATATATTCACGAGTTCGGAGAAAATACTAACTAAATTCTTCATTTTACTTCGACACTAAAATTCAAATTAAAAATAAAAAACGAACTTATGAATACAAATTCGTTAAATAATTCTTAATCACTTCGAACAAGTCGCACTTTGTGGCCAACCGTGGTGTTTGAAGTCGACTTTGATCGCAAAATAATTAATAATAATAAACAAAAAAACATAAAAAATTAGGTTTCCTGTACATGAGGTCAGAACCGTACCGTCACCGTACTGTCACCGCACCGGACATGTACAGTAAGCGCCGCGTTAAGTTATACTGTTCAACCATTAGACCATGCTGGAAATGTGAAGCTTGACCTGACGCCTAATGTACTTACTAAATATTTCGACGTAAAAATAGGTAAAAATATAGTTTATACATTTAAATACCCACTCGAAAGAACGATTGCCTTAATTAACCCATCCGAACAGTATTTTTTCATTCAACTAACTTGAAAAATCATGAATAAATCAATAAAAAAAAGCAAACACATATAAAAAAAACAACTAAGATGGCTAACAAGCATACTGCCCACCTTAATAGTTAGTGGTACATGAGGCGCTTGTGAGTTTCTCAGCAAATCTGCAACCCCCACAAGAACCACAATATACGTTGCCATCTTGTGACATAATGTCACGGTACCCAGTAATTTCACCGTCTAACCGACAAACACAACAATGCTCTGCTGCTTTGCGGCAGAAATAGGTAAGACGGAGTTACCCAAGCAAGCGACCCTGCTACAGTCTTATGGCTAATTTCACTAACCTTGTCATATCTTAGATAATCCTAAGAAGAATGCTGTCACTTCTTGTTTTTAATGAAAAGAATGTGACAGCATGTCACTTAAGATCGTCCTAAGCTAAGACAAGGTTAGAGTAATTGGCCATTAATCCGGCGAAGTGGCATAACATTTTTCTTAACGTTTATCAGCACGACTACCAAATACTCTTCATACTCTGTGGCAGTTATTTTATTCCACACAGAATAATATTTCACAAATCGAAATTAACAATAAGAACATTAAACAAAGAATTTCGCCTGAAAATATTTCCGTGCCTCCCCGAATTTGGTAACGTGAAAAATGTGCTTGCAATTAAGAAATTATTTCGAGGGCTGTTTTTGCATGAACAAACATGTTTAGCGACGCCCGTCTCGAGGAGACAAGGAATGGAAGTATTAATAATTCACCCGCCCTCACTCCTGTTCGGTCGAACTGGAGCGTTTGTGATTTATAGGACATCCTGTTACGAGCTTATTCGTTCTGTATACATTATTTAGTGCTGTTGATACTGATAAGCCCTTATGCAGAGTTCAAGTGACAAAGATGACACGCTACATTCTAGCGATGAATGATTAAGCTTCTCGATAGGACGAGGAAAGGTTTGAACCCATTTTATTTTGCAGATTCACGTATTTGAGCTTTTATTTAGGTACTTTACATTTGATATTTCTCGTTAAAAGTTCGTTAGATAAGTACGTACTTGTAGGTAATGCTTTTGACACAATCGAGTAGAAATTTAAATGAAATACAGTTGTGTAGAGTCACCTTTCTTCATACAAGGAGTTTTCAGATTTATTTTAATTTAGTTTATTATATTATTTTAACTTCATGTACTAGCTGTTTAGATTGACAAATATTGAGTTTATTTTTGTTTTAATATTTTATATTATCATTTATAATTAAAGCACAGGATTTAATGAAAATTTGGAGAATATCTTAGTTTGGTGGATTTTTTTGTTTTCTTTTACGTCAAAAAGTATCTGTAAAAAGTATGTATGTACAGAGTGTGACGAAACATTAAAATAATGTAATATAGGTATGTAACCCATATACACACTATATATCCAAAACCTACCCATGTTAACATCTAATGCAGAGGTTCCCAAAGTGGTTGTCGCGGCACCCTTTTGTGCCACGAACAGAGATCAGGGGTGCCGCGAAGCGCCCCTGATATCTCTGCTAATAAGCAAAATTCCAAAGAAGGTACAACATAATAATAAAAAGAAATTTTAAAAAATACTAGGTTGCCGTGAGAAAATTCAAATTTTCTAAGTGTGGACTTGGAAAAGTTTGGGAGCCCCCTAACATTAGATATGTATAAAAATCTCGTGTCACCGTGTTTGTTATCGAACTCCTCCGAAACGGTTTGACCGATTTTTATGATTTTTGGTAGGTCTGAGAATAGGTCGTAGGTTATTTTTATACTCCTAGATGATAAGGGTGGCCATATCCAAAAAAAATCGAGTGTTGAACTTTATTAAAACGATATTAAAACGAAACGCAGTTCGCGAGGACAGTTAGTAATCATATAAAATGGCGTCATTGAAAATTTGAAATAATAAAATTAATCCCCCATACAATACAAATAGTTGGGTCTGTGAAAAAAATGTATGGCGAATTGGAAAATTAATTATACAATTTCTTATTTTCAATAACGCCATAGGCCTAGGCCGAATTGGTCCGGGGAGTCCCACATACCCTCGTGGTTTGGTTGGACCATAAGGGATGCGTAGATGAATTTTCCCCCTTCCAAAAAAAAGTAGGTTTCGGCTTGATAAGGTATTCACCAAACACGGTGTACATTATTTCGATGTTCCGTTCCGTTCCGTCCATCAGTAAGTGAAGATTCCGTAGGAAAAATATTGAGGCTAATCGAGCTTACTTTTCCCATAATTATAAACTATATAAATTATATAAAAAATTGGTTAGTATTTGTTTATACACTAAAGGAACTTTTAAAAAACGTAATAAGCTTAGTAGTTATCTAATGATGTGATTTTTAAGAATCGGTTATGTAAACACAACGTACAAAAGAGCTTTTTAAATTAAAATTTTGAACACTTTATTGCACATAGAGCATACACAAACTATACATAAAGCAACACGCAGTGATAATTCGCGGTATCATTGCTGAGATAACAAAAACTTTTGTTTTGTTAAATTAATTTTGTTCTCTGTTCTAAATACAACCCAAATTTCCTTCGCCATTTATCAAAAAATCCAATTAAACTTTCACATTTATAACATTAACAGGATGAAATCTAAAACTAGCTTTGTCTATTCACTGAAGTGCATATATAGTATAGGCAAACTAAACAAGCCACGTTCATTGGGTAAGTTATGTGCAATTAAGCAGACGAAATTTGTCGTGATCACCGCGTGGAGTTATCTTAATTCAATTGAATGAATTGTGAATTGATTTATAAAAAATCTGTTTTGTCAATTCAATTTTGTTTCGGCTCATTGAGTGGCCAAATCCAGTTAAGCTACTAATTGGATTGTAAAGGTTTAAAATATCACACTGTTCTCACTCCTAATACAATTTAAACAATTCTTGTGTTAATTCGAGAGCAGACTTGGTTCAATTCTAAATAGACAACAATAAATATAGACGCGCAGAATATACAGGGCAATATTCTGCGCGTCAGGAGCAACTCAGTGTAGCATAAACATTCTACATTGATTTTTTTGTCAAATTCAATTATATCTATTAAAAATATTAATGTATAAAATATTAGACATAGGTGTACGGGGTTCCGAACATCTCATAAACATGTAACACGAACTTAATTTCTGCTCCATTAGTGAAGGGTAAAAATGTTAATGATAGCGTAGTTTTAATCGAATGTAGTCTGTACCTACCTTGAGAATCGTATTATTATTATTTACAGAAAAAACTCGTATTAAAGATCAGAATCAAAAGCCATTGCTTTGAAAGATTTTTTTTTATTTTGTCTGTTAATAAGCTAGATATGTATTTTTTTAAATATCCATATCTTTTTATAACATTAAGTTGAGGGCAAATTTACGTCTTGCTTTGCAGTAAGTATTGTCTTCTAGTAAAATTCAATGCATGGTAAATACAAAGAGAACAAATGAGTGAAGAATTCTAGTAATATAATCAACTCTATTGATAAATTGAGCCAGAAAAGCAATGCAAAGTAATGCATTTAGTTCAAAGGGGCTTTTCTATGACCCTAATCAAAATTTTGATTTCGGAGATGAGTGTACGCGAGAGTGCGTGTACTTTGATAACGTTGATGACCATTTTTGTAGTCCAATCTCTAATCTAAGCAAAAAAAAATTTTTCTTGTACTTAGTCTTGTACTGTATCATTTTTTAATAATGTTATTATTACGGCAAATTTTGATAAAACAGTGGCAGCTAACCAGGCGGGCTCAGCTCAACCAAAACCAGCAGAAAAACTGCTGCCCCTATTGGGAATTGAACCCTTGACCTCCACATCTATGTCGGGTGGTTTCAACCGCAAGACCACGAAGACGGTTACTTTTAAACCATAGCGAGAATTGCATTTGACGTTTTTGTATTACAAAAATAAGAGATGAGATAACTACTTCCTTTGCGGTTGCGGAATCCAGGTGATGCTGGTTTTACTTTAAGACAGTCAAACCTGGTAGTTTTTCGCTATCCAACAGCAATGAAACGTTCGCAGTTGGGCGAAAGCTTCCCACAAAACGGGGGTTTGGGTTGTCTCTCACTGACCAAGTTTGGGTTGGTGGGGTGTGTCAGAGCCTCGTTGATTTGGTAGAGCGTCGCGAGCAATTAAGGTTGGCTTTAACTCAGTGAGGAATACGGAACCCCTTAAAGAGCTCATCAACCACTCCACAGCTCATCAAAAACCAATCTAACGTATCCACACATCCTTGAAACTAGCACGCGAATTAATCATCTACCCTCAATAATTACGGGAGAGACACTTAAGTAATTATCTGTGCAGACGCGGCCGCGACTGCTCTCCGGCATAAGATCCATTATTGCGAGGGTCCTTCACACGTCCTTCTTATTACAAAGGCCTTCTTTGTCAACGCACGACGGAAATTAATTGACGAATCACCCTCCTCTAATTGATGGAATCAGTGGCGTAGGAGCCGAAGAATAAGCGTGATGAATGAGGCCTGTTTAGCAGACGGGCCCATTCACGGTGGCGGTAATAAAAAATGGCCTGTCGTTGAACGGGGAGCGTTTCAACGTTTGATTTTGATGCAAATGTGCTTTTTTGTTCTGTTCTAAACGATATGTACTCGTATGTGGAGCTGCCATTTTTCGGGTCTTGTTTGCAGGCTTCCTTCAACCAGCCGCCTCAACCACCTTCCTGGTCTGATCGGCAAGTCACCGAGTGTTGATCGGGAAGTCCGGGGTTCAATTCCCCATGGAGGCAGAAGCTTTTCAGCTCTGTTTGAATAGTGGAAGGGCTTCTCCGCCTGGCTAGCTACCACCATCTTACCTAAGTCTGTCGCCATGATAACAATGTTGATAGTATTGGTGTGTGTGTTCCGACGATAAGAGGTAAAATTAGACAGTTCCTCAGTTATTGAGTAGTCCAGGAAAGCTCGTTTCCACATTCGGCTTTATCGTCCCTTACCATCAGGTGGGATAAAGGCCAAGAGCTTTCCTCTCATATGTAAGAAAGCCAGAAGGAGCCTCAGTATTAGGGACCGACCGGTTATCTATAGAAACATATGGCGATCGCGCGCTTGGTCACAGCGGCCAACGGTCATAAACAACGGGATGTCACGACTTACTTTAGTGGTCTAGTGACTCTAAGGGACCTTATCCCTTAGAGTCACGCGCGGATACTTCTATCTTGCTTATATCAACTTCCAAGCAGCGGTACTTACATTGTCGTGTTCCGGTTTGAAGGGTATTACAGGCTGCGAAATTACTGGGTACCGCGACTTAATATCTTATGTCACAAGTTGGCAACGTAAATGAGTCTCCTTGTTGTAAAATGGTCTTCGGGTTCCAATCGTACCACCACCAGGGGCGGAGAGGTACCAGGGGGTGGTTTAGGCAGGTAACGGTTATACCAGCGGCAACGCAGTTGGTGAACCAAGTCCCGGTGTATTCAAATGGGCGGTTTTGTCAACGTCACTTGGAATCGTAAACGAGATTCCCTCACCCCAAAAATGGCGTTCAATATTTGCAAATCTCACAGGAACTACATATACTTTCCGGATGGAGAGCATGTCCGTTTGCCAACTTCATTGTATAAAAAATACTGAAAAACAACATTATGTGTGCGTGATTTTGTGTCACTAAGCTAGGGAGGACGCCGGCCGTACTATGTGCCGATTTGTGACAAGTCACAGTACTCAGTAATTTCACGGCCTGTCTAATCACACACACACACACACTCACAACAATGAATGCTGCTGCTTGGCGGCAGAAATTGGTAAGATAGAGTTACCCGTGCAGATGACTCTGGTACAGTCTCGCTTTATAAATGAAGTATTATTATGTTATTATTATTTCTGTTCGTTTAGTTAATAACTCTCTTTCCACTACTTTCATTGACGAGCACAAACATAATAATGTGCACACACTCACAGAAGTGAACGCGAGTAATTTAGCGAAATAATCAATGTTTACAAACAAGTAATTTACCGTAGCAAACTTTGCACCATTCGGCTCACTCCATCTGTTTGCTTAGCAACGAACGCAACGAAACTTCAGCTTTGCATTCTACAGAGCGAATAGCTTCGCTCCAAATGTACAAGGGTGTAAATAAGTTAATGAAAACACGTACACAGCGTTGTTGTGTGGCAACTTGGGAGTTTAAGTTTATCATAACTTTGTAAGCTCGGCTTGCGTCCTACAAAAAGGCAAATGTTTGCGACGTTTAGAGCTTGTAATTTTCTTTATTTCGGGCACATAACAGGTTACAGTTTTACAGAAACAATATACAAGGTAGGTCTTTCCGTGGTTTTGTGGTTGAATTGAAACAGCCGTGTGGACTGGAATAGTAGAATGCCAGGGGAGCAAACAACTATTTTAGAGGCGAGAGTGTGTTTTTTATCCAGAGCGGAGCGAATGATTCTAGAGTAGAATCGCGACGAGCGTAGAGAGGAGTCCTAAAGTAGAATCCTAAGCGAATCGGATTTAAAACACGTCGCTGCGTTATAATCGGTAGCCTTGCTCCCGAGGAGAACACTCTACTTTTTATCACCGTCTATGAGAAAATAAGTCAGTTATAAGTAAGAATAGACGTTTATTTATTCACTTATTTTGTTCGTTGGGAATAATCAAACAGGAGAAATAAAAACTAATAAATATAAAAAGAAGCTCTTTGGTGATTAGTACTTTCACTGATAATATCCACATTCTAAATTCAAATCATCTTAGACCCTAACGGATTATTGTTATTTTAGGCCCCGTTTACGAGGAAATAAGTAGTTCTTTTCGAATAGATGTAATAAAAATAAATTTCAATATGCTATATTATAAAAATAATAATTTATATTTCATGTATATGAGACTAGAAACGAACGTTCGGTTTCGGCTGAGTCCTATTTCGGTCAGACACTTCTTGACAGTATTTAGTACATTGATCAATAGTCTTTTTCTACTAAAAATCGTGATATAAAACATAGGTTTTTGATTTAAGCAAGTTTAAGTGAGAGAATCCGATTCCTTTAGTTAGATATTTGTAGGCAATACATATAGCGATTGCCATGCAAGATTTAGATATATATTCGTATTATTTATCATTTTTATGATGACTTCATTTTCCACGCTTCACCAAGGTGGACTGGAAGGTGCCATCTATTCCCCCTCTGTACAAAAATTGTGCACAAAAAAAATAACTTCATACATTTTTGCTTCGCCGGATATCGTGCCTTTAAAAAACAACCAACCGATCACTCAACGAACCGATCAGTGAATTGATGATTTCGGGTAAGCGACTTCTTATGATATTATTGTAGCTTTATCTCATTGTCATTAAAAATTATTTCTGTACAAAACTGCTTAAATACGAAAAAAAAAAAAAAACTAAGTCGAAACTATGTTATATTCTATTTATTTTAGTTTGAAAAGCATTCAAAGAACCATAAGTGAGCACAGACATCTGGAAGTTGCCCCGCGAAACTGCGAACCGGCGTAAAGTTCCGTTCAGAGCAACCCGAACGTTAGTTGCAACGTTATTCAAAGTAGTTAAGTTACACGCTTTTTCCGATGCGGGTACAAGTAAACTCGATTTAGAAGTTGACCGGCGTAATATGCGTTAGTTGTAGGTATTGAACGTTGCAAGTTCCGAAGTCGATGCTTGAAACTCGCGTGAGTTCCAAGAAAGTAAACTTTTCAGCCTCACATTTCTTAAGTGACGTACACTTAGTAAAGGTAGGGCCAATGATGTACGTTTAAAAGAGGAATATATATTGTAAACCGCCATATGAAGTCTCGAATACGTTATTAAGACGTTCAATACTTTTAATGCTATGAACTGAAGCTTTATCAAATTAAATTATTTATTTTTGTGTTGGATAGTCCATT
The DNA here is from genome assembly GCA_963935595.1 of Schoenobius gigantellus. Classification (NCBI taxonomy): domain Eukaryota; kingdom Metazoa; phylum Arthropoda; class Insecta; order Lepidoptera; family Crambidae; genus Schoenobius; species Schoenobius gigantellus. Next base: position 6,293,635 of record OZ012554.1, on the reverse strand, counting down.
TGTTGGGAAAGGCTATAGGCTATATAACATAACGCTATGACTAAATGGAGCTGAGCATCAATGAAAAATGTTACAAAAACGGGAAAAAAATGTACGAAATGTTGTAGTTATTCGCGCGATCTACGCGAATGAAGTCGCGGACACAGCTAGTCATTGATACGAGTAGTTTCCATTCCTAATGTAAACATTTTTCAAGTTATTCTTAGCAAGACATTTTATTTGATACCCATATTGTAGGAGTGCATTAAAAATAATTGGTCCGCCATCTTGGGTATGCAGCCATCTTGGATTTAGAATGACGTCACACAGTTAACCGCGCATTTTCATCCAAACTGTGTGTATACAAAATTTCAGCTCAATCGTATAAGATATCTGCTTCAAAATTGAGTTGCAAGATTCCACCCGAACATACATACTTACATACATTGCAAGTTAAATAAAAGCTTGTAAAAAAAACATTGTGATGGCAGAGTTTAAGCGATGTGATTTTCGGATTATTTTCTTATATAATTTTCGTTGTGGCCTTACGAAGCTAGAATAGGTATGCTTCGAGGAAATGAGTGTGTACTGCTGCCTATATTTAAGGACGATAGCAAGATGGTATATTTACAATGATGGTATTTTACAATTCATAAGTGGACACTTTCACTAAGAGGACGAGGAAAGATGTGGTAGGCCGACTGAAGTAACTACTGATAACAATATTCTTACTATCAAAAATCTAATTGTAATCACCGATTCCTACACAATTGCGTTCAATCGGTGAAAACAAAATGGCGTCTTTAGTCACGAGTTAGCTAATAAATAACCCCATAAATATTAGATCCCACCGCGATCACCCGCATCCTCTGAAATTCATAGCATAGACACCTAAAACATTTTTTCGTGCAGTGGTTTGAAGTTTGCTATAGCCACCATTGTTTATTAGCACGAAACTCGAGTGCGTCGGTTTTTGCTCCCTCTTGAACCACGCGCGACAAAAAAGGAGAGAATGTCGCGGACCGTTTGTCAAGAGCAATCATTTATCAGAATATAACTAGTGGGTGGAATACATTGGATTGGACGTTGCGCGACTTTTTGCAGCTGCGTGCGTCATGCCGTAATAAGTAATCGTCATATTTTTGTTTTCGTTTTTATTTCATTCATATTTCATTATTAATATTAAGCTGGGAAGTTCATATTTTTGACGATTGATTTTGTTGAGCGTCGGTAACGCTGTGGACCGGGAGATCCGTGATTCGAGCCTGCCATGTACCAATGTGTTTTTCGAATTTCATTAATGTACATTTGCCGACGCTCCTACGGTGAAGGAAAACATCTTGAGGCAACCTGCATATATCAGAAGAAATTTAAAGGTGTATGTAATGTCGACTAATCCGCACTGGGCCAACGTGGTTGACTATGGCCTAATCACCCTAACATAGGGTAGGCTCGAGCATGAGCTGTGATGATGATGATGATGATCATGAAATGGTCAATTTTACGACATGGCCACGATGTATATAAAAATATCCTGTCACGATGTTTCTTCGGGATAAACTTCGAAACTACATAAGCGATATTCATGAAATTAGGTTTCCTGTATGTAATTTGGTTCATCTTAAAAGATAGGATAGTTTTTATCTCGGTCTTTGACCTCGATATTTATTATTCAGTTTGTTTAATGAGAATAGTTTTGTAAGCTCCATGAGTTTCTAACAGATGGCAGTTTGTTTGCTTTTTATAAATATTTTTTTTTATTTTGGTTTAAATTATTATGAAGCCGACACTTATCTTATTCAAGTAACGTCGAGTGTCACGCTTGTATTTATTTCACTGGTACTTATGGGATAAATCAGTGCCATTTGTACCATCAATGGTACTGTATAATGGTACAAGTGGTCCGGCGGGAATTTATTGCCACAACCTTGGCCACAACACATGGTAGTATTATCTGTGACATAGTATATCTAAGCTGAGTAACCAGTCAGTAGATGGCGTTGAGTTTTAGTTTTTTTTTATTTATTCTACAGTCTATTTCACTAGGATGTTAGTATATCATTGATCCGACATTTATTTTGAAAGTGAAACTTTTTTTTGTTTCTTTGATCTGTCGCAAGTCACATTACACAAAAAGATGAGATCTTCAATTTCACTACTTCATGTAGGTCAGGATTGTCTATGTGTGGGATCTTCGACTTTAAATCTGCGTGGGAGTGATTCGATCATGGTGTAGAGCGTTATTTTCGTAATTTATTTTTATTGCTTAAAGGGCATACGAGCAGACGGTCCACCTGATGGTAAGTGGTAACCGCCGCCCACGGACTATGCTAATATCTGGGACATAGCCAAGCCGCTGCCTACTTTGAGTGTAATACTCTTCTTAAACCTCGCTTGAATATGGACTATATTATATGTTTAATTTATTATTATTTAATTTTAAACAACGCACATATTATATCTACTAGGTGACTAGGCCAGCTAATGCATATATTTTTTTCACTACAAATATCTTTTGCATGCTTGAACTCTCCAAGGAATACGGAATGGTCGTTCATTCCGGATATCGATCAATCAAACTCGAATCATTTTGAAGTCCAGAATGTTGGAATGCTTTCCTGTTATGGGTGAGATATTACGTTATCGCATTCTCTGGTTCTTTAAATGAAATCCCGGGAATCGCTCAATCATAATAAATGAATGATTGCGAAAGAACAATATTCGAAAGTGGCAAATTCGTGTTGCAGAAATAAGTATAGAGTAATACGGCGTTTTATCATTGGTATTTATTCATACATTTGATAAAAATTTTATTGATTGATTTGATAAAAAGATAGATTATCACCATATTATATACCAGTTCAAAATTTCTACTACGCTGGATCATTCTATCTTAAAGATCTTGTACAGCTATAATTGTATAGAAAACACGATTAAAATTTCAGTCATCTTCCATACTTTAATAGACATACATTGTATCTTTATAATGTACAGAAGCTGTTGAACTTTTACTCGGAAGCGATAAAAAGATAATGTTGTATTCGATATCTAAAGAAGAACAATGTACGATCGACCCAAAGTCGGCAAAAAATGTGCTCTTCCAGCGTAACATTTTAATTGTTTCACCAGACAACAAGTATGATTTTCTCTTGTAATATGATCGGAAAATTATAAGAAAATCCTATTGCTTTTGGTTAACCCTGCTAAAAGTTATGTCAAAACTGATCCACCACTTTCTTGGTTCACGCGTAATTGACCGTGAATGTAACTAATTGGCAGCAAACCGCATGAGCATGGGTTCAATAAGGCCTGTTGTCCACGTAGTTGTAGCTTTATTGACGCGTATTCCTTATGTGAATGTAACTAATTAGTAGCCGACAATAATTGTAGGCCTGGGTTCAATAAGGCCTACTGTTCACGGAAGCGTAGCTTCATTGACGCATATTCCTCGATATGCGCTTGATGTACGCCTTGCAACTTACAAAACAGCTCTGTCGACGAAGCGCCAACGCCGCTTTACCAGCTCCATGTCACCTACCATACTTCGTCTATAGAACTCTATATGGGGCTTCACCTTAACTCCTCAATACCTGAAGAACTGGCTACCTTACTTCTACTTGTCGGAACACAACAATATTTTATTTTGATGACAAACTTAGATAATTTCAAGCTAAGGTAATTCGGTGGTAGCTAGCCAGGTAGACTCAGAAGCTCAACCTCCAACTTAACTAAGAAAAACTACATCTGTTCCCACGGAAAATCGAACCCAGAACTCGAAGACAATACCGGGTAGTGTCAACTACTAAACTACTAAGGAAAGTCCTAGAAAGTATGGATGTATTGCGTGAAGAAAGCAATGCAAAAATGTCAGATGACGTAACGTATGTGTATGTAAGATGACGTATGCTAGCAACGAAAGTGAAGAAGAAAGCGTGTTGTACCTAACTGACAAGAGTATGGATAGATCACGTAAAGATGTCAATGCGAAAAATGATAGACCTAAGGTAACGTATGCTAGATATGAGATAAAATATGAGTGAAGATGAAAATCTGTTTTGCCGAACTCACAAGAGCATGGATGGTTTGCAAGAAGAAGGCAATGCGAAATAGGATATTGCTAAGATGACGTACGCTAGAACTGAAAATGAATAAGAAAACATGTTGTACCGAACCCATAAGAGTATGAATAGATTGCGTGAAGAAAGTAATACGGAAAATGTCAGTGCTAAGATGACGTATGCAAGAAATCAAAGTGAAATAGAAAACGTGTTGTACCGAGCCTATAAGAGTATGAATGGATTGCGTGAAGAAGGCAATGCGCAAAATGTCAGTGCTAAGATGACGAATGCTCAAAATTAAAGTGAAAAAGAGAACATGTTGTGCCGAAGCTATAAGGGTATGAATGGACTGCGTAAAGAAGACAAAACGAAGAATGTTAGTGCTAAGATGACTGCTAGAAATGAAAGTGGAGAAGAAAACATGATGCGCAGAACCCATAAGAGTGGGGAAAGCGCGGTATGATGACGAAGAATCAAAATTTCAATGTCGTCTGCTGCAGGTGAAGAATGTACTCTCTATTGAACCGCTTTAATAACGTAAGATAGATCCGGATATCAAATTTACTGACGGTGAAAAAATTATTACTGAATACGACACAACTATAGCTTATTAAAATAACGCCCCGCCGCCCGGTAATGCTATCGGATCATAAGCGATAATTTATAACAAAATTACATATTATCCACCTGAAATATATGGCTCATATATCCGCTTCACTGGTTTTGTTTTCGCCGGTTTTAATGATCCGGCCCCAGACTAAAATGTATCCTGGATTTCGCCACCGCCATTCCGTTGGTGATTTGAACGAGATTTATTGGGTTTTAAATCAAGTTTCCCTCTTTTTTAACACTTTTTTAGCAAAATTGTTTTCGGTTTCACAATATGGGTAAGGTGAATTTTGTGTTTAATTTTTTCACTCACAAGAAAATTCTTGTTTGTGTATTTCTAGAACGGAAAATAAGCATAATGGCTACCTATTGTAGCATTCACGTATACGTGATAATGTAGTCTTTTTATAACTACGGAATTACTAGTCACCGTATTTAAAACTTCAGGTGCGTGTTGCGTGAGTGCAATCAGAGATGGCGTAGCCAAAGCAATGTTTCTAAAGCCCTAGAACTGTCACTGATAATTTGTGCGACTCAGTACTATTTGGAGATGATACCTACTCCTTAATTATTTAATTTGGAGATGATACCTACTTCTTCAATATTTAAGGTGAACAGAGGAAACGAATAAATTAACGTTGTAAATAGTACTCCTTCTAAAGTATCGTACTGGTTCACAATGAATAATTTATCATTGAACTCGGGTAGGGCTAAATGTATTGAATTTTCATTGTGAAATGTAAGGAAAGTGAATACAATCGTGGAAATGAATAATCAGATTGTTTAATTCTTCGCCTTTGCTAAATATTTGGGTAATTCACTAGATTCGAGATTGCAGTGGGATTCACATATTGAGTTCATAGCAAACATAATTAGTTTTGTAGCATATGCAGTAAAAAGACGTTGACCGGAGGGACTGTGCCATGGTCGACTGCTTGGGTACCCCCGTCTTACCTATTTCTGCCGCAAAACAGCAGTGCATGCATTGCCGTGTTCCGGTTTGAAGGGTAAGATAAGGCAGTGAAATTACTGGGTACCGTGACTTTACATAATATGTCACAAGTTGGCAACGTACATTGTGGTTCTTGTTGAGGTTACAGATTTGCGGTTAATCTCACGAGAACCACAGTATACTACTGGTGATTGTTACCACTTCCTACCAGGTGGGCAGTTTGCTTATTCGCCAACTTAGTTGTATAAAATTAAATGTAAAAAAACCTTTTTAAAAACAAGCTTTTATTTAAATGCGCTAAAAAGAATTAATAAACTTTTACACTAAAACTTTTACTTACAACGTCATTTCACATTTGACACAATTTATATGACATAAAAGCTTGTCGCGGGATTTACTTGTGTGTAGTAACTTAAAAGTACTTAAAAGAGTACTTTTAAGTACCGACTCGTATTTACTTTGAAAATTGTAATGTATAAAATTATTCACATCAAATTATTTAATTTGAAAAGGTCAGTCGTGGACTTGCCTATATACCTACGTCCTATTCGCATCATGTCATATCGAGTGTGTTGAGTGTTTTTTGTGTTATACGCCCGCTTTTGTGTTTATATGCGTTTACGAATTTGAAAACTAAGGCTGTGAAACCAATCCTTCACTGGCTGACGGACCGGTCTGCAGAGGAGAAAGAGATAGTTCGAAGAGAGCACATGAGGTAAGCGCGCATTCCTTCTTCACAATCTGTCTGTCATTTTTTATCCAGTTACATCCTTTCCAATTTCCTATCTACAGTCTTGCTGAGGTATTTATTAGGCCTTATTTTCCACCAAGTCTTAAAATATATATTTATTTTTATAAGTTATAATATTAATAATATACAGTCCCCTAAAAATTTATTCATACCTAACGCCGGTCGGTCAACGCATTTTTTTATTTATCTTAAATTGGGGTTTAGGCGTTCCCATTTTAATTTGGGATTAAGGGATATATATTTTAAGATTTGGTGAAAAATAAGGCCTAATAAACACCTCAGCAAGACTGTAGATGGGAACTGGACCGCCTTCTGAATAACTGCATTCGATTCGTTTTTAATTTAAGGAAGTATGATCACATCTCTGCGTACCGGTTACGCTTGAAATGTTCCCAATACGAGAGCGAAGACACATGAGAACCTTCATCATAATAACAACAACCCTATATTCTCTGCTTAATGAACCCAATACTCCTAATTATCTTAAAAATCACCTTCAATATCTTAGTACATCTCACAATAGATCCCTCCGCTCCACTTTTAATGCTCTCCTCATATGTCCCGCTCACCGGTCTGAGATCATACATTCCTCGTTTATAGTCCAGTCAATCCAGTTGTGGAATGCTCTTCCACTTGATGTCAGAAAGTCATCTAGTAAATTGGGTTTTAAGAATAAATTAAGGAAACTGTATCAGGAAAAAATTCCGGATACATAGTGAGGCTGAGGTTATACTTATATTAAAGGTTGGATTTAGGTATCTCTATTCAGTTGTTATATTTAGTATTTATATTGTATGTAATTGCATTTTATTTATACATAAATATATATTGATTATTTAATTATACATATTATATATATATACATATATTAAACAAGATTTTTATTATCACTTGTACATCTACCTCTTTTTTTTTCTCTTCATCACCTGAATGTTGACTGGCAGATAATGCCCCAGGCATTAAGTCCGCCTTTGTATACAAAACTGTACATAAAGAGTTATAAATAAAAAAAATGTTGCAAGGTCATTTGCCGGAACGTCTATACAGAATTTCAGCACAATCGGTTTAAGATATCTACTTCAAAATTGATTTTTAGCTTTAGAAGTACGACATATTGGATTAATAGTGACATCACTTAATTTTTCAAGTTGTTCTTAGCAAGACCTTTTATTTGATACCCATATTGTAGGAGTGCATTAAAAATAAATGGTCCGCCATCTTGGGTATGCAGCCATCTTGGATTTAGAATGGCGTCACACAGTTAACCGCGCATTTTCATCCAAACTGTGTGTATACAAAATTTCAGCTCAATCGGTTAAGGCGAGGATTTCCCAAATTTGCCGATCTTAGAACGTCTAGATCTGGATAATATTAGAACCCACAATTCTGAAATTCACACACCTTAAATTTGAAGATATAATCTAGTGAACTGTGAAAGCAGAAACACGATTTACTCCATTTCACTCGATAGAAAAAAAATCCAAACATAGGTCTAAATCAAAAACTAAAACCACGATTTGAAATCGAAATATACATAAAACAGTTTAAAAGTTATACCAAAACATGTAGTTCGTTATTATCTAGTGAACTGTGAAAGCAGATTTTTTGATGTCATATAAAATATTTAGGAAAATGACGAAAATTCTATAATTTCGCTTGGTTGCAATCGCGCTCCATATAAGACAGTACTCGCCAAGTCGTCTCAGGGTATGGTCATGTCGCTTCGTGTCGCGGGCGCAAAAAAATATATTACGTGTTTCTTTACGATCGAATTTTAATTTTGCAGTTTGCGTTTATTTTGTTAACTTTCATTATTATTATAGATTAGTGTAGTAATATGGTGAATAGTGTAAATAATGGATTAGGTATTATAAAGGAGAAAACTATTTTAATCCTTCTACCTAAATTATTTTATGTGTGAAAAAATATGTATTTCGTTCTTTTTGTCTATAAGTTATTTTATGTGTAAAAATCGCTAATAAAAGAAGTCAAAGACGAAATGGTAAATCAAATGCATACAAAAAATGCTGAAAGAAAAGTGGTAAATAATTATTTTCCAAATGTTTATATTTTATTGCCGCGGCCATATAGCACAGTGCAGTGTTAATAAACCAGTATGATAATTTCTTCAAGTAAATATGCAACGATTCATAGGTTCAAAATAATGTTTCCTATAAAACTTTATTGCTGAATTCCTTTAAATACTTAATGTTACCCCCTTTATTCACAACGCCTTGCATCAAAGCTTTAGAAGGTAGAATCAACAGCACATTATACATGTACCTAGGTAAATATTAGAGTTTTATTCGAGCCTATGTATTATATATGATTATGAACAGTAAAACAGTATTTTAGGAATCTTTTAAATTTCGCAACATTTATGGTCAAGCGTGAGTTGATTATAAAAAAGTAAAAAATAATTAACATAAATTTCCGTTCGATTTATGTAAAGATCACATCATTGTATTAAAAGAAAATATCTGATCAGCGGAATTTTGTGAAACTTTATAAAATATTTGCTTTTGCCCGCTGCTTCGCCCGCATAAATGTCATAGAGATTCCATACAAACAATTCTTTATTAGTTTTACTCCATTAGATGGCGAATTTCCAACATACATGTCAAATTTCCGCTTTTTGTTCCTTTTAATTACGGCTGTGCGTAATCTGTCAGTCACTCAGTAATGAAAGTGTTTTTATATAAATACGTCGGCCCACACTAGGATTTTCAACTGTGTCGTAGGTGCAGTTTTTTTCTTTTTGAAAACGTCGCCCCACACTAAGATTTTCTCCTGTGTTGTGGGTGCAGTTACGAACATAGAATATCACATGTACATACGCCCAGACCGGAAAAAAATTCTGTAGGCCATACAAAATATTTGTCCCGTACGGGAATCGAACCCGCGACCCGTTGCGCAGTAGGCGATCATTCGACCTCTGCGCTAACCGTGTCATCAAAGTTACAAACATAGAATATATTACATATCACATGCACATACGCCCAGACCGGAACAAATTTCTGTATTCCATACATAATATTTGTCCCGTAACTACAAAAAAATATTTTACAAAAAATAAAAACCGACTTCAAAAACACTGAAAACTTAAAAATAATATAAGAATAGGTACAGACAACATCACACTTCTGTATTGAAGTCGGCGCCAAACGATAATCTCCTAGAAAGTGTTAAAATTTGTCACCGACTTCAATATAGAAGTGTGATGTTGTCTGTACCTATTCTTATATTATTTTTAGCTTTCAGTGTTTTTGAAGTCGTTTTTTATTTTTTGTAAAATATTTTTTATTTTTAACTTTTCAGTGAATGAAATCTTTTTAATGAAAGAAGTGTGTTTTAGTGTTTTCCTCGATTTTCTATGGGATCCCATCATCAGATCCTGACTTTGGTGACCATGAGACCACCCTTGCTCTATACTCTATCGAATACAAAAATAATTTTGGACATCGGTTTAAAAATGACGGAGTTATGAGGTAACAAACATAAAAAATACAACCGAATTGATAACCTCCTCCTTTTTTGAAGTCGGTCGAACTCTGTGCGCTAACCTCGAACTCGAACTCGAACTTTTGAAGTCGGTCGAACTCTGTGCGCTAACCGTGTCGTCAAATGCAAAGTCATCATGGTAAAGAATGCTAGCTGTGTAGTACCTCCCGAGTTTTCTTACAGGCCTAAGGTGGTAGAATATTAATTAATATTTTAAAACCAGGTTGCTTAGAGACTAATACGATTGCCTGATATTCATAGCGATTTGTGGCTTTCTTCTTGATAATCTTGTTTAGTACATGCACGCCCCTGTCACTCACGCAATGCAGCGTTATAAATACCTACCACTAAGTAGCCGACCGCTGCACACACGTGTAAAGAAATTCTTAGGTTGTGTGTGAAGTCGACCAACCCGCACTTGGCCAGCGTTGATGATGGTAGCACATCAAAAACAGGTTTGAGCTTGTTTCGAATTCATCTAATAATAATATGATGGATGACATACCTGCCAGAGATACCTGTCACAAAAATTGGGATATAATTAAAAACAAAAATACTATCGTTTTTGATGCTTGCTATCGATCAGCAGTGCTTGCATTGCTGTTTTCCGGTGTGAAGGGTAAGATATGGCACTGAAATTACTGGGTACCGTGACTTTACATCTAATGTCACAAGTTAGCAACGTACACTGTGGTTCTTGTGGGGCTTGCAGTTTTACTGCGAATCGCACAGGGACCACATGTATTATAGGTGACTGTTACCACTTACCATCAGGTGGGCAGTTTGCTTGTTTGCCAACTTAGTAGCAATAAAATAAAACACACAACATTACATTTTTATTTTGAAGTAGTTTTTGTTTTGAAGTGGTGGTATTTTTGTAAAAAAAATATTTTAATTTTTTTCGTGAAATTAATAATAGCTCTCTAAGTCAACTTGAAAGAATATACCTAACTGAGAGTCAATACGTACCTTTTATATCTAAAGACTAACCCCCTAACTCCTTAAAGTTAAGGATCCATCGTAAGCTCAGCATAGTGGAAGAATCCTTGAGATGATGTCTTTCAGACGCAAATACCTGAATAGCTTCAGAAAAAAAACAGGAAAGACATTGGACGTGCCTATTCTCTCGATTTTCTTGGGATTCTAATACTAGATCATGACTTGATGGCATGGAACCACTTCGGGGGTATACTTTTCTGAATACAAAAAGAATTTTGAAAATCAGTTAATAAATAACGAAGCTATGAGGTATGTGTTACCTCATAACTTCGTGAAGTCAGTGAAGTCGGTTAACAAATCAAATCGAAATAAGTTATAGTTCTTATTTATTCAGTACTGTATTAAAATACCTACATATATCTATTAAAATATTTTTCTTCAAACTTTACTCTAATCATCGGAAAAGGGAACACTAAGTAATACATTACTACCCTGGAAAACGGCAGTAGTATTGTATGAAATTTCATTAATGACCCGTTCAACATAATTGCCCTGTTGTTTTTTTTTCTAATTTAAAAAGAAATTACAATTCATATTCATACAATTCATACAAAATATAGGCATTGTCCAAAGAGATTTGAGTGGTTGTATAACATGTCACAAAAAATACACATGCGCAAAAACAAGTTAGATAGGACCCTACAAAGCCAATTTTATTTAAAAAAGAGAGGCAATTGGCTTTAATGGCGAAGGTTAACTTTTATTTTAATAAATTAAAAATTGTATTCGAGTGAATATTATGCAGTGAAAGTGGTGTTTTTTGGTACACATTCATGTTGACGGCAAGAAATAGAAAGAAAGAAAGAAAGAATTTATTATGTTCAAATGTACAATTTAGTTGAGTCCTGACTCCTGAACTAGTGTGAACTGTATTTCGGGAGTCAGTACCTTCCCATTATTATTAACATTGATGTATAACATATAAATCTTTAAAATAAACTGCTAAATTAAACGAAATATAAAGTACCTTAACAAACAAAATTTTTATAATTACTGTACCTGTATACCTATTGTATGTATACTATAGCTAAGTTTTTTTATATTTTTTTGTTAATGTCATTATTATTATTATTTTTTAACAGCAACCGATTTAATCTACTTGTGCTTGTGCAACATAGACTTGAATGTGTGTGTGAGTGTGTGTGCATGTGTTTGTGCATATGTGAGTGTGTGGGTTTGTGTGTCTAGGTGAGCGTATGCGTGAGTAAGTTTGTGTGTACGTACGTGTGCGTGTGCACGTATTTGCATGTGCCAGTGATTGTATCTTTATTGTATGAACGGATGTCGTTGGTGTTTTTTTGTATGTGGATGCATGCTAAATTATTTTTTTTTTGCCTGAATATTAGGGTTTGAGGAATTCTTCAACAGTATATGGATCAGCATCTAAAAGGAATTTTCCGACAACATTTTTAAATTGGTAATCGGTGATGTGTTTGTTTACCACGAGTTTATTATTTATTAAATTATATACCCTGGGAGCTAAGTAGTCATATAATTTTTGAGTATGCCTATATTTGGCAAATGCTACTGGGAATCGACAGGTTCTTTTGTTGTAATGAGGATGACATGGGGCTGTAGTACGGTGATACCTTCTCACGCAATGATACACAAATAACTTGCGAACTGTAAGCACCTTAACTTTATCATACAAAGACAAAGTAGGGAAACGTCGAGGTAAATACAGCATTACTTTTAAGACAGCTCTCTGTGCTCGTTTCACCTGTATAATATATTTTTTGGCTGCTCCTCCCCATACGCAAATGCAGTAACTAATCAAGCATTCACATAGCGCTTTGTATGTTTTTAATAGGAGGCAGTAGTCAGCAACTTCTCTGAGATTTTTGAACAGGTAGATGAGTTTTCTTATTCTTCCAGCCATAAGGGAGAGATGGTGATTCCATTTTAGCTTATCATCAACTAGCACACCTAAATATTTAACGACACTAACACGCTCAAGTAAGAGACAGCCGCATGATGCGACATTAGGGCCAGGAAATCGGTTACAGGGATAGGAATGGATTTTTACCTCGATGCTCTTCGGTTCTGATGCTGCTGTTCTGCAAAAGCATAGATATTTTGTTTTTTCTGCATTCAAGGACAGGAGATTGTCTTCAAGCCACGCAGTTACGGCGCATAAGCCCGTCTCAGTTTTGATTTTAACATCATTCCAACTTGCCCCATGGAAAATAAGAGCGGTATCGTCAGCAAACATAAAGATGTCCACAGATGATTGCACTTTTAGTTTGCATAGCTCATTGATGTAAATGAGGAACAGGGTCGGTCCCAGTGTGCTACCCTGAGGCACACCATACCCACAAAAAGCATCTTCACTTACATACCCATTAACTCGAACACATTGCTTTCTGCATGTCAAGTAGTCAGTGAACCATCTGTGAGTGACACCCCGCACACCTATGTTTTCAAGGCGTTTTAATAGAATTGGGATTGATACAGTATCAAAAGCCTTCCGTAAGTCGAGAAAAGCACCGATACATTTCTCTCCTCTCTCTAAATAACCTGAAACTTTAGAACATAGTCCGAGAACTGCGTCCTCAGTAGATTTTACAGGCCGGAATCCAAATTGATTGTCTGCTAGCAAATTGTTTGTTTCTAAGTAACTTAATAGTGTTTTATTTGCAATTTTTTCAATTATTTTAGATAAAGTACTAAGAAGAGATATGGGTCTATAATTTGTAGGAGATTTAGAATCACCAGCCTTAAATATGGGACACACAATTGCTTTCTTGAAGCACGAGGGGAAAATACCAGAAGTAAAACTTAAATTACACATATGGCAAATGGGCTCAACTAACAAAGGCTGAAGAGATAAGGGTTTTGTGGTGTACATGACAGTGAGTTTTTTTTTGTGGATTTTCCACTTCCGTCACCACCGTCAAGATAAGGTTTGGTTTTTTAATAAGAACAATTTGTATTTTTTTTGTCATAAATAAATAAGTTTTTCTACAGTCAACTTCAGTTTTTTATTATTTTTTAATAAGTTGAAGGCAAAGCAGATTACACACCTCGTAAGTGAGCTATTAATGCCCTCAGGTTATTAGTGCCCTCGAGCAAGTGCTCGTACACCAAACATCCGCGGGCATTAATAAGTCACTTAGCGCTCGGTGTAACAATCTACTATATCTAAATCAAACCGAATAGCCGTCGAAGTCAAACAAAAAAATTTAACAGTGCTTTATATATGCCGCCGCGTCAGTCATATTCTTAGCTTTTGTTTTAAATACTACTTCTAGCTAATCGAGCATTTCTTGTATTCTAGTGATGCATATATATACTGCACAAAAGAAATATGCATAAAATTTGAATTTACATTTTATTAATAACACATCATAGAAACATTTGAAACCTTTGAAATTGTGAAGAAACGGTCTAATTATGATGAATCTTGAAAAAGTCTAATTATTGATAATTGCTTTACGTCTCTTTCTTATAAAATATATGTTTGTATCGGTATTATAATGGTGGACGAGTACAATGACGTCACTAGCAAATAAAAGCTTTTTAAACTTTGTTATTTTTTAAGTTATTAAAAAAATCACGTGGTTGTTTGTCAAATAAAAATACTATGTAATGTAACAATTAAAAAGTGTCCATATTTAAATACAAGTAAAGATACAATAAAAAATAGCAATGAAGTCATAAAGCTGTATCTTTATTGGTTGTATTACTGTAGGTACTTACCTCAGTTTATAAATCAATACTTATTTGTAACCTAGCAAAAAGTATATTGCATACGATATAAAACGTCCTTGTTGTACTGTTATATTTTTACTGTGCGGCACATGATGTTGGCGCCTGTTCAGTGGCCGCGTCCGCGCTAACGTCATGTACAAATGAACGGTGTGAAGTGCGGAACATATGGGCTTGCACGTGGAAATTCCTCGCCTTAAAGATATCTACTTCAAAATTGATTTTCAAGCTTTAGAAGTCCGCCACATTGGATAAATAGTGACGTCACATTATTTTTCGAGTTACTCTTAGCAAGACCTTTTATTTGATACCCATATTGTAGGGGTGCATTAAAAATAATTGATCTGCCATCTTGGTTATGCCGCCATCTTGGATTTAAAATGACGTCACACAGTCAACCATGCATTGTCATCCAAACTGAACGTGTATACAAAATTTCAGTTCAATCGGTTAAAGATATCTGCTTCAAAATTGAGTTGCAAGATTCCACCCGAACATACATACTTACATACATTGCAAGTTAAATAAAAGCTTGTAAAAAATAAGACAAATTTTTGATGATGAAACAGCAACATTGATTGTCTTTAGGCGCTTAACACATTGCCGCCGCATCCCGCTGCGGTGTACGGAGGGACGAAAACCGCATGCGGCTGCGGCGGCACGGAACCGTGCCACCGTACGGTTTGCTCCGTATCACCGTCCGGAGCTGCGATGCACGACGCACCGCATCACCGCATTATAATGTCGAAATCTATTACGCGTATACACGTCCTTTCTCGCAAAAATCCGTACGATACTGCGGCGCAGTGTGGCATATCCCGCGGACCGCACCGCATCGCCGTCCGGGAGTGCGGTGCCGTCGCGCGCGTCGCACAACCGCACGGGCATGCGGTGTGAGTGTGTTATACCCTGCGGTTTTTGTATACAAATTAAGATTCTTCAGTCAAAATTAAAAACCGCAGCACCGCACACCGGAGCGGTGTCCGGTGCAATGTGTTATGCGCTTTAGTCATGTTTTGGGTTTTATGTCATACTAGCTTTACGCTCGTGACTTCGCCCGCGTTATTTTTGTTTTTCCGTGGGAATTATTTTCCCGTAGGAAAATTACCCTATATCCTTCCCCTGGTTTCGAACTATCCCTATACCAACTTTTATCAAAATCGGCTCAGTAGTTTCGAAGCCTTTCAATACAATCAAACAAACAAACAATCAAATCTTTCCTCTTTATAATATTAAGTATGACTTAAGTATAACTTGAGACTTCAAAAAGGAACAGTTGGCGCTATTTATAATTTATAAGCAAGAGTTTTTGTAAGAGATTTATTTAGAGAAATTAATTTGACTTTAGCAGGACAATACATTTGTGCAAGAATATTTAGATTGGATTCGATTAGAATATTGAGTCTATGGCTAAAGCAAGCCTGCTCCGAGAGAACAATTGGATTTGATTTTTTGACAATTGTTACTATAAAATATTTTACAAAAATTAAAAACTGAATTCAAAAATTTACATTAGTTAAAAACTACATTAGTTAGTAATTAAATTTTGTATGAATTTATAGAAAATCATCGTTTGGCACCGACTCCGATTAAAAATGGGATGTTGTTATTCTTAATTGATGTTCTTCTTATTTTTGACTTTGTAGTGTTTTTGAAGCCGATTTTCATTTTAAAAATAATTTTACGTGATCATAATACTAAAAGTGTACGTGTTGTCATGTACCTATATGTACGTGTTGGAAACAATAAATGAGTTTTCCGAAATTTGTCAAATAGCCAATTTGGTTGACAGATGGTTTGACAAAAGTGAAAGATGAAAGTCGATTGTACACTTGATCAGAGCTGAGTATCAAAGCAGGCGGAGAATACATGTGCAATTCTAAGGATGTCAGTAAAATCATTACCATTGAAAATCTTTAAATTTCGCATAAAAAATTTTACTATTTTCAATATAGTCTATAACAATCACTACTAAATATAGAGTTAACAGACTACGGCATTATTTGTTACCAGTGTAAGCTATGGAAGACACTTGATACTATCCCCAAAAAACTTTAGGCAGATGCGAGCGAGACTAAAAAAAATATTTACACAGTTAACCACAACAAGAGCAAGATTAAAACGTGACATTGTTCAAGCTCGGCACTTCAGGGCAACGCGAAGAAAACAACCTTTCATTGTTTACAGGTTAAAAAATAGGAGTCTTATAGACAATAATAACGGCGCCAGTGGTTCTCGACCACGGCTAATGCCGCAAAAAAGGAAACTGCGAGAGCAAAAAGCAATAAATCTCCGGGGAAAAATAATGAGAACACAAAAAACGGTTGACAAACTCTGTTCGGCTGTTTCAGACGGTATCGGAATGATGTGGGAGTTTGTTATTGTTAAAACAGTGGTCTGAATTTGTTTCGCTTTTGATTATTGGTTGTTCGCCGGTGATTTTTACATTTAGTAAAGCATGGAATGGAAGTTTACCACAGCCACGAATCCAGCTAGACCACGCTATTCTCTCCATCTGTACGACAAACGAGCCTGTTATTTTTAGGGTTCCGTAGTAAACAAGGAACCCTTATAGTTTCGCCATGTCTGTCTGTCTGTCTGTCCGCAGTTTTACTCAGAGACTATTAGTACTAGAAAGCTGTAATTTGGTATGGGTATGTATATTAATCATGCCAAAAAATGGTAGAAAAATATATTGAAAAAAATTTTTTTAGGGTACCTCTCATACAAATAAAGTGGGAGTAATTTTTTTTTCTCGACTAACCTATCGTGTGGGGTATTGTTGAATAGGTCTTTAAAAAATAATGTAAGGTTTAGAACAACGTTTTCGATTTAGGGAAATTTTTGTTAGAGGTAAGCATAATGGCAATAGCTGTTCTATTTTTCCCAAAAATATCAATGGCCACTATTAGCATGTTCCTATGTTTTCCTTTTTTGTATTAAAATTATTATTAAATCTATACTAATATTATAAAGAGGAAAGATTTGATTGTTTGTTTGTTTGTATTGAATAGGCTTCGAAACTACTGAACCGATTTTGATGAAAGTTGGTACAGGGATAGTTCGAGACCAGGGGAAGGACAAAGGGTAATTTTCCTACGGAAAAATCTGACGGGAAAAGTTAGTAATAATGCAAACAAAGTTGCATGCGGTCAGCTAGCGAGATATAAACCTTCAACAACCTGAAAATTTTACCAAATTTTCTGCTAAGTATAATGCAACATCCCGCAATCAAATTTGACGAGATTATATGAAAAAAGCAAAACATAGAAACACAGTCAAATCCTTTCTTTAATTTTTAACGAAAAAGTGATTAAATTGGTCTAGTGTTGGCGGAGAAAACAGGGGACTACGAAACGTATATTTTGTGTATTTTTTATAGGTATTTTCGGTACGAGCTGTATTTGTCTCTTACGCGGTCAGAACGATTGTACGAGCACACAGCGAGACAGCAATACATTTTACAAATACCTATTTCTGAATTCTCTCGACCTAGGTGTTTCCTCTGTAAGTCATATTTAGACGGTAAAAGTCAAGCCTGCGAGTTTTACCCCTGCAAGTATAAGAAGGGGCATAGAAATAACAATTACTTTTTGAAATTATATATTATCTAATACTAAGTATTAACCTGGTAATATTAATTAGTATTAAGCGTTAACATCCACGTTAAAAATAACGCCAAAAAACAGTGACTGCGCAGTTTTATTTCATTTATTTAGTACAGCCAACAAGACATACACTAAAACATAACATACATAAAAATCTTAATATTTTAAGCTGGCCTACGTAATGTCCTAATTAAAACCCGCTACGGCATGCATTAATAAATCATGCATGCATAGATGTAAATTACAAAATGTACCAAAAAAAATCCACCGGTATATAACGCAAGGCAAACGTGAAAAGAACTTTAGTGATCAATTTACAGCTGCGTGAAAATTTCTAAAGACAATACTTGAATTTGTGAAGGTTGCTAGACAAGATCAATTTCCTTCTTGTCAAAGTTATGAATGGCTATGCGTCTAAAAATGCCACACATGCACCTATTAACGCCTTAAGCTGTTGACTACATTGGTTTATTTAATTAATTGTTTACAAATATTTCATGTAAAATTTTTACAAAAAGTATGTAAACATTAACGTCAAATTAATAATCATAAAAATGGCATATTATGTGTGACATCATAATCATTGTGCTCATTAACACTTTAAGCCGCAGGTCGAGAACGTTCCGGGAACGACCAACCAACGGGCTCCATTCATACCATTCATTCGACCACAAAATCTGGCATGATTAACACGTGCCATTTTGAGAGATTTGAAATGAACGGCTGATACGGAAACAGATGACATTAATTTTACCACGCCCGAAACCAAATGAAATCCACTGAGCTAAACAGCTATGACGTCAATACATGGCTACTTTTAGCAGGACCGCAAAACTGATGGCACCAAGCTTGAAATCGCGAAAAATATCAACTGTTTCATACATCAGGTTTAGTGAATGTTGAACATTTGTATGGAACAGCTATTTTTTTCGTGATTTTAGGACTGGTCCCATAGTAAAAGATGTTCAGATTGCTTTTCCTAATGAGTCTACAAAGTTTGGCTCCTACCTCAAAAGTAACCCTCCCAAGTAGCATTTATCCCTAGTGATAGTTATGAGAGATGCCTTTTTGTCATAAAGAAGTTATATTAAGGAATTTGTATATCTTGTAAGTTCTATGTCAGTTAATTTTAGAGCTCCTTGGTCTTAGAACTATATGGTTTTTGTTTTAACCTAAAAGCCTTTTTCAAGAGGTTAATATAACGCAATCATAGATTGTTTTCCAGAGCTATAAGCTATAAGTCTTCTAAGTTCCGAAAAGGTTATAATTGGGTTGTTTTTAGGATAATCAAATGCCTAAATATGACGTGAAACGCATTGTTATATCTCAAATGTGACTCTTTCATAACCTACTTTACTAATAACTTATTAGCTATCTCAAAAACTGTTTAATAACTAAATAGCATTTTGTGGCTACATATGGTTAGGAAAATCACTTTAAGGCGTAAAAGTTAGCTTTATAGCATAATTTATAAGCTTTTATTAATGATTATAACCTTTAAATACATAAAGAAACTACTCAGTCATCACCGTAACTTCAAAGTTATATGGAATGCCCACTTACAAATATACAGGATGTCTTAACAAAAAATAGCGAAAAGTGAACATTATAAAAGAAATTCGTAAAACATAGTACAGCGAATCATCACAAAAAAGGTAGTTTTACGTTGGTTAAGTACTTATATATCTAGGTCCTGTTATTTGGGAAATAAAAAAACAGGTAGAGACTGATGATGAGATACTATTTTAATAACTTGAGCGGTATGAATTTGAGTAAGTGAAAAATTAACTAAACTGACAACGAATATTAATTAATAATAAAATCCAGAACGAGCTAACAAAAAGTGGGTTATGAATAATCGATTTTGGATATTAAAATTTTAAACGTGCGACTGAATTACTATGTGAGCGACTAGAAATACAGAGAGGACATCATTTTATATAAAAGACTAAAGAGCAGGGGGACGGTGGGGCGCAGCCCTCCTGATCACAACACAAAATAGGGGACAAAATTGCCTACTGTAGGTTAGGTTAGGTTCAGAACATGACCATACTTAGCGGAGCGAGCGAAGCGAGCGAAGCGAGCGCAGCGTCATACCTACTATTCTATGGGAACCTATACCACTGAAATCACATCATTAAGATCTTCCAATTTTTGACATCTTCTAATTCTTAAATAGGTTCAAGGTGCGGCACAAACATAATAAATACACAACCCAACCTTTTCCCATACATTTTGAGATTACGTTTATGAAAATTTTTAAAATTAATATCTCGATAACGACGCATCACCGAGAGTGGGGAGTGATACAAGGGGTAGCTCCCCTCGTCCTCTCGTTATTAATTTTCAAAAATTAATAACAATTTTTTTTTAATTTGAACCAAAGTACTCTGCTCAATGTGGTATTTTTCAAAGTGGTTTTTCTATTCGAAAAACTTCATTTAAGATAAAATGCCGCTCACCATAAATAAATCATTTGCCAAATACTGAAAAAAATGCAGGACCTAATATTTGTTTGATTGTCACTCCAACAAATATTAGGTCGCTCAAATATTATGAAGGTTCTCATTTTGTATTTGAAGGAACTCGAATAAATGTTTATAAGTTGCTGTTCTGTTGATTTATCGTCATTCGCAGTCAGTCGCTCACTTAATACAATCACCCAAATTAATTATTTTTGTCTCTTAAAATTTTCATTTACAGTCACTCGTTTAAATACTACCCTTTATGTTCCACCCTTTCCCTATGAGTTTTTACCAATTGTATCACAAAATAGTTCATGCTTTTTAGCCGATACAAATGATGAAGAAATAGAAAGTATTTATTTATTTATTTATTGTTTAGTACATTGGTGTACAAGGCGGACTTAATGCCAAAGGCATTTTCTGCCAGTCGACCTTAGGGTAAATCTGAGAATCATGAGGTAGATGTAAAAAATAAATGTGACTAATAAATTCGATGAACACTATTATAAAATAAAATTACACATACTATAAATATAACATAATAAATACACTATACTATATATACAAATACATATTATAATATTATAAATATATGTATATATATATATATATATCGCCGAATAGTATGATAATTGAATCTGCAGTAATAAAAGAATGGAAAAAATAGTAATGTCGTGTGAAGGTCAATGGCAGTCAACTGACAGAAAACTACGTAGTCTCCTCTTGAATGCATACAGACTACAATCAGACATTCTTAAATCGGGAGGAAGAGTGTTGCAGGAGAGAATCGATTGCACAAAGAAAGAAGAATGAAAAACATCACAGTGATGAGAAGGACACTTCAGCAATCGATTGAAAGAAGATCGAAGATTCCTATCGTGGGAAGTACATAAGTATTGGAAATGGAATTTTAAATATGAGGGAGAATGTGGCGAATGAAGCAGAGAAAAAAGAGTAGTTATCGCCCTCATCTTTCTCCGTTGTCGAATGGGCATCCATCTTAGAAGACGGCGATGAGTAGATTCATGATCATACTTACGAAGGTTGAAAACGAACCGAATGCAGTTATTCAGAAGTCGGTCAAGTTTATTTAAGAGATCTGCATTCAGGTCGAGATAGCACACATCGCCATAGTCGATTAACGGGAAAATCAAGGTCTGGACGAGCATCGCCTTCGTTTTAGGTGGTAGTAAATTCTTGAGCCTATAAAGTGAACGCAATATTCCTGTTACCTTCTTGCAGATATTGGTATCATGTGTCTGCCAGGTTAGAGTTGAATCGATATGCAAGCCGAGGTCTTTTACGTCACTGCCAATATGAATAACATTACCATCATACATAATTTGATTTAAGTTAGCGATGTCAACTCTGGGTATAATTCTCGAACTTCCCACAATAAGGGCTTGACATTTAGACGGATTGACCGCAATACCAAACTGTTCAGACCATGTTTTTATTGCTTGAAAATCTAAATTTATATTGGCAATGGCTTCATTCCAATACTTAACATTAGCCTGACAGTAGAGTTGCAAGTCGTCAGCGTACAGGTGATACGAGCAGATAGTCAGATATCGTGAATTAACAGCATTAAAAGCATTAGAGAAATCAATAAGCACTAAGACGGTGACCTTCGTGGCTTCAATTCCCATTCTGATATCACCGGTCACTTTCAGAAGGGCAGATGTAGTGCTGTGCCCGGGCCTAAATCCTGTTTGTACTCGCTCAAAAGAGCACTATCATAAAGGATAGGGATTATCATTTGGCGGCTTAAGCTGTCACAGCCTACGGCTGTGGACTTGATGGACAGGATTATTTTTTTAATATCATCAGGAAAGGCTTGGAAACAATCAGAAGCCTCAAGGCAAGTCCATCCACGGGCTATGATGGTATGCCAGCCAAGGTATTAAATCATTTGAGTACTTTAATTATTCCGACCTTAATAAATCTATTTAACAGATGCTTGAGACTTGCAAAATTTCCTGATGTACTGAAAAAGTCTGTTCTTATACCGATTCATAAGGCTGGGAGGAGAGATTGTGTCGTTAACTAAAGGGTAGTATTTAAATGAGTGACTATAAATTAAATTTTTAAGAGACATAAATGATTAATTTGGGTTATTGTATTACTAAGTAAGCGACTGTCTGCGAGTGACGATAAATCAACAGAACAGTAACTTATAGACATTCATTCGAGTTAGGTACGTCAAATATAAAATGAGAAGCTTCATAATATTTGAGCGACCTACCTAATATTTGTTTGAGTGTCAACGTTACGTCCTGTATTTTTTTTTTCAATATTTGGCAAAGGATTTATTTATGGCGGCGTGTGTCTGTCTGTTGCATCATAACTCCCGAACCGATGAACGATTTTGATTCTGTTTTTTTTTGTTTTAAAGGTAAATTAGTCGGAAGTGTTCTTAGCTATGTTTGATGACTATCGGTCCAAGATGGCCGCCGCCATAAAATGGCGGATTACATTTTTTTACAACTTCCTCAATATGGGTATCAATATGACCAACAATACAGTTTTCGTAGGGGTCGCTCTGCTGGTGATCTTCTAGTTTACTTGACACATCATTGGGCAATTGAAGCGAAGGGGGAGGCACTGGCAGTAAGTTTGGACATCGCGAAGGCCTTAGATCGGGTCTGGCACAAAGCGCTTATTTCTAAACTTCCTTCGTATGGGCTTACCGAGAAACTATGTGGATGGGTCACTAGCTTTTTATTAGACAGAAGCATAAAGGTCTTAATTGATGGTGAATGCTCAGACTCACTGTCTATAAATGCTGATGTCCCCCAAGGATGTGTGCTATCAGCCACACTATTCCTTTTGCATATTAATGATATGCTGCAAATCAGCAGCATTCATTGTTATACAGATGACAGCACGGAAGACATCTCATATAACGGCCGTGCGAACATTTCTCGGGAAAACGTCATCAAGTGCCGGAATAAACTTGTGTCTGAAATTGATACATCATTAGAGAAAGTCTCTAACTGGGGTCGACTTAATTTAAGTCTGTTTCAACGTTACAAAGACACAGGTTTGCCCGTTCACCGCCAAGAAAATTCCATTTGTCGTGTCTCCTCGCTTTCAGAGCATTCCCCTAACTGCCTCAGCCAATACTGAGATCCTTGGTGTCGACATATCGAGCGAAGTCCAGTTCCGTGGCCACTTGGAGGGTAAGGCTAAATTAGCCTCTAAGAAGCTCGGTGTGCTCAATAGATCGAGACGGTATTTCAGTCCAGCGCACCGCCTACAGCTTTACAAGGCGCAGGTTCGGCCTCATATACTGTTCTCATCTTTGGGCAGGGGCGCCCCAATACCAGCTTCTCGCACTGGACCGCATTCAGCGGAGAGCGACTCGAATCGTCGATTGACAGCAAATTTCCAATCGTTTTGATACCTTGGCGCTGCGTAGAGATGTCGCCTCACTATGCATCTTCTATCGCACATTTTACGGGGAATGCTTAATATCTATAATGTAAATAATTAAATAAATAGATATATTAATTGCATTGCAAATAAGAATGTAAAACTAAAGTAGGTAGGTGCCTATTTAACTAGCAGTAGGTGCATATAGAATCTGAAAAATAATAGAAGAATAATAATAAGCATATCCTTTGGTTTTGTAAACACTCTGTAGGTACAACACGCGAAATGTCGTTTTTTAATAAAATGCAATCTAAGCTCTTTTGGCATCTGAAATTACTACTTAGTCCGTCCGCGGTGATATAGATTTACTATCAAATCTAACTAGAAATTTTAATGCGTAAAGGGTTACAAAAATAACTAACAGTTTGTGATAAGGTTATATAAATTACCTAGAGGTTATTTTTAAGTAAATTTCGTGCGTTAATAGTAATTCAGGCTATTTAAGAGTTATTTGTAAAGCTAGTAAGCCTTTCATTGAAGGCAGCCATTTTTATGAGGCTTATTGTGGCAAAAATTTTCGAAAATATCAATTTATTTATTTTATTTGCTGGTGATAATAAATTTAATATACATTTTAACGTTTATAAATAATTGTGTGCCAGATTGGAGGTAAAAAATGTATTTAATGTATTTTTTTTACACTACGTATGACTATTAAATATTTCAAATATGCCTGATAATTAGGGCGCGTGTATTTTATAAGCATATTATCCCATAATTTAACATGAAACTGGTATTCGCAATAGAATTTATAAACACGTGTGAATTTTACAGACATTTTGCTCCGCATATGAATACGCTACGTCATAATAAAAAAATAGTATTACAAATGGAAGCCATTTGTCTGATATGAAATAAGTTTTAACTAATATATAACCCGTCTCCTATAAAATATTTTTAAAACTTACTAATAAGCTTTTGCTGGTACTTGACAATAACCTAATTCTGGAAAATGACTGCTGCGATAAAAACTGATTATGACTAGTCCATGACTAAGGTGAGACTTCATAAAGGTTATAATTAGGTAATACTGAATTTAACCAGGTTATGAAATGGTTCATTTACGGTTACATCAAGGTTATCAAGCATGCCTTTAGGTAATTTGTCTAGTCAGTATAGAGTAAAAATAACGTCTGCACTAGGTTAATATGGAGGACCTTTTTGGTCATTAAGAGTTTATGCGGAGTTTATTATGACCATATTAGGACCTATCGTATTTCTTTGAGGAAATCCATAGAAAGGTTATATAACCTATCTGTAACCTTTCTATAACTTAAATTGTTACTTGGGCTGTGTAGTCGTAATTTTGAAGTAAGAGCCAATATGTGCTGCCTCTTTTAAAGCAGTGATGAGGGCACTTTTACAGGCAAATGAAAGTAATCATGATAAATATTTGAGTTACACAATTAAGAAGCATCCCTTTATCTCAATATAGTTTTATGTAGTGTTTCCATACGCATAAGCTACAATTGAGCGTTGGGGGTGCTGTGGACTCGGCATTGGCCTTCTTATCGGGAGATCCGAGGTACGATCCTGCCACGTACCAATGTGTTTTTTGTTTTTCGAATTTCATATTTACATTTGTCCGACGCTCCGACGGTGAAGGAAAATATCGTGAGGTAACCTGCATACACCTGCGAGGAAATTCAAAGGTAACCAAATCACAGACTTTTGATCGAAAGTATTGGTATATTCCTACTCAGTTACAATCAATTAATAGGTATGTCTATGAAAAGTTGACCAATCCGCACTGGGCCAGCGTGGTTGACTAAGGCATTAAATACCCTAACTTAGGGTAGGCTAGAGTTCCTCGGTGAGGACATTATATGAGCTGTGGTGAAGAAGCTATAATTGTCTCTAAACGTAATGCGTGGGTTCGTTACTAAAATTCGAACCTCAAAATTTCTTTATATAAATCAATATCTTTATATTGTCTCGAGAACTTACGAACGAATCGGTTCTATATGAATTTACTCTTTGTTAATCAATCCAATTGAGCTACGAAACTCATTCCCAATAGATTGCCAGCCAAAATATTCTTCCTCGTTTTAGACGCAAAATCATTTTGTTATACCCACCACCACTATGCCAACCGGAATAAGGTTGAAAATTGAACGCACGCGAATCGCGATATCAAATGCTTATTTATACACCGGCAGAGACAATAGATATAGGAATACAATAGGAAAAATATATTCGGGGGCATGATCAAAATTCAAAGGCGGGGAGGCCAAAAGCAAAGTGAATTTGCGAGAGCTGTAAACTCGGCTCGACGGAATTCCGCTCGGACGTGACGGACATAAAACTAAAAAGT
Source organism: Schoenobius gigantellus (assembly GCA_963935595.1). Classification (NCBI taxonomy): domain Eukaryota; kingdom Metazoa; phylum Arthropoda; class Insecta; order Lepidoptera; family Crambidae; genus Schoenobius; species Schoenobius gigantellus. The sequence continues at coordinate 6,267,256 of OZ012554.1, read as the reverse complement.
TACGCACGTCAGTTTGTCCTGTGAGATGACACGGCCATATTTCGGCTTTTTCGGGGTTGCGTGCCCGGATGATGCCAACGGGACTGTTGAGGTTCTGTACCTTAAAGGTGCCGATCAACCCTACAGGTCATTATAATCATCCTTACAGCTAATACAAGTCCCCACCGAGGGGCTCGAGCCTACCCTAAATTATGTTCATATGTCTGACGCTCCTACGGTGAAGGGAAACATCGTGAGGCAACCTGCATATATCTGCGAAGAAATTCAAAGGTGTATGTGAAGTCGACCGATCCCCACTGGGCTAGCGTGGTTGACTGAGGCCTCAGTGAATGAACATAAGAAATTCGAAAAACACATTGGTACATGGCGGTCTCGAACCCCGGACCTCCCGATTAGTAGGCAAGTGCTGAGACCACAGCGCCACCGACGCTCCCTACAGGTAACCTGTTGTTTATGTTGGGACCCGCCATGAGGGCCCCGTAGCTGAAGAGTGCCAACAAGATCCTAGTATTATGTTTCCACTGTCTGTCCGTCTGTCAGCTGGCTGTACTTTATGAAAGGTAAGAGTGCAAACGTTTTCAGAGTGCATATCTAATACCGCTTTAGCAATAAACAGCAAAAATCTAAGATAGTGAATTTCATAATGGCCACCGTGTAAATATTGTTACGACGGATGCGCAAACACATTCGCTTTCGCGTTCCGAGGCGTGGATCTTGTGAATGACATCGTAAAAGGTTCTCGAACACTCCAGCGAAATCGCGAGACTTCTCGAAAGTTCTAGAAAAGCGTCGTACGTACGAAGTTCCCGAACCTACTGGAAAGTTCTGGAATCTAATAGAAAAGTATAGAAAGGAATTGAACGTTCTGGAACTTTACGAACCTATAAGGTATGTCCGGTAATCTAGCCTCATTATTTCCCACTTAATATAATTGAGAACTTGAGACTGTGAAAAAAAAGCTTGTACATTTACAATAATTATGCCTCCTAATATGAGAAAATAATTTGTGGATTTCGTTGTTCGGAAATTAATTTGTGGAATATAAATTTGTCGCCCAAACATTATTTTTCTGCTGAATATGCATGTGTGTGTACACTAATTTAGGAATATAGCATAGTCTATCTAGTTATTTAAGTTTCAAGTAAAGCGTTAGGGTTCAAATTTGATGACGTTGTGATATATTATATAGATTATGTAAAATATATTCTATATTTATTATTATCTAAAAAGAGAAAGCCTCGTTCACTAACTCATCAACACCCAGCATAAAACCCCGGACCTAGAAAGCTACATTATTTCACATGTGTTGTTTTTAAGACGTAGCTGTGTAATTAGAAAGAATATTTGGAAATTCAACACTAAAGGGGGCGAAAGGGGGATAAAAGGCCGTCATTTTGAAGCTAGAAGCATGAAGCTTAGTTTTTAGGCAAACAATTAGAAATGAGTAAGCACCGTGTTTAAGCTTTTTAAAAATTACATCTTTAAAAAGGTGAAATAGGGTTTGAATATTTGTTTTGTGTTAGAGTTTTACACATTTTTGTGTTAAAGTTCAAAATTCTACGTGTTTCTACATGTGAAAGCTAATAATTAACTTTCTATAATAGAAATATAAGTGTAATTTATTGTTAAACCTTATTTTAGCTTTCCTTATAATAATAAATAAATTTATAATAGTTTAAGCTGACAAAAAATTAAAAAAAAAACCCACAGTATTTGAAAAAAAGTGGACCGCTGTCGAGAACTCATATAATCGTTTGTATTAAATTCACTACAAGATTACTGGAGGGAGACTCTGTACCAGGGTCGTCTGCTTAGGTACCTCCGTCTTACCTATTTCTGCCGCAAAGCAGCAGTGCTTGCATTGCTGTGTTCCGGTTTGAAGGGTAAGATATGGCAGTGAAATTACTTGGTACTGTGACTTTACATCTTGTGTCACAAGTTGGCAACGTACACTGTGGTTCTTGTGGGGGTTACAGTTTTACTTCGAATCTCACAAGAGCCACATGTATTATAGGTGACTGTTACCACTTACCATCAGGTGGGCAGTTTGCTTGTTTGCCAAATTACTGCAATAAAAAAAAAAGATTTTTTTACAACTCATAAAATTCCCATATATCCGGAATCGAACAAAAAATAAGAAGTCAAATCAAGTCACGACTCTATATCCATATCTCGGAAGAACTCCCGCAAAATACTTCGACGCGCAATAAAAATGCGCAAACTTCGCGCTGCAACTTTTTTTCCCATACCCACTTCACTTCCAAAGTTGCGGGCCGTGATACATAAATATGCATAAAGCACAAAACTTAAACCATCCCCATCCCTTCCGCTTCGCGCCGAGGAAAATTTTAACATGCAATCAAAATCAAAACCGAAAAATGTTTTCGTCTCGAAACTTCCGCGCGCTTAATGCGGGGACGTAGAGTCCAAATCCCGACTGATGGTCCGGATCTCTATCGCCCAGATTTTACATTAATTCCGCCCGATGAGAGGTTTCGGTATTTAAAAACTCTTTTAAAGCCAAAATGCTCTACAATCAGATAAATTCGTAACAAGTTTCCGAAATGAAATTGATAGCGGCCCTCGGCCGTCCTGCTTTTGTTTTATCATTTTAAATTTAATGATCTTTGATAGCGATCCCTTTCTCTTGTTCGTTTTCGAGGCGTTTGAGGCGTCGATTTAAAAAATAAGTGAAATACGGAATCTTCAACAATAATCACCGGCCAAGTGCTCCATAGAATCAACACACTGCAATGCCAATAAATTTACCACAGATTTTCATTCATGCGTACCTACTGTGGAGGTAGTATCGACTATGCTTAGTGTGCATATTAACTCTACAGTTACAGGAATGGTTCCAGACCGGAACAAATTTCTGTAGGCCATACAAAATATTTGTCCGGTACGGGAATCGAACCCGCAACCCGTTGCGCAGTAGGCGATCACTCGACCTCTGCGCTAACCGTGACAACATTGTATTCCGTACTCTGTTAATAGTAATTGCTTTTAATTAGTTCGTGGTAGTGCTTTAATCGTGGCTTAAGATTTCAAAAAACAAGTTAATTAGCTGTTATTTTGTAATATGATGGATATATATTGTGTACATTGATATAGTAACTCACAGTTTACGTCGGAAAATCATAATCTTTACCTTTATAGAAACTACTACAAATGACAATGCCAGATTCTGACCCACCATTTACAGTAATATGAAATATATGAAAAAATCTATATGAGTTTTTATCTCGTACTGATTTTATTATTACTTTTTAAAACTTGTGGATATTAAATAAATATTAAAATAATATGTAACTATTTCCGTTGGGAGAAGAACTAAGAAATGACAAATGCGTTTTGTTGTATGACGTACAAACAGAATAAAATATCAATCAAGTTTTCGAAAAATATCGTTCTCTTTTTTAACATTATGGATTTTATGCGCATATCAGTTGTAAGTTATTAATGTTTATAAATAAGTTTCTAACAATTCTAGTTCCTTTAATTTTTTATGTGCATACGCATAATTAAGGAGTACCTATGTGAAACTAAACGCTAATTCTGGATTGATATTGTTTGAAATTTATTTTTTCTTATGACTCTGTGGTTTGGTGAACTTATGACAAATGACAACATGAATGAAACAAAGATGGTTTTGCTTTACCAATATTGCTTATTTAGATGTCGCAAATAGGGAATATATAGGTATATTATGATATACCTATTCGTTAGTAACGATAGATATTTTTGTTAATCGGTATTGCAATTTTTTATTTAAGTACATTTACATTATATGAAGAGGAACGATTGGTAAGTTTGTTTGTAATTAATAAACTCAGAAACTGCTTAACCGATTATAAAATTATTTTACCATTAGAAATGAAGTGCAATATATTACTCGTAGGTATATCTCTGATATCCCACAAGATCGGAACCTATGTAGGAATAGGTAATCTATTTGTAATAGGCTTAATAATTTATCGACAATATCGATTGATTTAACTCAGCAATTAATAATGGGCTATAAGATTATAGTAGATTATGCACCAAGGGATTAAAGCAGTGTCTAACGTCACGGGCGCCATATTGATTCCCGAGCGCAACGAGGGACTCTAGAGTTAACTCCCGAGCGTAGCGAGCGAGTTAAAATTTAACTCCTGAGCGAAGCGAGGGAGTTATGTAGAGTCCTAAGTGAAGCGAGGGGTTCAAGTCGCCTAAGACGAAGACACTGCTTTATTCCAGAGGTGAATACTCTACTTTTCATACCATCTGCGAGACAATAAAAACTCAGGGCTCTATAACCAATTACTTAGGTGGTTAAACACTGTCACATTATCATTATCACTATCACTATAACTATGGTTAAAATTATGATATTATCATGAAAACCATAAAATACAAAAAAAAAAGATTTATTTTTCTCAAGCACGAACACGTCACGCAATAATTATATCTTAAATAAAGCTTAAAACATTACAAAAACTTAAAACATATTTAATAATAATATAACAAGTATGAACTTAGTCTACATATCGATTTATAATACGATACGATCCGCTGCTGGGCCCTGTCAATGACCTTTAGTAGCACGCAGGACGAATATTAATTTGTTAACAATAAAATGGTATCAAATAAAATTCTTTTATTTTTCAACTTTGTTGTATACTTACTTTTGAAACAGCAATTTATTACTACACACAACTGTCGAAATAAATATCAAATAGTCGACAACCTATTGACTCCAAATAAAAAAAATCTGATGCACCTGGACATTTACCAACTTACGTTTTTTAAGTTTATCAATAAAACACTGAATAAACTTCTAAAAAGACTGTATTATTGATGCCACTAAACACATTCCACTAAGCACTTTATTAACGTAAGCAACAAGATATTACAATTTTCAAATACGTAATGGCGTTGGCGGCAAAGTTTTAGCTATGAAAACAATACAACGGAATACTGTTGGTGCAAATTATGGAACAAATTGTAGAAACATTCTTTATTTTTAAATATGCCGCGTAATTTTTCCAAATGCTGTTTATCCGCTGGCAGCGAGTGTTCTTGCTTTACTCTGCTTTTATTCGTTTTTATCGATAGTTAATGGTGGCCATCAAAAGATGGCGCTTTTTGCATAAAACGTATTTTATCAATAAAAAATAAAGTGAAATGTAATTGTTTATTTTAGCTTGCACACTGCAAGCTAAAATAAACAATTACATGTAGATAAATATTTTATAATTTTGGTAAAGAAATTATGTATTTAGAGTTTATAAAAACATTATTTACACAGGTAGAATGTCTTTGTCTCTAGTGGATGCACGCTACTGCTGTATGGGCGTAGAACCTTTGCCTTCCTAAGCTAGCAGCTATGCTAAATTTTCATACAAATTTGATGTTCCATATTTAAAACACTTTAATCCCTTGGGAGTTTCATACAAAATTATATCCCTTGGGATATAATGTCTTGCTTTACGTTGAAGTTAAGGGGGATCTAATTGAACATTGTCGAGCAGGTGGTATGAAAATATATTTGCCTACTTTAATTATCGTAAAACGGACGAATAGGTACCTAGCCACTATTTATTTATTACAATTATGAAAGCGCCTAACTATTAATTTATAGCAAGTTATTTATTACAGTTTTCTGCACAAATGCAGTTCGAGAAACGTAAGATAATTGTTCTCGTTTTAGTATATTATAAAAAAACCGCAACATCTAGAGAATTTATAACTTTTATGTTTTAATGACCAATATTAGAGCTATCAAATGTCGTTTATCGCATTCATGTAAATCCATTTTATGGGGTGGGGCAAACTTCTATAGAACTTCTGGCATTGTCCTTTCACATCGGTAATCAGTCTATACATGTATAAGAAAAACAATATATCCCCCACAAAACTCTTTATAAAAATGTTCAGTCTGAGTCGGTAACTACTTATTTGTGTCAATAATACTTACGGTACCTACTGTTTATAAGTGTAGGTTTACAAGGGTATAGCTATTTTAACAATAGAACTACTGAAATCAAATAATCCCACTTGACCCGCCATCAAGAGGAACTCCACCGCTCACTCGAGGTCTTAAGGAGCTCATCATATTTATTTTTACTTTATATTTTCTCCACAATTACACTTTAGGTGTACAATAAATAATTTTCTTGACAGTAGAATTTTGCATTCACAATGTTATTTAAAAGTATAGGCGGTCGATTGCCATCGAGAAATATACTCACATTATCCAGAGATCAATATAAAGGATCAAGATAATGGATTTATGATAATTAAATTCAGGTACTAAATTATACCTGATTGTAATTATCATAAACCCATTTTCGAATACCATGCATTTCAGAATATTCTTTCGATATTTCAAAACTATTTTTTTTTGTGATTGTACAAGTTAATAGTTACTTAGCACTATACTTAGGCTTTGATTACGAAATCTGGAGCGACCCTTGTACCTTGGCCGCTCATTTCTCATGCACCCTCAGACAAGAGATCTTGTTAATTATCCTGCCAGTTTGTCGAACTCGGGACGGTCGGTGTACTTACCTGAAACAAACAACGATTTCAATTACATTATTTATATTCTGTAATCTGTTCGCTTTAGATTATTAATAATTTCCGAAAATTTGGAAATTGTTGAAATGCAGTTTCTATACATCCTTTTTGGAGTGGTTAAACTTTAAATGAGCTATTTTTAAAACTTTATGATTTGGCTATTATATATCAATTTCCTGCCTCTTTTTAGCCAGACTGTAATTCAAGACGTTTCAGTTTAGATAGTTTTTGTAATTTTATAAAATTTCGTGTAAAAGATAAACACTTGTTAAAATACAATACAGTTTATAATACACACAAGTACGGGTGCGATAAGATTGTCTCACGATTTCATACAAGCGTATTTTATAAACCTGTCGCAACCTTGTATTATTGAAATATATTCGCAATGTAATATAAATATTGAACCTTATTTATCGCAAAAGAGTTATCCTACAATTTTCATAGAGCGCTTCGGCCAATACCTAATGACCAAACGACTCAGTCCCCACCCTTTCTCAGAATCTCAAACAAAAACTTCGATCAGCACTTTCTTGCCAGCTTCACGCAACATTGAGCTCAACGTTTCAAACGTCAATGTTGTAATTACTTCGCGATAAAAGGCGTCGTCTGCAAAAATCATAATAGCTCGCACGAAAACATAAAATACGGCATTTATTACAGAGATTGAGAAAAGACAGCCGAACGCTTTTGAGTCACGTTTCTCGTGTAATGACGTCACGCACGTATTCCTCAGAACACATGGCGATGAAAGTAATATGTAAGAATAATAATGTGCTTAGACAAAGGGGGCCTCGCATTCCCCGAAATGGGTTAAAGTGGCTTAAGAACGAGTGGTGATATAAAATTCATGGTAGATATCTGTACTGTGGCGATTGAGTTCAGTGCGGAATCAAGAGGGCGGGAAAACGATGTCGAGTGTTGCTTTGACGCGGTCATTAAATTGTATCCTTTGTGGGTGCTGTCAATTCTTCGTGTATATTTATAGCATGAAGCAATAGGCTAGATGAATGAAAAAAAAAATTGCTTTAATAGAAGCTCATCATATAATAAACAGAAAGAAGAAATCGATTTTCGAATAACTATTAAAACAACCAAGATATAAATATTTTTGTCAATTTTTTTCTAGCAAAACGGCAAGTTTATATGGCCGTACTCAACAATGACGTCACAGTTGATGTCGGGTCTCTCTGTCTAAGCTTCCAAATTAACAGCTCAAAATGCTTGTATGTAATGTATTTCTACGCCGATTTTAATTCTAATTTTACATGATTCCATTTTTTCTACTGTATTTTAATATTTTATGACGAGTCGTGAAAATTAGAATTCAGTCATCATCCCAATTTATATTTCATTATTTCACTCAAACTACAAATGAACTCCTTTTGTGATATATTACAGTCTCAAAAATACAGCAATAAACCAGCCTCCTACCAACTTCTACTATCCTAGTACTTTTCTATGTATTAATTTATATTCATTAAAAATAAAATTATCTGCGAAGCCGGCAGAGAATTTTATTTTTAATGAACGTTTTTTTTATATAAGCAACCTTCCACAAGCAATTCCCACAACAAACAAAAATTGTATATTGATGTTGATCAATGATCATTGTAGTAATTCCGACTTTGTGATTCACTTGACACCCAGTTTTGCTCCAGATCTGCTTTCTCTAATCTCCTTTAATATAAAATATAGTGCGCGAAGATCCAATAAGACGGGTCTTTTTGCATTACATGTTTACAAAAATAACACTTTATTTCACAATCCTCTAGTTAGGATGGCTCGCCTCTATAATGAGATTTCGCGGGATAACTTAGATCTGGATATATTTACTCGAAAATATGCAGCATATTGCAAAAAACTCAGAAAAATCCTCTACTAGAGTCCATAGGCAGATATGAAGTATATATGTAATTAATTTTTAGGTTAAGGTTTGCATAATTATTAATTTAGTTTTATATTCATTAAATGCCTTATTATGTTTTTAAAGTGCACATACTAATGGATTATAATTCAGATCTTATTGTCTTTGTTAACTTATTATAGTGTTTGTAATTAATTATAATCTGTCATGTGTATAATAAAAAAAATTAAAAAAGATCTCATTTGGAGATAGCTGGGCCTTGTAAAAATACATTTGGCCGCGTTGGGTCCTAGACAGAGAGAGAAGGTTGAAATTAAGGACAGAAGGAGAGACCTGAGCCCAGCAGTAGGAAGTATGAATTGTAGTGATGATGGAGGTGATTATATGAATGAATCAATGAATACATAGGTTTAGGTTTTAACTTAGTTGTATAAAAAACAAGCCGGCTAAATGGGATTGGGTAGGATTTTGTTTCGAGTTTCTATCTCATAGCAGAAGTGTGTCTGCTGTAAACTACCTCAGTCGGCTCCGACGATATCTATGGGGAAAAAGACAGAAATTATGGTGCATTCGAAATGCCTCATTTCCCAATGAGTTTTTAACAGAAAGCCATATTTCCTATCGACGTTCATTCAATGGTCTCATTTCCGAAAGTTTCAATCAAGATGACATATTTATAAACAATAATTAAAAAAATACCAAGTCTCACAAGAATTTTTTTTCTTCCGCTATACATGTTCAGTAATACCAGAGTATACTTACTGAGGCAAGAAAAAGAAATCGCATCTTTTGTACTCATCACAGAAATTTGCAGTTTTTAAATTTCGATCTTGGAAATAAGGCATTGTGAAAGGACACTCATCACATGTATCCGGCAGACCCAGCGTGGTAGTGCGTATTATGGTGGGAGGCAACGTGTGGGAGCGTTGGTGGCGCTGTGGCCTCGGCACTAGACTGTGCCCCGAGTTGAATCGGGAGGCCCGCGATCGATCCTGCCATGTACCAATGTGTTTTTCGTTTCACGAATTTCATATGTACATTTATCTGACGCTCTTAGGTGAAGGAAAACATCGTAAAGAAACCTGCATACACCTGCGAAGCAATTCAAAGGTGTATGTGAATTCAACCAATCCGCACTGGGCCAGCGTGGTTTGTCTAAGGCCTAATCGCCCTAACTTAACGTTTGGGTAGGCCGTGCCTCATTGGGGACGTGTGTGAGCTGTGGTGAGCTGAGCAACGTGTGGTATAAGGAAGTTTTAAAGGTACAACGCAGGCAGAATTGCGGCAATTGCGGAATTTTAAATGAAAGAGAAAAGAAATATTGTAACATACTTCCAAATATAGTTTACAATATAAAAACTACCTACTTTAAGGTCGTTTGCAAAATATAGAACAAACTACCTGACAACGTGCGCCCGCAAGCCCATTAATTAAAAGATTAACATCAAATTTGATTGGCCCATCCCGTTGCGCCCCACGACCACGTATTGTGAAGCGGAGGCGAATATTGGTGTCCATAGAGTCAACAATTCAGTGTAATTGAATTGACATCGGTTATGGTAGTGAATGCGGCTAGTCGGTGCTAGGGTTGTAGAATCAGAGTTCCGTGCCGGACGTGCCACTGTTCACCCGTGTCCACCCCAGTACGGAGCGCCCCAAAAATTGCAATAGCAAATCTTGGTTTTTTGGGTTTATCTTTGGTTGTTTCTTTTGTATTTTTTCGTTGTTACTTGTAAAAATTGGTTATTTTTTTCTCGTTATTTTGGTTGTTCTTGTAGATTTTTAAGTTTATAATTTCTATTTTTAGTTGTAGTTTTTCTGCTTTTTATCCCCTGAAGGCCAAAATAGCAATATTTGGATTTTCTTTAATAACTTTTTTGTTTTTTATTGTTTCTTTGTTTTGTTTGCTCCAAAAAAATTTAGATTTTTTGCGCATCTTCTAGTTTTAGTGACATATAGCTTAATTTTTGTTTTATATTTTTAGTTTTGATTTTTAACTTTTTCATTTTGTGTGAGTGCGTCGTTTTTGTTTTTTCCGTTTATCTCGAGATCTACGGGTTGTAGGACTTTCGGGTTTTCTGCAACTTGTGGATCTCCCTTAGACGCAACTTTTGACACCACTTGTGGCGTCCTAGTGGCTCTGTAAGTGGGTCAAATTTTGAGTGTGGGAATTTTTGGGCCGAAATTTGGGTCTCCCTACATCACCTCGGTGTACTGTGGGTCGCACATTTTTCGTACCAAGAATTCGATTTAAACGGCCGTGTATTTATTGTTTGCTCTGTGCTTTAAGGATATTGTTTGCGTAGTTTTTAGGTAGTTCTAGGTAGGGTTAAGATAGTTTTTAGGACTAGTCTTAAGTTTTGTTTTTGGTTATCTCGACGATTTTGTTTTTGTGGATTCGTCGGTTGACGTCGTGATCAACGCATGGCAGAGTGGTCCATATAGACATTGGACTTGTGTTTGTTATTGGTTTTGTGTGTTGACGAATCAAAATTTTTAAATTCTGTTTTCGCCAACGGAATCTTTATTGGGCAGGGCCCAGAATTGGAGCATGTCCGAGACGGACATATTGTCCGAAACGGACACTGCCGGTGAGGAGGGTCCCATTAGGGACCCTATTAAACTTGTTTCCCCGGGGAAATCCGGGAACCTGAAGAGCGGCACACCGGTCAATGGCAGTGCGAAGAAATTGGTCGCCGGTGAGGTGTCCCCCGTATTGTCACTGAAGAGCGTCGTTGGGGGTGCGCCCCGTCAAAGCGTAGACGATGTGTCCGAGACTCGCCCTGCTTATAGGGAAATCGAGCGGCTGAAACAAGTTGTAGCGAGGAAGCGGTCGGCACTGGGCCGCTTCTTCCAGGATCCATTGGTTACGGACCTGGACGCTACAACCGAGGCAGAGGAAGTAACTGCGCCGTATGCCCCGAAAGTTCCTCGAACTAGAAGGGGTAGAGGAGGCCTGGCGCATAGTGTCGGGCTCTCACAAGCTAGGCGGGAAGCCAAACAGCTGGAGGACGACACTGACTCCGATCAATCGTAGTTCGAGCAGGAGCCGGAGGTCACCGCGGCCTCCTCGAAAAAGAGGAAGGGCAAGGGGAAGCGCTCCCCTGAGCCCACTGATGAGCTGCTATGCAGCAGGGCTGAGGAGAGCGCGAAGGCGCTAGTAGGAGTTACACGCACGCAGGTCCAAAAACCTGAAAGGGACCTGCGTGAAGGAAATCAAAGACGCCTCTGACTCACTCGTTGAGATAGTCCGCACCCTGGCGTCCAGGAAGATCTCGGAGGAAGTGCGTCGGCTTCAAGCCGACAACAAACGCCTTCGGGGTCAACTGGACGTCTTGACGGGTGAAATGAAGGCCCTTCGTCGGGCCTATTCAGAGCGAGGGGCGGAGCGCCCGAAGGGTCGTCGTGTCGTAGCGACCCCCGCCCCCGAAATTGTGGCGACTGCCGAGTCGGAAGCTGTTGCCTCTGACAACGCATTGGAGGAGGAGCTGCCGGAGGTACAGCCCGTGAAGGCCCAACCGGCTGAGGTCGCCTCCGCTGAAGGGATCTCCAAGAGGGAGTTCCTTGAGACAATTGAGTTTCTTCAGCGGGAGCTGTTAGCCCAGGTGGGCACTATGGTTTCGGCCAGGTTCGAAGGCCTGGAAATTGATGGGCGTCTTATGCCGGCCGCGGTTCGCAGACCGCCGCTGGCTTCGGACCACGTGAGGCAGCTGCAGCAACGGCCAGTGGAGGCTGTGACGGCAAACACCACTCTTGCCCCGCCGGCAAATATGCCAAAAGCGGCAAGAGTGGTCAAAAGGAGGGCTGCGCTCCCAACACCTGCGGCGGTCCCCTCCACGTCGGAGGTCACAGCACCGGCTGAGGACTCTTGGACCGTTGTAGTGCGGCGCGGCCGCAAGAAGCCTGTGGCAGGTGATGCGGTGCCCAAGAGGGTCCCCGAGGCGCAAAAGGCGCCAAAGTTGCCTAAGGCGCCACGCTCCTTGGCGGTGGTCGTGGCGCTCAAGCCAGAAGCGGTGGCAAAAGGTCTCACCTATGGTGAGGCTATCGCCAAGGCCAAGGCTTCTGTAAGCCTTGGCGCATTAGGAATTGGGCCCGCCAAATTTCGGACGGGGATAACCGGGGCTCGTATCATAGAGCTCCCGAAAGAAACATCCCCGTGCCAGGCTGACACCCTGGCTGCAAAGCTGGGGGAAGTGCTGGGGGACGAGGCGAAAGTGTCGCGTCCCGTAAAGACGGCGGACATCCGGGTCGTTGGCATCGATGACTCGGTGTCGGCCGAGGAGCTTTGCCAAGCTTTGGCAACAGCCGGTAATTGCCCTGCTCACCACATTAAGGTGGGCCGCGTTCATACGGGGGTGCGGGGCGTCGGGGCTGCCTTTGCCTCCGTGCCAGTTGAGGCGGCAAAGCGCCTGGCTGAAGCCGGGCGCATCGAGGTTGGATGGAGTTCTGCCTCCATTCAACTTCTAGAGCAGAGGCCCATGCGGTGTTTCCGCTGTATGGGCATGGGCCACCCAATACAACGGTGCCCCTCTGCTAAGGACCGCAGCGGACTGTGCTTCCGTTGCGGCTCCGAGGGGCATAAGGCGGTGGACTGCATGGCGGCGCTAAATTGCGCCGTCTGTGCAGACGCCAAGAGGCCGGCAAGTCACCGCATGGGGGGTATGAACTGTAACCCCCCGCCGGTAAGGGGTCGTTTGGCCCCAGTGAAAGTGATCGTGGCCCCGAGGAACCCAACACCACCGGTGTCCTCGTCACCACAGGCAGCACCGACCGCAACTGCGGCCCAGGAGAGGAGCCCATGGAGATCACCAATGTATAGTGGTCCCACAAGGTTCCTCCAAGCGAACTTAAACCACTGCGCCGCGGCACAGGACCTCCTGTGTCAGACCGCGGCGGAGTGGGGTGTGGGTTTGGCGATTGTGTCGGAGCCGTACTACGTTCCGCCACAGTCGCCCAACTGGTTAGTGGCGGCGGATGGTTCCGCCGCCATAATGCGGGTGGTGCGTGGCACAACCCCCTCTCTCATTCTAAGAGAGAGGGGCACTGGCTACGTTGCCGCCATGTGGGGGGGAATGTTGGTCGTGTCGACCTACTTCTCCCCCAATCGCAGCCGGGCGGACTTCACGGTCTTCCTGGCTGCATTAGAAGGGGTCGTCCGAAGGACGGCCTCGGTACCTGTGCTGGTCGCGGGGGACCTCAACGCGTGGTCTACTGCTTGGGGTTCCTCCAGAACCAGTCCGAGGGGTGGAGATTTGGAGTCCTGGGTTCTGTCCCTGGGGCTCCAGATCTTGAATAGGGGCTCCACCCCTACCTGCGTCCGGGTGCAAGGCACGTCCATAGTGGACGTGACCTTTGCCACCCCCTCACTTGCCAGTCGAATTAACGACTGGCGAGTAGAGGAAGAAGTGGAGACCCTGTCGGACCATTTATATGTCCGATATGAGGTCTCCACGGCATCCCAAGGGGCCCCAAACCACAGAGGCTCCGCGGTGAGCGCCTTTACAAGGTGGGCGCTCACCAAGCTCCGCCCGGATGTGGCGGAGGAGGCGGCAATGGTGCGGGCGTGGGCAGAAGTGCCGCCCCACCTCGTCGGGGATGTCGACGGCATGGCGGATCTCTTCGCAGACGACATGAAAGTCGTCTGCCAAGCCGCCATACCAAGGGCGCGGGCCTACCCCGAAAGGGGGCAGGTGTACTGGTGGACGCAGGAGATTGCGGACCTGCGTACCACTAGCATGAGGGCCCGGCGCGCTTACGTGCGATGTCGTAGGCGCGCCAGAACTACACCCGATGAGGAAGCTGAGCTCCGTCGGGTGTATGCGGCAGCCAAGAAGGCCCTGCGTAACCAAATCTGCAGGGCCAAAGAGGAGTCCAGGGAGCAGTTCATCCGGCTCCTGGACGATGATCCGTGGGGGCGTCCGTACCGGTTGGTGAGGGGGAAGTTTAAAGCTTCCGCTCCCTCCACCTCCGCAATGGACAGAGGGCTGCTGGAGCGGGTGTTGGGATCGTTATTCCCTGATCCTGGTCCGTTTCAGGCCCCCAGAATGGTCCCCCCGGATATTCCTCCTGAGGAGGTGGCTGCCGCCATCCCTCCCGTGTCGAAAGTGGAATTCGACACGGTGAGGGAAAGGTTCCGGCGTAAGAAAAAAGCGCCGGGACCGGATGGTGTCCCATCAAGGGTTTTGGTCCTCGCCCTGGGACACCTCGAGGAGCGGTTCCGGGGGGTGCTTGATCTTTGTATCGCCTCGGGCCGCTTCCCCAGGCGGTGGAAGGCAGGCAGGCTCTGCCTGTTAAGGAAGGAGAGCCGCCCTGCCGATTCCCCGTCTGGGTATCGGCCGGTGGTGTTGCTTGATGAGGCGGGAAAGTTCCTGGAAAAAATCCTGGCTTCCCGCATCATCGAGCACCTAGAGGGCCGGGGGCCGGACTTGACTAATAACCAGTTCGGCTTCCGCACCGGTCGGTCCACTATGGACGCAGTGGCCCTCCTCAAGAGGTGGACTGTGGAGGCCACGGCTCGTGGGGAGGCGGTGGTTGCGGTATCGTTAGATATCCGCAATGCCTTCAACAGCCTGCCTCACGAGTGCATTAGGGAGGCACTCCGATTTCACAGAGTGCCTCCGTACCTCCGCGCTCTCGTGGAGGATTACCTGCAAGGCAGAACAATTCTCTACGAGGGGCCGGATGGACGCGTCCATGCGTGGGCAATGGCGGCAGGTGTGCCCCAGGGTTCCGTACTAGGTCCTCTACTATGGAACCTGGGGTACAACTGGGTCCTGCGAGGCGACCTCCTTCCACGAATGGAGGTCGTCTGCTTCGCTGACGACACGCTTGTCGCGGCGACAGCAAAAACGGGGGAGGAGGCGGCCCACCTTGCATCGGTCGGCACTTCACTTGTCGTCCGGCGCATCCGCCTCCTGGGCCTGGACGTGGCTCTCGATAAAACGAGAGCCATGATGTTCCACGCCTCTCGTCGCAGGATCCCACCGGGGCTCCGTGTCCGAGTGGAGGGGGTCCACATACCGGTTGAGGCACACCTCAAGTACCTCGGCCTGGTTTTGGACCCCCGATGGAGCTTCGAGGAGCACTTTAAGCTCCTCACTCCACGGCTATGTGCCGCCGCAGCTGCACTCGGACGAGTCCTCCCCAATGTGGGAGGGCCAGGATCGGCGTGTCGTCGACTGTATCACGGGGTGATACGGTCGATGGCACTCTATGGAGCCCCGGTATGGGCGGAGTGCCTCTCCCCCGAACGGTGGCCCTCTTGCGACGTCCGCAGAGGGTCATAGCAACCCGGGCCGTGCGAGCTTATCGCACGGTCAGCCACGGCGCGGCCTGCGTTCTTGCGGGCCAAACGCCGTGGGATGTCGATGCACGCGTCCATGCGGAGGTGTATCGACATCGGGTTGCCGTTAGAGAACGGGGGGGACGACCAACTCCTGAGGAAGTGGAGTGGGTTCGTACCCAGGCGCAGAGGGAGGCTCTGCGTCGATGGGGCGAGGCACTCGCCTTCCCAGCTGCCGGCCACCGGACTATAGAAGCGATACGTCCGGTGTTGGAGGAGTGGGTAGGGCGCCGGCAGGGCGGTCTCTCGTTCCGCGTGGTGCAGGTACTGACCGGACATGGTTGTTTTGGTCACTACCTGCACCGAGTCGCGCGTCGGGAGGAAACGCCGCAGTGTCATCACTGCGACGCTCCTGACGACACTGCCGAGCACACCCTGTTGGTGTGCTCGGCCTGGCGACGCCAGCGCAGTGAACTCAACGCTGCGCTGGGAGGCGGAGACCTCTCGCTGCCGAGCATGGTCGTGGCCATGCTCCGCGGCGAGGCGGAATGGGGGGCTGTCGCCTCCTTCTGCGAGGACGTCATCTCGCAGAAGGAGGCCGCGGAGAGGGAGCGGGAGAATGATCCTCAAGCCGCTCCCATCCGCCGTAGACGGACAGGCAGGCGAAGGTAGGCATTCGCTCAAGCGATGCCCGTCTAATGACCCTGCCGTGGAGGCCTGTGTGCACGGTTGGCCCCGTGCACGCCGCCGTAAGGCCCTCCGTCTGGGGATTGCCCTGGTGTTCTCGGGCAATCCCCCCTTGGCGATAGCCCGACCGGTTGGTCGGGCTTGCCTGGGCGCGTGGGTAGTGGAGTCGCATTGTGGACCTTACCTAACGCGCCCCTAAGGGCAGGGAGAACACCGGGGGGTTTTAGTGGGTAGGCCTGGCACGCTGCCGGGAGAGCCCCACACACGCTCGCCGTCTAGCCAACGGCGGGTACGGTGCGGTTACGCATTTCCCCCGAGAAAAAAAAAAAAAAAAAAAAAGGGTTGTAGAATCCTGAATCTAGAGCGGAAATACAATAGACGCAGATTTAGTCGGGTAAACAACACCAGCGGACCTAAAAAGGCCACATCGCAGAATCATAATACGAATCATAATATGATTCATATTATGATTGGAGTGCAATTCATCAAAAGCGATTGTTCTATTTGACAGCTTTGTTTCGAAAAATGGTCTACAAATCAGGCAATGCTAGTGTCAATTGGGACCATTTTTACGAATATTCATACAGAGTTGTCAAATAGAATTTGCTTGTGATGAGTTGCACTAAATTCATAATATGAATCATAATATGATTCGTATTATGATTCTGCGATACGGCCTTTTTAGGTCCGCGGTAGACTAGCCACTAGCATACCGGGGTGCTATGGCATCCACAAGCAAGTGGTTGTCAACATATCGATTTGGTATTGTAACAGATTACCCCTACCAATAATTGTCAAGTAATAATAGTGGTGAAGGTGACGATGTAGATCGTCGATGGCGCTGTGGATTCGGCACTGGCCTTCTTATCTTAAGGTCGGGGGTTCGACCCTACCTGCCATGTACGTGTGCCTCAAGGGGAATTCACTTATACGTAAAACGTCATATTATTTCAAAAGAAAGCCCCCGAATAAAACTAAGGGACGATTTCTAGTTTAAAGTATCGATAATTACTTGTCACTATCTTCAGGCAAAAGGCCAAGGGACGAGTTTTTGGAAGTTTTTGAGACTCGGTGTGTACAGCCAGAAACACGTAAGACTATTATATATACATTTGCATTACCAAAGCCATAGCTGTTACAAGCGCAATAGGGGCGGTCTCAAGGTCTACATGTTGGCGTATTGCTGTGTGTACAGCCGGCTTCAAAAGTAGATGTCACACCTACTATTAACAATGCAATATAGGTGTAACAATACTAAATAAAAGGAATAGTAGGCGTGACATGGTACTAAATCTGCTAAAATTGCTTATTTACTTTTGAAGCCTGTACATAGTTGGAGATACAAATGAACACACGGGCAACTTTTTATCTCGAAATTCTCACGAGACCGGTGCCATAAAAAAATTCACAATGCAAGTGAAACTTTTTTCAGAACGTGGGCATTTGACTGAAATTTTCCATATAGGGTAAGTATTAATTCTTCTGAAAAGAAAATTATAAAAAAACACGCTTAAAAATTTAAAAATAAAAAAGAACAAAATAATAATAAAATAAAAAACAAATTTATGAATAAAAATAATGCTCTACAGCAGGAACGAACCACTGGCATACAGATTTAAAGTTGAACTAACGTAAGTAGGTATAGACCAATCCTGACGTACGACGACTAAAGTTTAATCGTTAGGATCTATAAATTAATAGTATTTAGATGTACTGCTGATGTTTGTATTAAACTTTGTTCACTTCATTTATAACTAACCCATATACAGTTCGCTACAGGTCTATTTGGCAATTAAATCTAGATTTTAAATACACATGTGTATTCAAAATCTGCAGCTACAAGCAATTACGTAAGGGACATCGAAATCTATAAGCACGGTCGAGTTGAACTCAACTATAATAAATAAAAATAAAATAAAATGTGTTTTATTTCAGTAAATCTTTTACAAATAAGTTGCCGGGGCTTCCCAGAAAGTAATCAGAAGATATTTGTGTTGGGTAAGCCTCAAATACTATAATATACAACACCGTGTGCAAAATACTACATTACAATTGTATTGATTGATTCTTATTTTACAAAATTAAATGAATTCTCCACATAAATATGCATAAGAATGGGCGATAGATTTGTTGGATTTGTGGCTGTATAGATGGATTTGTTGGATATCTGATAAAATTCCATGTACTTTAATGCCTTATAGTACGTAACCATTGATTTATTTGGTAGTAAATCAATGTACGTACGTACTACAAAAAAAACGACATCAAATAAAACTATCAGAAATTCAAAAATAGTATTACATTTTTATTTTGAATTCGGTACGGAGTAAATATACTTTAAGTATGTTTCTGAAAAAAACTAAAGTTGTTTTATTTGCGTTTAAAAATATGTAAATAAATGAATAAAATAAGCTTTGCCTAATTGGTAGATTGCCAACATTAATTAATAAAAGCTTTGATATGAGTTTCAAGTATGAGTTGAAAAAAGTAAAATTCAAGTATTTATTAGAATATTAAATTTCGTGATTTTTCCTGTCAATACATACAGAAGTAAAAACAAACATGTTATCTATACTATATAAAGCTCGATTATGGCGCCATGCTCTTACTGTAACCTAGCAGCGCCGAAATCAAAATAGCCATTGCCATCAAACAAAAAAAAACAATTCTACTTTCATTGTCATCTTGTAGGTTACTTATCATTATTTTGGAAAAATATCAAAATTCAAAAATGATTCTTAATTTGCCGACAATTATTCTTATTATGGTGAATATTATTGAGATGATAACAATATTACTTATTATATTACCCGTGACAAACATAGTCAAGCTTTCAAATTTTATCAAAGGTTTTTCTTTAAAGTTAAAGCAGACACCCTTGATTCTTTTATTGCTATCAATGTGTAGTTTATTTGTAATATTTTATGGATTAATCATACCAATGAAATTTTTAAGTAATTCTACTGGTTCGAGATATGTTGAAAAATTTACAAATCCCAAAGAGAAATTACAACGCAGGATCGACATAACGAATGCATGTAGAAATTACTTTCTGGGAGGTTTATCGCTGTTTTATATGGTCATCTTGCATAGAATAATAGAATATTTGCATTTTTCTGCTAAACTATATGATTTTGCAGATGTCATGAAAAGGTGTGGCCTTGTGCATAAAGCATTTACTACTAAAACACAAACAGAGCTTAAACCTATATTTGAGGTAGGTGATAATATTGTGTATGAAGAAACTGGCTCCGTTTACAAGTCAAAGTTAAGTGAACTTAGTGAGACTGAACTCAGGAAAATAATAACATTCATTGAAGAAGAATTGACACAACTCTTTGACAAAAATAAGCAAAATCTGGATGTTGATATTGTACAAATATCTCCAATAGATTGAAGCCATAATATTAAAGACGTTTAAGCAGTTCAAACAAGAGGTGACGATGCTAAAAATGATAATAAAATAAATCGTAAAATGTTGAATGTATTTAGTGTGATTGTGGGCTTTGTGCTATTTATTGAATTACTTATAATAGTAGCTTTGCTCAAACCTTTAAAAGAACCCTATTACATTCGTGATTTTTGGTGCTCCATTCAAGAAAGTAGTACATTGCATTCTTCATTTTTACTAGGAATCATGATGTTTGCTCTATTTTTAAATACTTTCATGGATGTGTCATTGGAGGCGAAATACAACAAAGAAATTTTGGCAGAAGTAAATGACCAAAACCTTGTACTTGAATTCTACATCAGTAAGATGTCAATGAGCTTTTTTTGTTTCTTTTTAGCACTTTTCTTTTATGTTCTGATCGAAAGAATAATACAATTTTTAAACATGATTGCGAGACTTATCGAAATTGAGTATATGTGCAGGAACGCAATATTGAGAAAAGAAAATGCAATTCAATATTTTCGAGAAATATTAGCATCTAGATACAATGATAGGTCTTAATAAGCATTTGTATCCCTTATAATATTGAACATATTATCACTTAATTAAATTTTATTGAAGTAATCATTAAATATCTTTTGAGTTATGAACACGGTTTATTTTTTTATTTATGGAATAAATATTTTATTATTATAAAATGGTTAACGAAAGTTGAAAGTTGACTACAGAGTTTTTGCGAAGTAGTTATTATTTAAAAAGTGAATAACAAACCTTCACACACCAACGTAGACAGGGAATATATCGACGATCCGTCTTTTGATATGACAGTTTTTGACAACCTCAAACTCTCAATTTATATACACATAGCATTTCGTGAATATACAACATTGATAAAAAATTCCCAGAGTGATTCAACTGTAAAATGATCTCATATTAAATGAATTTTAACAAGAGTTCAACCTATAAAAGTCCAATCATGCTGCCTTCGAACAACACACCAAAAAGGAAGTAAAAAAACGTGACTGACAAACTGAGCGCCTGTCAACGCTCTGTCGCTAAATTGTCAGTTGATCGATAGAAATGTAGCCAATAATGAAAAAAGCTCTCCGAAGCAAACCGAGTTAAGGAAAATGCCATAAAAAGTGTCGAAATATTTGCCGAACACGTCAAGGTAAAGAAATGGACGGAAGCTGCATATTTTTATCTTTTCTACTGCTGTTACAAATGGCTGCGATCCTGGTAATGCTGAACCCTGTGTACGACGTAAGAATCATGTCTCAGTATCTTAACATAGCTACAAAGGAACATAGAACGTTATATTTCAGTCTCACCATGGTGTACCTAGCGTCCATTCTTTATCTGGGCATGTATACACCTTTACATAATCTTCACGAATTAATTTTCTCAACGCTCCTAAAGGAACACGAAAAGCTGATTTTGATGAGCAGAATCGAGAAGAACTACACTGTTGCTGGATTTTCAATTTTCTTGCTCATAGTAATGTATGGTCTGAAGGGATTGTTGGTTTATTCTGCAAGTTTGTTGGAATTAACGGATCAGGACAGCGATACGCCAATGATAAGGTCGAATGCGATGATGAAAAAGAAAGTTTTGGGACGGTCAGAGAATATATTACCAAATCTTCTGCGTGTAAAAAGATCGATATCGTACGAAGCAATCCTATTTTCAAACGAACTCCGAGAGCAGTTGAAGGCAGTTATTCAGGACCTTGAATTTCCTTATAATAAATGCACGCTGTCCAATATTCTGGAAACTGCTACTGTAAATATTTAAAGAGCTTTCTTTTGAAGAAATAAAAATGTAACGAATTCATATTTTATTTCTTTTGATGTGTAGATTGCTGTTGACATAGAGTGTGGTAACTTTTTTAACATAAAACTGTATCAAACGATTTCGAAAATTTGAATCTGTTCTATGATACATAGTACATATTTGCAACTGTAGGCTTTTCTCTTTTAAAATGATAGTGACATTGGTATATTACGATAGTTATATTATACCAACTCGTACATGTACAGACGGCTTCAAAAGTAGATAAACATTTTAGTATCATGTCATACCAACTATTAACAATGCAATATAGGTGTAACCATACTAAATAAAAGGAATAGTTGGTGTGACATGGTACTAAATCTGCTAATAATACTTATCAACTTTTGCAGCCGGCTGCCAGCTGTAACCACATAAGGCCACGTTGAATGCTTATTTGATTTTCAATTCAATAATTTTTTCATGTCATTTTAGACAATAAGCATATACCGGGTGATCAATCTAAATAGGTCAGTAGGGAGAAGTCAGAAACCATGAGAGATAGCGAAATCTGTTCTTAGGAACCATGGCGTCGATTATAGATTTGAATCTATAATACACATTCATTATTATTAAACATATTTATTGACACCTTTATTAATTTTCTATCAATCAAATCCCAGCACTACTATGGTGGTATGGTTGAGTCCCACCCTATCCCCAGGGTTGTGGGTCCGGAGTGGAAAGTAGCAGGCGTTTCGTGGCGGCGGCGGCGACTACAACTAATTTCCTTGCAAAGATACTGATACAATTAGGTTGAGTTTCGCATTATAATGAAAGTATGAAAACTGATGTCCGTGCAGTGACAGATTTACTGTACGGTCGGCCTCAGAAGTAGATGGATATTTTAGTACCATGTCACACCAACTATTCCTTTTATTTAGTATGGTTACACATATATCGCATTGTTAATTGTTGGTGTGAACTGGTACTAAAATGCTTATCTATTTTTGAAGCCGACTGTACACGAGTAAACGATTTCTTTCTTCCCGTGGATGTCGTGGGAGCCGACAAAGGGAGTTTATTGCAATTACACCTCTACCAAGAAATGGAGAAGTCGAAAGAAAACTCAACACTAACCCATCTGGCCAGCGTGGTAGTAGACTAGTAGAGTAATTCCTTCTCATCTGAAGAGAGACACGTGCCCAGAGTGGAATATATGAGTTTATGTGATCCCTGGAAACCCACTTATTTTTTGTCAGTCTTTACTCTAAATGTTATGTGATAAGAAAGTTCTTAGTGCAACATACAAGACATTTTGAAGCGCGCGGTTGCTACTCTTCCCCGCCTTCTCTTAGACTGATTTGGCGAACAGTCCGGGACTGTCCGGAGCGTGTTTACGCTCGAGGAAGAGCGAGTGAGATAGTTTTGATTTACTGTCAATGTTATTTTGATACGTGTGCGCGCCATTACGGAGTGTAAATTGTTACCGCGAAGCCCGCCCTTTTTTGTGTTTTGTGCCGGGTTATTGTGTGTATGTAAGATCACTGTCTGGGGTTAACTTGGTGGCCTGATAGGGCTTGTGTATTTTTGTTTGTTCCTACGGTTACTGGTTATTGACAGCAGCCCTTCAGCAAACGCGACCTCCTTCGAGCTAGCTCAGGGGGTCCACCGCGGCTACATAGTGCTGATCCACCGACATTTGGTATGTAAAATTTATGTAGATTTGAGATTCAGTATAGGTTGCATTCAGTAATTTAATCGGTGAAACGCCGAATGTCTGCGTCGACTTTGGGCGCAGACATCTTTTGGTAGCAGAGCGTGGTTAGATGAAGATCAATCCCTATCGAATGAGAAAAAGCTCAGCTCTTAAGCTTAGCGAAAAAATATCGGGAGGTGTACCCTTTGCAGTGTTTCTCGTTGTACATTTTCTGGAAGCGAACGCGACTCCGCCACTTTGAATCGTAGACAAGCAGATTCCGGTCCGTAATTACATGCTCGCGTGTATTTTTTTTTCGTCGACATTCCCAAATACAAGGGGAATTGTTTTTGTAGCGCTGAGAACTATCGCCTCAGAAACGCTGCCAAGTATTTCGGGGTTCTCGCGAATTATGTAAGGGCGAGGCGTGTGGAATATTCGAAAAGACAGGGTCGTAAAATAAAATGCCCGTACAAAAGCAAAAGGAAGAAAAATACCAAACAGGAATGCGTGGAGCGCGGGGGAGCGTATACATTAGAACGAAATGGTTTCTGTGTGCTTTTTGGAAAGTACACACGGAGGAGGAAACAATATAGGCGCCCGCTTGAACAAGGTTTTGTATATCCAATGCTTTAACTCCGTCATTTCTAGTTTCGTAGGTACCTCAAAAGGATAAAACGGAACCCTTGTAGGAGCATTTCGTTGTCCGTGTGCCCGTCTGTGAGTGTGTCCATCTGTCTGTCAAGACCATTTGTCTCAGGAGCGCGTAAAAATATCAAACAGAAATTTATATCAAATACTCGGGTCTATGGTCTCTTGCAGCTGTGAACAAATCAAAGTTGTAAGTCAACCCGATCAAAAGGTATGACCATTCTAGTTTCTAGTTGTATTATAGTACAGTCCGTTTTTTTCATACAAACGTAGTCCCCTGTTTCCTTCTTAGATAATGGCACCAGTTGCTCTATTTTTCCTATTAAATTAATGGCCACTATAAGCATGTTCCTATGTTTACCTTTTTTTATCAAGTTAATTATTAAAAGAGCTTTTAAACCTTCAAAAACTTAAAAAATCGACCTAAGTTTCTGCTGTATTCAAACGTCCAGCAAACAAATTGAACATGATTCTATGAAAAAGCAAAACATAGAAACACGGAAAAAGCCTAGCTTTAATTTTTAACGCAAAAAATAATTAAATCGGTCAAGTTTTTGCGGAGAAAACAGGGGACTACGAAACGTACATTTTGTGTACTTTTCATAGGTGTTTTCGGTCCCAGCTGCAGTTGTCCCTATCGCGCTCAGTTCAGTTGTTCGGACACACAGCGCGACAGCAATACGTTTTACAAATACCTATTTTTGAATTCTCTCGACCTTGGTGTTTTCTCTTAAGCCCCTCGTTTTTGAAAACATGCAGAAAATGTTTTAGCAGAAACAGGGTACAGAAAATCCTTGATTTTTGTTAATAAGTATGATCTCCGCGTAACAGCTCTAACCTAGTGTGATGATCATAGTAAATTCACTATGTACTATATTTATTGGAAAATTATATTATTCTTAAAACGCACGTTTTCCATTCTCATCCACTTTTAGACTATGTGGACCATTTCTCGCAGTCACCAATTATTTTAGATATGCGTAATTAACTTTTATTTTGACTTTTCATTAACATTTCAGCTTTAATTCGTTACAACAAAAAGGAATGGAATTCACTTTGCAATAACAAAACGCTTCATGGGGAAACGCCAACGTCGAGAGAATTATAAAATTGGTATTTGTAAGATGTCTTGCTGTCGCGCTGTGTGTCCGAACAACTGAACTGAGCGCGATAGGGACAACTGCAGGTCGGACCGAAAATGCCTATGAAAAGTACAGAAAATATACGTTTCGTAGTCCCCTGTTTTGTCCGCGAAAAATTGACCGATTTAATTACTTTTAGCGTTAAAAATTTTTTTGATAGTTCACGTCCATAAAGTTTTGTATTTTTTACCTATGGAAATGTTCCACAGTAATTGGATTTTTCATGGACGGGCACCGCCCACTCGGCTCAGTGATGTGCTTAACGATTTTTTCATAATGTCCATAGACTATTCATAATCGATTATGATAAATTATATATTACGATAAATTGTACCTTATTTTATTAATACCTTATACATTATTGTTATTATTGTTATATTGACTGTTTAAAAGAGGAGATAAAAAAAATAGACCTTCCGAGTTTCTTGCCTGTTCTTCTCAAGAAGGCACTCCCAATTTCCGAACAGGAGGTACATTCACCCATTTTTTTTTTCAAAGTCGTAGTTTATTTTTTTTGTATTAGTAGCTTAAATGATTTAATTTTGTAAAATTTATTTTACTTTAATGTCTTTTTTTATTTTGTTTAATGTTATATTCTTTATTATTTGACGTCAATAAGTGCCTGTAAAGGTCTATGTTGAATAAAAAATTTTGACTTTAACTTTGATAATAACATGAAAAAATACGATTATGGAAAATTTTACTTGTTTAAAAAAGTATTTAAAAAAGTATTCATAATGTGGCAATAACAAGAAAAATGTTATTGCCACATTATGAATACTTTGGAGCAGGTCTATTCATTTTCCTGGTCAGGTATACAATACATATTCAAATCGATTAAATACTCATACAAACTACATTCGATTTATCGTGAGAATCGAGTACAGAGTCGTATGGTTACATGACTAGTTACGTCATGAAGTCAAATGTCAAAACGGGCCTCTTATTTTGTGTTGACTGTAGTACCATTATCCAGGAAGGAAACAGGGGACTACGTTTGCATGAAATAACGAACTGTACGATTTCCTCTTATGGTACCTATTCAATTTGGCGATTCGTATTTTGACAATTGACATCCATTGTCATATTGACGTTTGGACTTTGGAGCTGGAATCGTGAACGAATCGATTTAAATATTATAACTAAATTCCTTTGCGATTTCACGAGGGATTTCAAGCCTATAGACATTATATATGTATACATAATTACTCTTTCTTGACTTAGACTTGACTTAGAATAATGAAATTTGGCAAAATGCTAGGTCTTATAGCACA
This sequence comes from Schoenobius gigantellus, assembly GCA_963935595.1. Taxonomy (NCBI): domain Eukaryota; kingdom Metazoa; phylum Arthropoda; class Insecta; order Lepidoptera; family Crambidae; genus Schoenobius; species Schoenobius gigantellus. The sequence continues at coordinate 6,240,932 of OZ012554.1, read as the reverse complement.
TATTAAACAAAAAATCTGAATTGTAATATTATGTAGAAAGTTAGGAACGTTTTAAAAAATCTAACAGAATGTTTTTTAATTCTCATAATATGAAAAGTGAGTGAGAGAATGAGACAGAAGACTGTGAGAGATCCATGGTCTTATGGAGAGATCTCAGAAGAATAACTAAAGCATAGAAACCTAGCAAAAATAGCTACTGAACTTAATATATTTGACTCACTTTGACATTAGGCGCTGCTAATAGAAGTTAGACAGAGACACGTATATGCAAGATGTTTCGAAATTTTGTAGGTCGTCACTAATTCTCGCTTGTCAGTTCTTCTCCCAGTGATGTCGTGCTCATCACTCACCTAGTTTCAACGTCGATAATTATATTATGTAGGTATTTAATAGATCCCTAATACTAAAATGTCTTTATTACGAGAAATATAACGTAAATAATTAAGGGTAGATTTTCTTATGTAACTTATCCAGCTAATAGCTGCTGTGTCTCTTTGGTATGGCCCAGCTGGCCGTTCATGAGACTAAAAGCAGGAAGTGCGAGTCGGACTCGCCCACCGAGGGTCCCGTATAAAATTGTAGGTTATACTTTAAATAGAGACTAAATTTTTTATGATTTAATTACAAATGTGGAGTTTGAGATTTTCCCTGACTTGTAGTGTAAGACTATATAACTTCACAAATTTCATAGTTCTAGCTAGATCAACGAAAAATACCCTATACATTTTGATGCCCGTGAGAATGTCGAAATATAGGTTTTTGGCGACATAAACGGCCGTACCTTTTTTTGTTAACTTAGAAGTTTGATTTTTTCACATCTTCAAGGGACTATAGAACTTGTTAGTGTAGAACTGAGTAATTATATGGTTTTAATTTCAACTCGATACCTTCACGCGTTTCCAAGATAGTCTTGACAGACAAACGGACAATAAAGTGATCCTATAATGGTTCAGTGTTTCTTTTGAGGTACGGTACCCTAAAATTTGGACTATTTAAGTGACGGGTATTTCCCGTTATCTAAAATGTTGGAATTTTTCTATTGCAGAGATTCACAAATTCTATGAAAAGGAAATCGAAGACACTGCTTTTATTTCATCGCTTAGATTTAATTCATTTTTTATCGCATCGCTTAGAGGTACTTGAGGTTAATCTCATATTTAATTTACTTACCCGAAAATTTAACCCTCATGGATTTTGAACCTTGGATAAATTCGTGAATGCTAAAACTACTATTTGTACATATGCTTGGAAATTAAACTAAAAACATTAACATTTGACCATAATTTATTGTTAAGACATTTTTCGATAGATTTCTTACGCTTGATGTGCGGCCAGGCTTAGAATGTAAATTTTCCGAAGGTGGTTTTGATATTTTACCTTTTTGACTCTTTCAAGTTCTTTTCTTGATCTAATATTTTAATTCTTAGAAAAAAATCATCTGAACTGGTTGTTCTTGGCATCCGTGTCAAGGATTCCTTAAAGAAATAGTTAAGAAATTAAATACGTTTTTATTTTCATAAATAATATTTTAGTTTAAAGATTTCCTTTCATTAAATAACTTGACTTACGTCATGACGTCTCCATTTCATAGTTTTACTACTAAGTACATACAAAATTAATCTGATGGAAAATATCTGGAGCAAATTTGACTATGCTTTCTTGGACTCCAATTTCGTCTGACAATACACTTTATCCATATGTTTTTTATACATTGTCTTTAGGAAATCTGTAAAATAAAAATATCGACAAAATTTTACAACACTACGCATGATCAAGAAAACCTCAAAGTAATTTTCTAAAAATCGCTAAAACATAAAAGTGAAGTTAATATTACGTATTGTTTTTCTACAAAATGATTCAGCGATATTTCATATGTATATAAGTGTACTTATTAGCTCACATTCAAGTAACAATATGAGAAACATGCAAATTTAAGGTCAATAAATTTTGATTATTTTCCTTTCACGACGAATGAGACTTGCAGCCCCAAACTACACAAGACATTGTGTTACGAAGTGCACAAACACACACTATTTGTAAATACCTAAAGAATTCTTGCTTTCTAATCACTTAAATATTAATAAAATATCATCAAAATATTACTAGCCACGGGACGCACGAACAAATATTATACGAACAATTCAAATAGTTCAAACTCGGATGGTCTATCTTCGATACAAGGTACTATAGAATTTTCCGTGTGCAGTTTCCAGTCTACCATCGGACGCGTCCCCGGGTTGCGGATAGGGGAACGCCCCCCAGATATGGGGGGTACCGGCTTGCCGGCGCGGACAAAAACTGGTGTGTGGCTGCCTGCCCTTTTCAGGGCGGGCATTGCACGGTCACACAAACCCGTAGCCCGACACTGAGTGGGGTCGGGGGCCTTCGGGCTGCGAGGAAGAAAACCTCTATAAAAAATTACCCCCGTGGGCGACATCCCCTCCTTCTTGGTTTAAGAAGGGGTGTGACTGTCACCGGTGGACCCGCTTGCGGGTCGGGGGATGGCCGGGTGTTAGTTGGCGGGCCACTCTTCTGTGGCTACCCCATTGGCCGCTTTGCGGCGGGAGTGGCGTTTCGTCGCCACGGCGCTTTGCGCCTTTGGAGCTTCGGCTCGTTGGCGCGGCGAGGACCCCTGTGTGACAGGACCTCGTCGGGCAACCCTTTACCCCGCATTGAGCGGACCCGGGGGTCCGGCGCACTGAGCGTCGGGCCGCGTGGAAGAAAACCACATCAAAAATTACCCCAACCCCAAGGTGGTGTCGTCCGTGCCGAGGGGGTGAGTGGCTGGTGGGAGACCAGTCTCAAGCGGGCAGGGGAGTGCATCCCTAAATGCCGTAAATTAAAATGGAACTTGGCAAAAATACAAAACGTCCCCAGGGGGTATCAGTCCCCCCCGTAGGACCGCGCGAGGCGGCTGCGGGCAGCCAGGAGTATCTGGGGCTGGCTCACCCAAGTTCCACCTTCTCTTTATGCGAACCCGTTCAGAGCGGGCCGTCGCCGGTATCCGGGCCGGTTGGCGGTAATGCGACCGAGGCGTTAGTGGGCGAATTTCAACCTCCGGCGGCGGTTCCCGGGCCGTCGGAGTGTAAAAATGCTTCCGGACGAAGAAGTGAGAGGTTGGCGCGTAAAGCGCATGTAGACGGTGAGGGCAGGACCGAAGCGAAGTCTCGCAACAGGTCGCGCAGCGGTTCACGCAGCAGCTCGCGCAGCAGTTTGCGCAGCGAGTCTTGCAGCGGACTGCGCAGCGACACGCCAGCACGCAGCGGCCCTGTGGTTGATGGAAGTAGTGTGTGCAGTGCTTCTTCTACGAAGCCTGCAGAACTCAAGACTGGCAAAGAGCCAGTAATGCTCGTTGTCCCTTGTGCGGGTACTAAAACGGCCTCAGCAATGCTGCCTACTGAGGACGATAGGCAGCTGGATGAGTCAACATCAATCTCATCAGCTGAGTCAGTAATCTCGGTTGCTGACTCAGCGAGAACTGAGGGTCGTTCGGACAGCTCTATGTCCCAGGACCGCACAAAGCGGAAAAGGAAGAAGAGGAAGTCCCGAAGCTCGGGCTCTGATGTGTCTGATGAGTATCCAGCTCCCAAGACCAAAGCAATCCCTGATGTAGGGCGAGGGCGCAGACGTGGACGCCCCCCGACAACAGGAGAATACGTCGGTCTGGCTAAAGCCAAACGGGAGCTGGCTGCTGCAGAGAGAGAGCAACAACAGCTGCTCCTCGATAGAGAAGTGGCGGAGATGGAGAAGAAGGCGTATGCTACGCGTGCCAACTTCTTTGCCAGCCGCACTACAAGCGAGCCTAACCTAACGGTAGACACAAATGCCACGACCGCTCTCGATATTGAGAGAGTCGTACAGACGGACTGCCAAGTCATCCGAGAGGTGGCAAAGAAATCCTCCCACCTCAGTGGCAGTTATCAGAAGGCCCTAAAGAGAGCGGCCGAGTCCATCCAGGACTCCTTTGGGGAGATGGCGAGGAAGACCATCTCCGAGGACACTCGCGCTCTCAAAGCGGAGAATGAGAGCCTTAAAAAGCAGCTGGCAGAGCTCCACAAATGTGTGTCTGAGCTCACCGCTGAAGTTAAGGCTCTCAAAAAGACGAACAGCAGAAGGTCCCCACCTCCCGTACTTGAGACTGCCGTTAGCTTGCCTCTGCCGGAGATGGAAGTTGACATACTTCCTCAAGCCTCCCGAGCACGAAATGCCACCATTCCTAGTCAGGTTGAGCCTCGACAAGCGCCTGCGGAGTCCCTTGCAGAGACGCAAGTAATGGAGGCCAGCCTAAAGCGGTGGCTGGGCAATGTTTTAAATGCCCGTTTCGAGGGTATCGAGGAACGCCTCCTCCCTGCGAAGAGGCTGAGACCTCCCCTCATGGCGGATAAAAAGCTAGCCGCCGTCGCTGGAGATCCGTCTTCACCGGCTACCAGCGCCAATGCGAAGACTGGGCTTGCAAAGCAGCCAACGAAGAAGGCCAAAGAGCCGAGGTCGAAGACCTCGAACAAGGCCCCTACTCCCACTGTGGTCCCAACGGACTCCCGGAACAAACCAGCAGCACCAGCCTTGGTGCAGCAGGAAGCTCTGGTTGAGACAGAGTGGACCACAGTGAAGAGGAAGAGGGGAAAAAGAGGCAGAAAGTCCAAGACGACTGTCCCTACAGAGGCAGCTCCAGCGGACAAACCTGGCTATGCTTCGGCTGTTAAGTCGAAGCCTGCGGAACAACCGGTGTGGAAGGAATCCGCACCCAAAAAGCCGAAGACGAGTAAGCCGAAACTGACCCCCCCAAAAACCGCGGCAATAATAATTACACTGGATCCAACGGCCGCGGATAGAGGGGTCACATATGGCGAAGTGCTCAGTCGTGCACGAAAGCAGATCCCGTTGGAGCAACTCGACCTCGGCAAAATAACCTGCCGCCAGACGGCTGCCGGCGCTCGAATGATCGAGGTCCTGGGCAGCGAAGGTGGTGAGAAGGCTGACCTCCTTGCGCAGAAGCTCAAGGAGGTCCTATCTGACGTCGCCAAAGTCGTCCGTCCGATGAAATGCGCGGATCTGCGCATTACTGGACTGGACGACTCAGTGGATCCGGAGGAGGTCGCCCTTGCAATTGCCAAAAAAGGCAATTGCACACAAGATCTTGTCAAAGTCGGCGACATTCGCGACGGACCTGGCGGTTTGGGGGCTGCCACGATTCAGTGCCCAGTTGCTGCTGCCAGAGCCGTGATCGAGGCAGGCCGACTCCTCATTGGTTGGAGTTCGGTCTCCGTGAAGCTGTTGGAGCCCCGCCCCTTACGATGCTACCGCTGCATGGGGACGGGGCACACTCGCCAGTCTTGCCCCTCTTCCGTAGATAGGGGAAGATTGTGCTTCAGGTGCAGCAAAGCTGGGCACAGGGCCTCCGAATGCAGCGCGGAGCCCCATTGCGCAGTTTGCGCGGCAGCCCGCATTCCATCTGGGCATATCATGGGTAGGCGCAAATGCCGCCCTCCCCAAACAAAGGGGAAACTGCCCACAAAGCCGCTGCCCTGCAATGAAGGCACGCCCGCACCTGATGGGCAAGAGGGAGTTGTGATGGAAACCTAATGGATCCAGGTTCCCATCACAACTTCCTACTCACGAATTTGAACCACTCTGCCAGAGCTCAAGATCTGCTGCAGCAGGTTCTGGCAGAGTGGTCAATAGATATTGCGGTCGCGACCGAACCATATTTCGTTCCCAACCAACCTAATTGGGTGGGCGATGACGCCGGTTTGGTTGCTATTGTGGTTCGAAGATCTCCGGGTTTCGTGCCTCCCTCTGTTCTGGAGCGGGGCCCTGGCTACGCGGTAGCTTCATGGAACGGTCTCGTCATTGTCGGCGCCTATTTCTCACCAAACAGGCCTCTCACAGATTTCGAGGCCTTTCTTGGTACTCTGGGCGCCACAATTAGGCGAGCCGCTCCATCCCAGGTCCTTTTTCTCGGCGACCTAAACGCCAAATCGGTGGTCTGGGGTAACCCTGCCACCAACGTACGCGGGCAAGCTGTCGAGGCATGGGCCGCAGCAGCGGGCCTCTCCCTCTTAAACAGAGGCAGCGAATTCACTTGCGTCCGACAACGGGGCGGGTCGATTGTGGACGTCTCGTTCGCATCGCCCGCCCTAGCTCGCAGAGTAATTAATTGGAGGGTGGTAACCGACGTGGAGAGTCTCTCGGACCATCGTTATATCCGATTCGAGACCTCCACCCGGCAACCACCTCCCTCACGCCGAACCGGCTCCTTTCCACGCTGGACGCTTGGCCGCCTTGACCGGGAACTGGCTGAGGAGGCCGCCATTGTCCAGCGTTGGTGCTCTGCACCTATGAATGGGCCGGATGTTGATGATGCGGCACTCCGCCTCCGAGATGCGTTCACAGAAGTCTGTGACGCATCGATGCCGAGGGCGCGCCCACCGCGCGATCGCCGAGAGGTGTACTGGTGGTCCCAGGACATCGCCGTTCTGAGAACTGAGTGCACCTCGGCCAGAAGGGCGTACACACGCTGCCGCCGTAGGAGGAGAAACGATGCGGCAGCAGAACAACGGCTGTACGAAGAGTACAGGCAGGCGAAGAAGGCTCTGCAGACAGCCATCGCCAAGGCCAAGGAATTGGCCCGCGAAGAAATGCTGCAGGGCCTTGACCAAGATCCGTGGGGGCGACCGTACAAAGCTGCACAAAAGCGTCTAAAGCAGCGTGGTGCGCCCCTCACAGAGTCCATGGACCCTGAACTGTTGGGAAGGGTTATGCTTGCGCTTTTCCCACCGGATGCCGGCCCCACTCCCCCCCGCATGGCGCCACCCCGCACGATATCTTCTGTGCCAGAGCCCGGCCCGCCTATCGGAGAGGACGAATTCACCACCGCGGTGGCCCGTCTCAGGGCCAAGAAAACAGCTCCCGGCCCCGATGGGATTCCAGGCAGAGTGGTGCACTTGGCCATCAGCCAGCTGGGTGACAGAGTTAGGGAACTGCTTGACTCGAGTCTTCGTGTTGGCAGATTCCCTAAAATCTGGAAGGATGGGGCACTTTGCCTGCTACTGAAGCCTGGTCGCCCCGTCGATTCCCCTGCGGCGTATCGCCCGATAGTCTTGCTGGACGAGGTTGCGAAGGTATTTGAGAAGATCTTAGCTTCTCGCCTCGTCCAGCACTTAACCGAGGTTGGCCCCAACATATCGGAGGCACAGTATGGCTTCCGTACCGGTCGGTCAACGATTGACGCGTTGTCCGACCTGCGGAGCCATGTAGCAGAGGCCACACAACGTGGTCATGTGGTATTGGCGGTGTCCTTGGACATCGCCAATGCATTCAATAGTCTCCCGTTCGGCACAATAATGGAGGCCCTGAACCATCATGGGGTCCCGCCGTACCTGTGCCGAATTCTGGGGGATTATTTATGTGGCAGGGATATTCTCTGCTCCAACAGGGGCGGGCGTATTGTGCGCCAGCCTATGTGCCGCGGCGTTCCACAGGGGTCTGTCCTCGGGCCCCTGCTCTGGAACGTGGGGTATGACTGGCTCCTCAGAGGCGCCCTGCCGACGGGGGTGCGCCTCTTCTGCTACGCTGACGATACCCTCGTCGCAGCAAGAGGAGCCAGTCTGAGCGACGCTGTTCGCCTAGCTTCCGTCGCTAGCACACTGGTCGCGGACCGAATTGGCTTGCTGGGCCTTAAGGTTGCTCTGCCTAAGACGGAGGCTTTAGTTTTCTACGGCCCCCGCAGGAAACCCCCCGCAGGGACAGGCATTACGGTGGGTGGTGTGACTGTCCAACTAAAGTCACAAATTAAATATCTGGGACTGACAATCGACGGCGGATGGGGCTTCGACGAACATTTTCGTTCGTTGGAGCCCAAACTGCTAGGTGCTGCTGACGCTCTTGGGCGCCTCCTCCCAAACGTTGGAGGCCCAAGCGCCAGCTGCCGACGTCTTTATGCCGGTGTTGTTCGCAGCATGGCATTGTACGGGGCCCCAGTCTGGGCCGACGCTCTCAGCGCTCGCGCAGTAGCATCGCTGCGAAGAGCGCAGCGCGCCATGGCACTGAGAGCCATCAGAGGATACCGTACGGTGTCACATGCGGCGGCCTGCGCTATCGCCGGCACTCCCCCGTGGGAGCTTGTGGCGCACGTTCTCGCGGCGGCCTATCGCGTGCGGGTCGATGCAAGGGAGGGGGCCCACAGATTGGCTCCAAGAGAGCGGGTTGCTGCCCTGGAAGGGGCACATGCCGAGATGTTCCGCCTATGGCAGGAGAGTCTGGGTGAGCCGGCCTCCGGAACTCTCAGGAGAACCGTTGAGGCATTGCTCCCCGTACTCAGGCCGTGGGCGGAAAGGAAGCACGGGTCGCTCACGTACCATCTGGTGCAGGTAATCAGTGGTCACGGCTGTTTTGGCCGCTACCTGCATCGGATTGGGCGTGAGCCGACCGCTCAATGCCATCACTGTGGCGATGCTGAGGACTCAGCACAGCACACTCTCGAGGAGTGTGCTGCCTTTTCCTCGCAGCGCACCAGTCTGGCTTCGTGTGTTGGCCCCGACCTCTCTCTACCATCTCTCATCTCAAAGATGGTCGAGAGCGTAGAGGCCTGGGATGCAGTAAACTCCTTCTGTGTGGAGGTCATCACACAGAAGGAGGTGGCAGAACGGGCCAGAGAGGAGGACCCAGAGGCAGATCCCTGCCGTCGGAAGAGATTGGGGCGGAGGAGGCGGCAGTTTGCTCGCCTTCTTCCTCCTGACGGTGACCAGCGGGACCCGGGCCTGGGAAGCCCGAGTCCTGCATTGCACAGGTCATCGCCAGTCGTCGATGCTCCTAATGCCCAGGAGCATCGCCGGCCATCCCAGTTTGGGGAGGTGAGAGGGGCTCGCCGTAGGCGAGCTGACGCTGACGAGGTCATGGAAGTGTCCGAAAGGGTTCCCATGGCCTTGTCCGGCAGCGGGGCGTCCCTCCCCGACGTATCTTCTTCGTCAGATGACGGGGAGGATGCGGCGGTGATGGGCGTTCTCGTGCCAAGGCGTTTGTGAGGGGGCATCGTTGGGTTTTAGTCGGTATGACGTGGTTTCTGGCTGGCACTCTGCCCCCAGGGGCCGCGGAGAGTCCGACATAACCCCGCGCCTTCCTGAGCGCGGGGTATGCGTAATGCATTTCCCAACGTAAAAAAAAAAAAAAAAAAAAAAAAGGTACTATAGAATTTAGCCGTGTTATATATTTTTAACCAATTTTAATATTTTTAACCAAAACGACAATTCAATCAATTCATATACTGACCACCTTGTGATATGCCAAAAGACAAATATTACTCATCTCTTACATTTACACAGTTTTGTGCCGTATGTTAGAAAGAGACAAATAGCACACAATTAATTCTTGTTTTAATCTTCCTTCTATGAGATCTTCAATATATTGACAAAACATTGACAGATTGACGTATGGTAGTACGAAGTGCACTGGGTCAGTCAGTTTGTTATAATTAATAACTATTGTGTCATTGTACAATGTAATTTGTGTCTGCAGTACAAAAAATTCTGCTTCGCAGAACTAGCGAAACTTGTTCCTTCAAATTAATTTTATGCAAATAAACAACCCTTTGGATTCTCGTCCGCTGACCTCGTACAAAGTGAAGCCTGATAAAAAAAAAACTTTTTCGCAACTCCGCTACGAAGTTACGTAAGTATTGTTATAGGGTAACGTTGGCAAAGATTCAAAATAGCCACTCTGGCGCCAAAAGCATAATTATGTCAGGTGCTGTGCCATTATTGCGAACCTGAAATTCGTTGTTTGTTAAAATGAAAATAATTAAGATTTTACATTGTGATAATTGTATACCATTGTGACATACAACAGGCAACCTCTTGGCCTCCATCTGAACTAATGGCAAGTAACGATAAAACCGAGGATGGAAGCCAGTTTCACCTGGACTCCTCGACAACAGAGGAACTGGCGATCTCACCTCTAATTGTCGCAACACAGCAATGCTATTAGCGTTACTATGGCGACAAACTTAGGCCAGACGGTGGTAGCCAGCCTAGCGGGCTCAGAAGCCCTCCTACCAGCCAAATAAGGTAGAAAAACTTCTGTCGAGTCAAACCCAGGACCTCCAGATCAATGAGGGTGGTCTCAACCACTAGACTACAAAGCTGTTAGGTGCGGCTTACTAACATATATAAACTATCACAACTAAGTAGAGTTAACAAATCAAAGAGTCGATCAATTTATAAAATGTACTTGGCGAAGAAAAATTTCCGCCGTTTCCTCGTGGTCATACTAATTCTATTAAAAATAAGATAAGTTGTTTGTTAAGTAAAACAGGTTGTAAATATGGATTAACAATTTATGTGATATCATAGAACAATTAAACCATAACAGCCTAAAAATTGATAATAGTACGGAACCCTACATTTCACGCCGCCCGACACGCACTTGTCGGGCTTTGTGAACCACCTATTTATTTTATACATTATGGTATGTCATTACGATTTTGAATTGAAGAGAAAAAAAAATATGCCAGCAAGATTGAAACCAAGCGAAGTTAAGCAAAGTGGTTTTAGTTACAAAGCCGTCATCATCATCATTACAGTCAAGCAACTCCCACTGTTGGACATACTCGTAGGCCTCTCCAAGGGATATCCATACCGATCGGTCCCATGCCTCCCGCATCCAGCGGCTTCTTGCGACCTTCACCAGATCGTCGGTCCACCTCGTTGGCTACCAACACTGCGTCTCCCTCGGAACGCGGCCGCCACTTGAGGGCTTTTTCGCCCCAAAGGCCATCAGTCCTACGAGCGATGTGTCCTGCTCACTGCCACTTTAAATTTGCAATTCAAATTCAAATTCTTTATTAGGTAGTTAAATCAATTCTTTGGCACTTAAAATTTGCAATGCTCGGGGTTTCTCTACGCGATCATATCAGAAATGATATGATCCGTAGAAGAGCTAGAGTTACAGACATATCCCAAAAATTACAAAACCATACAGAAAAAATAATGTGAGTACTCTTACAGCTTAACATGTAGCTGTTTATTAATAAGTCCTACTTATTATTATTTATTTATGTTTCATCCATCGTTCTGCCAAAACCAATGAATCCGATAAAAGATAAGGATCATTGCGATCATCCTGTAATTACTGGACCATTGCATCACAGTGATTATGGCACAAAATTAAATTCCCTGCGTAATATCGATAACAATGGCCGAACACTGTGTGATAGCTCTGAGCCAACTCCGAATCGAAATTGGTGTCATATGGCATAATTACTATCGACATTCTGACATGGGTAGTTTCCTTGTTGTTATACAGGCAATTGGGAAGGAACAGAACACTGTTCTATTAGAATCGAGTACTCCAACTTCGTGCAAGACGTGCGTTCTTATCGCGTGCACATAAGAGCTAATAGAAGTTCACAAATGTTGACGGTTAGTTAGATGTGGTTGGTTTTGGTTAACTAACTGTATTCATACGATTTCATTGTTAATTACAGATCTTCAATTGAGTATCTCCTCATTGTTATTCCTAACACTGCAAATGAATAGTGACGAAGTATAAAAGCTAAAACCTATTTGTCGGTCACTTGGATAATAAAAAAGATATAGGACATATTTTTGCATTGTCGAAATAACTACTAAGACAAAGTAAACTAAAGATGGCGATTGATTCTATAAATAAGTTAATTATGTTCAAATGAAGGCATCATTTCTTATCAATGCAACATCGCAAGTTTTCAATAGCGTAAAGGGATGTGTTATTTTTTTTTATCTATTTGGTCAGGTCAGGTATTAATTTTGGTCACCATATCATTTGACTACAATTTTTTTACATAGAATACAATAGAGTTAAAATGCCATTTTTAAAAACAAATTAAAATTAATTTACTTTAGAGAATTTATTACCAGAAGGAGACTCACTACTAGAGTTGTCTGTACCTATACCTATATGATAGACTGACTACTAGAGTCGTCTGTACCCATACCTATTATAATAGACTCACTCCTAGAGCCGTCTATACCTATACCTATATGATAGACTCACTACTACAGTTGTCTGTACTTATACTTATGTCATAGACTCACTACTAGAATCATCTGTACCCATTACTATGTTATAGACTCACTACTAGAGCTGTCTGTACTCCTACCTATGTCATAGACTCACTACTAGAGTCGTCTGTACCCATTCCTATGTGATAGAGTTTACCCATCTTACCAATTTCTGCCTCCAAGCAGCAGAACTTGCCTTGCTGTGTTCCGGCTTGAAAGTTAAGCAGTTACTGGGTACAGTGAAGCTTGTGGGCGTTGAAGAATTGCAAATCTAATCTCATCTTATGATGCGGGGGCCTTTGTGGGCCCTGCATTTCGGTCCCTATGGATCTTTTGTTCTGCTCCAGATTTCTTTGCAAATCTTATTGGACCCACATGTACTAATAAGTGACTGTAGCCACTTACCATCAGATGAACCGTCTGCTTGGTAACCAACTTGTATAAAAAAATAAAGACACCAAAGGAGGATGCCCACTTTTGTATGGAGACTTGCCCTACTAAAATTTTCCATGAACAGAAACAATTCTAGGCTTATTTTAAACGCTTTTTGTATTTGAATAGAAATCAAGTACCTATTGCTTTTTTAATTGAAGCTGCAGTTACGTAGATATCTATAAAAATTGCTCCTAACCTAACCTATGCGACCTGTACAAGTTGCAAGAAAGACGTCAAACTAGTTATGCGGAACTATCGATCATTAACAATCAATTATAATAACACTATCAATAACCCTATTGATATCCAATATTATCAATAATAAGGAATAAAATGTGTAGGTAACAGAAATCGCAAGCAACGATGCGACATATTTTAGACGCGTTCCACCTAAGTACAGATTTGCAGAATTTTCAACATCATCGCGAGTCATTAGTTTTTGATAGGGTAAATAGTCTATGATTTTTGACCGTCATCAAGCAGCGTATGTTAACCATAATACGCTACATTTAAAAATATTAAATATTTTGAATAAGATTCCCTTTGTGAAAAATAGCGTGGTTAAAAATGTTAACATTAATATTGTATAAAAGAAACGCAAAATATAAATTAATATTGATGTTAGCGTGAAAAATGGTGCGCTGCTTAGATGGAAAACGGGGTTTTATACTCTATGCGATCTATCAACCTTCTGTCATTGAAAAAAATGCTTTTAATTGAAATGATGAAATTTAATATATTTTATAATTTATTAGATATAAATATATAAAAATGTAATGAAGGAAATAATGCATAAAATTGAAAAATGAGTTACTGTAGCTACAACGAAAAAATGCATAAATATGCAGTTGCCATTTTGTAACAGGAAATGCATGTAAGTTTTCATTTAATTGCAGAAAATAACTAGCTTCTATCTGTTTTATATTACACTGAAAAATCATGTTTTGATAAAATATATTTAACTAGAAATACCGCTTTATTGGTCGCCGACCTTGATAGTGGGGTAAAATCGGGCATCCTCCTTTGTTGACAGTCAGTCCATAACTGCTATGAAAGACAGCCATCAGTTTGTCAGACACCGCAATGACATTGAAATTGAAAACTATAGCTGTTGATATAGTTTTCAATTTCAATGAAGAGCTCGAACTTGACCTGAACACTGATTTAAAAAGTCGCTAAACCTATACGAGAACTCATTCCCTTTCTACACACGAGCTGTGAGAAACGCCGCTAAGCGAGGAAAAATTTAGTCTGCACTAGTTACGACATACACTTATTGCCTAGGTCATGCATAGAGACGACACGAATTCTCGCGAATCATCGCGACTTTTTAGCGCTTACCCTAACGCACACCACATACGGGACGTGACTTTCCTCGGACAAGGAAAATTACTTCGTTTCATAGACAATGTATAGCAAAGTGCGTACACGAACCACGAACGGGACGGTGCGTGCTTCATATCGTCCCCGACGCTATTTTTTGCAATTTATTGTGCCGATATTGTCCAAATTACGTCCCTAGATGCGTCATTTATACGCTTTATATATATTTATATTTTTTTATTACTGTCAGTGGCAGACGAGCCACTGGCCCACCTGATGGTAAGTGGTAACCACCGCTAATGGATATCTGCAATGCCATGGGCATAGCTCAGTTTCTACCTAGCAGGAGAGAAGGCTCTTATAAGCTCTCGTTTGTTTGTTTAAATGAACGTTAAAACAATCATCTATACTTATATCATCAAATTAAAAAGTTTGGATGAACGCGCTTATCTCAGGAACTACTTACTAATTCGAATTAAAAATATTTTAGTTCGTCGTATCGTAGTTGGATAGACCATTTATCGAGGGAGGCATAATATCAGGCTATAACCAAGCTTAATTTTACGCAATTAAAACTGCGAGCACACCTAGTTTTGTATAAAGAGCTATTTCAAAATTTCCCGCCCGCTCCGACCCCGTACCGCCGGAAAAAAAACGTCCCGTATGTAGCGAACCTAAGAGGTAAATTGCAACATCAAAACAAAAGAAAAACTTAATCCCACAACATGGACAAACAAAGTCGATATTTATTATTTAGCTGTCGCACTGCGTTCATCCCGAGGGCTTCTTAAGGTCGCCGTCGCTCTGACGGGGCTCGGTAATTATAAATGTGCCCTTGTTAACAATGAATTTTATATGAAGTGTCGTTCTCCGATGTTTATGGGGAGCCCTCGATGCCAGTTTACGGCCGCATAAATAAGATTTAGTGTGTCCTTTGTTTCGCCGCGGCGTTTCCCCGCCTCGCGTTAGAGGTATGAATTAGGCGTGTTATTGCGGAAAAAATGGAATTGGTGCGTTTTTGTGGTTACCATTCAGTTTTCTTTTTTCGCGCGTTTGCGTTTTTGTTTTGTTTTTATAGCGGCGTTATACCATTGATAAGATCGATATTTAAAATCAAAAATCTTTATAAACATAAATGAATCGCCGAAATGTACGTACGCGCATAATTTTATAACGAGTACACCAAATTTGTTTTTTTTGTGTTGGGTTCGTCATTGTCAAGACAAGGTTTGTATAAAAAAATCAGTATAAAAAATACTGATTTTTTTGAAAATCTCTTAATATGAAAAGTGAGTAGGTAAGTGAGACAGAAGGCTGTGAGAGATCTTATAACCATACGTAAAATTTTTTTTTACAAAAAATAGAACCGACTTCAAAAACACTGAAAACTTAAAAATAATCTTCTTCTATATTGAAGTCGGCGCCAAACGATGATCTCCTAGAAAGTGTTAAAATTTGTCACCGACTTCAATATAGAAGAAGATTATTTTTAAGTTTTCAGTGTTTTTGAAGTCGGTTCTATTTTTTGTAAAAAAAATTATTTTTAACTTTTTAGTGAATGAAATCTTTTTAGTGAAAGAAACTCTATCAAATACAAAAAGAATTTTGGAAATCGGTTTAAAAATGACGGAGTTATGAGGTAACAACTTTAAAAAAAAAATACAACCGAATTGATAACCTCCTCCTTTTTTGAAGTCGATTAAAAAGACAATCAATCCATACCTACCATCAAGCGGTGCGAAGTTCGCTGGGTAAGCTGGTATTCTTATACACATGCTTATTAATGTCTAACATAGTTAAAAAGTAAATTCTACCACCTACGCACAGTAAACTCTAAAACCGCACCGAGAGCGGGATGGCGCAGCAAGAGCGGCGTCTCTGTTTAAATATAGTTTTAATTGTGCTATAAGCGATCATGGTAAGGTCTCTCCTCCAAAAAGGTTGAAAAGCGGGAAATTAAAAAAGAAACAGCTTCACCGCTTATATTTTGAAAATGACGTTACTTTAACGGCGAACTACATATCTTTATGGGTCTTTTATTTAATGAGATCCGTATGAATTCCAAGAAAAAATACATATTGCCATAATATGTTGTTTGATACAACAATGTTGGCACAAATAATCGGGCTGCCCACCTGATAGTAAGTGGCTACAGTCGCCTATAGTACACGTGGCTTCTGTAACACTTGCAAATCTACAACCCCCACAAGGACGCCAATGCACCTTGCCAACTAGTGTCATAAGATGTCAAGTCACAGTACTCTGTATTTCACTGCCTGTCTTACCCCTCAAACCGGAACACAGCAATGCAAGCACTGCTGCTTTGCGGCAGAAATAGGTAAGATAGAGTTACCCATGCAGACGACTCTGGTATGGAGTTTCCCTTTGGTAAATTGTTTTATATTGATTATTATTAGTAGAAATTAGGAAAAAACTTCGACTCTGGCATGTTTCAAATCTGCGTCTTCAACATATTGTCTTGACACCTTGACCAATTCGCCTATCGAGGACTTATCCAGTATGTATTACACATTTGTTCTTGCAATATAAAAAAAGCTTTTTTTACAAACACGATATCTACACTCATGTCTTATATTCAAATTAGGATCACAAAGATGAATACATTGACTTAGATTGACTTTTTAACACAGATAATTCAAATGAAAAAAACCTGTAACATAATGACCGTTAAAGAAAAAACAAAGATATGGCAAAAGTGTTTTAGACAGCCAAATAGAGTTAGGTACTGTTGACAATTGAAAAACCTAGATACTCGATACTATAATGAACCTTTATGCGCGCGCAGTGCTAGCACAGTGAATTGAATGTATAGAATGGCGCCATTTTGTCTGATATAAAACTATATCAACCGGAGGGAGACTCTGTACCAGGGTCGTGTGCATGGGTACCTCCGGTCTTACCTATTTCTGCCGCAAAGCAGCAGTGCTTGCATTGCTGTGTTCCGGTTTGAAGTGACTTTACATCTTACGAGTAAGTCACAAGTTGGCAACGTAGACTGTGGTTCTTGTGGGGATTGCAGTTTTGCTGCGAATCTCACAGGAACCACATGTATTATAACTGACTGTTACCAACAACAAAACAAACAAGTTGTTGTTAAACAAACTGCTCACCTGATGGTGGGCAGTTTGCTTGTTTGCCAACTTTATTGCAATAAAAAATTATAAGTATGAATTTGAATGAATGAGTGAAGGTAAAGTAGTGTATGTAACTACACATAACTTAGTATTGAAACACTCGTGTGATACTATTCAACAACACGCCAGGGCTAGTTTTTAAACCCCTGCTCGTATTTTAATAACCTTAAATATATGACAGTTACATAAACTACTGTATTGGTAAAACTTTATTCATTGTGCCTTTACTCCAAAAAGCTTTTCCGAGCCTTTGAAACGAAGAACTTAATTCTTATATATTTTATGCCATTCTTACATACTCTATCTCGAAAATCTCCACTAAGTAAAAAAATATAAATCCTAACTTAAACCTTAGGGGGTATTTACCGTAATTATGTCCAACTATTGGCGGGTTTAAGATTTATTTTATCCGTTAAAAGCCTCGAGGAGCCTCGGTTATAGAGTAATGCGTGAACCCAGCGCTGAAACCGCGACGAGCATTTACTTTGGTACGCGTTATGAGATGAAGCGGAGGTATTTCTTTCACTTTTTATAATCATACTTTTCTCTCAGGATGGATAATCGGAGAGGAGATATCATATGTTGCTAATTATTTTTCATTCCTCATGCTCGGAAAGGAGCGTTTCCTTGATCTGAGTATTGGGAGGAAAACGCTAGTTCCCACCAGCGGGCGGGAAATTCTCATACTATTTACTTCCCTCCTTAGGGCGGAAAGTAAAATTTTAAAAATAGAACTGAATTAGGTTACGTACATACAATCTTTGGTACAATGATAATAAAAGTATTTGGCTGAATGGCCAGTAACAGGTAACGCGATGTGTTCCAAATTTAAAAATACCTGTGAAAAAGATAATTTTGGCGGGAGGGGAATCTGTTACGCTGTACCGAAATCTTGATTGTGTGATTTAGGTATTTAAGAAAAACAATGAATTCAAGCGATTCTGAAATTTCGGCTCCAGATTCAGTCACGAACGAAGCAAATACAATACTCGAAATTTTTTTGCCAAAAATTTCAAAGGAAAGATATTTAAATACATATTCCGACTTTATGAAGTGGCGAGATGCAAGGAATATAAAATCATTTTCTGAAAATGTATTTCTTATATACTTTAATGAACTATCTCATAAAGTGCAGGCGTCTACGCTATGGAGCAGATATTCAATGCTTAAAAGTACACTAAGTGTAAAACACGATGTCGATATGTCATGTTAGGAGTATTTTTATTAATAAATTTTATTAGAAAAGCTATTTTTTATTTTCCTTGCATTCGAAATGAAAAGTAGAGTGCTACACACGGGTAAAAGGAATCAAACCCTACTCGGACTATAGCCGCCCTCGCTGCGCTCGGGCGTCTAACAACCTCGTAGGGATTGATTCCTTTCCACCCTTATAAAGCAATCTACTATTCCTCATAAGTCTCTTGTCAAGACAGCGGGCCTGCATAGTGGTAATCACTACCCCGGCACTAATTTCACTCATCGAGCTGCTTATCGAAAAAATGTACAAGAGATAAAAATCTGGGAAAGTGCGAATATGACCCGCGCTCCGATGGTTCTTTATAAATTTATCTAATCTAATAGATAACAATCGGGCAGACGGGCAACGGAGTGATCCTACAAGGGTTTCATTTTTTTTCCTTTTGAGGTATGGAACCCTAAAAACATAAAAAAAAAACATTAAAACTAAATAGAGCACCGCAAGATTATTCATATTATGCTAATGATAATAAGGAAGCTGACGGAAGTGAACATTATTCAAGTTTATCAAATACTAGCTGTGCCCGCCTTAATTTATTTTTTCCCGCGTCTTCAAAAATATCGTTAATGTATACAGAAATAAATACAAAAACTTAACAAATTATATACTAAAACCTTCCTCGAGAATTACGCTATCGAGTAGTGAAAACCGCTTAAAAATCGGTGCAGCAGTTTTTGAGTTTATCGCGAACAGACAGACAGACGCGGCGGGGGACTTTGTTTTATACACGGTGTTTCATAATAACCAATAAATAATCAATGCGTTATCTAAACTAATTATTAAAATGTGTTTACACGTAATGTCATTCAACCCAACATTTTCATGTATATCATAGTATCATCATCATGTCTATGACTTACATGAAAATTTTGGGTTGAATGACATTACGGGTAAACACAACCCACCAAAAACATTCTGTAAATAACTAGCCAAGTCTCGATGGAGCTGCTTGTTTATCTCTAAAAAGTAATTAAATCTAGACAAGTCGTGCCAAGTCTAAGGTTCCTTGTTGCGATTTCTTTATTATTATAGTTAATGTTGTGTGACTTGGTCGTTGACTTGTACCCACTAACGTATAAAGAATGTTCAACGACCAAGTCACACAACATTAACTATAATAATAAAGAAATCGCAACAAGGAACCTTAGACTTGGCACGACTTTGTCTAGATTTCATTACTTTTAAGCGATAAACAAGCAGCTCCATCGAGACTTGGCTAGTTTTTACAGAATGTTTTGGTGGGATTTCACTTCTTTTTGTAGAAACGTGAGCTTATTGATTTATTTTATTAGATTTTCTAATTTGACACAGTTTTTTCACTTTAGGGGTAGTTTTTTTATTATTACAAATCTTTCTTTTCTTTTTTTCTTTTCTTTATTGGAAGCGGCCCACCAAGTTGTTTATTTTTTGTAAAGGCGGTACGTCGATATCTCTAATAGTTTGGTTGGGCTCTTGTGTTTTCTAATCAAGGTCACCAGGTACTCCAGCTCTTCAATTATCCTAGTTCTTATAGTTTTCCCTTTATGTGGCTATTAAACCCTAACTCTGTACCAAATTTCAGCTCTCTGAGTTTATGGGAAGTACTAGTTCTATTTTGATGATCATGAGTGAGTGAGTGAGTGAGTGTCACAAATGCGAAACTTTGCTTTCGCTTAACTTCGGAAGTAATGACCTACAGACTGGAAATTTTGGATTTTAAGTGTGTGATTATAGCTTACTGGATGACAAAAAATTTCTGCGTTCTGGTCTTAACCAGAGGTTCTCAAACAGGGGCCTGAAAATGCGGCGAAATGGTTCCAGTAAAGGATGGTACAGCAATGTTTGCTTCGCGCTCGACTTGGCGAATAATTAGTTTTAGATATGTAACGCGTTGATTATTTATTGGTTATTATGAAACACCGTGTATATATAAAGATAAATAGATTAACTGTTTTAAGCCTAGACTAGTTCATGAAATCTACGTCAATTATTATTATTTATTAAATTAAAACTATTATTTATTTAATTTAATAGAGTATAAGTACTGATAATTGGGATGATGACTGAATTCTAATTTTCACGTCACGTCATAAAATATTAAAATACCGTAGAAAAAGATGCAATCGTGTGAAATAAGAATTAAAATCGGCTTAAAAATATATTAGATACAAGCATTTTAACCTGTTAATTTGGAAGCGATTAGACAGAGAGATCCGATATAACCCGTGACGTCACTGTTGAGTACGGCCATATAAACTCTATGTAAATTGCCGTTTTGCTAGAAAAAGATAAAGAAAAATCTTTATATCTTGGTTGTTTTTATAGTTATTTTTTCTTTCTGTTTATTATATGAATGAGCTTCTATTAAAGCATTTTTTTTTCATTCATCTAGCCTATAGGCTATATTCATCTAGCCTATAGGCTAGATGAATGTGCATTACCAATCCATTTTTAAAAATTCTATTCTGGTAAATTTAAACTAAGAAAACACATCTTGTTCCTTTTTTAAACTACAACAAATTCTTTGTAGTAGAATTCTACCTCATTTCCTTACACTGGAAACTCAAACATCAACATTTTGTCAGATTATGGATAAGTCCGCCTTAACGTCATGACTTAATTGTAAAATTAATAAAAAATAATTAAGGAAGTGTTTTATGATAATAATTTTCTTAAATATTACAATAACAAACTAGTTTTAAAAAATTGTTATAAAAAATCAAACTAAGTAAGCGTCGGTGGCGCTGTGGACTCGGCCCTCGCAATCGGGAGGTCCAGGGTTCAATCTTGCCATGTACCAATGGGTTTTTCGTTTTTGAATTTCATATGTACAAACATCTGAGAAGAAATTCAAAGGTGTATGTGAAGTCACCAATCCTCAATGGGCAAGCGTGGTTGACTAAGGCCTAGCTTAGTGTAGGTTCCAGCCCCTCAGTGGGCACGTACATCAGATGATTAAACCAAGTAAGGAAACTAAGAAAAATTTTCAACGTCAATCAAATAAAGCTCGCATAATTTTTGTCAATTAAACGTCTAGTAAGTAAAAGTACATTTTCTCAAAAGATTAGGTAAAATTGACATAAAAGCCAACGGACCTTATTATCTGATGACGATACACAAGATCTGCAGGAATAGGAAAAAATGGCAAAATTTCAAAAGCGGGCCCTGACCCAAAACGGGAAGACGTTAGTAGAAGTGAAATTATCTTGATACGATTGTCTATTTGCCTTGGCATTTCCAACACAAAGTTAATGCAAAAAGTATATATTTTGAACCGCAATATACTCACATTCTTTGTATCAGTTTTTTTAGCAAACTCATGCAAAGTTTATCGCTAACTCCTATGAATTGGCTCCCTCATCAAGATAAAACTTCTATAGATTTATTCTTTCTGCGGAAATCCTTTGATCTGACCGCTCGCAAGGCATCTTTATACTTCTCCACGGAGGCTTTGTCTAGATGGGGATTTTACTAAATGAACTGTTTAATGTTTCCTCTGATAGCTTTTGAACTTTTATTTACTCCAACTAATTAAAGGCTTACTTGTTTCTAAGCGACCTCATTTCACTGCTATTGGCGCGATTTCTGAGAGTTCATTAAGTCGTTAATTTTTCAATGGGAAATTTTTGCGGGAGAAAATTAATTTCAGAATTGTATTATTATTAATGGCATACATTAGCTAGGGACTTTAATGGTGCCGGTGACATCATTACTTCATAAGTTTTCTAGATCATAATGAATTAATACATGGTGCGTCTATAATATAGGTACAACTATATAAACTCTGTATGTATTGTATAAAAAGTATTACAAACGTCGTAATACAAAAGTTATAAAAGAAAATCTAATGTATAAAAATCTCGTGTCACGGTGTTTTTATCGATCTCCTCCAAAACGGCTTGATCGATGTTTATGAATTTTTTGTGTATATTTGGTAGGTCGTAGGTTATTTTTATGCCCCTAGGTGATAGGGTGACCTTCCCCAGATTTTTTTATTATTATGGCGAAACGCAGTTCGCGGGCACAGTTAGATAAATATGTAATTTTTAAATTCACAATTTAAATACTCTCTATCAATCAACTCGTTAAAACACTCGTAAAATTCGTTTTAACGCACCATTCGTTTGTGCTAAAAAACTCGAATCATGAATATAACGCAAGTATTATTGCTGTGTGAACACTTTCTATGGGTATTTTCGAGGTGTATTGACGAAATATTTTTGCAACGGAAAATGATTTTGCATTTGCCTCTGGGCGTTCAACACAACGGAAACCGAAACTAACTCTTTTGGGAAGAAAATAAAACACTTTTTCATTTAACGATACCTACAGGGTGTAAAGATCGAACCGGCATTGAACGTTGATAGGCCCATAGAAGCCGCTGACGTGGCTTAACGACCGCGTTATATTATTATGGTAACGTGTTTAGGTTTACGGATTCGTTATAAATAGGCTTTTGATAAGAGTTTGAAAAAATACTCGCCAGCTGATTTACCGAGAGCACATTTTGACGAGAAAATATAACTCCATAGTAAACCTACTCCATAGTAAATATGTAAGTATCATAATAATAATAATTCTTTAACATTAAAAAGTAGTGTGGCATTTTTAAATGCAATATAATGGCATTAATTTCATTTTACTAGTTTCCATTTTAAATATATAAAAAAAACTGAAGAGACTTTTATCGCAACGTTCCTTTAGTTATTTACAGCTTATCTACTATACATACCCACGTGTTATGATATACGTGGAGTGAAAATAAATACTTTGAATATCGTTTGTTGCCCTATTAATATCGCAGAAGACGTCTCAGATCGGAGCGTAATATAACATAAACAACAATGCTACACGGAGATTACGCTCCCAACATTATCACGTAGTGTTGAAAATACTTTATTGTTAAAAAAATAAGTGAAACAATCCAAAAATGCAGCTTATCTGAACCGCCGCAACGCACTGCGCACAGACACAAAAAGAATTCCGTCTGAAGCATTAAAGCGCGTTAAAAAGTCTTGATCTGTGAACTAGAAAATCTGGGCAGGACAGCTTAATATAAGACCGCTGCACAGAAAAGGCAAGATATATCCTCGTAATGGCCTAGCCGAGCCAAAAGCACCACTCGTAAATAAATGAGCGAATGTGTATTTTTTAGCTGTGCCAACTTTGGCTTTATTAGCTGGGGATAAGGTGCAGTTTATGTTTGGCCTTCGATTCATCTACGCAATACAGAGCGAGGCCAACGAACGGATTCTGGAGTTGCGTGAATTGTCAAGTGCCTTTTGTATTAAAGATTTAATTAACATTTACACACATGCCGATTTCGCATAGAAAGTAATCACGATGTCTATAAGAATTTGATTTCGATCAAACTTGATCTCTTTTTAATTTAATTCGCAGTGGACTAAACATGTGAGCCAGATGGATGGATAAGGTGTAAAGCTCAGACAGACTTTTAGAGACTGTATTAGTGAGTGTTTTGCCTATGTAAATCTGTAAGGATGTTTGTCTGGAAAATAGATCACAAAGATTACCGTGTATGTTTGTATTTAAATGAAAATAACAAACAAAACACAAACAGATAGCACTCTAACACGTCACATATTCAAGCACGTCTTTTCTCATCTGATTCAAATTTTAAAAAAATTATCGAAAAACTTCTTCATAGGTAATGATTAGCATCAAAAGTTAAGTCTATCGTTAAATCGCTTTCAGCTGATTTTGTCATCGAATATGTCACTGTGGAAATGCTGTACTTAGAAGGTCTCTGCTTAATAAGTCTATAATACGATTATACGATTGCACCAAATTTAAAAATCAGCACTTATAGGTAAGAGCCACATATTTAAAGTAAGTCCACTTGTTCCTCAACCAAGGTATAAAAAAATGTTTCAAATTTAATTTTTTGGCTTAGTTTATTAAAACATCTGTTCCGCCTATCTCACATAATTAAGACACAAACATTAATTTCAATTAAAATATGTGACGTGTGAATTTGACGTTTATAAGTAAGTTGTATCATAAGTGTGTTAAGTACCTTATGTTTTAAATGGTTAAATGTGTATTTTATAAGATCTACATCATGAATGTGGAAAAATTTAAAAGAGAAGATATTAGTACCACCTGACTTCTTAGTTTCTTGCCTATTCTTCTCGAGAAAGCTTTTCCGAATTCTAGAAATTGTGTTTGATGTCAATTTGAATTTAAATTAACACAGCAAAAATTCAAATATGTTTGTAGAAAACAAGAATACTTTATTCTAGGCTGCCATTATAATGGATCCCTTGAAAATACTTAAAACTGGAGAAAATACTATTTATATTGAATGCGGTGCGCATGCAATTCTGATCCTTACACTCACAGGAATACAGGTTAAGGTGATAAGGAAATTGTACGTTTCATATGCTCGCACGGCTAGAGGAAGGTGCTTTATGAGCCTGCCGGCTACAAAACTAGGTTAGGTTTGTTTGTGCTCCCATGTTAGGATTCATTTGGCGGGTAAAAGAATTTGAAAAGGTGTTTCTGTTTATGTGGGTCGTGCGTTAATTGCGTGTAACACGTAACACGGGTATGTTTATTGTAATATCAACATAATTAAATTACTTTAATCAAGTAGGACTAAAGTTAAGGGTTGTCCTTAAGATATTTTAAGTTTTATCAGTGTGGTTGGTACACAATAACACGTACTCGCCAACGTCAGAGCGTCGCGTCGGTGGCGCTGTGGACTCGGCACCTGCCTTTTAGAATTTAGCCCCTGCCTTTCAGCCTTTTCGAATTTCATATGTACATTTGTCTGATGCTACTACGGTGAAGGAAATCATCGTGAGGCAACCTGCATACATCTACGAAGAAAATTCAAAGGTGTATGTGAAGTTGACCAATCAGCACTGGGCCAGCGTGGTTGACTAAGGCCGTAACTTAGGGTAGGCTCGAGCCCCTCGGTGAGGACGTATATGGGACTGACTGACATAATGATGATGATGATAATGCGAACGAAGTCGTGGGCACAGCTATAAATAAATACAAAAGCAGCTCAAAGCTAAAATGGAAAATGAATTCACAAAATAGTTATCTTAATTAACGACTAGATGAGCCCGCGAACTACGCTTCACTTCAATAAATTTCAAACGAGTAGTTTCCTTATTTTTTGGATCGGGATTCCTTTCGTCAGCTTCATGTGGGAATTTTGAAAATTCCTTCCTTAGTGGGCGCCTACATAAGCCAACGAACCCCTGTGTTTCATGTTTTACATCAAGCAGTTTGGGCTCTACGATGATTCCTTAGTCAGTCGCCCACCAAACCCTTTTATAAATCTATACTAATATTTTAAAGAGGAAAGATTTGATTGTTTGTTTGTTTGTATTGAATAGGCTCCGAAACTACTGGACCAATTTGAAAAATTCTTTCACATTGAAAATTCTACGTTATCCCTGATGAACATAGGCTATAAAATTATTTTTCCTATGGGAAAATATAAAATTCCCACGGGAAAACAAAAATAACGCGGGCGAAGCTACGAGCGGAAAGCTAGTATAAAATAAATAAAAAAATGACGAAAGACGAAACAAATAAAACAAATAAAAATTGATATATTGCTTTCTTTGCATTTTCCTTAAAATTAATACAATAAAAGAAACTACGATGTTGATACGTCTACGTTAACAGTGATAAAGGCTACTTTGGGTAAACAAAGTACAAAAAATAATGAAAAACTCGTAATTTGCTGCAAGACCTTGCTTCTTGCCTTTCATGAACGGAAAGTACCCCATAGGTTTTAGTACCCCCCGGAAATCGCAAAATTTACTATTCAAATTCAAATCAAATTCAAATATCTTTATTCAACATAGGCCTTTACAGGCACTTATTGACGTCAAAACAAAGCAAAACATTCAAATTTAAAGAAAACATATTTAACCTTGTATGTGCATACATTCTGAAAATACTCAAGATGTCTGCAAATACAAGTAGGAATGAAAAAAAAAGTTGAATCTACACCTATTATATGTGACATAAACACTTCCACTGCCATGGGTTGTCTGGAAGAAATCTCTGTAAGAGATAAGTCCACCAATTTGCAAACTGTCTTTTAATGTTATGTTTACTTTTACTGTACTATAATAATAAAGTGTATAAATGAATAATCGATCATATACATTGATAGTGTTGACTCTCAAGTATGATTTTTTGTCAGCGGAGAGAGTCCAAACATCCGGAATTGAGTGTTTGATTTCAGTTGCAGTTTGATATCTCTACGCGTTTTCGGGCTTCGCCTAAAAGGGGTATTAACATACAAACAGACAAACGGAGAGACGGACAACGAAATGATCCTAGGGTTTCGTTTTTTTTTCCTTTTAAGGTTTGGAGCCCTAAAAATATTAGGAGGCTTACTCTTGAAGCAATTCCAATCGATCGACATTGAACTGTGAATTTTCTGTACGCTTGAGTTTTCACATTGGCGCCGAATTGGACCCGTATTGCGCAGATTTTGAGTGAACCAAACTCATTTATTTATTATAATTATTAAAGCTATTTTTTTTAAATTCGGATAATTTGTCGCTAGTGATGCTTAATAAGCGTACGACAAATTCTTGCTGATAATCAATGTCCTCAATTTACACGGTAAATTGAGGACGCAAGTTCGAATCCTGCCCAAGTCGAAGCTTTTTCTGTTATTTCTTTATCCATTTTTCAAAATACTATAAGTAACACAATTCAAATGTTGCGGTGTCATTCAGTCATTTCAAAATATTAATGTATTATTATGTTTGTATTTTACCTTGAGATACTCGAATATTACCAATATTAAAGTAGATGTCGGTAGGGTAAGATTCTCAAAGGTATTATTGACACAAAACATTGGTTTATATTAGTACTGAAGAGAAGATTACGTCTTTGAGCCATCTATAAACACGAATAAAATAAAAATAGGAATACTCCCAAAAATCATCCAGCACGAGCCACTCGACCTGTGGGTGACTAACCCAAAAAGAACTCCATGACAATTTTTCTTCGCTGTAAAGATTCTATTTACTCATTTTGACGAGAGGGCCTCCAAACCAGCATTGGAATGGTTCATTACTCGCGTATCCGGTTAAAAGAGTGCGTGTCGCCGGCGAAACGCAAAATTTATCCGCCTCCGCGTTTATTGTAGCCATTTGGAGCCCAGACAGAGGGGAAAGGCAAGGGAGCTTTGTAGTTCCGCGCTTAGCGTATGGGGCAAGTTATAAGAGCCATGCTTCAAAGTGTAATACTTTTTTTAAGGCGAAGTTTCCCAGGAAATCTTCTCGTGCACGGCGACTGCTTTATTGCAAGGAAATATAGTTGATAATTGCATAGCTTTCAATTTTGCTTCCGCGCTGTAGCCGAACGAAAACGTGACTTTTTTCAGGTTTTAATCGAATTTTGGAAAACTGGAGTACAAAATAAAAAAAATGTGTTCTTGCAATTTTTTGACGATAAATATGCACATCTATTGGTAAAACTTTTATGTCATTTATTATTGTATTTTCTGATTCACAGCTATTTCACACCCCGGACACTCCATACAACGTTCGCAAATCAATTACCTATTACTACTACTTAGGCAAATGACGTTTGTACACGCGCAAATGTGTGCGTGGAATCTAGTAGGGCTGAGTGCGCGGTTATCGGTCGAAATGACGCGGGAAGTGCAGCGACTGCCTTCTCTTTTACCCGCATAGCGCTGTCTCTGTTATCGGCCGGCGCTCGCGTCTACTCGCCCGAGCGATCGCGCGCGCCCTTGTTAAAGTGTCAGTGATGTCTACAACGAAGTGCGGGGTGCGGTGAGGTATTTGAAATGAGTGCGGGGAGGTGAGTGGCCGTTCTGTACGTAGTACTATTATATATTCTGTGGTTATTTTAAAGTGTTGAACAGAGTATGGGATTTTTTTTCTATCGAGTGAAACATTATTCATAGTTTCTGTCTTTAACAATGTTTAGATAATATTGCCAACAATATCATGTATGAATTTAAGAACTGTATGTTTCATATTTGTGGCGGTACAAAAAAAATAAATTGCTTATAAACGAGAAAGTACCACCTTGACGTGGGCCTAGCAAATGTCATCCTCATTTCTGGTAATTAGTGGAGTCCAAATGCGAATAAAGCTAGTGCAGGAGACAAACAGGTTAGGTGCTTCTTCACCCCTCTCTTAAAGGGCCTGAAATTGTAAAGAGTGGAGCATCTGTGCTGGCAGAGTTTCATTTTTTTATTGTGCAACAAAGAAATGAGTTGCCAAATCTCATAGATCGCGTTGGAATAGTAGTCATAGTAAGACAGTGACAACGCAAGCCGACATGGGTAGCCCTTAACAGGAAAAGAGGTATGAGCGGAAAAAGCTCTTCAGAATTCTCGCCGTGGTATGGGCACGGTAATAGTATAATACAGTATGTGGACTCGGCCCCTCTTTGAAATTTTATACCTATGGTCGCTCGGCATCGCTCGGTGCGAGGCCCGTGATAGGGCTGCTCGCTTACCGATCGTGCGCTCCGTTTGACTCGTGCATATGCCTTGCGGCGAACTGCATTTGTGACAGCCCTTGTAGCTATGCGATCCCAGATCGAGGCGCATAGGCATAGCGCGTGTGTCAACCGTTTCTATGAAGCCATTCTGCTGTATATACTATTACCGTGGTATGGGCGATAGAACGTGCTAAATGACGCAACATTGCTGTGCATTGTAGAGGTTTGTAACGGGCGAGCAGCAGGTGGGACGCAGTGGTGCAGTGGGTACGTAGGGCCAGATAAATGAAACACCAGAATTATGCCACTGAATATATTATTGCATCGTTACAAACATTAGAATAAAAAGGCACTCTGAAACAGATATATGGACTATTATAAGCTATGGATCACAAATATGTTATAAAAACTTACCAACATAATAAAAGACTTACACATAAGTGCCTTTAAGATTTTATGATATTCGTTACATTATTTCGTCAGATTTATAGGAAAAGGTGCTGATAAAAATATTAATTTATATTAATTAGCCATCGCTACTTTTTCACGTTTTGATGTCCGCAATTGAGTGACGGGAAAGACGAAATTAATTATGTCAAAGACATAAGATTTAAAATGCAGTCAGGTTAGGCGGGAATGCAACGAGTTACTATATCTAGATTACAGGTTTATCTCGTTACAGGTGCAAGGTTGTTAGTCACCTCTACATCGTCAGTGATGCGAAGTTGGTTGCTGCGAATTCTTCAGTGCGTTGGTTCAGCTCCTTTGTTTGGTCAGTCTTTTACATTGCGAAGTATTTTAACGTTGAGAGTGTATTGTAAGTACTGAAAATGTTATCTAGATCAACTCCCCATAAGACACCCTTATGGAGGGGAGCGTGGAGTATACAAATATTTGAACGCAACTTTCTGTAGGGGATCGCAATGTTTTGCTTGATTTAATTGGTGTTATGACTTTTTGGAGGTCCGTATTCCAAAATAAAAAAGCAGAACCCTTAGGATCACTTCATTGGGAGTCTGTCTTGCTATCAAGACCCTTTTTCTTAGGAATCCGTAGCGATTATGAACTAATTTTTTTAAATTATAAAATACCAAATACTCGGTTGTACAACCTGTTTGAACTGTGAAAAATTAAACTTGTAAGTTGACGCGATATTATTGTTTCATATAATTCGCGATTTCACAAATAAATCAAAACCTATAGGGGACTTCTCGTTTAAACATGATAAGTAAAAATCAGAAAACCGTAAATATGTACTAAAGAATTTGTATACTCAGATATGTTTGTAGGGAATCCTCGGTGCGCGAGTTCAGCTCGCACTTGGCCGGCTTTTTTTAATTTCACATAATATCATCAGAACCAAGTCTGGCCCAGTAACCTTTGAATGCAGACCCGATAACAAAAGCATCCTTGGGCGCTACCATGATCGCTTATAACTCAAACTCAAAAATGTTTATTCAATATAGACCTTTACAGGCACTTATTGACGTCAACAAATTACAAGACTCTATTCAAACAATAAATTAATTTAAATCAAGATAAGCCATGTATTATTTAAACCTTGTATGTACATACATCCCAACCATAATTAAGATGTATGCAAATACAAGTAAAATGAAAAAAAGAAAGGTGACTCTACACCTGTTCGGAAATTGGGAGAGCCTTCTCGAGAAGAACAGGCAAGAAACTCGGAAGGTCAAATTTTCTTTGTCTTCTCTTTTAAATTGCCACCATTACAATAATATATTATTTCACAAACATAACTTTAGTTTTAATATAATATATATATATATATATATATATATATATATATATATATATATATATATATATATATATATATGTGGGATAAAGTTGTGTTTTTTAGAATTGTATTCATTATATTTCTTTTTAATTGCGCATATTAGATACTTTTTCGATGATAGGTACAAATGTCAGGTAAAGATGACAGGGGTTTTGAAACGTGGATTTGGAAAGACGACGACGAAAGACTGTTATATTGTTTGAAGAATAAATTGAAGATTTTGTTAATTCAACCTGCTTATCATTTTCAAAACATCCCACATATATATATATAGAAATGCCATGCAACAATTACAAAGTGTACTTAATGAACGTCAAACAGCAAGGTTAAAACAATATTGAATATTGAGACACCGCTCTTGCTGCGTATAGCGCCATCCCACTCCCAGCGCGGTTTTAATATTATTTTGAGCGATCATGGTAAGGGAGCTGCCCCCTTGACATGATCGCTTATTAGAATATTAAGCCTCAGTGTGAACCAGATGGCACAATACGCTGCAAGCGCTGTCTTTTCAAAAATTGTTTTAAGCTTGCTCTAAGCCAGTGGTTCCTACCTTTTTCATGACCATAGACCATTTACATGAAGTAAATGCATGTTAATGGTCTATGGTCATAAAAAGGTTGGGAACCACTGGCTTAGAGCAAGCTTTAAACCATTTTTAAAAAGACAGCACATTTTTATCTCGTCAGCAGCGTGCATTGTAAGAAGAAAAATTAATTATCAAACCGAAAAATTATTTTAAGCTCTATTGACATGTGTTTACATGCATGGTATATAATAGAAAACATTATGTCTAGAGGAAAGATGAATATTACTGTGAGATTTTGGAGCTTGCATTATATTCTAATCTAATAGATTATAATCTTGAACAAATATTATTGTATAAAGCCCGAAAATCATCACGTGCTTTGAGTCGACTTCGGGTCTAGTTTTTCATTTCAAGCAAACCAGGAAAGTAAATTTGTCTCTATGGACCACCTTTCAGTTTCCGTGGAGCACTGGTTGGGAACCACTGCTCTTAGCGATCGTATATACGAAAGCCACCGACGTTTCTTTAAGTCTAGTATTTCAGACAGGAAATGGAATGAAAATCTTTCAGAAAGGAAAACGGATCTTAGGAAATCGATTCCTATCTGATGATGCTAAATCAGATAATCATCATTACGGCTAAGAGAGGCTCCCTGTTGGCCATGCCATAGGCCTACCCCAGGGATCTCCTATCGGTCCTGAGCCTCCCACATCCAGCGGCTTCCCGCGACCTTCACCAGATCGTCAGTTCACCTTGTTGGGGGCCTACCACTGCTGCGTCGCCTGGTACGCGGTCGCCACACTCGGGTTATATAAAGAAAAAATAATTTAGTTGAAGCTCGAATAGTTCAAATGTACAAAATAGAAAAATCAATAAAACTTAATTATTAGTAATGAAAAAAGTTTCTCAGAATGCGTGATAAATGTTTCATCAGCAATTTATTAAAAATTGATGTTTATAAAAACATCCAGTATTATTCACATTATGCTGTTTGTGACTGATTCAAACTGTTTGTCTGAAGTCCAATACGCCCGACATAAATTCAAATATCCTACCCCTGTTTACTCCACCGAAGTCTGGGAGCAACATAAAAATTTACAAGTGTGCCAGGGGGTCCTCCCTCGGTGGACTTATGACAATTTATCGTTAGCTTAGCGGTGGGAACCCGGATGCTATTACTGCTGAATATATTTCGTGAAACAGGATACTCAATACGATCCTATATTATGATAAAAATAATTTGAAATACCGTTTTTTTATTAATAAGCTAAGGTTACAGTAGACTATAGTACACGTGGTTTCTATGAGACTTACAATGAATCTTAAACCTCTGCAAGAACGCAAATGTGCGCTGCCAACTTGTGACTTCACTTCCTGTACCCTTCAAACCGGAACTGAAGGCACTGTTACTAGCCGACAGAAATAGGTAAAATGGAGACACCCATGCCACAGATTAGATAATAGTTACTTCATGCAGACAACTCTGGTACAGAATCTCTCTCTGATGAACACATCTCACATCGAGAAAATTTTACGCTTTACTTTGATTACAGTTCCTGAAACCATTTAAAAACCAGTGATATTTTATTAGAGGTAATTCGAAAAAAGTGTTTTGAACACAATGACAGCACCAAGAAGGTTAATATGTAACATTCTTGGATAGCACATATACACATTTGGTTTATATTTTTTTCGATCTATAATCGCAAAAAAAATTCAATATAGTATAGAATAGCGTAAATAAAACAATATGATAAAAATGCTAGTGTTTGTCATTCTGACGTAAATAGGTATAAGAATTATTATGAATCCAATCCACATGTCCTTATTGCTCTTATAGCTCTTATGTTATACTCTCTTTTCTGTCTGGCCGAAATTATGATTTGCAATTATGCAATATCAAGAAAACTACATATATAAATATCAGTATAAATCTCTTTCTATTTACATAGTTATATATCACATAATGTCTTTGTGATTTATTATCTAAATAATACATTTAAGTTAAACATAAAAAGATTTATTATCTTTTGAATCATAACTACTATACCTCTAAACTAACCTTTACTTAAACTTAACCTAATTTGATAAAATTTGGCTTTACTTAATGGTATTTAATTTGGTCTAACTCAAAAAACGCGCTAGCTCAGTGCGGATTGATTGGTCGACTTCACATACACCTTTGAATTTCTTTGCAGGTATATGAAGGTTGCCTTACGATGTTTTGCTTCGCCGTAAGAGCTTTAGATAAATGTACATATGAAATTCGAAATACGAAAAACATATTGGTACATGGCACTATCGAACCCCGGATCTCTGGATTAGAACGCCACAGCGCCACCGACGCTCACCGATTTGCTTATTACTTACGATTTGAATATTAATTTGACTACATTAGAAAGTTCAGTAAAACATTGGTTCAATTTACTATGCAACTGCTAAGTCAACTGCCAATGCATCACGTGGCCGAGTCAGCTAGTATTTTTAAAGTAGAGATCAAAACTTGCTCAATCTCTGTGTTATATAGACCAGCGTACAAATGTTTTAGCACTTAGTAACCTAGAGCCATTTGATTTAATTCACCCAACAAGGCTTTAGTTTTACGGTGGAGCCGTAAAAGTAAACTTTGATTTTTATTTCCTTGTGTTGGCGCTCTTGCGGATTCAATATGAAGTGTGTGTGTCTTACATACTTGACTTGGAAGAGCAAATATATAGTTATATGTACAAAAAAATAAATTTACAATAATTCACATACCTACATTGTTTCATAGCGTTCAATTCTAGTTTCTTTCTGCGAATTTGTTTCCGTAGACTATGGTATAAAAATAGATATAA
Source organism: Schoenobius gigantellus (assembly GCA_963935595.1). Lineage (NCBI taxonomy): Eukaryota > Metazoa > Arthropoda > Insecta > Lepidoptera > Crambidae > Schoenobius > Schoenobius gigantellus. The sequence goes on along the minus strand of OZ012554.1, from coordinate 6,207,095 downwards.
AATATACTTTGACAATAAAAATTACTTCGATTCATATGTGTGACAAGATCTAAGTATCTATACACGGTGTTTCATAATAACCAATAAATATTTTATCGTTATCTAAAACTAATTATTAAATTGTGTTTACCCGTAATGTCATTCAACCCAAAATTTTCATGTAAATCATAGACATGATGATGATACTATGATATACATGAAAATTATTTTATTAATAGCATAATAAACTAAAATAATAACATTTATTAGCAGGATAATAATACCGATAAATACAAGAACGTAAACGTCATTTTTAATTATGCATAAATTTCAATATGGTCTTATAATGAATCCATCTTACCTTCTAATACATGAGTATGTCATAAGTAAGTCGAATTTGATGTATTTGTATCAACATAGATCGTTTAAAGTGTTAAGAAGAAGAAATAATTTTACGGAGACACGATTCTAGTTTCTAGGATTTAATAACTTTTTCCTGTTATTGTTTAAGCCCAGTTCTAGAATAATATAATATTTTTGTTGGGTTCAAATGAATGTATAATGTCTAACTCACTCGCCACCTCACAGCATTAGTGTAGATAATTTACATAAACAAAACACTCTTAAAATGAGCACCAATTATATTTCATTTTACCCAAAAACGCTTTTGTCGTCCTGTGTTCTTTTATTCGAAGGTAATGAATGAGACATGTAATTTCGGATTAAACGTTATAAAGGGACTTCTCTTTTGATACGTTGCTAGAGGCTCGCATTTTTCGCGTTTAAACGAAATATCTGGACGAAATCCAGGCAATGGAAGCCTTCAGGTCCATTGTTTAACAAATTTCACTTTAATGAAGAGGCTTGTAATCACATAATGGAAAATGGAGGCGTGTTTGACGCAAATGTTCATTCACGCAGAGCTAAGCTCGTTCACAGTACTTGCAATGAGATATTTAATTAAATAAGCTTAAATTCCACTAAGCGTGTTGAGTATAACACGTGGCATGACATTAGAGTGTTTTTTACCCGTGTCATTTACGCCATTCTGGAGTTGTTAGCTGAGATTGACACTACGAACACAAAGTAAATAGACCAGAGAGTCGGCTGCCTACATCCAGCGGAAACAGGCCCACGCACACACAGACGCGCGCGTACAGCAATCTCGGGGAGGTTCGGAGTATACGATTCAAGGCTGTTTGCCACTGCGCGCTCCTGGGCGGTACACCGCACGTATATTTTATGTGACTCGGTGCTATCGCTCTATCGTGTTTCATTAATATCGTCATTATTCAAGTATTTCATGACAAGACATAAAGTTTTGTTGTTTATAGGTATGCCTAAATACAAATAAAAATAATTTCAGTTTTTTAAGTTACCGAGAATCAAAGAAAGGTAAAAACTCAGCTTACATTTCTAGTATTAAACAGAGAAATCATCCCTACTTGCTCCTTTTTTAAAATTAGTTGGTATTATTGTTATTGAGTAATAGCACAAAGGAAATAGTTCTATTATCTTTGTTGTGATAGTATCCCAGGATAGAATGATTGAAAAATCTTCAAAAGACGAAAATGCACTGTATATTTAAACGATTAAGAACCAATGAACTTATTACAATAAAACTCGAACATTTCAATTTATCAAATTCTTCTATAGAAAATTATACTGTATTATTTATTTGTTGTCAGTATGTAGTGGTAGTAACACTTGTTCTGCGGAAATAGTTCTTACTGCGAACCTACAGCTCCTTGTTTGTGTTACTGAAATCTCTCAGTGCTTCATAAACGACAGTGGATACAGTCTTCTGCTTCACTTTTACATCATATACCTACTCATACCAAGCGTAGGTCTACGTACTCATCGATTTCAAGTTTAGCTAGAGCAGACCCTCTCAGCCTTATTAATAAAAATCGCCTATTCCCTCCTTAATCCGAACGTACTCTCGGAGTAGTTACTACCAGTTTAAGCTAGGAGTAGCTTTGTGTTTATAACATTATTAATAAACACGGAGTAAGCTTAGACTAACAAAGCCTTCCTTACTCTCGGATTAACGCGTATGTTATGGCAACCCTTGCAATTTAAAAGTAAAAAGAATGAGTCGGTGAACGATTTGAGCATCGTGTGACAGACAGAAATACATGGGATGACAGTTTTTTCTGTTATTTTCACCTTTTTCAGTTTGAGATGGTCTTTCAAGGTTATTTTGTTCGCGATTTGTGATCGCAATATTGCAAAAACTTAACACTTCTTATTAGTGGAGCGCTATTTTCAATTTCTTCGATTTAGTCGATCAACATCAAATCATAAATCATCGTATACAATAGTCACTTTTCATTTTAATACAATACAAAATTTACCGCACCAACAATTAACACAAATTCGCTCAATTCGACTGAAAAATAAAACGGTCGCCATCTAATGACAAGATACGTGTCAAAGTTGACAAATTATATAGATTTACGCAAAGACAACGCTACTCCAACCTTAATCTGTCGCTAAACTAGGTAGCTAGCAGGTATAACATTTACTCCGAGAGTAGAGTTGGATTAGCTTACTCCTTCCCTACTTCGTGTTTATTAATAAAAAAAATGTTTACTACTGACTTAATACTCGGAGTAAAGTTATTCCTGCCTTAGTCTACGTTTATTAATAAGACGGTGTGTCTATTTACTTTGTGCTACGAGTGTCTGTGAAACTAAAAGTGCTACTTTTTTTTGCATTGGTCCTTAAAAAATTCCAAAACTCAAATACTCACGTAACATCAACAAAATAATAAAAAAATAAATCGAGTCAAAATTAGTTCTTGGGACTCGCTCGTCTATCACGAGCGGCGCTTCAAATCTTCAAATCAATTTGCTGCCGGAGTTCCAGCTCAATATTACGAAAATTCACAATACCAATGTTATGTCTACTTATATTTCATGCATACTTATGTTAAATGTGTGTATGCCGAAGTAGATCTTCCGCTTCTCTTTTGAACTTGGGAGAAATTCATGACTTTTTAAACTTGAATTCTTTTAATCGCGCAACGCGATGTTAATATAAGCGTTTCCGATTTCATTTTATATTGTTAACCAATTTTGGGTGGATTGTTGCACTATTTTTATTACATTCTACTGTCCTGTGAATTTGAGAATGATTACAATATTTGACTTGGAACCCATTTTCTAACAAAAAATGATAAGTGGGAGCGTCGGTGGCGCTATGGACTCGGCACTTGCCTTCCAATCGGAAGGTCCGGGGTTCGAGACCGCCATGTGTTTTTCGTTTAACGAATTTCATAATATATATTTATCTGACGCTGCTACGGTGAAGGAAACCATCGTGAGGCAACCTGCAATACCTGCATACAATATCAGCGACGAAATTCAAAGGTGTGTGTGAAGTCGATCAATCCGCACTGGGCCAGCGTGGTTGACTAAGGCCTAAATACCCTAATTTAGGGTAAGCTCGAGTCTCTCGGTGGGGACGTATATGAGCTGTAATGATGATGATGATGAGTGACGTTAAGGACCATTGATTTGTTGAGCAATATGTAACCTTAAGTGGCTCTTGCATTAAGTCCAATGGCTGTTCTTGTATGTAGGTAGAGCTGTATGTAGAGATAAACAAAACACTGAGGAAACAACTCTCAAGCCTGTGAGGCTCAATATTTTGTCTACACAGTACAAACAACCCAACTGAGCAGTCGAAAATATTTTTGTTTACAAAATTAATCCCAGGTAGAGGAAAGTAATATTTTATATTTGGATACCCGAGCTCTGGGGGAGATTGGAGATAAAATGACGCAGAACTGAACTCAGGTTGACAAATAGTTGATTCAGGAACAGGTATTGTCGGAAGCCAATTGGGTGGAAGGACGGACAGATGTGACAATGCGACCGCTTGGTAAGCCTTAGTGCTAGAATGAGATAAATTATGACACTGACAGTAAAACGGGTGTGTATTCGTTTAGTATAAAATCTTGATAATGTATCTATTGGTATTAATGAGCTTTCGCCATTATTATAAGTTTGTTTATACTGTGACATTTTTTAAGTTGGCAAACAGGCAGGCTGCCATCTTGATGGTAAGTAGCTACAGTCACCTATATAGTACACGTGGTTTCTGTAGGATTCGTAAACCATAAAACCCCACAAAAAATCTAATGTACGTTGCCAGCTTGTGACACTTGCGATAGTATCAGTAGAGTACTTAATTTATGAAAACTCATCTGAAAATGATATATTGTTAAAAAACATTCTGAATCTGCAACAAAAATGCTGCAAAATCCGTGAACGTTGTTGTTTACATATAGGTTTTAGTTTTCCAAGCTATAAAATCAAAGGGATTCAAGCACATACAGCCTCGTCTTCTATCTAGTTTTCAATATCCAAGTTTCGTGACTTTTTAAAGTGATACAATAATTTATGATTTAATTTTGAATTAATGTGATTTCAAATATTTGTGTATTTCTTACGTATTTGTTTTTATTTTCTCACAGGTGGTGCGGAAAGTAGAGTATTTCTAATTAAAACGTTTGAATTCCACAAGCAGAATTGAACAAAACGCTCCGCCACAATAAATTCCCCAGGAAACAGCGCAAAGCATTTCCACTTCAGACTTTTCAGGACGTGTCCGAAACTTTTTCAGGTAAGCCGCGTTTTACAGGATGCCTTGAGGTTTCGCAGATTTAAACTTTTAATTTCGCGCGCTCTCGGAGAGTTGTTCTCGTGGCTCCCGCTATTTGGACGTCGCTGTGTTTCGTTTACTATGCGAACTATTTTGCTCTATTCGTTTTCAATTTTCGCTGTGTTGATTCTGGAAAAGCCCGCACGTTTTCATTTAAAGCTAAAATAAAGCTCTTCAGATCTGAGAAGAAATGTTGTATAATCTCTACTAGTCTCTACTAATATTATATAGGATTACTTTTTTATCACCCCCGATAATTTAAGGAACGCTTCAGGACACGGTAGTAGAATGATTTAAGCATTAATAAAAAAAATACTCACTCACATATTTAATTTTATATATTTTTTTTAATTTAAAAAAATACTGCACTAGTTTATTAAAAGTAAAAATAACACTGTTATTTTTCATTTTATTTTATGTTTTTATAAAATGATGGATGTATCCTGAAGAAAAAGCAACCTGTATAATTCGAAGTTACTTTTGTTTTCACTCTTATGCCGCTGAACTAATTTTAAGGTAATTTGATGTAGAGACAGCTTAAGTACACATGCTCCATTTTATCCCGAATTGTAACGAGTTCCCTGTTGAGCGTGTAATGTAACCGACCTCGCGATATAATGGGATTTCACGTAGACGAAATCGCAGTCAACAGCTAGTAATATTATATTATAAAATTCGAAAGTAACTGTGTCCGTTAAGGCGAGGCTTCACAGGGAATCTACTCGTGCTTTATTGCAAGGAAATATAGTTGATAATTGCATAACTTCTAATGTCGCTTACGCGCTGTGACCGAACGAAAACGTTACTTTTTACGTTTTAAACGATTTTTGGAAAACTGGGGCACAAAATAAGAAATGTATTTTTGCAATTTTCTAGACAATAAAAATGCTCATCTATGGGTAAAACTTTTGTGTCATTTATTATTGTATTTTCTGATTCACAGCTGTTTTAACATATTGAACAAAGTGAACTTTGGATTTTATCTATCGAGTTAAAAAAATATTAGTAATGTTTCTGTCTTTAAAAATGTTTATCAGTAATATATTATTATGTGAATTTAAGAATTGTATGTTTTACATTTGTAGCGGTACAGTAAATCGAAATTGCTTGAAAAAGGGAAAGTATAGCGCCTTAACGCGTTCACACCTAAGCCGCTGAACAATTTTTTTTTTAATTCGTATAGAAATAGCTTAAGCCATATGGAAGGACATTGGTTATCTTTAATCTCGAATTTAAGTGACTTCCATTGAGAATGCATGATATAACCGACCTAATTCCACGCAGTCATAGTCGCGGGCGACAGCTAGTTGTAAACAACGTGCTTGTGAAATAGTGTGAATACCTCAGGGATTAATATGAAATTATTATTATAAAAGAATTATATAAAAATACATCGTCGCAGAATATTTATACTTCCATTTTCATGATGTTTTGTTGGGTATCCTGCAATTTTAAAACTCTATGGCAGCGCGCCTGCGACTAGTATGTTGTTGCTTAGCCATCGCGCCGCAAAGATAAGAGATAAATACGATGGAGTTAAGTAAATTTAACCCTTCATCAGGTGCGCCCAAAAAGTTGCGTAAATGGTCAAAGTCAGTTGATTAAAACAAAATTCGAAATAAATTCAATTTTCAATTTCATTGTCGCACATTTGAACATTATTAATCAAATGTTAAAAATTGTTTTTAAAATATTTAATAAATTTTAAATAAGAAACAAAGTAATTAATGTGAATACTAGTTATCTATGCTGCAAGTTTGACAGACTATAATCTTTACGATCACTGCATAGATTTTCATAGTACTTAGAGCATTCTGTCTCGTTTTTCTGCCCTCAGTGCCCAAACCGCCCACAGCCGAATGCTTGTCGTGACTAAATTCTAAGCGTAAGCACTTGTTGCCATAAATTCTAATTTAAAAAAAAGTTATAAGCCTCGAAACTTTCTTTGGGGTGTGTGACACGCCGCGTGCCTAATTAAGGGTTTAAAAGAGGCGTGGTCAATTATTCTTTTATCCAGAAATAAAAGAATATGGGAGAGATTTTACTCTCCCATATTCTTTATTTCTGGAATCGATCCTAGGTCTGATTCTGAACAAACTAATAGTTTCAAGTTTTATGCAATTTCATTAACACTTTGTATGATAACAAAATAACACTATGAAGTGTTATTTTGTTATCATACAATAAATAACAAATAAAATAACACTATGAAGTGTTATTTTGGAGTCAAGTAAGGTAATGTTATTTAGAGGGCAGAGTTAAAGTGACGTTTTGTTATTTGCAATGCAGACTTAAAGACAAGTTATATAACTTTTACTGGAAGACATACTACTTTTTTACTAACTACAATTTTTTAGCCTAAAACTTAATAGCATGGACACATAGATACAAAACAATAAATCACTGCACAGTTGTGAGATATATCGCTACTTGTTGAACAGTTATACAGTTTCGTAAGAGCGATTTGTCAAATAAAATAAAACTTATGTCGTGTCCTTACGTGCCATGAAAAGTTGACATCTTATGTAGTGACATCACATCAATCTAGTACAGTAGGTACCTACATCGAAATAAATAATAGGCATCGGAAAACAAAAAAAGAGCGTCGGTGGCGCTGTGGACTCGGCACTTGCCTTCCAATCGGGGGGTCGGGTTTCGAGACCCGCCTTGTACCAATATGTTTTTCGTTTCGATTTTCATATGTACATTTGTCTGTCGCTCCTACGGTGAAGGAAAACATCGCGAGGCAACCTGCATACATCTGCGAAGAAATTCAATGATGTATGTGAAGTCGACCAATCTGCACTGGGCCAGCATGGTTGACTAAGGCCTAATCACCCTAACATAGGGTAGGCTCGAACCCCTCGGTGGGGACGTATATGAGCTGTGATGATGATGATCGGAAAACATCGGAAACATTCGTCTAACTTATCAATGACAATTGACAAAAAGTACTTTAGCCCTAAAGTCACTTATAACCACAAGAGCAGCTCTACATGGTAATTTTTTTATCACCGTGGAAAATGAAATAAAAAAATATCTAAAAATGCTGCTCTCAACTAGTGCAGCATTTTTTGAGTATTTTAGAAAATTAATATAACATTAAGTGAGTTATTTTTTTTTACTCATATTTAAATCATTCTAATACCATGTCGTGAAGCGTCCCTTAAATTTTCCAGGGTTATAAAAAAATAACCGTGTATAATCATTCATTATACTGCCTAGATCTGTCGGTCATCTTCGGAAATACGAAGTTAGCCGATGCCCATTATTTACTGTGAGAGATTGAGTGCTGGCTTTGAAATGCAATTTTACAAATGGCATTTATCAACTTATTTGTTCATATTGTAACTTTTCGTTGTATTCATTTGTTCTAAGAGAAGTAATAATAAAAAAAACATTTAACACTATACAAGTTCCCCGTTGCTTTACTGAAGTGCGAAATGCTATTGAGACAAACAATATTTGATCAAGAGAATTGAGAATATTCAGACATACACTCAGGGGCAAATTTAGAGGAACGATAAAAATTCACTCCTAGTTTTGATAACGCTGTGTATTTCAGCATACGAAACCATATTTAGTTTTACCAGCTTTCTAGCCATCGGATTCGCTACAAAAAAAAACATTCGACGCGGAAACCAGTTGTACGATTGTGATAAAAAGACCACCATTAAAAGTTGCCGTTCTTCTCCAGGTCACAAATAGGGGAATTTTTTCATTATCCGTTATGGCCTTGGTCATGAATCCTGGATAACAATCAAACAAACGCATTAAAGGTCAACCAGACATCGATATGATGTTGTAAAAGTAGCTTGAATCTATGTAAAAAGTGTAGTGTTCCTCTAAATTTGCCGCTGAGTGTAGTTTAAAGCAAGAAATAAACAGCTATAAGCTTAAAAGGTCAAGGAAATTGTCACGAAAGTCAAGGAAATCGTTAGTAAATCCACTAAAAAAAATCTTAAAAGCAAAATATTCTTAGACTAGACGATGATTGCACTGTGCAGAGCTGACATTACGCTTCAAAGTTGAAACAGCTATTACGATGAGACCGATTCTATCGGTTATCCATAAAGCTGGTTTGTGAACCCTTTACACCATTTTAACTGATACAGACAGTAAACTCGCAGCAAAACTACTTCGTCGCGGTTGTTTGGCGAAATTGATCTGTAAACCTCAAAACGGGCAGGCGACGTTTACGTCATTTCGTGAACAGGACGATAACATCGTTGTTGTAATAGTATAAGCTTAAAGTTTTAGTTTTTGTTTGGTTAACTGAGAAGGGAGCTCGTGGAAGTTAGTTTTGAAGCAATTTAACGCAACAATAAGGCCCAGAACACAATGACGCTGCAGCTACATTGAAACTCATTTGAAACTCTTGATTTCAACCCAATTTTAAAAATATTTACACAAACAGTGTTCGTCTTATTACAAAACATGGATTAAAGTTAGTCCTGATTTAAACCAGGACTAAGTTGACGCTGTCTTTATCTATGTATATTGACACAAGTGAATGCGCACTACGTTTAAACCAAGACTAACTTTAGACCAGGTTTAAACCAGGTTTTGTAATTAGACCGTGTAAGTTTAACGTGATGAAGTTATCTGACAATGATTGAAGTTTTCTCTGGGAGCAGTAGACAATGACACGCGAAAAGGAAATTACCAAAAGGAGTCTCTGTATCAGAGTCGCCTGCAAGGGAACCTACCACTTTACGTATTTCCGCTGCCAGGTAGTAGCGCATGCATTGCTGTGTTGCTGCTTGAAGGGTGAGACTAGTAGTAAAATTATAAGGTACTGTCACTTGACACCTTAGTCCCCTATTGGCAACGTACATTGGCATCCTTGGAGTAATTGTAGATTTCGAGCCCCATGGATTTATAGGTAACTGTAAGCAGTTACCATCTGGTGGACTGCCTGCTTGTGTAATAAAGATATCTTGGTAGGTATCTATATTTATAATATTCTACCGGGTCCAACTGTACGTTTAAACCTTCCCCGAACCTATTCAAACACACACAGAAAATTACGTAAGAATCTGTCCAGCCGTTTTTGAGTTAGACTAACAGCGAGTCCAGCGACACTAACACACAGCGATTCATTTTTATATATAAGAAGACTAGTGGGCCCAGCAGACGTTGTCCTGCCCGATTACATCGTCACCTACTGGGTCCAACTATACTTTAAACCTTCCTTGGACCTATTCAAATACACACAAAAAAAAATTGTAAGAATTTGTCGAGACGTTTCAGAGTTTTTGCGAGACTAACACACAGCGTTTCATTTTTATATATAAGAAGAAGAAGTTTATAGATAGTTACTCCATGCCGGTTTCAATGCAATAATTTGATTACAAAAAATAAAAACCGACTTCAAAAACACTTCAAAACACTTCAAAAACAGCCAAACGATGATCTCCTAGAAAGTCTTAAAATTTGTCACCGACTTCGATATAGAAGTGTGATGTTGTCTCTACCTATTATTATATTATTTTCAGTGTTTTTGAAATCGGTTTTTATTTTTTGTCCCAGGAGACCATCCCAGGAGTATACTCTAAAATTCCTTTTGTATTCGATACAAAAAGAATTTTGAAAATCGGTCAATAATTGGCGGAGTAATCGCGTAACATATACACAAAACACGTTGGACACACGTAAAAATTTAATGGTTTTTCTCGATTTTTATAGGATTCCATTATCAGATCCTAACTTTGGTGGCCATGGGACCACCCTTGAAGTATTCTCTATCGAATACAAAAAGAATCATTAAAATCGGTTTATAAACGACGAAGTTATCCGCGAACAAACATAAAAAAAAAAACAAAAAACCATATATACGGTCGAATTGAGTAACCTCCTTTTTTCGAAGTCGGTTAAAAAGTGTTTCAAACAGATTTCAAACTTGTTGCATCGTGTGTGCCCCGGGGGCTATATAACATAAACTGAGATAAATATTAAAAGCAACAGGAGATAGTTTGATGACTATTGCTTTTCACTTAGACTTGAGGCATAAATATGTGACTAGGTACGTGGATTGAATATTTTTCGTTATCAGTATGCACCCAAAACAGGCCATCTAGGATGAGGTATTCGTATTCTATGTTCATTTATCGTTATATATCAATCTGTTAAACTATTATGTAAGCAAAGTGCACTGTACGTCGAAGTATTAAGTTTCAAATTCATTTAAAAGTTTTCAACATCTAGGATAGGATACAAACTATTTTACGAGTAGCATAGAAATAAAACAAATCTTGTGCTAAACCAGGGTTTCTTAAAGTGTGGTCCACGGACCCCTTAGGGGTCCGTAGCATGTGTATCAGGGGTCCGCAGTAGGTCAGTCTGTAAACATATTTAAGTAAACTTGACGTAAGCATGACATGCGCCTTGCCTTGTCGACAATTTAACGTTCTCATTACGGCCAAACAGCAGCACCCCTCTAATTAACTTAATAGTAAGTGTAATGAAAGTACCAATTTTTTTTTATTAATATTAATATAAATAAGACTTTTTTTGACGGACAGGGTCCGTGGAAATGTTTAAATTATAAAAGTGGTCCGCGACTGCAAAAAGTTTAAGAAACCCTAAACCATGCTTAACAACAATTGAATGTTTTTTTTCTAGCTTTCGATAGGGTTGGAATTAAATTAGTTTTAAGTTATGATAAAATCGTATTGATTTTGAAGCACAAAAAATTTGAAAAGGGAAACTTGACTCAAAACGATAAAATAATTGATTACTCGTATATCTTCTAGATATTTATTTATTCAATACCACTGACTGTACCATCCCATTGCAAATATTTATTCAGTACCTATTACTACACCAATACATTATCTATTCTAAATATTTATGCTGGCATACTAAATAAATATTAAAAATAGATTTGCGGATTAGGTGTTTTTAAATTTTAGGAACACGTGGATTGATCTAATCAAGCTCATGTCTAGTTTCACCGTGTGTTCATAGGCCTAAGTAGTACAATTCTGATTAGCGTGATCATCAAAAAAGTTTTTGAGTCGCTCTCCCAGAACTGGAAGCATTGAAAATATTTAACCTGATTATGTGAACAAGACTACTCCATTAATTGCTACTCACTAAATTAACCCGTTTTAGCGGGAATACAATTGATACGGGCCACGACTGTATCAAGTTTGTATATTAACCAAATAAACTGAACTATGGGAAATTGTATCTTTTTAATAATAGGCTCGTAGCATGATCACCAACTTTTGACAACGTCAAATGCTCCGATCTAATCGATTTCGATTTAGATTCAGTGCAAAGATAAATCTTTTATTTTAACGTTACCTCCACCTACATTAACACTTAGATTGGAACAGAGCTGTCTGTTTCTTAAAATAAAAACAGACAAAAGTCATCACGTAATATTAAAATACAGCATTAAATGACTTAATTAGACTTTCAAAAAATTCCCGGTAGATCAGCTCTTAGCTCTGTCTTCAATTCAAATATTGAATTTTTATTGTTTTTATATTTGAAGTAGGATTTTATTTTTGTAAAATATTTTTATTACTTCAGACCGCTCTGGGCCCGGATCGTCACGCAATGGGTACCGCAGGACTGACAACGTGGTCGCGGTAGACCCCGAAAGCGATGGAGTGTCGACCTGAAAGATTTTAGAAACAACTGGTGGGAGCTTGCCCAAAACCGCGAAGAATAGAGAAAGGAAGGGGAGGTTTTTGCCCAGCAGTAGGATAATATAGGTTAAATAAAATAAAATAAGATTCTAATTTTTAATATTTGTGTGAACACCTGAATAACTTGAAATTAATCTAAAGGTTCTAGTAGAACTGTTAAGGGGTGGTACTTTCCATCATCAGCTCGCCTAACCAGCTTGATAGAGTACAACTAAGAGTCATTACGTGCCTATTACATTTAAAGAATTATCACCTCACTTCTAATAGTCAAAAACCTTCCCATTAATCTCCAGTAACATGAAAATATGACTGCTAGATACAAATACTTGATAAGTTTTACAGAAAATTGAAACACGTTTGAAGTTTGATGTTTGACCTTGATTTTCGACCATCGGATCTTTACTTGATGCCATAATGCTGATGCCGATGAGTACCTTAGAAGTGTATACTTTCGAAAACAAAAAAAAAACAAATAAAATCGGTTTAAAATTGAAGACTGAAATGGATGATCGTACATAAAAAAAATAAATGCAGTTAACAATACACCTTTTGAAGTCTGCAAAAATGAGAATAACTTTTACCAATGACGTAACTTTACAGTCTGATTCAAACGTGATTGTCTGATTATTATAGGTCAACAATTTCGATATTATATTTCCACCAAGCGTTGCTGTTTACGCGATTCGCTACATTAGTCGAGAATACGCGACGATTGATCGATCTCTAGCAAATTAGTACCGGCAGGGCGTAAGGAAATGAGCCGGATCCGCCTCTATCCGAGCCGGGAAGTCGTAACCTGAACGGAAGTTTCCCCCATTCGTACGCGGCGAACCAATTAGGCTGTGTATCGATTGCTCGATTCAATCAGTATCGATTCTATTCGATTGAGAAACACTAACACTTCCAGAGATAGAGTTCAATGGTGGTTAATGAAATTAAGGAATTACTATATCGATATATATTTTTATCTTGCATTTTCGCTGACCTGCTTTTATCGAGTACCTTTTACTACTGGGTACAGGCAAAATAGCAAATCAGATTTAAGCTTGCCTATTTCTGCCGCAAAACAGCAGTGCTTGCATTGCTGTGTTCCGGTTTGAAGCCCCCACAAGAACCACAGTGTACGTCGCCAACTAGTGACATAAGATGTCAAGTCACAATACCCTGTAATATGCCTGTCATACCCTTGAAACCAGAACACAGCAATGTAATCACCTTAGCTTAGAGAAAGACATACAGACAGACAGACTGGTATAGAGTCTCTGGTAATCTCTCTAATGGTCAACTCTAAAATAAAATGTATTAAAGACTTAGTACGTTATTATTCGTATCGTAAGATTACTATGATTTTTATCTCTTTCATTATGATTTTTTTACAAGCGAAAGGGAAGCTATTGGCTTTCATCTCACCTGATATCTTACCTCTAATTATCGGAACACAACAATGCTATAAACATTGTTATTATGGCGACAAACTTAGGTGAGACGGTGGTAGCAACCCAGGCGGGCTCAGAAGCTCTACCACCAAATAAACGGAGCAGAATAATTTCTGCCCCCATGAGGAACCCCGGACCTCCCGATCAACACCCGATGTGCTCAACCACTAGTCCATGGAGGCGTCCTGTAATTTCAATCCCTATAATAGTTTTTATTACAGAAATCATCCTATAAGGAGGTGAAAGGGGGGGGGGGTGTAAATTTGTATGGGGAATCAATAACCGCTGAACTGATTTAGATAAAGTTTGGTATGGAGATATTTTCAGTTGTAGGGAAATAGTCCGGTCAATGAAGAAATCAATGAATGGGGATTGATGAGGAGTTTTCACAATTCCATTACAATGGTGTCCCTAACGCCCATGCAAATTTTCAGCTTTCTGGGAATTTATGCAAGGGTGAATGTCTAAGTTGACCGGACTAAAAGATATAAGCAGGCCGGATTAAAAATATTATATTATCCAAAATTACTAATTACTTCATAATGTAAGTATCAATGACAAAATAGTTAAACACATGGCATCAGAATTCACAGCTTTCCGTTCATCAACTGCGATGGGTTTGGCCACAAACAACCGTATTCATTGTCGAGTTACGTCAGGTGTCAATGGGACTACGGCACCGGATGTTACGATAATTGATCTATTTTCCGAATGTAGCAGCCTGATAGCTGCTTTGTTCCATCATAAGTCGTATTAGGGACATGTCACGCGGTTGAAAACAATTCGAATGGTTTATCCTCAGAAGAATAACTAAAGTTATTGTACTAAGTTGTTGCTTTTGTTATTGTTTTGAGGGTTTATCTTTAAATGTTGAAAAAATCTAGTCGACTTTCAAAAACAAACTCATTGCATTGACATCCGCAAGGACGATATGATAAGTTAATACTAAAGAAATACATATTATTATCATAGCGTCGAAAACAAATGTTTGTCTCTATTACGAGTATCTACAAGATATCGCTGCAAGTGTGGTGAAATTTTCTTGGCCTCGGAACAAAAGATTCGGTGATCTAAGCATAATGGTAGAGGCAGGCTGTTACATACTCCTTGCCTGCGTCAGTAAAATTAAGCCATTTTCGGCCTCGCATTGTCAGTCAAAATTCTGGTGTCTTTGTAAATTAATATTGTTATGTGACTTCGAATACGTTCCCAGGTAATATGTGCCCATTTCTTGTATTTTATATTATTTTTTCATTATTCTCTAAAAATTTCCAGTCTTGAACATCGTCGCGCAGTATCTCGTTTATCGGTCTTTTACAGGTTTCATTTCGGGGAGTGTTCCCAAGAGCTGTTTGGTCTTATTTCACCACCTCCCTTTTACTACCGAAGCACCCGGAGAACGGCAAAGACCCACCCCTACGTAGTAGAACTTTCACTTCTCCGCACGAAGCGTTTCACTTCCACTTTTTTATGCGTAATGCAAAGGAATAGAATTCTTTGCCACCCTCTGTGTTCCCACCTCACTACAACCCGGATCTTTCAGGAAAAGAGTGAATCAGCACCTTATGAGTAGGCACACTTCACCACCTTTACCATTAGGCAAGATGAAGTCAAATGCCTACCCATAAACTATAAAAAAACATTAACTCAGTCAAATCTTACAGTTTTCATTGCTTCATTCTCGTTTCCATCTGCTTCACAAGCAATTGCTTGTAACTCTAATGACAAGCTTCCTCAAGCCTCATGTCAGGTAGATGTATGCAAAATCATCCAATAAGACAATAAAAAATCTCATATCTCTCAAAAAATAACATATTTTGTTTAAATTTCTTTGTGTGCTTTAAGATGTGCTTTAAGTTTCATACTCAGACTGTAATTCATAAACATACGTAAATATTAAACGTCTATCATACGCAAGTCTGGAAAGTCTCCAAAAGTTGTTCTGTTCATTCATGAATAACGTAAAAAATATTTTCGAAAATGAAAAATTTGCTTTACGTTCACATCGAATTAATATCTGCTTGATGATCTAAGCTAGAATTACTAACATCCGACGTTCACTATTACCCGAACTGACTTCCTAAATACCTAATGACAACTCTTTATTATTCTAATGATACCTATTAACTTTTTGAATGACACTATTTGGAGCTCGCAAACATTAAACCTCAACAGCTATAAATTAAACAGAGGGCATATCAAAACTTTTGACATAGGTTCCCTTGGGACTGACACACGTCAAACTGGGGCTTGTGTGCACGAAATACAGTTCAAATTCGTGCGCGTTAACACGGGCGTGAATAT
Organism: Schoenobius gigantellus; assembly: GCA_963935595.1. NCBI lineage: Eukaryota > Metazoa > Arthropoda > Insecta > Lepidoptera > Crambidae > Schoenobius > Schoenobius gigantellus. The sequence continues at coordinate 6,191,044 of OZ012554.1, read as the reverse complement.
TTCAATACGGTTGAAAAGTTGAAAGGTTTCTGTATTAGTGTTTTGTTGGAATTTCGACGTGAAGTGAGTTTTGACGCGTCGCTTAAAGAATGACGAATAATATAAATGAAGAAGGATATTTAAGCACAGTTCACATCTGAATGCAACTGAATGCAACGAACATAATATTATTATAATCCTTTTAAGTGGTTTTTGTTAGTTGATGGTTCACACTTCACGGAGTGACGACATCGCGGTTCTGTAGTCCGCCTGTGACCACGGTCGGTATAACCCGGTTGAAACGTCAGACATTTTAAAAAGATACTTGATATGTCGCGTTAATTCCCGTTTTTTACTCATTTTGAATATAATACATAAATAAACAAATAAAAAAGATCTATAAACTAGAACTACAACTAGAAAAAATGTCTGTTACAATGACAAATAAAAAATAAAGCTTACTAACAAAACCGTGTGCGATCTACCAATTACATTCTTCTTGAAATGTTTAATTCTACTCGTACGTATTTTTTTATATTTTATGACGGTATATTCACCTCATATTGTTTGCCTTGTCACTATCGACTGACTAATAACCGCGACCGACCGGTTCGACCACCCCTGGATAAGGGTAACAAAAATCCGGGGAAGGTTGCACCCGACCACGTAGTCTACGAGTACAATAAATTTTGTTAAGTATATAAGCTCAAACTGTAAATTGAACTCAAACTGTGTATATGATTTTATGAACTGTTATGAGTTTATGAACTCAAACTGTAAAATGGAAAGAAACAGGAAAATAAACGTATGCGGTGAGCCCCTTCGATCAAATACATGAGGAAAATTTGCGTTCACAAAATATTGAGTCTATTGACCAACGTTTGGTTCGTCGATCAACAAAATCTTTTGGAGGGCTCGCTTTCTCAAACATTAAAACACCAAGCAGCGTTCTTTACACTAGCCCCGATGAAATTTCTATTAGCTTTGAATGGAATTCTCTTCGTATTTTCACCCTTCCAAATATGAAAGAGTTTTCGTAAATGCAAATTCATTTTTCCAAGTCCAAAGCGAATTCACGAAGGGGAGTTTGTTGGAAACATTTCAGGTTAATGTACGTCCAAGCCGAATTTGGGTGATTAGGTAAAGACAACTTTTTATACGATATCATTCTAAGGTTTCGTCCTAATAATTATTTACTCCATAAAGTATTATGATAACAGCCCAAACTAGTATTAAGTACCTGACAGGTTTCAAAACCATTAAAACATTATTGATGGTTAAGTGAGAGCTATCTCAGTTGTCAAATACGTTGTCAAATACAGTGTCAAATACGCGTGTCCGCTTTGAAGAGTGAAGCCCCGGGATGGTCAGCATCTAGACCAAATAACCACTTGTTATTTAATAATCTGTAATTAAAACCATTAAAAGTAAATTAGTTAATTATTTATAATTTTTCAGTTTGAATTCCGCGCTGAGACACCCTTTACAAGGTGTTTGGTCAATACCCTATCAAGCCGAAACCTACCCATGCTAACATAGTCATATAAAAGATATGGCATCATTGAAAATAGGCTAGATGAATGAAAAAAATTATAGCTTTAATAGAAGCTCATTCATATAATTAATAGAAAGAAAAAATCGGTTTTCGAATAACTATAAAAACAACCAAGATATAAGGTATTAAAAAAAATCCATCTCTTTCTAGCAAAACGGCAATTTACATGGAGTTTATATGGCCGTACTAAACAATGACGTCACGGTTATTGTCGGATCTCTCTGTCTAATCGCTTCTAAATTAACAGTTTAAAATGCTTGTACGTATCTCACGTATTTCTAAGCCGATTTTAATTCTAATTTCACATTATTGCATCTTTTCCTAAGGTATTTTAATATTTTATGACGGGACGTGAAAATTAGAATTCAGTCATCATCCCAATTGGAAAATGTAATGGAAAATTGTTACTCTAGGGGTGAAAGTAACTTACTTAGTCCCGAGACGGGGCGACCCTATAGTTTGAGTCTTTACACCGAGGTAAACACTGTGCTTTTCATTACGAATACAAGGAAAGTAAAAAATAAAATCATAAGTTAGCTAAAAAAATGGGTGAACTTTAAAAATGTGAAAAATTAATTATCTTATTCCCCATACTTTTGTTTCACAGACCTATTTGCATGGTGGATTTCAAAATAATTTATCGCCTTAAGTTTTATATGACTAAGTTGACATGGGTAGGTTTGGGCTTGATATGGTATGAAGCAAACACCTTGTATATTACTTTTGTTGAATTACTACTAGCAATCTTCACAACTTTACTACTCTGTGGCTCGCAGCGTTGACATAAAAGAAGAAAGAAAGAAGAAAGTACTAATCATGATTTACTTATCTATTAAAAACTAACATCACTATTCGACAGCACTGGCGTTTCATCAAGCTGCTTGGTTTAACCCTCATCAAACAACTAGAACATTTTTTGGAAAAAAAATGGTGATCAACTTATCGTTAAAACATTTTTGACTTCTTCATATTTATTCTTGCAACAAAAAACATTTTGCTAGCATAAAAACCAAGTTCACTTGAAAATTTTAATTATTTTCATTTCTTTCCTGCGCGATCCCTGGAATTTTGTTATTCGTCAAGAATATAAGTAGATCCTATAAAAAATAGCGATAGCGGAATTCGTGAAATTCATTTTTCTCCGCTCAAAACAGTGACCAGGCGTCGAAAATCGAGTTACAGTGAGTAGTTACTTTAAAAAAATTAGGGCGCACCTTCAAAACATTGGCCGAAGACGATTCCTTGAAAACATTTCAGCGCTGAAACAAATGAAGGGGAAAGGGGAAAAGTTCGCTGTCAAAACATCGGTGGGGTGAAAGCGGGGTGATTTAATAAATATTCAAATAGAGGATGAGTCCCAAGTCCCAATAGACGAGTGGACGTAAACCTCCCAGTCATCAGAGCTTTGACGCTGTAATGGTATTGACAAGGGCCGGAGTTTTAAGGCGAAAAAATGTCACAGAAAATGTCACGATGAAATTCATATAATTTTGTTGAGGGTAGTTATTGAATTTTTTCTTCGCTTTTCACATTAAAATGGCTTATCTTGTTGCTGTATTTCTTTTGACCGGTTATTTCTGATTTACATTATTTTTGACATAAATAACAATAAACATATAGCTAACAATGCTAATAAGTTCAGTATCATTACAGTGTATTGGAATTACATTATTCGTCATCGTTTGGAGTTTTAGTATGTTGGTCTTGACCACCAAGTCCAACAATGATCACGTTTTGAATTACTCAAAAATGTAATCATCGAAAATTTAAATAATATACTCTAGTCGAATATTATTTGCATCCTTTTATATAAAAAGTAAGTCCAAAAAATAAATCAGACTAATGAAAAGTCATGCTCTAACAGGGAATGCATAGAATATTACTATATTTGTAGGCACATGTTTTAGATGTTTTTTTTATTACTGTTGATGCCCTCACATTTCAGTGCATGCAAGTAAAACCGCCACATAAATAAGGGTGTACCAGAATCAAAATCTAGAGCTGGAATTTCTTTAATAAAAATTATTACGATGGTTAATAAAATCTTAAAACCTCTATTGTGCATCTATAAATTATTAGTAGTCTGAAGTAGTTATATATTTTTAAATAAAATAACTTTGTTTTTATTGCAATAAATTCAGCTCTACACCTGCCATCAGATTCTGACACACATATACCCACGTCATACTTGAAAAAAAAACAATGGTACCTTAAAAATGGCATCAATAGTGGGTTTCATATAAAATAAATTTAATATCGCATAGCCCAAAATCAGCACTAACCAAGCAAGACGCTTCTAACTATACCTCATTTATCAAATAATGGTATGCACTTTTGAAAGTTGAACACACATACATACCGGTTAACATCATACTTTTTATTCGTAGTAGAGTCAAAATAAATACATACATAAAAGTTCCACCATACAAACTTGCCATTGTATCCCATACAAAACGAATCAACTCAAAATCGTGAGCACCATGTATACACAGAGACGTTTAACAAAGTTTCGCTGTTGGACCGCTCGCACCGTCTCTAGGAGTACCTTACAAAGAATTACCTCTTGTTAGGGTTACACATAAGCTGTTTTACAAGATGGCATTTGGTTACAAACCCGCAGAAACTGAACAAGGGGCCTAGACAAAGTGACAATTTAAAAACGATCACGATTTCCTCCCCCCTCCTTCTCTTCAGGGCACAACCCTTCACACACAGAGTAACATCACCTTGCTGGGAATGAACATTCGCTGCGATCTGAACCCCAGAGACTACATCGAATCCGTTATAACTGCTGCCTCACGGAAACTCGGTGTCCTAAACAAGGTGCGTAGGTATTTTGCGCCGGACCAACTATGCCTGTTGTATAAAACTCAGGTTAGGTCTTGCGTGGAATATTGCTCGCACCTTTGGGACGGCTCCGCTCAGTACCTCCTCGATGCTCTGGACAGATTGCAGCGTCGCGCTATTCGAATAATTGGCGATGTAGAGGCAACTAACACCCTCGAGCCTCTACAACTTCGTCGTGACATCGCCTCTCTTAGCGCCTTTTACCGAATGTTCCATGGGGAATGCTCTGAGGAGCTCTTTAACCTTATCCCTCCCTCTCCATTCCTTAACAGAAACACGCGTAAGGGCCTTCGGAGTCATCCGTACACTGTGTCCTCCTTTTCACACCGTACCAAGAAATTCCAAGATTCCTTCTTCTGTCGTTCATCCCATACTTGGAATTCTCTACCTGCGCACGTGTTTCCTCCATCCTACAACATGGGTTCCTTCAAAAGAGGTGTGAAAAAGCATCTTTTAGGCCGGCAAGGGGCGGGCAGGTAGGATAGTGGATGTCGTCCCTACTCTATCTGTCAACTCATTTGGGCCTCTTTCACCGCTTAACATCAGGCGGGAGGAGGTCATTTGCCGGGCCTTACATAAAAAAAAAAAAAAAAAACGAAGATCGATAAGAACAAAATGTATGGGATTGGCATATGCCATCGCTAATTAACGTGGCGAATCGATCAGTCATCGATATGTAAGTTGGTAGACAAATTGAGTCGCAATGAATCGATGAAGTAGCGAATCGTTTTTTCGCAACTTTCATATACTCTTACTACTCAAAACAAGTCATTTTTCATTAAAATGGAGTGAAAATATTGATTTTTATCATTTATTTTTTTCCAATTTCTCAGTTTTGAGTATTTAGATAACCAACGTTAATGCAACACTCGCGTGTTTTATGAGCTGCTTTATATTCTAAAACCAGTGAAATTAAATCCACTTTACGAGGAAGTGTGTTGAAAATTTTGTACATTTCTTAAAAATGATATGTGCATTAAAAGTGATACATTTCTAATTTGTACTTTGAAAATATATCATTTTTAATTTACAATTAAAAATTAATCGAGAGTAACTCCCCAGAGATTACTATAATCTTTAATATTAAGATTTCTTTATCTCGGGTCCATTATTGTTTTTGTATGCTTTTTTCAATGAAATAAACAGATTTAAATTTAATTTTTTAACGTGTTGCTTTCTTACAAACGTCACAAAGAACAATTCGTCACAGCGATCGCTAATCGTTACATAAGTTTTCGTTATCTCAGAAACGATGATGAATTTAGATATCATGACGCTATGAAATAATTGCCAATTGTCTAGGCCCCCTGTGTTGATCGAAAACGACTGATTTTAGCGTGATCTTGCTTAAGTACCTATATTCAATTGAAATTGAGTGAATTTATGCTTAAAAGCATGTCAATATTGCAATAGATAAATACGAGTATAAGAGACACATGCTATTGTGTATTAAAGTCGTCAACATTTATATCAATATTGCGTACATCCACGAGTAAAGACAATTTTTTACAAAGAATCTATACATTTTCTATAATAAAATGTGCAAAAAGAGGTGCAAATCTAAAACGTTCTGATGATACCGTCAGTACCCAGATTAGCTTGAGCCCTCAATATTATTATCGTGTACGTTAAGAGTGGATCACCCTCAAGCAGATACAGTATGAGAGCTACGCTAAAAGCTAACTTAGCATTACTTAATAGAGCGAACTCGACATTTTTTTTATCTCTTATATAAAAGCTGTGGTTTGCTGCGAGCGATAGGATAGAAGGTTTTGCGGTTTCGAGTGGAGAGTTAATGAAAAATGCATAAAATGTGAATGTCAAGTTTTAACGGAGTTTTTCTATGGCATTTCTTTTTTTTACACGTGACAACTCTCGGCCTCCATCTCACCGCATATTAAGTGACAATAAAGCCTAAGGTGGAAGGGAGCTTTACCTAGACTCCTCAACAACTGAAGAACAGATTACCTTACCTCTAATTATCGGAACACAACAATATTAACATTGTTATTATGGCGACAAACTTAACTAATATGGTAGTAGTAGCCAGGCAGGCTCAGAAGCCCTATCACCAACCAAGCAAGCAGAAAAATTTCTGCCCTCATGGGAATCGAACCTCGTGCCTGCAGATCAATATCGAATGATCTTAACCACAGCACCACGGAGACGTCCAGTCAATTTAATCTCTATCCATACTAATATTAAAAAGTGTATCTGTCTATCTAGTGTCTGCTATCTCTTCACGCTTGAACCGCTGAACCTAATTATATGAAATTTGATATATACGAGTAGGTGGTTTGAAGGCATACGATAGTTTTTATCACAGGAATCATCCTGTAAGGGGGTGAAAAGGGGGCGGAAGTGTTTATGGGTGATCAATAACCGCTGAACCGATTAAGATGAAATATCGTATAGAGATAGTGAGTTGTAGGGAAGGATATAAGCAGATTGGATAAAAATACACTATCCAAATTACTAATTCCACGCGGACGAAGCCGCGGGCTAAAGCAAGTTAATATTTTAAATGCAAAAGTAACATTGCTATATACCTACTCCTTAACAATTAACTCTGTCTGTGAGTCTGTGTAACGCTTCCATGCTTAAATCGTAAGACCAATTTGAATGAAATTTGGTATCGATAGCTTAAGCTTTGAAAGACATAGACTACATTTTATATGGACATTTCATGAGTTTTCTTGGGAAAGTCATAGACTACATTTTATATTGACATTTGATGAGTTTTCTTGGGAATGCGTGATTTAACTAGATTCTCGATATTACCGAATTCCATGTAAAATAAGTAGCGAGGAGCAGTGAGTTATTAAAAAAAAACATAGCGTCTCGTAAGCAAACTTATAGAGTGTCTAATTGGTCACAAATACAACTAGTTAACGTAAGCCACAAGATTTAGTTACCAGGCATTACCAACTATTGAATTTTACATGTGATTTTTTTATAAATAGTACGGTGTCTAGAATTTGTATCTGATGGGTGAAGGCCGCGAGAAGCCGCTGGAGTTGAGCAGTGTAGAGGCTCAAGGGCTTACGTCCAGCCCGTGGGCATCTCTCGACTGAAACCATGATTATGAAAGAGGAAACAGTTTAAGTCAGTAAGGTGAAGGAGGCTAGTGAGGCGTTTAATCTCTCTCCCGCACTAGCTATCTTCACATTGGACTCTATTTTCACTTACCAAAAAAACAGGTTTGCCCTTTTTTACACTGGACTTAAAATATCAACATTTTCGAGGCGAACAAATGTGATAACATTTATTTCAATATTTAAAAACATCTAACAAATGTTAAAAGACAAAGAAAAGATTCTCAACATCGTCTTAATTTGAAGAGAGGATATTAACAGGGGTACTGTTCATCCTACACCTACTTATACTAGTATGACGTCATTGGATAAATAATTAATCGCTCTTAAATGATCGTATGGTCCCGATTACATATTCACAACGTGTCGTTAACATAAATACGTCAATTCATACCGAATAGATGTAGGTACCAATATAGTTATTTAATAACAACAGATCTTGCTCCCATTCTAGGAAGCCACAGATCGCAACGTGGCGTCGACAATAACCGCTTATTCCCGCTGACTAAACAGGCTAAACAATATAGCCTGATAGGGCGGCCTCTCGAAAGACTCATTTAATACTTCAGCCCTACGCCACTCGCCAATAAACGACACTCCACCGAAGGCGATAGGATGATATTTAATGAAAGTCCTTTTCGATATGTTGCGAGACAGTCTTTTGCTTTCACAATTTTCTCACTCTCTCATTTATATTTATCAAACTGAGATTATGGGTGTTCGTTAGACAAGTAATATACTAATAACAGTCTTCTTGACAGCTCTTCAGGCGTTAATAGAGCTAGGTTATTGGCGGTGGCCAGACCGGAATCTGGACACTGGGTTTATGCCTTATCACTAAATACTGGAACATTCATTGACTCAACCACACTCCGCATAGACCACCACTGCTGTGCTTCCTGTGGAGCTAGTGTGAGCCGCCTGATAGACCATGGTCTTCTATACCTTTCAACACAGGCTGCTATTCACGGCACGCTACATTGAATGATATCCTCAGAAGAGCGCTTGTCAGCGTCAAACTCCCTGTGGCTCTGCTCTAGAGCCACATATCGCCAGGGACGATGAAAAACGTGCTGATGGAATGTACCTTATAGCGTGGAAGATGGACTATGCATAAGTCTGGGACGCTACAGACACGCAGGCGGCGTCCTTCCTCCCGGTCACTTGCAAGCTGGCCGGTGCGACGGCCAATGCGCGTGAGCAAATGATGCCGAATAAATAGTTTTGACTCGGCACTCAGTACAACTTTATTCCTTTTGGTGTCGAAACCCTACCTTAGAGTTGAGATATACACGGGCTCTATAGGCAACTCAGCAAGCGTCTGAGGGCAACCACTATAATGACTCCCACCAGGCAGCTTTCTTGCGCAGAGGCTTTCCTTAGCGATTTAGCGCGGGAATGTTGCCTGTGTCATAATGAGTTTTTAGTCTTTATTTAGGTTTAGTTTTTAATTAATGTTTAAGTCTAATATTTAATGTATAAGTTTTCTATAGACAATATAGTTTTGCATAAAAAATCACAAATTTTAAAAGTCCTTTTTTATTTGTGATTGTACTAAGAATAGGTTTACCAATTTACTTTTCCATACTGCATAGACATAAGGTGATGTTTTATACAGAAAAAATTACACGATTCTCTAAATCCGTTGTTTACAATTTACAATAGGTAGTCAAAGAATTTCAGCCACGTTAACATTAACATGGTTGAAAATTCTTCGAATACTGTAGAATTCGCTTAAATAGGATTTTTCTTGTTATAAACAATAATTGCTCTACACGAGATGAACGGTATTCCAAACTATAGACATTTTTTAATGTTTATTTGAAGACTAGCTTGTGTGATCGAGAACATGTTTTATCATTATTATATCTCTTACTAATCAAAATTGTACTCTAGCGTCTTAACGTCAAAACCTAAACTCCCACAAGAAAACCCATCTGAAACTGCGGAAAGCATTTCACAGCGAGACACAAGCCGAAGCCGAGCTCGAGGGCCCTCCACAGGCTTTATTGGCCGGAGCTGATTGGCTCCGGCGCTGCATCCGCATTATTGCATCCAATAACAGATTAGAAGAAGTCAAGTGACTGACGCGAGGCATGGCTTTCGAAATATGCACATGTTTGATGCCTATTATAGCTTGAGTGTCGTATGTAGTATTTATTTGTTGCAATCGAAGTCAGTTTGAATAATGAATGAAGGGTTCACTTTAATGTGAATAATTTGCCACTGAAACAAGTGAAAATCAGATATATGAAATTCTCGTGTCACAGTGTTTGTAACCAAACTCCTCCGAAACGGCTTGACCGATTATTAGGATTTTGTTGTGTATATTTGGTAGGTCTGAGAATAGGTAGTAGGCTATTTTTATACTCCTAGGTGATAATGGTGGTCCTCCCATGGTCCTCCTCCAGATTTTTTTTGACAGTTATTATGAACATTCAGTTATCAATATGGCTGAAGGGGGCACGTAGTTCGCGGGCACAGCTAGTAAATTCATAGTTGTGTAACCAATGTAAAAGAGATAATACTGTAACATATAAAAATGTAACCTTGTAAATACCATATTATTAAGGTATCACGCTAGATTTGAAACTTCAATGGTCACATTTTGATGAATTGCAGAAGAGACTTAGTCGTGCAACCTACGCTGTATGGGAAATACGTTAGCTCATTGGTATTGATATTTGTATAGCGAGAGTTGTATACTTTGCTTACATTCATGGTATGATGTAATATGGTACTTTGTTGCGGGAAAAACCCGCCGTTTCAGTCATTCTAACATGTACTTACTTTTATATGCTCTTTAAAAAAATATGTATATAAAAAATACTATTGTTAGCAATTCAAAAAAAGGAATACAAACAATTAGATCTTGCGAGTTTCTTACATGATTTCGAAAAGGCGCCCTCAATTCCAAACAGATAGAGCCAACTATTTCAACCATAACTTTGATGGCTGTAAAGAGTGTAAAGTGTCCGAAAAATCGTACCTGAAAAGTCTTGAAAAATCCTACTTCGAATAATGATTTTAGATTTTGAAATCATGGAAAGAGTATTGATTAATAGAGCTATAGAAATACTTTTTTGATTGATTCCACTGTCTCTTTAAGTATTGCTATATATCTAATAACAGATATGAGGAACTCGAGTGTCTGATAAAATCAGTAGTTACGTGTTTGATAATTGCGGTATGAGTATTGAATGTGTGTACTTATTTGTTTTAGAAAGAGTATTTAATATAGATTCTGCTATATAATAGCTTCTGCTATTCGCTCCACCGTCTATTTAAAAACAGATTGAAAAACTCGAGTAGACATATGGCTTTCAAAATCAATACGTATTTCATGCCTATTCTGGTTCGATTGTCATTTTTGCTTATAACAAAAAGAGGAGACATCATTTTAGAAGCATCATATCTGTTCTTCTCATGAAGGCTCTACTAAATTCCGGACTAGTGTAGAGCTATTTCTTTTCCTCTGCTTCTGTTTGCACACATCTTAATTATACTTGGAATTTCAGCACATGTCTGACTAAAATAGCTTAATATTACAGGTATTCGCCACATCACATTTATGTTTCCACACGAAGGGGCTCGAGCCTATTCTAAGTTAGGGTAATTGTGTGACATTTGTACTGAAGTGTTTTTTTACAAAAAGTCCTAGCAAATAGCTCCATTATCTATTTGGCGAGTATACATTATAGTACAGTATTTGAGCGTGGGTTGTGGTAGGAATATTTTTTTAAGTGTGTATAAATCTTAATAATATAAAACATTTTAATAATATTCATATTGCCTACGCTGGCATATAATAAATTTTCTTTCTTTCTATCCTTACAGAATTCTATGTATATGGAGCACATTACTAATTGCACTCGAAATTTTTGTTTATTCATCGTTGATAACGAATTAATTTTCAAGTAATATATATCTAGCCCGTGCTCGTGAATTAAAAAAAACACTTTTGCTCGTATTTTCTTTCAAACACTCTCAGTGCTTGGTTCTTAAAATGTCGTATATAAAATGCGCTGTATGAGTTTTACTGAGGCTTTTTTAAGCAATAAAAATCTAACAACTTTCTCAGATATTGAAGGTATCTCCTGGGAGTTGGTTTCAAACTGGTTAAAATTAAACTTATTTTCATTCAATTTTGCCAAAACAAATTATGTTTGCTTAACTATTGATAAAAGAACACAACCAACTCCTAATCTGCATATAAAAATTCACTTCTGTAATGATTCTGATACATCGGCTTGTCACTGCCATAACATCGAAAAAGTAGTAGAATCTGTAAAATATATATCTAATATATATGTAAAATATAGAAATTTGTTCCGGTCTGGGCGTATGTGCATGTGATATTCTATGTTTGTAACTGACCCACGACACAGGAGAAAATCCTAGTGTGGGGCGAAGTTTTTTTAAAAAAAAAATATATATATCTGGCGGTGCTTGTTGACCAAAATCTTTCTTGGCATTATCTTATTAAATATGTGAATAGAAGAATTCGAAAACTTATCTGAATCTTTAAATAAACTTAGACATGTGATGTGACATCTAAACGGCTACTTAATCGTATTTTAAACACTGCTTTGGCACAATCGATAATTACTTATTGCATTACTGTCTGGGAAGGGGCATTTCAAACTAAGTTTTTGGCCGTTGAAAGGGCATATATAAAGATGCCTGATTAAGATTATGTATTTTAAGCCGTATAGATTTCCCACTGTAGATTTATACGAAATCAGTACATTGCTTTCAGTGAGGAAATTACATCCTAATGGCGACCCTAAAGCTGCACAGAACTTCAAAATTCTAACAACACATTCCATCTCGACGTAGAAATGATGAGATGATACCAGCATGCCGCATAAAAACCGATTTTGCGCATCGGCAATACATGGCCATGACTACTAATATCTATAATAAGTAAGAACACTCCAGAAACACACACACATACACGCAATCACAGTCACACACCCTCACACACGGTCACATGCATATATGCGCACATACATTCATAGACATACTCAAACAGACACACACATACGCATAGGAATAGTAAGAGGTGTTTTTTTAATTTTTATCTAATGTAAGTGTTACGCTTGAAGAATTTATGTGAATAATCCATGTGACATATTACCACAGAATATGATATTACATAGTTATATTATATTAAGTTCACTATATGGTACCTATTTATTGTAAAAAAAATGTTTTTTTAATGAATTGTGAATTAAATATTTTCTTAATTTTAATGTTGTTTGAAAATTAGTTTTAACTAAAAAAAATACAGTCACATATTGAATAATTAATTGTTATCGGGTAACACGATCGATTGTATATTTAATTAGTGTCGCTCTCCATTCTTTCACATATTATTATATCGATATTTTAGCTCAAATCCTGTTAGATAGAACAAGGCACAGATCTCCACTACGAGTTTCAATTTTAATCCATCGCGAGTGGAGAACTTTGTGTGGCTGATAGAATATTTGATAAAATTTGCGGAAAGTTTCGGGAAACCCGTTTGGAATTAGGCTAATTTCTCTTTATATGGGGATGATCTATGAATAGCAAATAGAGATTATGGGTCGAGAGTGTTTTACTCGGAGATAGATCGGTCTGTGAGTATAGGCTTGTATTGTATACCGGTTTAAAGTTAATGAGTCTTTGACGTAATTGGGATTATCCAGATCAGAATAAAAACATGATTGTGTCATGTATTATGATATAATTTGAGACACAGAGATACTAAAAAGAATCAAATACATCTTGCATTTGAAACTTTTTAGGTAATAATTACGTTGCTAGAAACAATAATTCAGACATGCGTGTACATATTATGTTTTATGCGTGAATTTTTAAAGAATACAAGATACAAGTACAGTAAGTACCTACCGAAATTGAATTGATCAATCAAAGTTGTTAAATAGGGAAACACAAAATATCATAATTTTTTTTATTACTATAGAATTTATTTTATCAATTTTTATGTCTTACGTTCGTTTTGGCTTCGGTGGACGAATTTTCCGGTCGATTTTGTTAATTTGAACCTTTGTATTGGCGACATCGACTTTGACATATTATCGAAAGTATATTTTTTACTTTGTATGATTTTGTGAATGAAGCAGAGTGTATTTTGTGAGTTTAACATTTTTTTTTCAGTTTTTATTTGATATCGCCAGAAAAAAGACGGGTGTTTTATGGATATTATAAATGTGGTTTTTCTCAACTACATAGCGAGAAGTCACAGTAACAGTATGGCCCAAGCACCTTATAACATAAATAAGTTCCTCGGGGAAAACTTAAAACGCTTTCACGGAACAGGGAAAATTTTGCTCAGAAATGGTTTTCGCCAATATTCCTACGCCATTGCACAATCGTAAACGAATAGGCGTGCGTGCGTGCTGGTAATGAATAAGCGAATTGTTTTGCGTGATTTAGATTTGTGGGTATCTGCGCGGTGCAATACTTTTGTTGTGAATGGAAATTTAATAGAAGTGTGGTAAGTGTTTACGATATATTTTCACGACACACGTCACTTTTGCACGGGACGTGAAAAATACGATAATTGAATACACTATGTACTTTTAATGGAAATAAAAGTCTCGTAAGCGTTTACGATATATTTTTACGACACACGTCACTTTTGAACAGAACGTGAAGAATAAAATAAGTAAATAAATAAAATAGGATGAATTTTTTGACATTTTTTTTGTTTTAATTTAAGTTTTTCTGTAATTTGGAGCTGTTGAAATTTCGTAAATATTATACGTACTTACAGTGTAGCGCAAAGGGGGCACATAGCCGAGAGCGCACGAGAGCCCGCCCGCCGCTCGGCTGCGCCGCCGCGCTACCGCCGCATGGCGCCAGCTCGCCGCGCGCGTGCAGCGTGCGCGTCCGACCCGCGCGCGTTCCCGCCGCGCCAACGAACCTCGCGCGCGCCCACTCCGCACGAGCCCTGACCGCGCGCGCCCCCGGCGCACGTGACGCGACCCCGCTTTCAGTCCACGTATCTCCACCGACAGTCCGACTGCCGACAATCCACAACACTATAAAACATCGCGTCTCATATTCGAGCGAAGTCGCGGGCGGTCGCTGTCACACTCAATAATGCATGTAAACTTTGCCGGAGCGCGTTCGCACATTGTCGCAATGCAGGAGAACGTTACGCTTCTACTTTTCGCGCGAATCGAGAAGCGTAACGCGATCCCCGTCCGGTGTCGCTCTTCGAATCGAGATGCCTCTACGGAGCCAGCGACCGCGCGACCGCTACACAGCTGTGTCGGATACTCACATGAGCATGCCAGCGTCGGCCTCCCGGTTATCAACTATCGTCAACGTAAACAATCGAACGCGCGATCATTTTGCCGAGTGCCGCGACGCGATATCACATGCCGGCAGGACGCGGGGACCGGGAGCTGGGGCCGGCGGTCGGGCCCGCTCAGAGCATCGGCCCCGGGGGCTCGGCGCCGCAGGGCTGCCACCGCCACCGCACCGCGTGCGGCGTCGCTTGCTAAATGAGCGGATTAGGTGTGCGCGGGGCGGAAGTGTCGGAGGCGACACGCGCGTCGTTGCTACTGCAAGCCGCCACTGAGGCGGGGCGGCCCGGGACAGACCCCCGCCGCCGCGCCGCCCGCGCGCGCCCCCGCCACCCCACCCGCCATGTGCCCGGAGCGCGCTCAGCCTCTCGCCTCGCAAAGGGTTGTCGGCAAAGGGAAATTGCTACTATCGTCTTTTTGTAGTGACGACAATTGGCCGTGCTTTAGGCGCCTTTGAAGACGCCTTTGGCTTTGACCGGGACTGTTGAGCGGTACGTTTCACGCCAGCTTTGATTCGGCCGGAAATCGTCAACGTTCATAACGCTTAAGAGCATTTTCATATTTATTGCGATTCTGTTGACTTGGAATAACGTAGAATGACCGTTGATTATGTAAGCGCCATGCGAGCATGGCGTCCCGCAGTCGGTCGGAGAGCCCCTAACGCAGCCCTTAAATTTCTTGTGGAAAGCGTCGAGCGGGGCCGACGATTGCCGACATACCGCGAAGCCTCCACACCGAGCCGCCGAGTGCGAGGGACCGGCGCCGCCCAGTCGATAAGCCCGTCTCCACTCGCCGAACAAAGACACTAACCTATAATAATTACATTTAATTAAGGGTAACTGGACTATTTTGTATAATAAGCATATCGCGGTGCAGCGTTAATTGTCCGATTTCACGGTCCAATGATTGGAGCGGCCTTCGGCGCTCCCGTCTGCTACTGCGTTCGCACGCACGTTGTTTACTACGGCGTGTTTGAGCCGGCAACGTGAAACGCAGCGTAGTAGTGAATGCGGGAAACTAGCAATTAAAATTTGTAGCTATGACTTTTTAAGAAAACCTTAAAATTCACTGTATTCCAGTAATATCAGAATTCCAGTCGAAAGCCTATGAAAATCGTTTTCGTCATTTACAATTAATACAAAGACGTTTTCCTTATTTCTATCGTATTTTTTCCGGAGCCACGGCGAGCATTACATTATCATTTTCGTTTGTAGTTAAGTTGTCATAAAAATATGGAGCTATTTGTATCGAAGCTGTTTGAATGTTTCGCGTGCGTCTATTTGCCGATGCCAAATCAAGTTTGCTGTTTCGGGAGTTCTTGGCTCTTGGGTTCGCGTCGGGTGTAAGATTGGAAATCGCTTAGCAACCTGTACCGAGCAGGTGGACACGAGACGAACAACAGTTGATATTGCCGTGTCAAAGAGTTTCCAAGACGTAGATTACTTTTTGAAATGTTTCCGACGAGCAGCAACCTTACCTATAAAGATATGGCGATAGCAACCCAGATTAGATTCGTATTTTTTTGCGAGACGAAGTGGATTAGTATTGTTAGGAGTTTCATGTAGCTTTTGGGTAGAGTTAATTCGTGTTGTTGGAAAATTCAAAAATTATTTTACATCTATATTTATATCAATGATTTACTTGTCATTTGAAATCCTATATATACATTCAATGTGCTGATTAACGGCATTTCGTGTTTTAATTTCCGTGTTTAAAATGACTCAAAGGAGTAATGAAAGTAACAAAATGCCTCGATTTAATGATTAAAAAAAATTGCTGATATTTTTAATATATTATACTGTACTTTAAAATTGTCGATGTAACAAGCCGTGTTAACGCTAGACACTAGCTCATCTCATAGCGCCACACTTTGGCGAATATGCGCGATTAATAACGCTATTGACAATTCACCCTCCGCCCATTACGTTAGGGTGTAAATCCCGTTGCAACGTCAATACTGCGATGGCAACACGTTAACTGCCCAGCGTTGTTTCAATGTCAGCTAATCGCACGTGCGACCGAAATTGGTCGCTGCTCCTATTATCACAGGTAATTGTATGGATACCTCAGTACAATGCAATTAATAATTGACTCTCGACGCGTTTGTGGCTTTGATTAGACAGCTTATAACAGAGTTTCGGGGCCAGTGCTTTCATAATTAATTCACCTACATTGTGTTGGCTTATTAAAACGGTTGCTAGTTTATCATATTGGAGGCGGGAGGCAACTGCCGATAATTTAACACTGATTACATTAATTCCCTCGTGAAAGCGCAAAATTTGCAAAAATAAGCGACATAAACAGTCATATGTTGTGATCGTCTTGATTTAGAACTATGATTTTTACAGCTGAAAGACTGTAGAAACGAGTATATGATATTTTTCAGTTATTTCTTAACGCTTCCCAAGAAAAAAAAGATCTTGACATACAAACAAACAGACAATAAAGTGATCCTATACGAGTTCCATTTTTTCTTTTGAGGCACCTACGGAACCATAAAAATGACCAAACAGAAACGTGAAAAACTTCATAAACATACAAAAATGTAAATACAAAGGGCAAATTTTTCATAACCTTTTTAAAGTAAAACTTTTTTTACATCGCCTCAATTTTTTTCGTCCATCTATCGCATGTCACATTACACAAAAACATGAGATCTTTAGTTTCACTACTCCATACATATAAGTCGATCACTACTCCATATAAGTCGAGATTCGTCTATGCGTTAGATCTTTGTGTTTAAATAATTGTGGATACGCGATCCTGGCGTAGGTCACTGTTTTTCTATTATTTTGCTATTATTAATAGCTTTTTTTAATTTATTTTGTTTTTTTATTGTTAATTAGTTTTTTTATTTATAATTTTCTTTTCAGATGAAAAAGTTTAAAAAAAAATTTAAAAACGCAATTTTAATACCCCAACTCGAATGATTTTTCGAAAGTTTTCAGTTAAATGCCTACGATCCGAAAAAAAAGTTTCACTTTCATCGTGGTTTCCTAAAACCACACAAAGATTTTTATTATATTTCATTGATTTCACGACTTAACTAATTTGCATAACACAACACTATTAATGCTCAACTATCACAAACTGTTCCCAAAAGTCAAGATAAGGAGTGCACACAAATAACTTAAAACAAATCAGCCTACAATATTAATAATCAGACAATGGTGTTTGTATTCTAATTTCCACCTCAAACGAAACTTTCATTTGCGGGAGCTGCTGAAGTTTCTCCGCACACATATTTTCTTGCAATAAAAATGGCATACAATATAAATGTTGTTCCCCCGTGAAGGCGTCTCGTGGGTAACTGAACTGTTTACAATATCTTAAGTTTTTCAAATACAAGCAGTCGCTGTACTCTCGCTGAATAGTAATGTGATTGCATGCAGCTCCAATAGACACCATACTGTGTTTGAGGCTAAAAGCTGGTATATTCGTGCTTCGAGAACATACTGAGCTCTCCGCGTAAGTACTGTTGGGTTGTGTGAATTTTATTTGTTACACGAATAGTCATAGTTGTATATAGGTATTTGCGATTGAGTTTTGATAAAACATTTAGTTAATATGTAAATAAGTATACATAAGGAACATTTTTAGCTGAAAAGTTTTAAATATGTATTAGGTATATCAAAATGGCAACTGGTAATGACCGAAGCGAAAACTAAGCGAAAACTAATTTTCAATGAGTTGAAGCTCTTTGTTTTGATATATATAAAAGCGAAGCGTCCCTTAATCTCTTACTGAATCCAAAAGTTGACTTTTTAATAAAGCTCAACTTGAATGGAGAAGTAAAAATGTGAAATCTCTATAACTGTTAACTAATTTGTCATCTCAAATAACAAACATGCTTAAGGCCTCTCTGACAATTGCAGGCATTAAATTTTAGTAGCCTAAGGACGATAAAAATGAAATGAAATGCTAGTAACCTTGCGACAAAATACTCATATTGCCAGTCACCAGTCAGTATCGCCTTAAAAATGTTATTCAAACTCAAACCCTAACATCTGTTTTCAAACTAGCTTTCCGCTCGCAGCTTCGCCCGCGCTATTTTTGTTTTCCCGTGGGAATTTTACATTTTTACGTAAGAAAAATATTTTTGTAGCCTATGTTACTCTAGGATAATATAGCATTCTAATCGTGAAAGAATTTTTAAAATCCGTCTAGTAGTTTCGGAGTTTATTCAATACAAACATATGAAAATACATATCTTTCCTCTTTATAATATTAGTATAGATAGACCTTTGCAGGTTCTTTCCTTGTTACTTGACATCAAAGAAACACACAAAAATCTAATCAAACAAGGATATTAACTAAAATATTTTAACAATTAATTATTTAATCCCTGTACACACACTCCAATCATCCTATTCTATTTGAGACCCATCAATGCCTTCAACTATTTGGTCCCTGGAGACGTAAATCCATAGTACGTCTCGTTTGATGTCAAGCGGCGATAAATTACATTTTAGTAATACAAGCGCATTTACAAAGCTTTATGCAATTTAAGTCACCCTTAAACAAAACATACAGATGGATGACAAAAATAAAATTTTTCATTTCAACTTAATTACAATGAGTAGAAAGCCAAATGAAAAGACCCCGCGATCCTCAGTTAATTGGGAATCAAATTGTCATTGCGAACGAACCGCTGGAGATAAATTGTTATTTCTTAAGACGAATAAGTAAATTGGTTTCACGGGCATCAATACTCCGCCTCTAGAATGAATTATGTGAGACAACTTACGCGTTGGGGTTTGTTACTGCTCGCCTCCTTGAATGGTAATACGTATTTACATTATTTATTTTACAGTGCTGCTTACAACGTGTATGCTGATGTTTAACTCGAATTAAGTAATAAAGATTCGCAGATAACGAATAAATTCATAAATATACTGTTTTTATTGAACCCATATTTTTTCAATCCCAAAATAACTCAATTTGGATTTTGTTTATCAATGAAGATATCAAGCTTTTAATTTCAACTTCAGATAATATGACACATATTACATACGAAAAAGATTGCCACAAACTCGTAGTGAGCTCAAACATAGGACTTATCACGAAGAATTGACCCCTTTGCAATAGTAATGTCTAAATAGAAAAATATCCATCAAATAAAACATAATATCTGCTCTTCTTGAAACCAGCATTTAAGCAATAACTCTATTTGAAAAGGAATTTAGTTTTTTACATCGTCGCTCGGCATTCATAACCACGAATGTCAAATATGGTAACTATTCAGGAGATATTTACAGGGATATTTACGGTTCATATAAAATATGATAATTAGTTTTATCACCTTCTAAAATAATTTAATTATTTTGATATTTGATTAGGTCTGAATTCTACTACGGAAAACACAAATAAAAAAATTTACATTTTTTTTACATTCGTGGTAATGAATGCTATGCTTAACGACGATATAATCTCCTGATATGTAACATAAGTATGCGATATGAAAATTTTTGCCACAAACTAGATCAAGGCAGTGAAATTGTATGATAGCTTAGCTAAACAAAATACCTTGTAGAAAGTAATTAATTTATTTCTTAGCTTTCTATGCTTATTAACGCCTAATTATATTAATAACTATGTTCTATTGAATTACAAAAATTGATTTAGCAAAACTATGTTCCATTATTCACGATTCAGTTTTATGGGATCAAAGGAAGTTAATAAATAACATTATGTCGTATAACGATGGGAAGCACTTCACAAAGCCGACGTATCCAAAGCTCGTTACCGTCACTGGTGCTGTCAAACATTAGCTACATTTTGTGTACTGTGACCAAATCGCAAAAAAGTGCCTTAATTTACCTGGACCAATTCACCTACGTAGATAAAAGTCATAAAATCATCATCCTTGATCTATCAATCCGTTTGATTGACCTTCCGCCCTTCGTCAAGACAGATCTCAATTATTTTGATCGTACACTTCAGTTTCACTTCTTATATATTTGTATAAAATAAGAAACTCTGTCATTAATATTGTCTTTTATTTGCACGAGTTCTACGCATTCAAATAAAACTACACAGCAGTGCTTGACTTTACATCTTATCACAAGCTAGCAACGTACACTGTGGCTCTTGTGGGGTTGCAGATTTGCTTGCGAATCTCACAAGAGCGACATATACTAGTAAGTGCAATATGCATGTTTGCCAACTTAGTTGTATAAAAAAACAAATAAACGCGAGTAAATCCGTTAAGTATAGTTTTATACTTAAAAAAACTCTGTCATATAAAAGAGCGTATGAAAAGAGTTTGCATGTGGATTTAAAAGATGTGTACGAGTATAAGGTACGTATGTGTATAAGGTCAATCAAAAATTTAAAAAATACAAAACCACGATTAAATCGAATTGGAAGCTGCTATCGATTGGATACTGGAATGGAACCTAATTTCAATGCTTAACTTTGTGAACAATAAGTCAGGTTTTTGTTTTTATAGATTTACGGCCTTACAAATAAAAAACTTATACCTCGGAATAACCTCGGAATAGTTATTCCGTGTTTTGTCTTATTTTGACATATTACATCTGACATGTGCTAAAACAAGACAAAACACAGAATAAATTATTCCGAGGATTATCCTCGGTATAAGTTTTTATTTGTAAGGCCATTAAATGCAATTACAAATAATTTATTATTTCTATCACATGAGTAAACAACCAAAGAAAATAATATTGTTTACCTATTTTTTTTTGTTTTCATTAATTATTATGTATATCACTCACTCATAATAAATCTCTTATTTTGTAGCTTAATGCTGATTTTAGAATTGTCTTACCTAAAGTTTCAATTGGTTTAACGAAATTTGTTTAATCGCGTACTGTATTTTTGTTATCATATCAAAACACCAGCTATATAAACAATATAAAATATTACTTGAATGCCAAATATACGATAGCAATTCCAAACGCCGCATAACTCACAGCCACCCTACCCTATACTGGCACACTTGGAGATTGGATTCTGTCATACATGGTTTTCGCTTCCATATATTGAATGAAACCTTAAAACTATGTTCCGACACGTCGCATCTTGTAAACTTCCGGGAAATTGGTATTGACACTCAATTTTTGTTTGGGCAAGTCAGCGGGGGACTGTATTTATGCGCGGCTAAAGAAATGGGTCTTTACTGAACGTTATTATATTATTACGCCGATGGCATAAGAAACTTCCGGCGTGGTTTTTTTGGCCTTAGAAGCGTTTTCAGCGGCCTACAAACGCAGTTCAGCACGTTTCAGGAGGTGCTCTATCACATACTAGAATATCGAAATTTTACTCAAGTTGTCGTTGTTTTCAGGCGCCTGAAACATGTTTCAGTCCGTTTCAGGCTACCCTCTATCGAACCACGCAATAACCTGAAAACCCTTTTTCAGGCGTTTTCAGGACCACAGGCCTTTCAAGCACACTTCGATATATGACCAAATTTTCAATAAGAGTGAGTGAGATAGCAGGATAATAAAGAGACAATAGTAAGCACCTTCCAGATACAAAAGTTAGTTCGAAATGCATCTAGAAACTTCTAGGCGTGCTGGCTGACAGAGATAGAACATGCTGACCGAGACAGAACATAATCAGGAATGCGACGGAACGTTCGAAAAGGAAAGACGAACAATCGATTGGGTACGAAATGTTCTAGAATAGAACAATCTCGAATGCCTTGAATGTTCACCGGTCCTACTACATAAGCGCGAAGGCGGTACCACGGAACTTTCGAGAATGAAAGTCAAACAATCGACTGGGTACGGAATATCGTTCTCGAATGCCCCGAATGTTCGCCGGCCTTACTGTATAAGCGCGTAGGCGAATGCGGACGGACAGGTTCTTTCCAAGAGAGCAAACCGAGCGGATCAAGCGATACAAAGTGACTTAAAGCAATCATCTGCGACTTGGAAGCGTGTTGTAGTGAAGTGTTCTGTGTCAGTAGAGTTCAGTGTTTAGTAAAGTGTTACTGTGAAGTTTTCAGTGTTAAGTAAAGTTGCTTAATTAGTGCTTAATTAAATCTTATCTCTAATTGTCGGTGTTTCGCGATTTTCTATTGAACACCCACCCAACAAACGTAACAATATAATGGCATTGATACTTAATTGTACGAGTATTTATATCAATTTAATACCTTGAGCTGCCTCCGTGGTATGGTGGATGCGACAACCTGATTCTGATCCTGAGATCCAGATTCGATTCCCCGTGGGAGCAAAAGGTTTTCCGCTTGATTTACTTGACCTGAATGCAGATGTACTAAACTAGACTGACTTCAAACAGCCGCAGTCGATTCGTCTTTAATTTAAGGAACTTCAATCATGTGTCTGCAGTCCGACAGCGTCTAAAATGGTTACCTATACGACAGCGTAGTGTAGGGATATTAAAGCCTTATTGACTCTGTACTCCTTACTCAATAACCCCGATACACCAAATCACCGCAGTACCCATTTTTAGTACATATATGTATACCTACCATAATATGACCCTGCGTTCTGACTTTAATGGCCTCCTCGAATGTCCCCTCACCATTCTGATAGTGTGCATTCTTCTTTTTCTTGTTTAGTCTATCCTTTTATGGACTTCCCTCCCACAAGAAGAGAGAAACTCCCCAAGCAAGCTAAGCTTTAAAAACAAATTGTGCAAGCTTTTCTTTGAGCAAAGTTTTAAGCAATAAAACTTAGGCTATTGAGGAAATAGGTAGGTATGAATTAGGTTCGTCACAAATTTTCGTTAAAGAAAATTTTGGCACATAAATAATTTTGTGTATTATATATATTTCATTATTGTATAAGGATTTTTTTATCTACGTCAATATAAGTATTTTTTTAATTTGTACTATTATCCTAAAATAAGTTTTTTTTATCTTTTCGTTGTTCGGTACATCTACCACATTGATTCTCTGCATCATCCGAAGGTTGACTAGCAGAAAATGCCTCAGACTTTCAAGTCCGCCTCTGTAAAGCAATATGTTACATAAATTGTTAATAAATAAATAAATTTTCCATTTGTCGATGGAAAAAGGTTTCACTTTGGAATCTCATACCATGCAGGTTTGTTTTTTTTAATGGCGTTAAAACGGCAATTTTATATTTTAATTCGTTATTATTCTAATAATGTTAGGAATAGCAATACACAAGTTTTAATACAAGCCAAACAGCAAATGCACTTTATTTGCATTCAGTAGATTAAACGTTATAATTGAATAAATCTTTCAACCCCCAACTATTTATACGTGTCATATTCTAAAACGGTTGTTTTTTTACAATTTATGATTAATTTTTAAAAACTTAAATAGGCAGCCGATCTAACATTAGTCTCTCGTGCTCTCCATCTTATATCTATAACATAGAGCTACCATTTTTGACCCAAAACTAATGAACTAATTACACGACCGCTAGCCGTTGCAAATAAAATAAAATACTTCCTACTTTATGAAGTTTCTGTGTTCTTCATGTACCGTTCTCAAGAAGAATGTGTCACCTCAACACGTCATGCCAGGCTACGGGACACTGAGTGTCTCCGGCCAAGTTCTGAAGCGAAATAACTTGCTCGAGGCAGCCACTGTATTTCAAAACTTTTACTCTTCGAGCTTAATATTATTTTCGTGTAGTTTAAAAGCTCAAATAGTTTAAGCTTCCGTGTTTTTTTTCTATTGCGGTCACTAGCCGCTGTCATGACATGGCAAAATTTATTATTTTTAACTTAAAGTTTATAGTTACTATAATAAGATGCTATATTTTTCATCATCATCACAGCTCATATCCGAATACGTCCCCACTGAGGGGCTCTAACCTACTACCCTACTAACTTACCTATTTCTGCCGCAAAGCAGCAATGCTTGCATTGCTTGCTGTATTCCGGCTTGGAGGGTAAGTTATGGCAGTGAAATTACTGGGTACCGTAACTTTACATCTGATGTCACAAGTTGACAATGTACACTGTGGTTCTTGTGGGGGTTGCAGTTTTGCTGCGAATCTCACAGGAGCAACACGTATGTGGCTGTTACCGCTTACTATCAGGTGTGCAGTTTGCTTTTTTGCCAACTTAGTTGCAATAAAAAAACCCCTGAGCTAAGGTGTTTAGGCCTTAAACAACCACGCTGGCCCAGTGCGGATTGGTCGACTTTGCAAGCACCTTTGAATTTCTTCGCAGATGTATGCAAGTTCCCTCACGATGATTTGCTTCACCGTAGGAGCGTCGAATAATACACATAAGAAATTCGAAAAACGGAAAACACATTGGTACATGACAGGATCCAACCCCAGACCTCCCGATTAGAACGCCAGTGCCGAGTCCACAATGCCACCGACGATATACATTAATAAATATTAAGATGCTACATTACAAAATAATAAATATTAAGAATACTTTAATGGCCTTACAAATAAAAACTTATACCGAGGATAATCCTCGGAATAATTTATTCTGTGTTTTGTCTTGTTTTAGCACATGTCAGATGTAATATGTCAAAATAAGACAAAACACGGAATAACTATTCCGAGGTTATTCCGAGGTATAAGTTTTTTATTTGTAAGGCCGTAATAGTTTAATCAATAATTCAATTCTCAGAAAGATGACATTTGGTAGTGTTTGCGATCACCCTGTCCTCTTCGCCCCTTTTCATCGTATGATTGAACAATATATTATTAGGATTCCGTAGCCAAATGGCAAAAAACGGAACGCTTATAGATTCGTCATGTCTGTCTGTCTGTCTGTCTGTCCGTCCGTATGTCACAGCCATTTTTCTCCGAAACTATAAGAACTACACTGTTGAAACTTGGTAAGTAGATGTATTCTGTGAACCGTATTAAGATTTTCACACAAAAATAAAAAAAAGCAATAAATTTTGGGGGTTCCCCATACATAGACATCAGAACAAGCTGTAAGCCATATTTCATTAAATTTAAAATATTAACAGTGCCGTCGCTATATATTTTGGAATTATGTAAATTTGTTAAAAATAAGCCGTCTTTGTTTCCCTTAGCAAGAGAAAATTACAGAAATTGTGCAATGCAACTCAGACATGAAAATAGACTAGCTTTGCCTTTCTCCAAATTAAAAATGTATTACAAGGGCCCATACGTAAGTGCGATAAAAGTTTACAATAGGTTACCGAAACCTATTTCCCAGATCAAAAATTATAACAAATTTATTAAAACACTAAAACAATATTTAGCATCAAAATGTTTTTATTCACTGCAAGAGTTTTTTGGGGATAAGAATTGACCTGTAAGTGAACAATCTGTTAGTAATGATTTTGAATTATGGAGTAAAGCATAGTCTTTAAGCATAGCATAGCATTATATGTCAATGAAATGGGCAACTTATTTAAAAAGGGCTCAGTGTACCAGTTTGCTGATGACACATGCTTAATAACGGCGCACAGAGACCTGAAATCTGCGGAAATAATGTTGCAGAGTGAGTTTAATTTGTTATGCCGTTGGGCACATGACGTAGGTCTAGCTATTAACTTTGACAAAACGAAGCTTATGCACATACATTCTGCATACTTAAACAGCACATATATCCCAAAACTAATTGCTCACAATCACCAATGTATGCACCGTAATTCAGATCTCTGTGCCTGTAACCCTATAGACACAGTTGGGGAACACACATATTTAGGTCTCAAGATTGATTGTAAATTTAACTGGAAACCCCATGTGGAGCAAGTGTGTAATAAACTTAGGGCGATTCTTGCAAAGTTGTGTATTTTAAAACATAAACTACCTTATAGTACCCTACGCCTGTTATATATGGCCTTGGCTGATACCACGATAGACTATGGCATTTCCAGTTATGGTAGAACATACAAATCCTATTTGCAATCAATTTATAACCTTCAAATTAGACTACTTAAAACTATTGTTCCATATAAAATTAAAATAAAGTATAAGCCTAACTATGAAATGTTATTCCAATATACTAAAACCACTAATGTTTATGATAAAGTTAAAACTGCTTTTATCACACAATATTCTGATAATCTTAATAGTCTTGCTAAGTACAATAGACCAGCTAGCCTTCGTAACTTGTCATACTTACCTTTATATAAACTACCTAAAACTAACAATGATTATGGAAAAAGGGTATGGACGTATCATCATCACAGCCCATATACGTCCCCACCGAGGGGCTCGAGCCTACCCTATATTAGGGTGATTAGGCCTTAGTCAACCACGCTGGCCCAGTGCGGATTGGTCGACTTCACATACATCATTGAATTTCTTCGCAGATGTATGCAGGTTGCCTCACGATGTTTTCCTTCACCGTAGGAGCGTCAGACAAATGTACATATGAAATTCGAAACGAAAAACATATTGGTACATGGCGGGTCTCGAACCCCGACCCCCCGATTGGAAGGCAAGTGCCGAGTCCACTGCGCCACCGACGCTCTTTGGACGTATACTCTTCCGAATATCCTAAATACATTGCCCAAAACTCTTATTGAAATATTGCTAAATAAAGAAAATAAATACATTAAATATAAAATTAAACAATTCTACAAAGAAAATCAGTCTCCCAAGGGAAAGGAAGAGTCTATGTCTGTGCCGCTGATGAAATGAAAATGTGAGTGACTCAATAACCCACAGTGGTGCATATAATCTTAAAATTAAAAGATTTCGCACTACTGTAAATTTTGTTTTTATGGTTGTAATAAATGAAAATAAACAGTTTTTGATTTAATTTAATTAAATTTAATTTAATGCAAATTGTTTTACTCAAGACCATAAGTCAATCTACGGAACATTACTCTTTCTTAGTTTTGCTTGATTTTTTGGATAAATGGATTACCATCTGGAAGCGACCTAAAGTATTTATTGTTATTATCATTATTATATCGTTATCATTATTATCAATAAATTAATTTTAATGTTATTATTATTATTAAATTAAATTATTTTTAGTTATATTGTTATTTATTATTATTGTGTACAGTTAGCCTACTCTTTGTCATTATTGTTTATTTAGAAATACTTGCATGCTGGTTGAAATAATTAAATTAATATACTTTAGTATTTGATTTTCTAGTTATATTATCGAATTTTAATTAAACATTTTCATTTAATTTTGTAATATTAAACAGTTAAATAATTTAATTTAAATCAGGTGAAAAATTTGTTTGGGTCAGTACAAATAAAGATTTATTGTATGTAAATTATATGTAATAAACAGAAAATAAATATGTGCAAAATGTACATTGCAGTGTCCTAACAGGGTCATGTGTTAAGCGACATATACGCCATACCTACGTAAGACCTTTGTCACCACATGAAAGCAATAAAGAATTTGATTTGATTTTGATTTGATTTAGAACTGAAACTCAATTTTTTTTTCATCAAACCCATACGTGTGGGGTATCTATGGATAGGTCTTCAAAAATCATATTGAGGTTTCTAATATCATTTTATTCTAAACTGAATAGTTTGCGCGATTGACACGTCCAAACTGTAAAAAGTGTGCCCCCCCCCCCCTGTAACTTCTAAAATAAGAGAATGATAAAACTAAAAAAAATATACCACCGAAAATTGGTTTGAACGAGATCTAGTAAGTAGTTTTTTTAATACGTCATAAATCACGTTTTTAATCTTGACTTAAATCCTTTTCTTCTGAAAAGAAAATTATAAATAAAAATAAACTAATTAATAAAAAAAGGCAATAAAACATTAATAAAAAAATAAGAAACAATAAAAAACGAAGTAATAAAAAAATGTAAAAATAAAGCTCAACACCAGGGTCGAACTACTACTGCTTCACAGATTTAAAGTCGAAGACCAATCCTGACCTTTAAGGAGTAGTGAAATTAAAGATCTCATGTTTTTTATGTAATGCGACATGTGATAGATCGACAAAAAAATTTGAGGCGGGGTGTAAAAACAGTTTCATTTTGAAATCACAATAACTCGAGCAAAATTGTAGTACAGTGGGCTCCTTATCAAGCTATACTGTTTGACCTTTGGACCGTTCTTATGCCGCTCGTAATAGCGGCGGTTTTCGTAGTGCAAATGTATAGCTTGAATGGGAGCTTACTGTACGCTCGCGCTGTAGGTGCCAATTTATAATGTAGCACGATGTAGACGCGTAGCAAACAAATGAACTACCGGCGGCGTAGCAAATACGATAAGCTCGTAGCTGCCGTAGCAGTCGAATTGGCTACGATGTACTAGCGTTATAATAATGCGTTCAGTGTGCGAAGTGCGAGTTTTATCGAGCTTTACTCGATCACGCGCATCGAACGCGTAAACGCGAATTTGTATGGAATTAGAGCAGTGCCATCTAGTAGTTACTAGATGAAGCTAGTGTCTTATTCCATAGCAGCTACTAAATAGCGCTGCTCTAATTCCATACAAATTCGCGTTTACGCTCTCGATGCGTGTGATCGAGTAAAGCTTGATAAAACTCGCACTTCGCACACAGTATCGTAGCATGCCAAAACCTATCGTTTTTATCTGAGTATTGTTGTGTGTATTTATCTTTTTAACCGACTTCGAAAAAGGAGGAGGTTATCTATTCTGTTGTATTTTTTTTATGTTTGTTACCTCATAACTCCGTCATTTTTAAACCGATTTCCAAAATTCTTTTTGTGTTTGATAGAGTATACTACAAGGGTGGTCCCATGGTCACCAAAGTCAGGGTCGGATGATGGGATCCCATAGAAAATTGAGGAAAACACTAATTTAATACCTAATTAAATTAGGTGACTAAACTAAGGTATTAAATTAGGGTTTCTTTCACTAAAATGATTTCATACACTAAAAAGTTAAAAATATTTTTTTTTACAAAAAATAGAACCGACTTCAAAAACACTTAAAAATAATCTTCTTCTATATTGAAGTCGGCGACAAATTTTAACACTTTCTGGGAGATCATCGTTTGGCGCCGACTTCAATATAGAAGAAGATTATTTTTAAGTTTTCAGTGTTTTTGAAGTTGGTTCTATTTTTTGTAAAAAAATATTTTTAATTTTTTTTAATATTGAAAAAACGACTAGTAAAAAAACGAAACGGTCAACTTGTTTCACGATTGGACCTCTTTTACGAGAACATAAAAAGAAATCAATATTTTGATTAAAGAATAATTTAAGTTCTTATATGGAAAATAAACGTTTTATTGTTAACTAGCTTTGCTGGAAAAATAAGCTACCCAAAGCTTATTAATTTATCCAATCTGCTTATATCCTTCTCGACAACTCAGACTATCTCCATACCAAATTTCATCTAAATCGGTTCAACGACTATTTATTCCCCATACAAATTAAATCCATTCAGCGGTTAAAGCATTAAGAGGTAACAAACAAACAAGACAAAACTTAATTTTTAAATATTTTTGTGAGTATAATTCAAATTATATCAAATTAGTTAAATGTAACATTTATTTTACCTTGTTTTCAAGTCAGAAAATTCGACTGCGTTGAATCGGAGTAGATTACGAATCTGGAATTGAGAATTGGATTTGTATCACAGTCAGTTATTTCCCATCCAGTACATTCCCTAATTCTAGCTCAGTCTTGGAAGCAAGCATGATGATGCCATTTTTATTCAGCCAATATATCCTTTCGCAACTGATATTTTCCAGTGGGACTCCACGAACAACCAGATCGGTATTGGGAATATTAAGTTACCGTTTGCAAGCGAGTCGAATTGATTTCACAAATCAAATAAGAGGCTGCTCTGAAACCATGGCGCCGGGATCCCAGGTGGTTCCTTCGCTCCATTTTCACAATTGACGAAGTTAAAATATTGTCCTCTATTAGCCGCAACTATTAAAATTTCAGTCACGTTCCGTTGGACGTGGAGTGGAACGGTTTTGTTACGGCTCATAATCGTACTGTTGGGAACAAAATTTTATATATTAGTGTTGGGAGCAAATTGTTACGTATGTCGAAAATAATTACTGGAGCCGTCTGCTTGGGTACCTATTTCAACCATAAAGCAGTGGTGTTTGCATCCGGTATGAAAGGTAAAATCGAAAATTGTATAACCTGTCATTGGTATATTATAGGGTACGGGACTTGACATCTTATGTCACAAGTTGCCAATGCAACAACGTAACCTAAATACTACAAGCAATATAAGATAGTGATACTAAACATTTACATTTGAGTTCAACATTTATATTGTCTTGATTTTCGTTGTATTTAAAAAATTATTAATGATATTTTTTTTATTTAATATTTTATTTATTTAATGCGCATAGATGAAAAAATACACCAAAGATAACATCAGTACATAGGTACTGTTTATTTCTTGTGAAATTTATTATACAAGTATTAATTATTTTAACGAAAAATTTAATCTTAAAGATATTTAGGCGATATGTAAGTAACATATCGCCTAAGTATCTTTAAGATTAAATTTTTCACTGTAGTACTTTGCAAACCTGACCCCTTTCGCTTACCGTTTCGTTTACAACTGAGTTTTCCAACGCTTAAGCTGTTATTAATATTCTGAAAACAATAATTAGATTTCGATATAGCCAGCATGATTTCGACAATGTTTTGGTTTATTTTTGCCTTCGTGTCAGTAGTACCAGTGACTTGTACCACTGATGTTACAAGTGATACAACTTTGTATCTTAAATCTTAGTACCATTAAAGTAAATTATTGATATTCCCGTAATTGCAACCAATAATGATGGTACTAGGTATTCAAATTTGTATCCATATTACCGTTTAAAAAATAAAGACCTTCCCTGTGAGTTATAGTAATCTCGATAACAATAATTTACAGAGAAGTCTCTATTATAAGCTTTCTTTTAACTTGCAATGTATGTATTTTCGGGAGCGTCGGTGGCCTCGGCACTGGGCTGTGCTCCTAGTAGAATCGGGAGGCCCGCGATCGATCCTGCCACGTACCAATGTGTTTTTCGTTTCACGAATTTCATATGTACATTTATCTGACGCTTCTACGGTGAAGGAAAACATCGTGAGGAAACCTACATACGCCTGCGAAGTAATTCAAAGGTGTATGTGTAGTCTAGTCAACCGATCCGCACTGGGCCAGCGTGGTTTGACTAAGGTCTAATTGCCCTTTTTTTTTTTTCTCGGGGGGAAATGCGTAACCGCACCGTACCCGCCGTTAGCTACACGGCGAGCGTGTGTGGGGCTCTCCGGGCAGAGTGCCAGGCCTACCCACTAAAACCCCCCGGTGTTCTCCCTGCCCTTTTGGGCGCGCTAGGTAAGGTCCACACTGCGACTCCACTACCCACGCGCCCGGGCAAGCCCGACCAACCGGTCGGGCTATCGCCAAGAGGGGATTGCCCGAGAACACCTGGGCAATCCCCAGACGGAGGGCCTTACGGCGGCTTGCACGGGGCCAACCGTGCACGCAGGCCTCTACGGCAGGGTCACTAGACGGGCATCGCTTGTGCGAATGCCCGTCTTCGCCTGAAGGTCTAATTGCCCTAACTAGTTAGGGTAGGCACGTGCTCCTCAGTGGAGACGTATATGTGATAATGATGATGCTGTTCGGGTCAAATCTTGCGAGTTAAATTTGACTCACTTGTCAATGTCTGATTGAACTGCAATTTGGAATACACCTTGAGTTCTAATGATAATGCAATCATGTATAATTAGTATGGTTGTAAAACCAAAATGGGCACTGCATCAAAATGGGGATAATATTTTTGTAGAACCCTCGCAATATGGGTATCAAATAAAACCGCTTGACTTTCAGAATATAGTACTTTAAGAAAAAATTGAATCTAATGACAGATTATACATTTTTTGTCAAAAATGTATAATCTGTCATTAGATTAGGTTTTTGTACAAAAATGTGTAATCTGTCATTAGAAAGGGAATAGTCAAATGAAAGGGCTTGACTTGTAGATTACGGTACGTTAAATCCAAAATGACCGACGACATAAAATGAAAAATTTGTAAATTAAATTCATAAACATTTTTAAAAACAAGCTTTTATGCTCTAAACTGATTTCTTATGATAATATAAAAACTTGTCGAGAAATTTATAATTTTTTTTTTTTAAATTACTAATATCAAGATCAAGTTGAATACATATTCTATTATTGTTTATCTACACGGATAAAACTCGTGACAAGCATTTATATTATTATACATAAAAGTCAAGCTTTTATGCTTTATAAAGACGAAAATATACTTATGACCCAATTTAAAAATGCTTTTTACTTTATTTTTTGTAAGTTGCTTATAAAAATATTTCTTATTTTGTTTACTTATAGTACTTTACTTGTTCTATACCTACTTCGTGTTAATTTAGTTGTACATCGAACCATAGTTTCACTATATATATATATATTCTATTCTATATTATCTATATTCTATATATATATACAACAATATTCATGTGGATACACCAATATTAACGATCCTAAACACTACTGCAGATCCTAAAGAAGTGTCATCAGTACCATTGATGATACTAAGGATACAAAGTTGTATCACTTGTATAATCAATAATACAAATCAATGGTACTACTGATACAAAGGCATTTTTGTACTGCCATGCCAAACAGCATTTGCCATGGGCTAAGAGAATTGTTAGATATATAAAAAATATTATTCACAGTAAACAGAGCTTACATTCTAAAAATAAAAAAACATGTGATCAATGTATACTGAGATACAGTTTGAGCGTCTTGTGTGCTAGATCGCAAGTCTTACAGTGAAATGGCGGCTAAAGCTCGATTTCAATTTGAAAAAGTAAGACTGCATCGCTAATTAGTTTTTAATGATAATCTCGTAGTATAGGCTTAACAGATTATATAGGCTCATATCTCTATCACTTATTTTCTTCATCCTAGGAGACTTGGTGTATCAATAACACGAAATAGTAATAGTACACTGTATTAATAATATTATGATTCCTCGCGTTCATTTTGTAAGTAATAACATTCTGTACACATCAAATATTGCTCAAGACAAATTCGCCTTTCGGTTCAATACGAAATATTGGACGGAATAGCAGCGATCGCCTTTCATCGGGCGGATGCCCAATGCCATTATATTTATTGCTTTTGGAAAGTGGCCTCGAGTGATGTCGACGAAGAATTAAGAAATCCCCAATACTGGACCCCTATACGGTCGGCGCAAGCTTTGAACAAACACAGAGTTCGGATTTGCCGAATATCGGACGCTAGTTTTGACCTCTGACTTCGCTTATATAACCTGATGTTGACGAAATCTCTTTATTATTATTGAGAAATGACTTAAAGTAACCCTTAATATAAGAAACGTATAAGATGTCATTTCACATTACCCAGATATTTCATGTGGGTACACTTTTAGTGATGAATTGTCGGTAAAGATAACTCGCTTCACCATCACCTCACTATCTGGAGTATACTCAGTACCATAACATTTATTTTGATATTTCCGCAATTACATACTACTAGGCTTGGCTGGTAGTGATTTATTCTAGCGATAAGCCCACTTATGTACATATTTTCATTTTAGCAACTGTTCGTTTGTGTGTGTAAAATAAAGGATTTTTATGTTTAGATTAAATAGGTAAGATATCCAGTTCCTTGGTTGAAAATTCCAGGTGCATAAAGCTTGTCTCCAATTTCGTCCTTATTATCACTAACCATCAGGAGAGAGATAAGAGCCAAGAGCTTTCCTGATGTGTGTAAAAAAATGGAATGCGCTGGACTCATTAGCTAAAGAAATAAATATTTTATCTCAAATTACCTGAAAATTTAAGATTTCTACTATAATATTTTGCGAATAATATAGTGTTTCGCTAATTAAATATTATGAGAATCAAGGTATTATTAATAATCAATATAGACCTATAATTAATTTTATAATGATAATAAAAATTTACTTTCGCGCTCCAACTAAAACTTTCCGTTTTATTAATAAACGTAAACTAAAGCTTGAGTAACTTTACTCTGAGTATTAAATCAGTAGTAAACAATTTTCATATTAATAAACACGGAGTAAAAAAGGAGAAAGCTAATCCAACTCTACTCTTGCCGTCTTATTAATAAACGTAGACTTAGGCAGGAGTAACTTTACTCTGAGTATTAAGTCAGTAGTAAACATTTTTTATATTAATAAACAGTAGGGAAGGAGTAAGCTAATCCAACTCTACTCTCGGAGTAAATGTTATACCTGCTAGCTACCTAGTTTAGCGACAGATTAAGGTTGGAGTAGCGTTGTCTTTGCGTAAATCTATATAATTTGTCAACTTTGACACGTATCTTGTCATTAGATGGCGACCGTTTTATTTTTCACAGTCGAATTGAGCGAATTTGTGTTTTTTGTTGGTGTGGTTAATTTTGTATTGTATTAAAATGGAAAGTGACTATTATTTAGATAAGTTGATGTTGATCGACGAAATCGAAGAAATTGAAAATAGCGCTCCGCGCATAACAAAATAACCACAGAATAACCTTGAAAGACAATCTCAAACTGAAAAAGGTGAAAAAAACAGAAAAAACTGTCATCTCATGTATTTCTGTCTGTCACACGATGCTCAAATCGTTTAAATTGCAAGGGTTGCCATAACATACGCGTTAATCCGAGAGTAAGGAAGGCTTTGTTAGTCTAAGCTTACTCCGTGTTTATTAATAATGTTAAAAACACAACGCTACTCCTAGCTTAAACTGGTAGTAACTACTCCGAGAGTACGTTCGGATTAAGGAGGGAATAGGCGATTTTTATTAATAAGGCTGTTGGAGTAAAAGTTAAACCTGTCAGCTACCTAGTTTAAGGAGGGATTAAGAATGGAGTAGCGTTATCTTTGCGAATAATATAATTTGTGGCTAACAAAACTACTTACAACGAAATTAGAAAACACCAAATTATGCATTGTTGCATTGGATATAATTATAATATACATAACATCGCAATGCAAACAAAGCAAAACCAGCTTCCTGAAGATAAGGTAAAATTAGATGACGGAACATTTTCTTCTGAAAGTAACTCGGTGAATAACTCTCTGAGGGGGAAAGCACCAAGGAAAGCATTTATTAATGACAATTTTTAATTTCACTCCTAAATATACATAATTGCGACGCGATCACAAATCACAACCAAAACAACGACAAATGACACCTCAAATGACACTGTCAAACTAAAAAACTGTGAAAACTGTCATCACATTTATTTCTGTCCTTGTCAAATCATGTTCAAATCGTTCACCGACTCATTCTTTTTTCTTTTAAAATGCAAGCGTTGCCATAACATTAGCGTTAATCCGAGAGTAAGCAATGCTTTGTTAGTCTGAGCTTACTCCGTGTTTATTAATAATGGCATAAACACAAAGCTACTCTTAGCTTAAACTGGGAGTAACTACTCCAAGAGTACGTCCGGATTAAGGCAGGAATAGGCGATTTTTATTAATAAGGCTGAGAGTCTCAACATTAATTTTTTTATATATATCGTCTTTACTAAATCTCTTTTTTAAGATACATACTAGTATTTTGCTCTTTTCTGGTGATGCATCCATGCCAATTTTTTAGGAAACTGACAACTTTCTTTAATGTATTTTGCATATCATTTTGCTTTCTTGATCTGATATTGTATGCTGATACAATACTACATATATCATCTACATATTGGGATATAGAAATGTTGCTTAGAATAAAATTATGTAGACCAGAATTAGCAATGTTAAATAAATAAAAGAGGTGATAAAGGGTCTCCTAGAGCTAGGCCCTTAGAATTGCTTCTACAAATTACTAAAATATTATCTGTTTATATTTTTGAAAATCTTTCTCGTACAAAGTTACTTAGATATCTACTATAATATTAAAATTAATATTTGCAGACAACTTATGCATTGCAATCGCTCGACAATACAATATGCGGGCAATAAAAGTTCGCCAGTCGAACTCCGACGTTCCCATTAGGGAATCGTTTCTCTGACTTCTAAATCTGTAGGAGGTGGTAATCATTGGATTACAACAAATACAACTCCACCTTTAAATTTTCACTTAATATTAAAAAAAAAACGTCGCCCCAAGCTAGGATTTTATATACATTCTGTGTTGTAGAAAAATGTATAATTACACGTACTAAGCTAAATTATAAGAACGTCACTTGTATTGTAAATAGCTATTTCATTTGAATGAGAGGGTATGCAATTTTTAATAGCTAATGTTTAATTTTTAATCATAATCGGAGCGTTCCTTCTCAATTTGTAAAGGATTTGAATATTTTAGGGTTTGTTATAGTAGAGCCCAAGAGGGAATTTTTGGAGTCATTCCGGCGCGTCAGATTAATATATGGGAATACTTTACACCCTATTGAGTATCTCTACTCAATCTGAGCCCTTTATGTAGGAGTGTTTGCGCAGGGCAGCCGATCAGATTAGTAAAAAAATCGATCGGTAGAAATACCTACTCGAGCGCGTCAGGTTAAGCTATGGTACGTTAATTACATATTAAAAAGTATGTATTAATTTGATAATCTGACGATTTCAGTGTGACGCAAGGGAGTGAGAGGGTGACGAAATTGCAAAAAATGTCCCTTCGGGATTCTCGAGCGCAGTGGCATTTTTTTTATTTTGTGCGAAATGCTATCAAAATTACAAAAAATATATAATCTGCCGTCTTGGACATGCCAAATGCTCAAAAATTTAAATAAAGTTTGGCGCGTGCAGCTGCAGTGGGGCTATGTATTCCCCACTCAGCACCTATCGTTCTTTCACTTCGTTTCTATTTCTCACTCTCACGCACTATCTCGCATCGTTCCTTACTACTTCCTAGCAACAATGGTGCCATGACGCCATCATAGAACTGTTCACAGCACGTGTGGCATTACGTATACAAAGTTCTGGCTTGTTTATATTTTTTTTCTTAATTTCGCGAATTAAAGGTTAGGTATTATAGGAATAAAACTATGTTTACTTATATATTTTTAGTTATAGGTCTCCCATCGCAGACTTTTGAACTAATGGCGTAGCTTCATTGACGTGCAAAAGTGATTATGTAATCCTATTTTAATAAAATATATTGAATTTGAATTTATCGTTTAATTAAAAATATTGTAATAATTTAATTTAATTAATAAATTATCATTTAATTATATAATTTATAGTGTTTTCCTCGATTAGTATTAGCCATTAAATTAGATGCAATAAGCGTAAAGATAAAAAAAATTACGGGTTGCACTCCGGGAGTGCCGGCAGAAGTGAAAACTTAAGTATTAACGTTGTGCGTTTTGGATATTTTGGAATGATTATGGAATAATTTTGCACGAATTGCTTTAATTATCAGAATAAAAGTACTATCTTTTATTTGGTAGAATACAATATTTATTTATTGCGCTATCGTACACAAACATGACAATTTATATTACATTAAAAAGTTTATCCCTCAGAAAAATCAACTTCCTGTTGTAACGTTGTGCGTACATAATTATATAACTAGTAATAATGAATCAAAATATTTACAATTAAATTAAAAATATGATCAAAACAGACATTAATATACTACTTAAAAACGTAATTTTATAACAAATAAATAATATTTAATTTATACTAACTTACCTAATTAATATTTACAACAAAATCAAATAAAAGCACAATTTAGATTTTTCCTAACAAACTAAATAAATTGATTAAAACTGTCTCAAGTGACGTGTGACTTCCAGTACTTTTGACAGCCGCTATTGTTATCGGCCGGCTTACGTGGACCCCTGTCATTGTTCTCGGCCGGCTTACGTGGACCCCTCACCGCACCTCGACAGTTCCTGCGGCCATTTCAATTTTAATTGGTCTTACGAATTTTCGATCAGTGTCACGTGTCCTGACGCGAGTTTATTATTTTTTACCCATTACAAAAAAAGTGTACAACGCCGCTAAAGAAGTTCTCACTTCAAAAATTTCAAACCATCAGATTAAGGATACCCCATAATATAATCGTCAGATTATGAATGGGTATGACCAGTAGGGTTACTCTTGAACCATTTCCGATGGATCGTCATTGCGATTGTGATTTTCATACGCTTGAGTAACAACACTAGCGCCAAATTGGATCCGTATTTCGAGAAAAATTTATAGTACTGAGTTTGGTTCACCCGAAATCCGCACGATACTGGGTCAATTTGGAGCCAATGTACAAAAATAAGCGTACGAAAAATCACAATCTCAATGTCGATCGATCGTATTCTGTTCAAGAGTAACCCTACAGGACGTTCTGTTGAATCGTCTGTATAAAAATGTGACGCACTCGAGCAGTGCAAAATTGCGGTTTTTTTTTTGCGTTTTTTAAAAGCCGCCGCGAGCTCGCATCACAGCCAAAACGTCAGATTTTTGAATGGTAGTTTGTTTAGGGTGTAATAAACATCCCCTATAAAAATCTGACGCGCTTGAATAACTTTTTTATTTTCAAATTTTCAACCCTTTCATACGGCCACTTCCACCGTGCAAACCGGCAGATTAAGGTACCTCCGTCATCGGTTATATGTGGCGCATTTACTACTCGTATAATAAAATCTGACGCGTTCGAGCATTGCAGCGATGCTACTTTTTTTTACATTTTTGGAAAGCTGTAGACGCTTCCCCCACCGCACTGTGGGACATCCATAGGTCATAAATCTTAAAAACCTGCTTTCTTGTTTTACATTTTATTCCTTGTCGTTACATTGGATAGTTGCGGTACCTTCTGAAACTATAAATAGGTCAGTAATTAGAGTGCGCCTTCATTATCTATTGTGCATTCAAAGAGAGCGCATCGCCAATCGTAAATACTGTTATCAGTGAGTCATTAAAAAGCGTGACGTCATTTGTTGTCATTGCGGGACCTGTGAGTGCTGTGTGAGTTTTTTCTGAAATGGATATCCAAGACCAGGGTATGTAATAATTAATATTTTTATTTTTATTGTATCTTAGTATATATTTTCTTTAGTATGTCATTGCTACGAGGCGACTTTTCTTGGAGTATTATATTTTAATATTCAAAGTTTGAATAAACTTTTAAATATGTTCCCACTCGCTCCGACTATGGAGGTATATTGCACCATAATCTTTAGACTTTCTTATCTTAGGAAAATTAAAACTTGGCTGCCCTTATCTGCCCTTTTGGCGATGACAAGGGTGCTACGGTTGCCAGATTATCTCGTAGCATTTGCTACGAAATTAGTTTATTTAGTCTTAGTGCTTTGTGTAGGTTTTGTGACTGAATTTTAACCGTTTTTTTTTTGTTTTAGGTAATTTATATATATGCTCGTTTTCAAGAATGCATATTCTTGAAATATGGCTAACTGTCAATACCGATAATGACTCGGAAAAGTGTCGTCAAGTCCTACAAAGTTTGTTGACTACTCTGAACGACGATGCTGAGAACATTGATATTCATTATTTAGAGAAAATTGTTAATAATTTATGTAAAGCTATTGCTCGATTCTGGAAAAAATGTAATAGGGATAAAACCAAGCTTTTATATAAGAATTCCGATTGGTTTAATGTTATTGAAAAAATTCAACTTGTGAAAACAATAAGCAATGTACTCCGTCTGAAACGTCGCCGTGTCATTCACGTGGTCGTCCTCGAAAACCTTTTACGCAATGTAGTAAAAGGACTAAACGTCGGAGAGTAGCTGATTTGTCAAAGTCTGATGATT
Source organism: Schoenobius gigantellus (assembly GCA_963935595.1). NCBI lineage: Eukaryota > Metazoa > Arthropoda > Insecta > Lepidoptera > Crambidae > Schoenobius > Schoenobius gigantellus. The sequence continues at coordinate 6,150,707 of OZ012554.1, read as the reverse complement.
CTACTGTGAGTGCATTGCTTGATGTTTCAGACTGTTCATTCGATTCGTGTATATCTAGAGTTAGCACTGATGATGTCTTGTCACTTGTGACTGATGCTCAGTTGACAAAACATCAGTATTTATTAATTAAAAACTTTGTTAATAGTAAGATTTCTCCTAATGTATTACCATGTTACCAACAAATTACTAAAGCGAAACAGAGATGTTACCCTTCTAATATAACTGTTTCCGAGTCTTCAGCTGAAGTTGAATTACAAAGTCTTTTTGATCACACAGCTTCTCGAATCCTTGAATCTCAAAAAGAGGTCTTAGATCAGATTCCTGATGATTGTTTGTCTAATATCTCTTTACTTGGGAAATGGGGATTCGATGGCAGCACTGGACATAGTGAATACAAACAATTTTTTTCAGATTCAACTTTAGAAGATAGTAGTTTGTTTGTAACATCTTATGTACCCCTTCAAATTATTGTAAAATTAGCTGAAGATAATTGTAAAATTTTATGGAAAAATCCTCGACCCTCTTCCACTAGGTACTGCCGTCCTATTCGATTTCAATTTTTGAAAGAAAGCACAGCAGTGTCTTTGCAAGAGGAAGCTTATTTTAAGGATAAAATTGAAAGTTTGCAACCTACTTTTATTCAGATCGACAATCGTGAATTGGTCGTTTCTCATAAGTTGCAGCTTTCAATGGTAGATGGTAAAATTTGTAGTGCTTTAAGTGAAACATCTACAAGTAGATGTTATATATGTAATGCTACCCCTAAAGAGATGAATAAAATAGACGAATGTTTACAAAAACCTGTAATAGAGAGTAGATACCAATTTGGATTATCACCACTACATTCTTGGATACGTTTCTTCGAATATTTTATTCATCTTTCATATAGATTAGACATAAAAAAATGGCAAGTTAGGCTAGATAGTGATAAACAATTGTTATCAAATAAAAAACAATATGTACAGTCCCAGTTTAGGGAACGATTAGGTTTAATAGTTGACAAGCCGCGTAGTGGTGGAAGCGGGACGTCTAACGACGGAAACACGGCCAGGAAGTTTTTTTTGGAATCAGCTGTATCTGCTGAAATTACAGGTTTGAATAAGGATCTCATAGATCGTTGTTGTGTAATATTACAAACGTTATCTTCTGGACATAAAATTAATGAATGCAAGTTTAAAGACTATGCATTACAAACAGCATACAGCCTGGTCGAGGAATATCCGTGGTATAGTCTTCCTGCTTCTGTCCACAAGGTGCTCGTACATGGATCAGATATTATAAGTTATGCATTGTTATCTATAGGAGAACTTTCCGAAGAAGCTGCTGAAGCGACAAATAAGTATATCAAAATTTATAGACGAAGTCACACTCGAAAAATGTCACGTGAAGTTACCAATCAAGATTTAATACAACGACTATTATTACATTCAGATCCTTATATTACAAGTCTTCGGAAACTTCCCCCTAAAAAGAAAAATACTCTGTCACAAAGTGTAATAGAATTGTTACATGTTTAATATTGTTAGAATAAGAATAATTTATTTGTATTTTGTTAGTTGTTTTGTTTTTTTTTGTATTTAATTAATTTTAATTTATTATTTTATTATAATTAAATAATGTTATCAATGTTTTGACTCTTATTTTATTTAAAATATATGTTTTACATTCCAATTTTTAAGTGTTTGTTCATGATAAATTTAGGTAAAAGTATGTTATTGTTTATATTTGTTTTTTACTGAAGTAAACGTTTTTTATTCCGTAAATACATGTACTTCTTTCATTTTAATGTTCCTAAAACACTTTTACAACTATAAGTCACTAAAATAATACAATGTATTGATAGTAACAGGACTTTAACTATTTATGACCGCCCTTGTATGGAGCGTGTCCCTCTGTGCACCGGTGAGTCCAGTATACTCGTAAATCATAGAACATTTTTTGCTTTCTATGATGTAATCTTTCAATTTATCACTGTCCCTACAACTGTCGAATGACTGCAAATTGAGCATCGTGGGCTCCGCTACCATTATTAATAAAATTAGAATCCAGATTCAATGTACATTCCCTATTCCCTGTACCTATAATAATTACCATCACACTGGGTCGTATTTGTATTTCGGTAATATGTGGATAATGTTGTTAGTTGTACATTGGATTACTTTGTAATTTATAAAATTATGTATAACTGTTTCTATGTCAAACAAAATAAATAAACAATGAACGTAAGAGTAATTGAGTGTGAAGGAGCAAACAAATATACCAATAACGTCCCATGAAAAAATGATCAATGAAATTTCGATCCCCGTTATTTTATATGGTGGACTGGATGAAAAAGGATAAAAAAATGAGGAGGAAATTCCAGATAGGAAATTCAAACAGCAGTAACCGTAAATTACAGAAGGGGAAACCAATTACAAGAAGCGCGTTTCTTTGCGAAGTCCTTACAATTATTTTGTTGTTGTTTCATTTTGAATGGCTTCGTATGTGTGGGGTTGATTTCGGAGATTTCGCAGTAGCGTTGATTTGAACATGATACTTTTGCATCTCTTATTATGTAGATTTTGATTTCTCATTATTATGTGATACGTTTCTTTGTTTGCAATCATACTACGAGACAGTCCTTTGTAGAGGCGTTAGCATTACTTTTGTTGTAAAACCTCTTGCTTGAAGGGATTCATGTTTTGATAATCGCTCCGACCCACAATATGCAACTTGCAATATTTGCCTTTCTGCTTTTGGCTTCTGAGCCCTCCTGGCTAGCTACCACCGTTTTACCTATGTTTATCGCCAATGTTAAATGGCAGTAAAATTACAGGGTAGTGAGATGTTACGAGGTTACGGTATGCGAATGGTACGATTGTGGGAACGGTCCCGACCAAATTATTGTATAATACTTTGCAATATTTTAATAATTATTGTTTGCAAAGTATCATCATCACAGCTCATATACGTCCCCACCGAGGGGCTTGAGCCTACCCAAAGTTAGAGTGTTAGGCCTTTTAGTCAACCATGCTGGCCCAGTGCTGATTAGTTGACATCACATACACCATTGAATTTCTTCGCAGATGTATGCAAGTTGCCTCACGATGTTATCCTTCACCGTAGGAGCGTCGGCAAATGTACATATGAAATTCGAAAAACACATTGTTACATTGCAGGATCTAACCACGCCGGACCTCCCGATTAGAAAGCCAGTGCCGAGACCACAGCGCAACCTTATGGGATATCACTGTAGGTTTGGTTAGGTTAGACATTGTGACCACCCAACAAACATTAGGCGCTAATATCAGAGCTAAAAGAGAGGTAATAAGACGCTGATTGCAACTTATAGTTATAACAGAGCGATAAAACTAAAGTTATAGCATATAAGTGTTAAGAATGAGATTTTAGATGTATAAGAGAGCTATAAAGGTTGTAGCAGCCCGTATAAGCGGCAAAAGAGCGGCAAATGGGCACCAATTAGTGTTCTAAGCGAAAGTACCGATCTACAAAGGTGCCATTAATAGCTTTTGGAGATTATTGGAAAAGCGAACAGCAATTTCTTTACATTATGTTGATTATAACCTCTTAAGCTATAGACCATTTTGTGTAATAATGTTTTATAAAGTGCGAATAATGTGAAGTGTGATACGAAGGACGATAAGTTTACTGTAAATTGTATACAGGTTATGTGCATAAAAACAAAAACATTTTTATTCTTGTTTTGTATAATTTCAAGTATATTGAATCGATATATTCTATAAATACTTTAATACACCTGCGTTCAAAACAATATTTTTGTTTATTGTACTTCAATTTAAGGTTATATAGGCCATGCCGCCATTTGGACATATTGTAACTCTTTTAGATATAGTGGACTCATAATTAGAGGTTTTCAATATCCAACATATCTATAAAAGTTTATTTTTTATCTTCAAGAGTTATTAGAGATTTAAAAAGCACCACAATATATCTAAGGTTTTGGTGATTTATGAGAAATTATTATCGTCAGAATAGAACTTTAACAGTTATTAGTGTCCCTTTATTTCCGTAATAGATTTTAAAGATACAAAATCGTCTAAAGCTATAAAATAAGAGTCTTTTACCTTCATAATGGCGGTAATAGTCGCTACTCTAACTCTTAAAACTTTAATATCAAACTCTTAGCGTTCCTATAGATATCTACAATAGCTTAAGGTAATACGACAGATTGTAGACTCTTTTAAATCACCATGAGGTCGGCTGAGCATAACTTCGGTGAAATGGTTCTCGACCAAATGAAACGTCGGAGTAATGAAAAAAAAAACGAATTGATAATAGGTCAACTGATACAGTGGCAAACATGATTTCGACGAAGTAAAAAAAGAGGAATCGAAAATAGTCGAAAGTTTTCTGTTAAATGAAATTCGATCAAAAAAATTTCGATCTTATTGTTACGCCGATGGTATAAGAATCTTCCGGCGTGGTTTATTTGGCCTTAGAAGCGTTTTCAGCAGCCTGAAAACGCAGTTCAGCGCGTTTCAGGAGGTGCTCTATCACATACTAGAATATCGAAATTTTACCCAAGTTGCCGTTGTTTTCAGGCGCCTGAAACATGTTTTCAGTCCGTTTCAGGCCACCCTCTATCGAACCACACCATAACCTGAAAACCCGTTTTCAGGCGTTTTCAGGACCCCTTATAGGCCTTTGAAGAACACTTTGATATATGACTAAATTTTCAATAGGAGTGAGTGAGATAGCACGATAAGAAAGAGACAAAAATAGTGAGCACCTTTCAGAGATAAAAGATAGATCGAGATGCATCTAGAAACTTCTAAACGTGCTGACTGACAGAGATAGAACATGCTCACAGAGAAACGTAATCGGGAATGTGATGGAACTTTCTAGAAAGACAAACAATCGATCGGGTATGGAATGTTCTAGAATAGAACCTTCTCGGATGCCTCGAATGTTACTGGCCCTACTAAAGAAGTGCGAAGGCATACTACGGAACTTTCTAGAAGATAAACGATCGATCGGTTATGGAATATTCTAGAAAAGAACCTTATCGAATGCCTCGAATATTCGCCGGCCCTACTATATAAGCGCGGGGGCGAATGCGGACGGGCAGTTCTTACCAAGAAAGCAAACCGAGCGGATCAAGCGATATAAAGTGACTTGGAGCGATCATCTGCGACTTGGAAGCGTCTTACAGTGAAGTGTGTCTATAGTGCTTATAGCGGTTTTCAGTGTTAAGTGAAGTGACCTCATTAGTGCTTAATTAAATCTTATCTCATAATTGTCGGTGTTTCGCGATTTTCTATTGAACACCTAACCCACAAAAGTAACATTATGATAGGTAACCGAAAATGTTTGCACTCTAGTTCTAACGTTACAAACCAGTCGCGGTATGACACGAATTGAAGAGGAAGCAGTAAAATTAATTTCGTTTCCTTTGCACAAATAAATCTGGACCAGCACATTCGCAGGTAAAATGTGCCATGGAATGTTTTAAATATGTAAATTCTGAGATATTTTTTGGTACAACTGATCTCATAATAATTCAACTTCACGATGCTGCGAATGGACTGTATATAATGTATGGGTGAGAGTTGGCGCACTAGTATTTATGCTACATACTTAGGTTCTGTCCGTATGTTATGTTCAGTAACTTAGCGTGAGTACATTTATCGCAATGCAAAATGAAGTGTAGTGTTTTGTGCTTAGTGTTTGTTGCTGTCACGAGAAATCCGAATATAATAATATCTCAATTTTAAAGAAAGCAGCATTCAAACAAGTAATTTACTTGACATCTTATGTCACAAGTTGAGTGAGGTCCTTCTTTTAGGTTTTTAGATTCGTAATGCTTAGAGAGACTATTATGTATTATAGACGACTGTAGACGCTTAATATTTTTTTTAATGCAGAAATTTGGGAAACAAACAATCTGCCCACCTGATGGTAAGTGGTAACAGTCACCTATAGTACACGTGGCTCCTGTGAGATTTGCAGCAAAACTGCAACTCCCACAAGAACCACAGTGTACGTTGCCAACTTGTGACACAAGATGTAAAGTCACAGTACCCAGTAAATTACTGCCATATCTTACCTTTCAAACCGGAACACAGCAATGCAAGCACTGCTGCTTTGCGGCAGAAACAGGTAAGACGGAGGTACCTAAGCAGACGACCCTGGTACAGAGTCTCCCTCCAGTGACTGCTTGTTTGCTTGCAATTTGAAAGAATCGTAAGTTGGCGAATTTTTGAGGTAGTTTACAAACTATCGGAAAATCATAAACGGCAGTTTAAATGTATTATTTAACGTAATAAATTTAAGCTTATTAATTAACTAATGGCAAACGTCATGATCAGCAAAATGCATATATTTTAAATTTTTAATTATGTTTAGGTAGAGTCGGCAACACTTCAAACTTTACATTTGCATTACGAAATATCTCACTATTACGAGCGACATAAAAGCAGTCTTACGATCAATATATAGAGTTCGGCGTGTTGCTTTGTATACCTACATATAAGAATTTAATAATGACTGTTAAGGAGAAGGTATATAGCAAAACTTCCGACAAAAAATGTCGGTAGTTGGTACTAACTACGCAGGCCAATGGTGCACCGCCCGCCCTCCCTCAAGTTTTGCTATATACCTACTCCTTAACAATTAGTAATGGACTTCCGAAAAATAACACCTGACACCATTAATTAAATTTAATATTGAATTATTAAATGTGCTAGATATTTTGGACAGTGCGTACATGGATTTTGCATTTTTCCTTACATCAACAAGTGCCTGTAATAAAGATGTCTGAGACAGAGTACTGCTCCGAGTTACTCTACTGCCACGATTATTAGATGTATTTACGAGTAGGTACATTATCAAAATTTTAAAACGAGCCCCGACCTTTGTCTGGCGATTCCGGGATATCGATTCAGCCTGCGGTTACCTCAACTATTTCCCGTGCTTGGGCCGAGACCCTTTAAGTTATTATGACGTAGCTTCAGATATTTTAACAAAACTCCATTATAAATAACATATTTCGCAGCTGAAGGATGGTTTGTTAGTTTTGAACCCCCGAGAAAAAAAAGAGGGGTGTTATAAGTTTGACCTGTCTCTCTGTCTGTCTGTGTCGTCATAGCTCCCGAACGGATGAAGCGATTTCAATTTTTTTTATTAAAGGTGACTTATGTGCGAGTGTTCTTAGACATGTTTGATGAAAATAGGTTTAGCCGTTTATAAGTTGTGGGGGTGAAAGTGGGGAAGAATAACCGAATGTCTGCAAATATACTCGAGTGGGGTCACAAATGAAAGCGCATCACGTGCACATTATAAATTAATATGTTAGGCCGTTTAAAAAGCATGAAATAAAAATTAAATTAAAAATTATAAAACCCCCGACAAGAAATCTCCAAAAAGTAAAAAATAAAATGTGTTGGTTGGCCCTTTAGTCGTCACGTCGGGGGACCGCAATTGATATATCTATTTTATTTAATTACTTGAGGACTGATATTCTTGTTTCCATTTAATGTGGAATTAATTACTGCATTTTTGATGAAAATAACCTAGAAATGTGAAATTTTTAAAACAATATAATAAATCATAAAAACTATTATGCATGTAAAAGAAAGCTTCGACCTGTTACGGGAACCTTTTTATCCAGAGTATACTATAGGCATCAACAGGTGGTAGCGCTGCAGGCTAGTGACATTCAGCAGGTCAATACTCCGCCATTTTAGTAATCATAAATGAGTGGAACAGCAAGAGCGTGAGTTAGTCACAAAAATGTTTTATATAAACATGATAGATTGCTGCACAGAGGAATATTCGTCGTTTTATAAGTTAGGACGTCATGGTGTCCTTCCATCAAAAGACACGAAAAAAGGTTACTTTGAGAGTAAAGTGTAGGTACACGACTCGATCAAGGACCCTGAATGAGTTAAAACAAAGAATGTGGGATGAAATTCACAGTAACCTAGCCGAGACGTTGCTGTCACTAGGAACTGTCAATAAGGAATTTCAACAGCAGATTCCTAATGGACGTACTTTATAAAAAAATATAAGTTCTATCAATGTTTCGTAAATTAAAAGATTTAAGGTTTCCATTACTTTGAATTAAATGCATTTCTTTTCTCTAGTTTTATTAGATTGCAAAAAAGCTCCCGTTTTTGTGTCACTTTTTATTTTGATCAGTGTGAGGTACAGGGTACACTTTGAAAGTATCTGGAATACTAAATATAAGATACTCGTACAATTGAAATTTGTATTTAAGATAACAGACACAAGATAATTTTGATACTGGTATCTGAAATACTAGATACAAAATGCATATCGTCTTAAAGTTTATCTTTTAGTCTTTATTGGATGTTGGTACGTAGTTATTAATAGTGAATAAATACTACTTTGGCTTAACAAAGTACAAAAGGCAGAATCAGTGAATACAAAATCAGTACAGTTCAAAATATCGTCGCGGCCGATAGGTGATCGGTGGCCCAGTGATTAGGTGTCAACGTGCTATGTTGGAACGGGTTCGAGACCCACCCGAGACGAAATTTTATCTTGTATTTGATTTATTTTCATCATTTTTTTTCAAAATATTTAGCATTTTTAAATAAAATACAATAGCTATAAATATAAATTTGTAAGTTTCTTTATTTTAACCAATTTTTAAGAAATCTATAAAGATTTCTTAATTGAATGTTGATACGTAGTTATTAGCAGTGAATAAAGATACTTTGGCTTAACAAAGTACAAAAGGGATCATTACAGTCGAAAATTTCGTCGCGGCTGGAAAGTGCTCGGTGGCCCAGTGGAAGGTACGCGTCTCTAGCGCGGGTTCGAGTTCCGCCCGAGACGAAATTTTTTCTTGTATTTGGTTTATTTTCATTACTTTATAATTATTGATAGTGATCCAACTTTACTATTAAGTAATTCCCAGGGAACCAACTTATTAACAAAGCTATTAGCAAGCCTTGTACCTACTCAATAGCAACACGGTGTACAGTCATTACACAAGGAAAGGCTTAAGAACTTTAAAATTTTTAATACGAAAAATATTTCTTGCAGTATTAGTACTCGTAAATATTTCTTTTTTGTTCGAACAATCTTATTATCTCAATACTCTCACTGCTGGGGTTATTCCTCCCACAGAAAGGGAAAGGTACGCTAGCCTAAGCACGTGTTGGTGGGCATGGACTGAACGATTTTCGTTGATCGGAAGGGTGACCAGGTGATTAACCAGGTTCCCTATCAAGAGCAACTGAGTTTACCTTGGGTCCCGAAGGTGTTAAACGGAAACCCTAACCCTCCCTAATGATTTCAGTATCGATATAAGTGTAAGTGTCAAAACTAATATCAGAATAAGTTAATTTCAAGTGACATTACTATCTATAATATACACCCTTTTCAGTAACCCTGAAGCGGCCGTACTGCTATCGAAATTCCAAGTCTACAGGCCAAAGGCGGGCCTAATACAATTTGTCTCGAACGCTTCTCTGATGTTGCTAAACAGTTTATTGAAACTTTGTGTTTACGTAATAAAGAGCCATCCGATACTTCGCTCCGAAACTTATGACGTTTTGAAACAGAGTACCTCTAAGGTTTCTTTGTGGAGTGACAATTTCGGCTGGCAATTTCGCCGTACATTTTAATTAGATGGCATAAATTCGTAATTCTGGAAACAGTGTTTTTTGGAAATTACTTTGTTTGGGAGTTGGTAATTTATTTGTATGATGTCCTTGCGCTGTTCAGTTCTCGGTTTGCGTAATCAGTTTGCTTTATTTGGAATGTTTATTCGAACAAAATTATTGGAATAATTGTAAGCATTTAGAGGAATTTTATTTTCCCGATCATTGATGAATTTTAATTTAAATAACATAAATTGCTATGTTCTATGAATTTTGCATTATTTAGTTTGCTTATACCATATAACTCCTAAGTTATATGTTTAAGTTTACCTATAAGATTAAATGGTATGGATTAGACTATAAAATTTTACACAAATTATAGTAAATTTGTGTAAATTGTGATGTATATAAACAATGAAGATATTCATTTATTAAAAGGAGAAGTTCCCGTCTATAGACGATGAAATAGGGGTTGCAAGTTTGTATGGACTGCAAGTTTCTATGGATTTTTTTAATTAGCAACGATTTTGATAAAACTTGACATTCATGTTCTTCAAAATATTTCATTGAACACATGTTTTTGGAATTTACCCTCTTAGGGTGCCGAATTGGAGTTGAAAGTTTCTATGGAAAATATTAAAAATCTGCTCCAATTTCTATGAAATTTATTAGTCGAGCTCCTAAATATAAATAACAGTCTTCTATATAATAATTTTACAGGAAAATAGTTAATAGTTATGCTAGTTGTAATATGTCTATATTACAATTACAAAATAAACAGTCAAGGTAGAAAATCTTAAAGACCATTGGTGCTTTAAGGCAACAGTTTATAAATTCCGTGCCATTTTACGAGTGGCGTGTGGCCATTACAATATTTTACGCGCCCAACTTTTGGTCCCGCCAGAAAATTTATTATTATTTAAGGACGAAGTTTTAATGGTAACCGTACCTTGCAATATTGCAGTGGAATTCCGAAGATGAATTTTGATATCAAGTTAAATAAATGACCAGTGATTTTGTACACACGTAGGTTCTTACCAAAGTCTGTTGCTATAGCAAAAATGTTTACCCTCCGTCTACAGTTACCGAATTGCGAAGTGATCTGTCAACCAATGACACCAAGAAACAATTGTTCAAACGAGTATTCGAACAGCCACAGCTCACGGTGCATGTACGAGGGCGGTTCAATAAGTACCCGTATTAGAAATGGAGACACAATTTTTTCAAAAATTTATTTTTTTATTTTTCAACATAGTCTCCTTTTAGAAAGATACACTTTTCCCAACGTTCCTGCCATTTTTTTAACCCCTCCAAAAAATAAGATTTGTCGAACTCTCCAAAATACGCCTCTGTCTCGGCGATGACTTCCTCGTTTGTCCTTCGGATCTCGCTTAAATTGCTCCAAACACTGCTTCGAAGTTAACAGCCGTATCCGCTTGTTGTCCACCGTAAGCAATCGCGGCACCCATCGGGCAGACAATTTCTTCATCGCCAACTTATCATGTAAAATATTAATTGCCGTTCCGACCGACACACCGACGGCCTTTGCTACTTCGCGCACTTTCGTTCGTCGATCAGAGAGAATCATGTCGTGAACTTTTTCAATGATTTCGTCGGTAACCACGTCTGCCGGTCGTCCTGGTCGCTGCTCATCAAAAACGGATGTTCGCCCACGTTTAAATTCGTTGAACCAAAATCTGACGGTTGTCATAGATGGCGAAGCGTTCCCATACCTTACTTTAAAAAGACTACTTACCCATACTTTAAAAAGATTCTTCCGATGAACAAGGCTAAATGGAAATGTCTGACATGTAAGTCTTTGAAAAAGCTTCATATTTCAAGTCCTGAGTTATCACCACATTCTATAATAAACGTCGAAGCCTCGGCTATCATGGCCCATCTGGATGAGAAATTTTCCATACTAAAATCTGCCATCGATTCACTGCGCTCGGATGTCAATGACAAATTATTAAAACTAACTTCCACGGTGAATTCATGGGAAGACAGAATGAACTCTTTTGCGACCTCAATTTCGGCCATCGATTCACAAATCACTGACCTCAAGAGTGAAAATGAAAAATTGAAGCAGGAGCTGGAGAGTCTCCATTCAAATATGAAAGTGATCACCGAAGGAAATAGTTACAATGAGCAATGGGTACGTCGTTCTAACATACAAATCAATGGGGTTCCAGAAAACAAGAGTGAAAACCTTTTGTCCTTGGTTGGTGTACTCGCACAGAAATCTGGATTTAAAATTAATATGGATACCGATATTGATTTCGTCACTAGGATCGCTGTTAAAAACGACTCAGATAATAAGACCCCTAAACCCATTATTCTCAAGATGCAATCACGGTACAAGAAAGATGAATTTTTGACATCCTTGAGAAAAATCAAAAATTTCACAGCAAATGACATCGGTATTTCAGGTGCTCAGAGTGATTATAAAATATATTTTAATGATCATCTTTCCGCTAAGAATAAATATTTGTTACGGAAAGCAAAACAGCTGGCGAAAGATAAAAACTATGCATATTGCTGGGCACGTAACTGCACTATTATGGTACGTCGCTCTGACAAGGCTCCAGTACTGCACATCACATCCGAAGAATCATTAAAAAAAATAACATGAGTGCTAGTCAACACTTTTACCGTGATTTAACATGTAAGCCAATATCCCTACCACAATCAAGTGAGTGTTTAATGTATTTCAGTTGTGTTATGTTTTTATATAACTATCTAATAACAGTGCAAGTATGTAAATTAATTTTCTCATATCATATTTATACCTACAAAAAATTATTACTTCACTTTATATTAATCAATAACTTTAAAAAAAAAGCTTGTATGTTTTTATTTCTACTAAATTTAATATGGTTTTTAAGTTTTTTACTTAATTTCACTTTGCTCAATACTAATGAAACTAGTTTAATATTATCGCATCGTGTCTTTATTATTCTATTATTCAAATGTGTAAATATTATTCGTAAATCTGATAAGGGCAAAATAAGTGTAAAAAAACATTATTATTTAAGTATATCAAACAAATATCAGTGTAAGTTGTTAATTGCATATGAATTGAATGTACTGCATAATATTTGCACCTATTGTTATTTACCTACTATCTGCAACGCGGTACGTTTGGAGCTAGCGGTCAGCTGTGGCTTTTGTTTGCATTCTGGGGTGAGCGGCAGTCGTAATATACATTATATTTTCTATCTGTTTACGCGTGAGTATTATAGTAGTCATGGAATATTTAAGTCACTGTGTCTCTTAACATATTTTATCAGAACGTAAGAGGTTTACGTACAAAGACAAGAGCATTTTTTAGCAATATTTTGAATGTTAATCATGATGTCATTTGCATCAGCGAAACATGGTTATTGCCTGGGATTTATGATTCTGAGTTGTTCGATGGCCGATATAATGTGTACCGCACAGATCGAGACTACGAGGGACGCGGAGTTACGATGGGTGGAGGCACCCTAATCGCAGTTCGTCGCGGTATTAATGTATGTATGCAAAAACTACGCCCGCTACCATTTCTACAAGATACCGACATTACCTGTGTTAATATTTTATTAAATAACTTACCTTCTTCCAACATGCTAAGGTTATATTGCTGTTATTTTCCACAAAATAAACACCAAATTAAATCTCAATTAGATTTTTATGAATATATTTCTGACCTACAACTAGATTATCCTAATGACAAGTTCCTATTGGTTGGCGACTACAATGTCAGATGTGCCGAATGGCATCTCCATCCGAACTCCTTCGACAATAAATTGCAGTTAGTTAACCCACACATAGATACTTTGACATCGCAGCTATTTACTTTTTTATGTTTCAACGGGTGGTCCCAGTACAATAATGTGGACAATCATAATGGTAGGAAATTAGACCTCGTAATATCAAACACTAAGTGTACGGTGAGTAGGGATGCACCTTTATCGTTGCCCGAGGATGCCCACCACCCTTCTTTATACATAGACATACATTTAAATTATCAAGATTCATGTTTACGATCTGCACCTCGTACTGTAAAGCGTTTTTTTCACGCTAATTACGATTCAATTAATATGGAATTGAGTAAAATTAACTGGGATCTTTACCTAGACCTAGACAATGTTGAAGTGTCGGTGGAAATGTTTTATAAGATTATTGATGGTGTTGTCAATGATTTTGTACCAAGCAAAACCATGTACAGTTCCATTAATAAATACCCGACTTGGTTCTCAAAGTCATTGATAAAATTAATCAATCGTAAATTAAAAATGCATAAGAAATGGAAGATTTACGGTAGAACCTCAGATTACAAATTGTTCTCCGATCTACGTCGTGATGTCAAAATACTAGAAGCTGCTTGCTATGATTTGTTTGTATCTCGTTCTGAAAACAATATCCGTGTTAGCTCAAAATACTTCTGGTCATACATAAAATCGAAAAGAAATAACAGCGATATACCTGATTCTTTTTACTTAGGTGACTCTCAAGCTACTCATGGGCAAAAAATTGCTGATCTTTTTAACGAATTCTTCTTAAGTGTTTTTGAACCTGAACCTAATAATATTTTACGTACTGACTCATCCAGTGGCTTATCAGGCATCATTAATATGGTTCACATAGATCAACAAACAATAGAAAGGTATCTGGAACAGTTAGACATTAAAAAGGGAACCGGCCCGGATGGTATACATCCCCTATTCCTTAAACAATGTAGGAAACAACTATCACTTCCTCTCTCAATTTTATTTAATTTATCTATTAAGCAGGGCGTGATGCCGATTACATGGAAAAAGTCAATCATAGCACCTATTCCGAAAAGTGGTGATAAGCATAACATACGTAACTATCGAGGTATATCAAAGTTATCGGTTATTCCGAAGCTTTTCGAAAAAATTATGTATGACAATCTATTTCCGGTCATTAGACCACTACTTTCTTCTAGTCAGCATGGTTTTGTAAGTGGTCGGTCCACAGAGACCAACCTATGTGAATTCTTAGATACTGTCTTGGTGACTATGGAGGGCGGCCATCAGGTGGATGCGGTGTATACCGACTTCTCCAAAGCATTTGACAAAATCTCGCACAATCTGCTAATAAATAAGTTGGAGAACGTCGGTATACACGGCGATCTACTTAGGTGGCTAACTTCTTACTTACGGGATAGAACGCAGGCAGTTGCGGTAAAGGGCTTCACGTCTAGTTTTATTCCTATCACCTCGGGCGTGCCCCAGGGCTCTCACCTCGGTCCTTTGCTATTCAACATCTTTATTAACGATATATTAGGCTGTTTCAATACATCACATGCTCTTTTATACGCCGATGATACAAAAATATTTGCTATCATAAAATCTGTAAAAGACTGCCAACTATTCCAAAACGATTTAAACAAATTTTACAAATATTGTATAAACAACAACTTGAAATTAAATATAGACAAGTGTCATACCATAACTTTCACTCGGAAAAAAAAACACCCCTATGTTTCGATTATAAATTTAATGATCTCAGTCTTAAAAGAGTGACCGAGGTGAGAGATCTGGGTGTGCACATGGATAGTGAGCTTACATTTGAATCTCATATTAACAAAATTACTGGTAAAGCCTATAAAATGCTAGGATTTATTTTTCGACAGAGTAAGGATTTCAAACATATAAGTACGTATCTGCTACTATATAACTCTCTAGTTAGAAGTCAGCTAGAGTATGCATCTACTGTTTGGAACCCTCACTACGCTAAATACAAAAATCAAATACAAAATATTCAACAAAAATTTATTAGAAGGTTAAAATATAGGTTTAAAAGCACTTTGCCACAGCTGACATCCTTAATGACAAGGCGTGAACATAGGGACCAAGTCTTTTTATTTAAAATCATAAACAATGACCTCGACTCACCTTATCTTCTTGGTAATATATCATTCAGGTGCCCCAGACTGTCTGCTCGCTCCAGAAGTGCCGTATTCTCAGTACCGAATTGTAATAAAAATTATTGTGCAAACCGTTTCTTAATTAGAGCTACTAATGTACACAATGAGCGTTATTCTCATATTGATATATTTCATAAGAAAGTCAACGGATTTATTTCCGCCGTGAAAAATGTAAAAGACTAACCTTAACCTAAACATAGCTTTACAAGTAGGTAGGTATATCTTATTATCATTATTATTTTTTTTTGCTGTAAAACATTTAGAATTATTTTCTATTAGATACTTTAGTCTTATCTTCACACTTAGTTAACTATGTCTACAAATTAAAAGTTAAAACTGTTTTGGCTTATGTACGAATTATGTAAGTTTAATTATATGAACTAGATAAGCTGTTTGTTTTTCTAAATAAATAAATAAATACACAGCATCCAACTTTGCTTTTACCTCCTCGCATTTTTTCCCATCCAAAAACAAAAAGCGAATTACCGAACGATACTGCTCTTTTTCCATCTTATCCAAAATCACGAAACACGTCTCACTCGAATGGCTGCCAAATCCAAACTAACCTATCAATCAGTCTGAAATTTGTTTTAGCATCGTTTAATAGATGGCAGCACACGATGATAACACCAACTTCCCTCATGAACGTCCTCTGTCTTCAAACACGGATACTTATTGAACCGCCCTCGTATACGTAAAGGTCGGAACGCATTTGAACGGCACTTCGCTCTACAGCACCTATCATGCAGTGAAGCTTTTTTATACGACTAAGTTAGCAAGCAAGCAAACTGCTCACCTGATGGTAAATGGTAATAGTCTTTTAAGATTCGTAGCAAAACTGCAACCCCCACAAGAACCACAGTGTACGTTGCCAACTTGTGACATCAGATGTAAAGTCACGGTACCCAGTAATTTCACAGCCATATCTTACCCTTCTTCAAACCGGAACACAGCAATGCAAGCACTGCTGCTTTGCGGCAGAAATAGAAAGAATAGGAAAGAGGTATCCAAGCAGACGACCCTAGTACAGAGTCCCCCTCCGGTGATACAAATATATTATATAGCTTTAGTTTACGCAGCTTCGCCCGCGTTGTTTTTATTTTCCTGTGGGAATGTTATATTTTACCGTAGGAGAAATAATATTTATCTTATGTTAATCAGAGATAATGTAGCATTCTAATGGTGAAAAAATTTCTGATATCGGTCCAGTAGTTTTTGAGTTTATTCATTACATACATACATACAAATCTTTCCTCTTTATAAAAATAGTGTTGAATAAGTCGTTGTTATAACACGGCACATAAGGTCACCACGTAAAGCCTGGCGTGTTACTTTGTGTACCTAACTACAGTATACAACAACTATTTTTACATCTTTGTCTAAACAGTGTTCAGATATTTTAGTTATATTTTTATAATAATTATTATTATTTATCAGGCAGGCAGTTGATACAACTGATAGTGCCTGTATCCTGTTACTCTTTTAAAATTTACATTATTTATTATTATTTAAATATGTATCCAATCTATTCTTAAAACTATTGACGCTTTGAGCTGTGATAGTGTCGTCCGGTAATTTATTCCACGCTCTGACCATTCTATTACTCAAGAAGTGTTTGTGCGGGTTGTTGTGGGAGCTGGTGGTGCACAGTTTGAGGTTTCAATTTTCCTGCGATGATAATATTCAGTCTGTATACGGCACAGATTCATTTCCCGAAATCCTATCGATTATAAATTATAAATTTAATTATAAATTGAAATTAAACTACTTACTTTTAAAAAGCTTGTAAGAATTAAAATATGGAGTTCACGCGAGATCAATAGTAGATTCAAAAATTTGATTTCACGTCCCGGGGAATTCGAGCTTGTTGTATAGACTTTATATCTAGTGAGGTGCTTTTGACAGTTCAATTCACTAGATAATCGTAGGATATTCTAAAAGCCGTAAAGGCCGTGGTACGAACCTTAACTAGTGTGTTAATTACGCCACTGGAAATAAATACATAATTATTTTGCTGGGTTATTGAAAGATCATGACAGTTTTTATGTGGAAAAGGTTAGTTTGGCCTCATCTTTGAAAGTATAAATTTATTTAGTGAATAGTTAAAATAATAGATTTTCTAACCGATACTTTTTAAGATGCCAATCTCGACAGAGAGAGATTATAACCCTATAATCTAATATTGTATTTTCTCGTGGGATATACCCCCATGGGGAAGTAGCATGGATATATATATATTTTTATAATAGTAAGAACATATCAACATTATCACTCCGTAGTAACGCCGCAAATCCGTAGCCCTCACGGCTACGGATTTGCTGCGAATCTCACAACAGCTGCATGTACTAAGGTGAGTGTTACCACTTACCATCAGATGGGCAGTATGCTTAATTGCCAACTTAGTTATCTCAAAAAACCGTTTAAAAGTAAAGAATAAAAAAGAAACAGAAAATTTATTCGACACAGACACAACACAACAGCAACATACACAAAGTAGGTATGTACCACAAATTATAAAGAATACATTTGACATAGAGCGGGCTCGTACCGAAAGCCGGAAGGGTTACCATGCTCGCATTTGGCACCCTGCAGTGATACACGGACGAGAGTAAGAAAAAATTAAATAAAATAAACAAACTCTTAATGAAATACAAGTATTCTGTATACGAGATTCCTCATTAAACATTAACTACCTATAATACATCTCAACCAAGCTTCATTATTGAGAGACGTATAATTAACCTCCACAATCAAATCAAATCAAAACAAAGAGGAAATGTTCTCGCGTTCGAATCTGGGCTCCATTTAATTAACATTCACAAAAGGCTAAGAATGCGACTGAAGAAATGCAAAAGCAATCGCGCAAAGCCAATCTATCACAAAGCAAAACAAACGAGTAAGATGGATTGATTTATTTTCAAATTATATTTGTTTACCGTTCGAAGTACGAGCAAGTTTGATTTCGTGAGGTCAGCTCACAAAACAATCGACAGATTTAGCGGAATTGGAAGGATTTATTCTGGTGCATTCCGATTTTGGAGCGCGTCGCGCACACTACACCAATTACGTTGGCCACCGGAGTATTTGAGCTTTGGCCGAGTTTCGAGCACTTTTAAATTGAATCCCACGGTGCTTCGACGGTTTTTCGAGGCTCCCTGGAATATCTGCGAATGTGGTTTATCTCGTTAATATTTATGTTGGATTAACAAGCAGCTTTTCCGGCTCAAATTATTTTTTGAATGTACATCATTCAGATGTCTCGTTGAAACCTAGATTCTACTCCTGATCGGACAAATGGTTTTTTGAGTTTTTTCTCTTTGGGAAATTCTCTGTAGGCTATAGACGCTTGTGATCCAAGAATCTGTAACCTTCTGGAAGTTGGAGGTATCCAATTCGACTGGTAACTAGTTACACAGATGTCATAAGTTTGTATAAGAATCCTTACCAATATGAATTATGAGTATAAATGTGAAAGTATCTTAGTTTCTCCGTCTGTTTGTCTGTCATGCCTAAGCTACTCAACAAATTTTAATTAAAATTGGTATAGAGATAGCTTAGGTCCAGAATAATGATAAGTTCTACTTTTATGCCGAATTTCAACAAGCTCCTTAGGAACGAATAATATAACCGAAAATAGCTAAATTCCACGTAAAAAAAGTTGCAGGCAATAGCGTGTGCAAAAATAAAGAGTTGTTTTTCTAAAGACAAATAAACATTACTATAATGGAAATAATTATTTTGAAAAACTTTGTGATCTGCCACGTTTAATTTGATTTTCATTTCACTGTCTAGTTTGAGAGATGTTTTAAGCATCATTATATCTATTGTCGTCGTCATATACCAAGCCTCGGCTTAAAACAGTGGCGAAAAAGATAAATAAACAAAGATAATAAAAAAGGAAGAGGTAGGGCACAGAGCTTATCCCCCAACTTTCTATTTCAAAGTGACGCTGTCATTCACTTAGCACCCACGTGCTGACAGCGAAGAATTGGCATTCAGGATCGCGCAAGAAACTATGATTGTAAAAATAGATTGTTATGATAAAAAAATAAAAACCGACTTCAAAAACACTGAAAAGTTAAAAATAATACAAGAATATGTACAGACAACATCACACTTCTATATTGAATTCGGTGCCAAACGATGATCGCCTAGAAAATCTTAAAATTTGTCACCGACTTCAATATAGAAGTGTGATGTTGTCTGTACCTATTCTTGTATTATTTTTAACTTTTCAGTGTTTTTGAAGTCGGTTTTTATTTTTTGTAAATTATTTTTTATTTTTAACTTTTTAGTGAATGAAATAAGAGCGTCGGTGGCGCAGTGGACTCGGCACTTGCCTTCCAATCGGGGGGTCGGGGTTCGAGACCCGCCATGTACCAATGTGTTTTTCGTTTCGAATTTCATATGTACATTTGTCTGACGCTCCTACGGTGAAGGAAAACATCGTGATGCAACCTGCATACATCTGCGAAGAATTTCAATGATGTATGTGAAGTCGACCAATCCGCACTGGGCCAGCGTGGTTGACTAAGGCCTAATCACCCTAACATAGGGTAGGCTCGAGCCCCTCGGTGGGGACGTGTATGGGCTGTGATGATGATGAGTGAATGAAGTCTTTTTAGTGAAAAAAAACCGGTTTCCCTCGATTTGCATAGGATCCCATCATCAGATCCTAATTTTGGTGACCTTGGGACCACCCCAGGAAAATACTCTATCGAATACAAAAAGAATCATCAAAATCGGTTCATAAACGACGAAGTTATCCGCGAACAAACATAAAAAAAAACATATATACGGTCGAATTGAGTAACCTCCTTTTTCGAAGTCGGTTAAAAACTATTCTGTATCAATACACAGGCCTCTCCCAATACTATCCATATACATTAATATTTTTAAATAAATTATTTTTAGTAGAATATGGCACCAACTTTCCTTTCTTTAAAGGCTTATTACCAGCAGTGACCGCTGTGTTATGATTGAAGGTCTCAATATCAGTATTAATATTACATTAACGCTCTGTATCGTACTGGACCAAGCCCATAAGCTGCCCATAACGCAATACAATGGAATAGTAGGGAACGTGACATCACTTTCAGCCACCCGGCATCTGTCTCTGTAGGATTGACTGCGATCGAGACAAATTCAATTCATTGGAACATGATAATTCCAAACGCTTTCTTGTTATATAGAAAAACAAAAATGACCATCAACATTTTTAATTTAAGATAATCATTGCAGTAAAGATAAAATAATACGTACCTATCCAATATTAATAATAATAATAATAAATACTTTATTGCACACAAAAATATAGAAACAGAAAATTTTTAAATCAACACAAATGTACAACACAGGCGGCCTTATTGCTAAAAAGCAATCTCTTCCAGGCAACCTTGGATCAGGGAAATACAGAAAGGGAATTCAAATCGGGGATGGGTGCAGTAGTAGCTAAATATGGACAACGAAGGAGTGATTTAGCTAAAGATTTAAGGATAGGAAGTGATTTCGAACTTGATTCTTAAAGGACTCCAGTGTACGAGCTCTCTTAATACTCTCAGGGAGAGAGTTCCATAGCCGAACGGAATATGCGGGAAAAGAGTATGAAAGAAAATCAGTACTGTGGGGTGGAATGTCAAGAGTTAAATTAAAATTTGAAAGAAGTGAACCGAAAAGAGAACTGTGACTTTAGATATGATGGGGAAGTTGGAAGAAACAAAACATTATAAAGTAGGGATGGAACATGTAAATCTCTGCGGTGGCGAATTGGGAGCCATTTAAGTTGAGAGCGATAGTAAGAAACATGGTCAAATTTACGCAGATTAAAAATAAACCTAATGGCCACATTTTGTAGACGCTCCAAGTTGTCTAATAACTCCTCCGACAAACCCGCCCAGGCGGCGTCAGCGTAGTCAATTAAGGAGAGTAGAAGTGATTGAGCTAACACTGTTTTTGTAGCCATTGGGAGAAAGTTACGGAATCTGTTGATAGAATAATATGCGGCAAACAGCTTCTTGCGAACAGCTTCAACCTGAGGTCGCCATGATAGGCACTGATCAAAAACTATACCTAGATTTTTCACGGATTTGCTGAATAGAATGACTGTTCCATCAAAGATCACTGCTGGCAGCAAACTGTAATCAATACGTGAAATGAAATAGGAACTGCCGATAATGATTGTCTGTGTTTTGCATGGATTAATAACAAGACCGTAATATTGACTCCAGTTGTCAATTGTACTAAGATCAGTGTTGGTTATCGAGATAGCCTGTGAAAAATCAGATAGTGGGGCTTGCGTGTAGATCTGCAAGTCAGCATACAAGTGATAGAGACATGAAAGTGATTGCGTAATGGAATTTATAAAAATCGAGAAAAGAATTACTCGTACTTATATAACAAAAGTCCAA
This sequence comes from Schoenobius gigantellus, assembly GCA_963935595.1. Classification (NCBI taxonomy): domain Eukaryota; kingdom Metazoa; phylum Arthropoda; class Insecta; order Lepidoptera; family Crambidae; genus Schoenobius; species Schoenobius gigantellus. Next base: position 6,128,772 of record OZ012554.1, on the reverse strand, counting down.
AAAATAATTTACGTTAATGGTAGGTTCATATATATAATGAAATTCTCTTTATAACTGTCTTGAAAGAAGGCACGTTTTGTTATTAAGAATGATAACTGGCAAAGTTTTTGAGTTACGATCGTCCAACTTATATCCAGAAATGGGATTTTGTTCAAGATTCAATTTAAAAAGGCTCCGGGCCGCAAGGGCAGCGGCGTACTCGATTTTCCTACAAGCTTCGCCTCTTTGTATTGTAATGATTTAGGCTAGCCGTTCGCACAAACATATATAGCATAACATATATAACATATTTATCAGATAATATGGAATAAGGCATTTAAAATTAATGTGAAAGGTGATCTTAATGTTTGAAAAGCAACTGAAAGAAATTAACTGTCTCGGTGTGGCCTTTATTATGAAGAAGATTATTAGCATATTAATATTAGGTTGGGGAAAAAGTCTTTTCGCATTATAGTATGTATAAACTTGTAATAAAATCTCTTTGGCTATACTATTTGTATCTGGCTGGTTTTGGTATCATTGAAAGTTTACATTTTAAAGAACATAATTCCAAATTCAAATTAGGAAAATGTGTGATTTTCATTTGTTTTTCGTACCGCCAAGATGAGTGAATCTAATGAAAAATTCGATACATTTTAAAATTTTACTACAAAAAAGGTAAAAATGCAACGCAAGCCGCGAAAAAAATTTGCGATGTTTATTGACCTAGTGCAGTGTCTGTGAGAGTAGCACAAATTTGGTTTAAGCGTTTTCAATCCGGAAATTTTGATGTCAAAGATGCACGTCGCTCTGGTCGCCCTATTACAGATAAAATGGATGCCATTTTTGAAAAAGTGGAGCAAGATCGGCATGTCAGTAGTTACGACGTAGCTGAAGAACTGGGAATTGACCACAAAACAGTTTTGGCGCATTTGAAAAAAACTGGGTACACAAAAAAGCTCGACATTTGGGTACCTCACGAGCTCACTGAAAGAAACCTAATGAACCGTGTACTCATTTGTGATTCTTTATTACGACGTAATGAAACCGAACCATTTTTGAAGAAGCTGATAACTGGTGATGAAAAGTGGATCACGTACGACAAGAACGTGCGAAAAAGGTCGTGGTCAAAGGCCGGTCAGGCTTCACAGACTGTGGCGAAACCCGGGTTAACTCGCAACAAGGTGATGCTGTGTGTGTGGTGGGATTGGAAGGGCATTATTCATTATGAGCTGTTACCACCAGGCAGGACCATCGATTCTGAACTCTACTGCGAACAACTGATGAGATTAAAGCAAGAAGTTGAGAGAAAGCGGCCGGAATTAATCAACAGAAGGGGTGTGGTTTTTCATCATGATAACGCTAGACCTCACACATCTTTAGCCACTCAGCAAAAATTAAGAGAGTTTGGCTGGGAGGTGTTAATGCATCCGCCGTATAGTCCTGACCTTGCACCTTCAGATTTCCACCTGTTTCGGTCTCTTCAGAATTCTTTAGGCAGTGTCAGGTTAACATCACGAGAGGACTGCCAAAACCACTTGTCGCGGTATTTTGATCAGAAGTCCCAAAATTTCTATAGCAATGGGATCATGTCCCTACCTACAAGATGGCAAAAAGTTATCGAACAAAATGGTACCTACATACTTTAGTTAAATGTAAATAAACTATATTAAAAAATGTTTTGAATTTTCTTAAAAAATGCGAAGAAACTTTTTCCCCAACCTATTATGTTTCATCATTTCAGCCAAGATACGCTCACTGCTGGATATGGGCCTCCTCCGAGGATCTCCATACATATCGGTTCTGCACCTCTCGTAACTAGCGGCTTTCCGCGACCTTCACCAGGTCGTCGGTCCACCTCGTGGGGGCCTACCAACACTGCGTCTCCCGGTACGTGGCCGCCACTCGAGGATCTTTCCTCAGTCAGTCCTACAAGCGATGTGTCCTGCCCACTGCTACTTGGATTTGCAATTCTTTGGGCTATGTCGGTGACTTTAGTTCTTCTACGGATCTCATAATTACTGGTAAATATGTATAGAAATACTAGCTTCTGCCCGCGACTTCGTCTGCGTGGACTTCAGAATTGGGTCTTAAGCTTCGCTCGTTAACAATTTTCAATTTTCCCTCGGGAACTACTTAAGAAATCGGGATAAAAGGTAGCCTATGTTTTTTCCATGTCATAGGATACATGCATGCTAAATTACATCCAAATTCGTTTTTGCGTGATTGAGTAGCAAACATCCAAACATCCACACTTTCACATTTATAATATTAGTAAGATTGAATGTCGTATTAGTGAAATATTTTTTTCCTAATCCCATTTATTTTATGCTATACATCTCATGATTAAGGCGGCTTAGAACTAAACTTAACAGTATTGTACAATATTAATAATTTACGATGTTTTCATTATTTAAAATTTAAGATCGACGAGTCAATGAGTGGACTTTGTAATCAGCTTTATAATGGAATAATTTGTTAATTTCAGTTCTTTACACTATCATCATCATAGCTCATATAGGTTCCCACCGAGTAGCTCGAGCCTACCTACCCTACCACGCTGGCCTAGTGCGGGGATTGGTCAACATCACATACACCTTTAAATTTCTTCGCAAGTGTATGCAGGTTGCCTCGTGGTGTTTTCCTTCGCCGTAGGACTTTGGACAAAATAATGTACATATGAAATTCGAAAAAAACATAGTGGTACATGGCAGGATTGAATCCCGGACCTCTCGATTAGATATCCAGTGCCGAGCCCACAGCGCCACCGACGCTCATTATTTTACACTAGATGGAGTTTAAAATCAGAATATATTCGAAAATTCTCGTGTTACGAAATTAAAAATCCAATTTAAATATAGAAAAATATTTATATAAAACTTTTCCAGGATTTTTTAAAATCTAAATTTTTTCTTCATCAACATAATAACAAATTATTAGTGTTACGATTCATCGATTTTCTCTTTTTTTACGTTTACGAAAAATTTACTTTTTGTAATGTAGTTTTCGATTAATAGTAAATAATATTTAAAGAACGAAACTAATAAATTTTAACACTTGCTTTATGCCACTTGATAGCAAGTATTAGGTAAAGATAATTATTTGGTCGAAAATTATACATTAATTATGCATGTAGCACATAATCAAAAACATATTAATTATTACAAATAAGAATTAATTATCGAATTTTTATGAAAACATTGTTTTAGAAATACATTAACTTTAATCGACAATTTCACAAAATATTGTGATCGATCTACAATTTGGATGTAACATAACTTCAATAAAATATACAAAATGTGAAAAAAAAATTACGACGAGGTAAATTTATTTCAAATATCTATTCGATAAAAATTATCTGCGATGTCACATAATTTGACGAGTTGTTCAATATTGAATAAAAACAACTGCGAATAATGTGTCATGGATAATAAAAATTGATGTAATTGATTGCGATAAAGCGATGAGTTCTTAATTTGATAACGGACATTTCAGATTTAAGTTAACAAATGTACAAAGTGAGGACATACGAAATCAATCATACGATATTGAATCTTAATATAATGGGAATAAGTAGTATTTGCAACTAAAGTTTCATTCACATCCAATTAGACGTGTTTGTTTTCGCTTCTCATCAAGCGAGTATTTAAGCCGAGTGAACTGGCATACACCATTTCTGTTTCTGTTTCTGTTAAGACTAGCATCCAGCTTAGAAACATTATAATGGGAAAATGCATTTAGAATTGTTTACTTACGTCATTAATTTTTATAAAGAATAGTTTATATTATGCTTCTTCAATTTGCAGTGGCTAATAATATGTACAGATAAATCATGAAAAACTCAAGGTCACTCAAAAGGCAAACGAGATGTTCGTATGCTCAGATTGTTCGTAGAAGAATTAAAAATTCAAAAAAATTCAAAATTCAAAAATCTTTATTCAACATAGGCCTTTACAGGCACTTATTGACGTCAAAACAAAGCAACACATTCTAATTTAAAGGAAACATATTAACCTTGTATGTGCATACATCCTGAATATAATCAGGATGTCTGCAAATACAAGTAGGAATGAGAAAAAAAAAAAGTTGATTCTACACCTGTTCGGAAATTGGGAGGCCTTCTCGAGAAGAACAGGCAAGAAACTCGAAAGGTCAAATTTTTTATCTCCTCTTTTAAATCGCCATTTACAATATTGGTTCTGTTACATAGTCATTGAAAGTTATAAAATACATTCAGTAAGTATGCTTACATACACTTAAAATGTCAGAAAAACATGATAAGCTTAACACTAAGCATTATACAATAAATTATGTTGTTACCAAACATGACATCTGATAACTAGTCTAGCTAATTCCATATCGTGTGGTCACTTAAATAATCATTCACTTTGTAATAACCTTTGTTCATGAGAGTCTTTTTAACGTGAACTTTAAATTTATGAATTGGTAAATCGGTGATACTTTGTGGAAGCTTATTATAAAATGCTACACACCTCCCTAGAAATGAACCACTAGTTTTATGAAGCCTGTAAGTTGCAACGGCAAGCTTATTTTTATTTCTTGTGTTTATATTATGGTAATCACTATTTTTAACGAATGTAGCATAATGCTTGTGTACATAAACTAAATTGTCATAAATATACTGACCGGCTAAAGTTAAGATATTAATTTCTTTGAACAATTCTCTAAGTGAGTCACTAGCCCGTAAATTATAAATGGCGCGAATTGCTCTCTTCTGTAACACAAAAATTCTTTCAATATGAGCCGCCGAACCCCATAACAATAATCCATATGACATAATACTATGAAAATAACTAAAATAGATTAATCTCGCCGTTTCAACATTAGTTAAAAGCCTGATTTTCTTTACTGCGTACGCCGCCGAACTTAGTTTGCCAGCCAAGGATTCAATATGTGGGTCCCATTGTAACCGTGAATCTAAAGTAATGCCTAAAAATTTCGTGTTATTTACAAGGTCAACTACATCCTTATTCATATTTAAGTGGGTATCAATCTGCCTTACATTTGGCAAAGAGAATTTAATGCATTTCGTTTTCTTAGAATTCAATGACAAATTATTAGTTGTAAACCAGAACAGAACTATAGAGAGAGCATTATTTACATCGTCAGAGCATTGTTTCCCTCGGTCAACCTTAAACAATAATGATGTGTCATCTGCAAATAATACAGTCTCACATAAGTCTTTAATGTAATAAGGCAGGTCATTGATGTAAATTAAAAAGAGTAATGGACCCAATATTGATCCTTGGGGTACCCCCATAAGAATAGGTGCACTGGCAGACTCCGATTTATTAACGACAACTCTCTGCAATCTGTCTGATAAATATGATTTAATAAGACTTACTGCTTTATTTGAAAAACCATAATGTTTAAGTTTATGAATAAGCGTTTCATGACTTACACAGTCAAACGCTTTGGAGAGATTGCAAAAAACTCCAATTACATCCTGCTTGCCCTCCCAAGCATCAAAAATATGTTTAAGAAGTGCTATTCCGGCGTCAGTAGTGGATTTTCCTTTGGTGAAGCCAAACTGTTTGCCATGTAGTAATTTATTTGTTAATAAATGACTTAATATCTGGTTATACATGATTTTTTCGAAAATTTTGCTTAATATTGGTAATATTGAAATAGGTCTACAATTCGAGGGATCTTTTTTATCTCCAGATTTAAACAAAGGTATTAATTTGCTGTATTTCATTATATCAGGAAATATGCCCTCATCAACACAAGTATTAAAAATTAGCGCTAACTGAGGAGCTATTTCATTTATAATAGACTGAATTATGTGAGTCGAGATGCCCCAAAGATCTTCCGTCTTTTTCTTGCTAAGCAAACGGAAAGTTTTCAAGATAGTGATCGAATCAACATGGCTAAATTTCAAAGTTTCGCTGCACTTATCTACACTTGACTCCAGGAGGGTGACCGCCACATTGGAAGATGAATTTAGATTACTGGTAGTTATAATAGGAATTTCAGAAAAGTAATCAACAAAAGCATTGGCAACATCATTGTCCGACTTAATAATGTTATTGTTTATTTCTAACGAGAATGAGTTTCCAGAACATTTTACTTTCCCCGTTTCTTGATTTATAATATCCCATGTTGTCTTAATTTTATTTTTCGACATATTTATTTTATTAAATATGTACAGAGATTTAGCAGCCAAACAAGCATTTTTAAAAGATTTTGAGTATTTTTTAACATAATTTAAAAAAACAGGATCAGCGGAAGCTGCTTTTTGTGAATAAAGTTCATATAGCTTTCTCCTACTCTTATAGATACCTGGTGTAGCCCAGTCACTAAATTTCGTCCTATTTTCGTTTAGTTTAATTACCTTTTGTGGAAATATGTTGTTACTTTCAGTTTTCACTAAATTAAATAAATTATTGTATAAGACATTGGCATCTTTATTTATGGTCGGTAGAGATGCGATTTGAGATGTTATTTTCCTTTTAAATTTACTTAAACTACGTTTTGGTATTGGTCTACAAATTATTTCACCTTCAGAATTAACATGATGGTGTTTAATACAGGCTAATTGACCACTATGGTCAGAGTTAATAAAGCTTATTACAGCACATTCCAAGATTTCACAATTACAAAAAATATTATCTTAAAATTTTAATGATGCACATTGCACACACACACGTAGTATACACTTCTACATATATTAAGAGTTATTTTGAATTTTAACTGTTACTAAAAATTGTTACTGGGTATTTGTTTAATTGATAGGCACAGAGTAATTAAGTCGTTGGTTTTTGTTCTCGTTTTGTTTTCTTAGACGTCTGTTATGAGGTTATGACAATTGTCTTTTTTTTTTTTTTTTTTGTGTATCTTTGTCTCATGGTGCGTTCCGAATTGCGATGGGGGCGGTGGTGTCGCGAATTCGACCAAATTAAATCGTCACAAAATTTATGGTCTATTGAATCAGTAGGTTATGTTGTGACTTTGGTCGGATTCGTGATAGTATCGCTTTTGTCGTTTTACGGAGCGCAGGGTCAGTGAGGCAGGCAAATGCATAGCCATACAGCCATCGCCACTACTATTATTATACCCTGTAATTTCATTTTTATTTTGTAATTTGTTGCTATAAGATCAAGGGTATTATGTCTATGCAACCAGTGCTGTAGTATTTTTAATATAAACCATAAACCATATAATTAGACTAGTAATATTAACCGTAGACGTCGTTTCATTTTTTTTTTGTTTCTTTGGCTTTGGTTGTGGTACTTGTGGTTAAATTAGTTTTATTTTAGATTCTAGCGATAATGGGAATTATTTTTTTATTTTTTTTAAAGTTATTAGTATTTTTTTTAAATTAATTAGTTTAGTTTTGTGTTTAGTTCTACCTTCATTTTAATTTAAGTGTTTTTGTTTTATATTGCTTTATATATTGGTATGGATGATGTGATGTTTGCACCTGACGACAGTTTCTTCTCATGCTCCTCATCCACTTGTAGCTTTGTTAGTGTGGATAGCGACTCCTCTCCTATTTCCCTTCGCGACCATTTTTCCACTCAACGCTCCAAATATCCCCATAACTTAAACTTAGCACACATAAATGCCCAAAGTGTTCCTAGTCATTACTCTGATCTTCTGGCATCCTTTGATAGTGCTCACCTTGACGTTCTTCTTATTTCAGAAACCTTTCTCAAGCCGTCTCTCTTATCTACTCAATTTGCTCTACCTGGATATGTCCTTGTCAGGAATGACAGAACGGGCAAGGGCGGTGGTGGTGTAGGAATTTATCTGAGAGCCGACTTGTCCTTCAAAATTGTAGCTTCAACACCCTCCCAATATTCAGAATCTGCAGAGTACCTGTTTCTGGAAGTGAAAATACGTCATACGAAAGTCTTATTAGCAGTATTTTACAGTCCCAATTTACACATTAATTACTTTGAGGCGCTGGACTCGACATTTAATGATTTGTGCGTTTCGTACGAGCACATTATAGTCATGGGTGATTTCAATACCTGCCTCTTAAAAAATGACTCTCGTTCATCCAAGCTCAAAGCTGTCATAACATCTTATAATCTTCACATTTTACCACTTTCCCCGACTCATTGTTCACCTAACTGTCGCCCTTCTTTATTGGACCTCATGATTGTCTCTTCCCCTGATAGCGTTTCTGATTTCGGACAGCTCACGGCTCCATTTTCCTATCACGACCTTATATATATTTCGTACCGTATTCGCACTCCCAGGGTTGCGCCCAGATTTCTAGCAGTGCGCTCCTATAGGGGCATTGATATACATGCATTGCAGCACGATGACAGTATAATAGACTGGACTGAGCTTCTTGAACTGGAATGCATTGATAAAAAAATTGAGATTTTTAAGGACAGGGTTCTGAACTTGTATAATCCTCATGCACCGCTCAGGCGCATTAAAGTCAAGCGGGATCCTGCTCCATGGATTACACCAGAAATCAGAGAATACATGACTCGCAGGGATAGAGCTAAGAGTAGATATAAACGTAGACCTACAGCGGAAAATCTAGATCGATACAAGTATTTACGCAATCGCTGCAATCACCAGTGTAGGGATGCAAAGAGACGCCATTTTCACGATTCTCTTCTTAACCGCAACTCCGCCGATACATGGAGATTTCTTAGGTCAGTTGGTATTGGCAAGTCCCCTTCACATGGCTGCAATGAAACTGACCTAAATGCTCTTAATAAGCACTTCAGTTCCCAGACAATTATTGATTCAAGCATTAAGGCTTCTGCCCTAATGTATGTTTCTAGCTTGCCTAAGCCAATGTGCTCGCCTTTCGTTCTTGACCCTGTTACAGAAGACGATGTAAAAAAATCGCTTTTAGCTATTACATCTACAGCTGTTGGCAATGATGATCTAAGTTCAAGAATGCTCGTACCCATTCTCCCTTATTTGCTCCCAGTCATCACTCATCTGTTAAATTTTTCTTTGTCATCTTGTATCTTTCCCTCTGCTTGGAAGTTAGCTCATATAATACCATTGCCTAAAGTTAATACACCTACTTTGCCGTCTCATTATAGGCCTATATCAATCCTCCCTTTCCTTTCAAAGGTTTTTGAGCACATTGTCCACCGGCAGCTATCTTTCTATATATCATATAACTCACTGCTATCACCATATCAGTCTGGATTCCGACCAGGTCATAGCACTGTTACAGCTCTTATTAAAGTAACAGATGATGTACGACTAGCTATGGATAACAAATCCCTGACGGTGTTAGTGCTACTTGACTTTAGTAACGCATTCAATTCCGTCGATTTCGACATTCTCCTCGAAGTATTGCGTTTGCTGAATTTCTCGTCTTCCTCATTAGCATGGTTTAATTCCTATCTTCGTGGTCGCTCACAGTGTGTTCGGATGGAGGAGAAATCCTCAAACTGGGTTGAACTTGGTGCGGGCGTTCCACAGGGTGGCGTTCTCTCTCCTTTGCTTTTTTCTGTCTTCATTGACCTTATTTCAAATATCCTCTCATCTAAGTACCATCTCTATGCTGATGATTTGCAGATATATGAACATTGCGAGCCAACAGACTTAAATCAAACAATCGAAGAAATAAATCTAGATTTGGAAAGGCTTAATAGATGGGCGAAATCTTTTGGTCTCATCTTGAACCCCATTAAATCACAAGCTATAATTATTGGGAGTCGTCACTTTAGGAATACTCTACAGCTCTCCTCCCTCCCACCTTTGCTACTGGGGGATGTGCCTATTGCAATCACCGACACAGCTAGAGATCTGGGTGTGACACTGGACTCTCATCTTTCATGGCATGCTCATGTAAGTGAGGTTAGTCGCAAAGTACATTACTCATTCCATTCTCTTAAATGTCTACAAAACTTCTTGCCGACTAGCACTAAGATTACCCTTGTTCAATCCCTGATTTTTCCAATTATTGATTACGCTGATGCCTGTTATTTGGATGCCAATGGGGAGCTACTAAACAAACTTGAGCGCTTACAAAATCTTTGCATTCGCTTCATATTTGGTTTGAAGAAATACGACCACATCTCCGAGTATCGTAAAATGCTCAAGTGGCTCCCAATTCGACTTCGTAGGAACGCTAGGATATTATGTGTACTTTTTAATATCCTTCACAATCCCAAAATACCCTCATATTTAAAAGAACGTTTTTCATATCAAAAACCTCCTGATGTCCTTTGCAGATCCCACCTCAAAACGCTTCTTAGTTTCCATTCCTGCAATACAGATTTTTACTCCCACTCCTTCACCAATCAAGCTGTCAGACTGTGGAATGCCTTGCCGTATAGTATACGCGAGTCTGTCTCCGTTGGCTCATTTAAACGTCGTGTTAAGGAGCACTACCTCTATTCATTCTGTACCAATTAAAGTATGTACTCATATTCACTATTTGTAAATGTCGTTTTAATTATTTATGTATCTTTTTATTGTAAGTAATTTGATGTTTTGTACACTGTGTTTACCACATAAATTTAATTTAAATCACCTGTCACAGGTCTGCTGGCAGAAATTTCTTTAGAAATAAGCAGCACCTTTGTACTCGTCTTTCTTTATGTGTTATTCCTGTCCTGTCATTTTTGTGTACATAAACAATAAATAAAATAAATAAATAAATAAATATCTAAGCATGTGGCTGATGTAGGTGTTATTCTGGTTGGTTGTTTGAATAAATAATGCAAATCAAACGATTTGAATAAGTTAATAAAATTATTAGACAGAGAAGATAAATCTAAGATATTTATGTTAAAATCTCCACATATAACTATTTTCTTATTTTTTCTACACACTATTTGCAAGACATCCTCCATAGTGGCCTCAAATTCCAGATAGTTGCCCGACGGAGGTCTGTACACACAAACTATTATAAGATTATTAAGCTCCACACACGATATCTCAATAATTCTTTCGATTGAGAGTGATATTACATCTTTGCGTTCTTTATAATGAAATATATTTTTTAGAATAATTAAAGATCCACCTCTTATTGCGGACTGTCTAACAAATGAACTTACAATAATGTAATTATCAAAAGTAATAAATTCATATTTTTTAAGCCAATGTTCGGTAACACATAATATGTCGATATTTTCATCTGATAAAAATAAATTAATTTCTAAGTCTTTGCCAGAAAAACCTTGAATATTTTGGTGAACAATTTGTAAACAATGAGGCCCTTCTATTGTCAATACATGGCTAGAGATATCCTCTATTGTCTTATTTACTAATTTAAATTACTTGAAACAGATACCAAACTATCATTGAGTGTATGATGCTCAATAGAAGCATTGTCATTTTGGTTACCAACCAAGTTCTTGGTTGAAGTTAAAAAATAAAATTTTAGCACAGAAGCTAATTGTTTAATACAATATCTAGATAGACATATTCTATCATCGGTCAAATAGAATTTATTAGTCACACATGTCAATTTATTCATGTCAATAATATGAATTTTATTATTGTAACTAGCCATGGTATGTAATGTCGAATTTAACTTAAATATTAACTTATTTTCCTCTGTTGTAAACTTATTACAATAGGGAAATGTGAACATTACAACACTTTTGACATTTAAATTATTAACATAAGTTAAAAGTTTTTGCAGGGAATATTTATTTACACCAATTTTATTCTCTAACAGTATGATTAGGTTGTCATTGTCATTAAAATCATAATTAATAATACTATTTATTATTTCATCAAAGGAAGAGCCTGGCATACATATATTTATGACAGATTGCTCTAACTGACTGTTTAATAAGCAGCCCATACCTTTTCCAACTTCATCACTAAACATAACATAGTTCATCTTTGATTTCGATGTAGAATTGTTGTTGTTGTACCTATTTTGAGCAGGGGATTCACAATCAGGAACACTGCCTTTGGGAGAAGATTTAGTCACCTTATTAGGCGACTGTATTGTAGATTGGTGACTGATTCTACTCTCTAAACACTGATTTTCAATAGGTAACTGATCTGTTCTTTTTTTTTTCTTTTTTTTTTTTGCACTGGCAACACTGTCCTGATTAGACGTCATTGCGTTTGCTCGTTATTAATTTTAAGTTATTTTAATAGAATTTCGACTAATTAGTAATAATTATAGTATTTTTAAAATAAGCATTGTATTAAGATTCAATCCTATCGTTTGTGAATGGTTCGGATGTGTAATTTTTATGTATACTACAAATCCAAGACGACGTTAGTACCCGGCTGTCAAAAATATTTGAAACAGCGAAGTCATCGTTTTACGAAGAATATTCTTTCAATTGTTTGAAAAATACAAAGCTATTCAAACCATAATTGAGTGGAACACCAATGTAAAAACAACCGAAGTGTACGAAGTAACCAAGATTCGTGGCAGTCAAGAAACTTCGAGCGAATAATATGACGATAGCTTTGGCGATTAACGGATTACCACTACCTACATAAACCGGGGGAGTATTATTTTTAATACCTATTCATTTTCATGACCAGACAGTCCTTTGTATATCAGTAACTCGAGCCTAACTCGTATCTAACTTATGGCTCAAGTCGTAAAAAATTAATTATCTCAATTCACAATCACACTTTACATAATTGTTGTTTACTTTACTTGAAAAACAGTGCAAGTAAATCTCAGTTCACTCTAAATAACACACAGTGGCATCGCCTAAGACTCAAATATTATTCTCAATAAACCTAATTTTTTTATAAATTTACCTAATTGTTTTCCTGTTTTCAACATTCTTTTGTGCATAAGAAATAAAACAAGAAAATAAATGCCACTACAATTTTGACTCCCAATTCTTAAATGAATGCATATAGATCTCACTATCTAAACGGAGATTGTAGCTTGGTTATATGTTTATTAATCAACTTATTATTAAAATTGACTAAGTGACTTATTGGAATTCAACTTGATATTTTTTTCTAATAAGATACATTACTCCTGATTTTCCTCTGACTTAAACTAATTTCTTTTTTTTGGTAATATAGGTATTCTTAAACATAGAATACTTCTTGGTTTTTCACTGTAGCTGTATCCTGCAGTTGGTTTTATTTTGTGGCTTTTATGTAGTGTGGAACACTGGGATCTAATGCTCACTGGAAGGTCTGCGTGGTGGTGGCGTTGTGCGTCGGGTCGTTACATTCCCTAACATATGGTTGAGTGAAGCGATGGCTGATTCATGCGTCAACCTGTGAACAGGTGCTGCCAACGGGGACCGGTCATTGATCTATGTGTTTCTTGAATATTATTTTTAAGTGTATAGTACTAAACCATTTTATATATATATTTTTTGTGGTGTATGATGCAGTTATTTGTGACATATTAAGGAGAATTTATTAGTTTCTTAACTTGGTTGGTAGTCAAATTAGTATTCCATAGTGACATTTCCAGAGTATAAACTGTTTTTTTTTCTCATTAGTTGCTTTTTGTAAATTCATTATTTTAGTTCATAATATTTTTTTTCCTTTTTATTACTACTTGTTTTCCTTGCTAAGATTTTTTTTTTCATTCTTCTTCTTTTAAAAAAAAAAAACATCAAACCTTTCTTCTCAGTTCACTTTGAATTCTTGTGTTCTAAATTTGTTTCCCAGTTTGTACTCTCTTAAGAAATTTTTACTTTTTTAGATTGCAGTCGGGAACGGAATAAACAAAATGTTGACCCGCAAGGCTGCTGCCCAAAATACTGAGGCAAAGCTCAGGCAAGCTGTTAATGAGATCAAGGTGCTAAAGGAGTCCTATGACCGACTGCTTCAGGAGCGTGAGGAAAGTGAAGAGGAGATAAAGAAGATCATTGACAGAAATACAGCTCTTAAAGGTGAACTCTCCGCGTTAGATATGAAATATCAAGAAGTGTTTGAGGAGCGCCACCAATTGCTGGATAACATCAATCGTTTAGTTCAGTGTAATGATTTATATGAAACTGCTCTGAATAGAATCACAGAATTAGAATGTGAGTTGGGTGATGCAAACCAACAGATTGTCCAACTCGAGCAATTAAAGCGGGACATGGAAAATAACCACACGCATAGTTTATATGAGGAACTCATGCAATCATCTAGTTGTCAAAATTTTGCACAAGCTTCACCTGCAACAGAAAACCATTTGCCACTCTATTTTCACAGTAAAAAGAAACTTAGGAAATATTGTAAAATCAATAAATTTATTAAAAAAATACAATACCTCATTAAAAAGCATAATGTATTTATATCAAATATCAAGTTACGAAAAGAGCGTGCATGTCTAATTGATTCATTAGAAATTTTTGATGTAAAACTAAAAGAAAGCAGAAGTAAGTATGACAGGGACATAAAAGACCTAACTGATAACATTAGCTATTTACAAAATTCTTTGTCGAATATAACAAAAAACTATGAAAGTGCTCAAAACCAAAATAAGGAGCTGATTAAGTCAGTGACAGAGTTAGCCACACTCTGTCAATTCAATGAAGATCGTTATCATTCCCTTCTGGAGAAACAGACTATAGATAACAGTAACCATAATTTAATATTGGATAGCAATATAACTAAAAATTTGGATAACAATAATTGTGTACCCAGTCATACATCTTCTGCGCTCAGTAAGGTACGTCAGTCAATAGTTACGGGTGAGACCAGGCTGCCCGTATCGAAATGTGTTATATTCTGTGATGAAATAGGTAAGAATATGGGTCACTTGCTATCAAACCAGCTGGGGCAAAGTGTCATAAATTATTGTATGCCTGGCTCCAGTTTCCAAGATGTGGTAGATAAAATTTCTAATTATAACTTTAATAGTAATGATAATCTGATAATATTAATGGGAAATAGGGGCAATTTAAACAAATTTCAATTAAAAACATTTTATTCGAAGTTTGAAAATTTGGAAGTAAATAAAATAATTATGTATACATTTCCCTACCACCATCACTTATCTGAATATGAGAATAGTATGAGATACAAATTAAATCTGACACTAGATGTATTGACTTGTTACTCCAAAAAATGTCATATCATTGATATAAACAAGTTGACATGTGCCCCTAATAAGATTTATCTGACAAAAGATAGATTATATCTGTCTACCTTTTCAAAAAAAACAATTAGCAGGTTCGCTAAGCTTTTATTTTTTATGTTTAGCCAAGAATTTGGCTACTGACAATGCTTTTATTGAGCAACACACTCAAAGTAATGTCTTGGAACAAGTTCCAAGTAATTTAAATTAAATATTAAGACAAAAGAGGTAGCCTCTTGCAAGGTACTGACCAAAGGAAAGCCCAAATATTTACAGATATTTCATCAAAATATTCAAGGCTTTTCTGGAAAAGACTTAGAAATAAATTTATTTTTAGACTATGAAAACATAGATATACTTTGTATTACTGAGCATTGGCTAAAAAATTATGAGTTGTTAATAAGTTTAAATAATTATAGAATTGTGAGTTCATTCACTAGAAAAACAGCTATTAGAGGTGGATCCCTAATCATTTTACATAATGACTTACAGTTTAAAGAACGAAAAGACATAGTTTCTCTCTCCATTGAACGAATCATTGAGCTGTCATGTGTGGAACTTGATAATTTTATTATAATATGTGTATACAGACCCCCCTCTGGAAATTACTCAGAGTTTGAATCCAGTATGGAAGATGTATTAAGAATAGTATCTAGCAAAACTAAAAAAATCATTGTATGCGGTGATTTTAATATAAATATTTTAGAGGAATCACAATTATCTAGTAGATTTATTAATTTATTTAAGTCATTTAACTTGAATTATGTTTTTCAAGAACCAACCCGAATTACAGCTACGTCTGCTACTTGCTTAGACAACATCTTTTGTAACTGTAATGTACAAGATAAGTTAATTATTAACTGCATTAATTCTGACCACAGCGGTCAACTAGCTTCGTTCGAGCACCATCATGTTTGTTCTATACGTGAGATTACCTGTAGACCTATAACCAAACGCGGGATAGAGAAATTTAAAAAAAATCTTGTTAATCAAACTGCAAATTTGTCGATCGAGGGGACGAACGCCAATAATCTCTATAATAATTTATTCCATGTAGTTAAAAATGAATGTAATGATATATTCAAGGAAAAGGTCATTAAAGTCAAAAACGGGAGTAAGAAATTCAGTGACTGGGCTACTCCGGGTATATACAAAAGTCGAAGGAAACTGTTTGACCTTTACGCTTTAAAAGTAACCTCTAGTGACCCCTCTTTCATAAATTATGTTAGAAATTATTCTCAAACATTTAAGAAAGTGTGCATGTCCGCAAAAGCTATGTACATAAGTAACAAAATCAGTTTATCTAAAAATAAAGTAAAAACCACCTGGAATATCATTAATCAGGAAACAGGTAAACTTAAAAGTACTGCAAATTCTTTCTCATTAGAAATCAATAATGAAACAATCAAATCAGACAAGGCAGTTGCCAATGCATTCGAAGACTTCTTCTCTCGCATACCCATAGAAACTACAAGTAGTCTCAACTCGTGTTCTGATGAAGCTGTAGCTCTCCTAAGGCAGAGTGTAGAGAGGTGCAACAAGGTTTTCAAATTTTGTCACATTGACGCTGACACTGTGCTAAAAACATTTCGTATGATTAGTACGAAAAAAACTGAAGATCTTTGGGGTATTTCGACCCACATAATCAAATCGGTTATAATAGAACTTGCCCCGCAACTCGCGTTGATATTCAATAAATGTATTGATGAAGGTGTCTTCCCCGACCTCATGAAGAATAGCAAGTTAATACCATTATTTAAATCTGGGAATGAAAACGATCCTTCAAATTACAGACCAATTTCGATTCTACCAGCACTTAGTAAAATATTCGAAAAAATTGTATCTCAGCAGTTAATAGATCATTTTACATGTAATAACATTTTTCATATGAACCAATTTGGTTTTACCAAAGGTCGTTCCACGACAGATGCTGGAGTTGCACTTCTCAAACACATTTTTGCCGCTTGGGAGTGTAAACAAGATGTGATTGGTATATTTTGTGACCTGTCGAAGGCTTTCGACTGCGTTAGTCACCAGACTCTTTTAAATAAACTCAAACATTATGGTGTCACCGAAAAAGCAATTAGCCTTATGGAGTCTTATTTGTCCAATAGGGTCCAGAAAGTTGTTATTAGCAAAACTGAGTCTGTTGGTGCATCTATAACTATGGGTGTACCTCAGGGATCGATATTGGGACCTTTGCTTTTTTTAATTTACATTAATGATCTCCCACATTTCACTAACAATCTGTGCGATACAGTACTATTTGCAGATGATACTTCTTTAATATTTAAGGTTGACAGAGGTAATGAAAATACTGACGTTGTAAATAGTACTCTTTCTAATGTATTGCATTGGTTCACAATTAATAACTTATCATTAAATTCAAATAAAACTAAATGTATAAAATTTTCATTGCCAAATGTAAGGAAAGTGGATACTATTGTGGAAATGAATAATCAAATTATTGAATTCATTGATTGTACCAAATTTTTGGGCATTACATTAGATTCACGTTTGCAGTGGGATCCACATATTGAGTCCTTGGCAAACAGACTTAGTTCTGCGGCATATGCAGTTAAAAAAATAAGACAACTTACTAATGTTGAAACGGCAAGATTGATTTACTTTAGTTATTTTCACAGTGTTATGTCGTATGGTATACTACTGTGGGGATCGGCTGCTAGTATAGAAAGTATTTTCGTACTTCAAAAAAGAGCAGTTCGCGCTATTTATAATTTACGAACAAGGGATTCTCTAAGAGATTTATTTAGAGAAATTAATATATTGACCTTAGCAGGACAATACATTTATGAAAATTTGATTTATGTCTATAAGAATTATAATACATTTGAAACCAATTTCCACGTTCACCAGTTAAACACAAGAAATAAAAATAAACTTGCCGTTCCAACGTACAGACTCCAAAAAACTAGAGGCTCATTTATGGGGAAATGTATAACGTTTTACAATAAAGTTCCACATAGTGTAACTGACTTGCCTTTTCATAAGTTTAAAGCGCATGTAAAAAAGACTCTAATGAGTAAAGGATATTATAAAGTCAACGATTATTTAAAGGATGCCAATGCCTGGTGTTAATATGAAGTTATTATTCGTTATAATGTCAATAATCGTGTTGTTGTGTATAGCTATTGATGTTAACAAATGTTGTTGGCAGAAAAGAACTGACACTGATTTTGAATTAGACTAAGTTATCAAATGTTTGGTAACAACATTATTTATTGTATTATGATTAATGTATACGTCTATAACTTATTTTTTGACATTTTAAGTGTATGTAAGCATACCGATTGTATTTTTTTTAAAAAGTTTCAATGACTATGTAACAAAACCAAAATTGTAAATGGCGATTTAAAAGAGGAGATAAAAAATTTGACCTTTCGAGTTTCTTGACTGTTCTTCTCGAGAAGGCTCTCCCAATTTCCGAACAGGTGTAGATTCAACTTTTTTTTTTTTCATTACTACTTGTATTTGCAGACATCTTGAGTAGGTATATTCAGGATGTATGCACATACAAGGTTAAATTTATGTTTCCTTTAAATTAGAATGTTTTGCTTTGTTTTGACGTCAATAAGTGCCTGTAAAGGCCTATGTTGAATAAAGATTTTTGAATTTGAATTTGAATTTGAATTTGTTGTTTGATTTATATTATATTGGCATAGTGATACAAAATCTGGTGAGGACCGAATGTATTCCCTAATCTGTTTTTGAGCATTATAATACTTATCGTTTAAATGTTCAATGTTTACATTAAGATTATCAATAATTTTATTTAATCTGTTCGTGTTCCGGTTATAGAATGCTCTGCTCTCTTTCAATTTTGCATCAAAAATCTCAAGTGAATCCATCAAGCTAGCTCGTTCTTTTCTAAGTTTAATATTAACTTTGAAGCAATTTTGTTTTTTAATCAGTTTCTGAGTTTTCTCTATGAATTTGCTAATTTTAATATATTTTTTAAACTTATTTTTACTACATGGACGTACAATACTATTGTTTTCCTTTGATACAGTATTACCTAGAAGATTTTCGCCACCAGGGGACTGAGTGAGCTCTTCAAATAAACTGTTTGTATGAGCGATTTCCTGGTTTTGTCTAAATTTTTCAAGTACAGAGATTTCCTTGTTTGCTTCTCTGAGACTACTTTCCAGATAAGCAATCCTATCCAAGGCCTGCTCATAAGTATTATTACACTGAACTAGATCCTCTAATGTACGGTGAAGGTGATCGCGTTCCTCCAGCACTTCAATGTGTTTACGGTGGAGTAGTGCCAGTTCACTTTTTAGTTCAGTGTTTCTGTCAATGTTCAATTTAATTTCCACTTCACTTTCATCCCTTTCTCTCAACAATTGATCATAGGAGTCTTTTGTTACTTTGAGCTCGTGCAGGACTTGCTTGAGTTTGGCCTCAGTACTAAGAGCAGCGGCTTTGCGGGTCAACATTTTTAAGCCCAGGACGTATGTACAAATCCTAAAAAACACAAAAACCCTTTAGTATGAAATTGATGAAGAATATCAAGGGACAGCAGTAGAAAGGGTTAGAAAAAAAGGGATCAGACAAAGATATAGACAGATAGACAAAGAAAATATTATAGAAAAGTGGACACTATATTCCAAGATCAAAAATGAATAATAATTATAATAAAAGTGATATTTTACTGCAGTCACTAATTAAACACAAATTAAGTTGTTTACCTACTGGTTTCACAATACTCCAGAGGTTTGGGACAAATTTAACCTAACAGCAAAATCTCTAATATTTAGGATTATGATGGAATTAACATATATTTTTAATAAGAGGTTAATGGTACAATAACAGAATACCTACTTAGCAAAGCAAACTATTGTGTAGTGTAGTGTAGTACTGTGTCTGAGGCTTTAGGCGTAAAGTTACCCACACAAACCAAAGAATTAGGAACCTTAAGTAGCAGAAGGTTAGACTCATCGCTTTCAGCGCAGGACTGACTGGCCGTTAGGATGAAAAGTGGAGTTAAGTTAAGGCCCTTAAGTGGCGGCCACGTGCCGTTAGACGCAGCGTTTGCAGGTAGATCGACGATATGGTGAGAAGCCGCTGGATACGAGAAGAGAAGCGCAGCACCGATCGAATTGAAGATTTTTGGGAGGGAGAGGTTAATTCGTAGCATGTTCGTAGCACAGCGTAGTACTTCTAATACTTGGAAAAGCCCATTTTTGCAACAATAACGTAGCACAACAAATATTGCGCTGTGCTACGGCGTAGCACGGTACTGTATTCGTAGAGCTACGCTACGACGTGTGTACGCGTGATGTTAGCGTACTTTTGCTGTGGTTGCGCAATTTTGTCGTAATTTGTCATATTGCGTGCATATTCCATATAAGAACTACCTTCACTCGTTGCAACTCATATACGTCCAAATGTGGGACACGGGTTTCTCCATAAGCAAGGAGGAATAGGCCTGTGTGCGGGGTGCGAGTTTTATCGAGCTTTACTCGATAACTCGATCACACGCATCGAACGTGTAAATACGAATTTGTATGGAATTAGAGCAGTGCCATCTAGTAGTTACTAGATGAAACTGTCTCATTCAATAACAGCTACTAGATGGCGCTGCTCTAATTCCATATAAATTTGCGTTAACGCGTTCGATGCGTGCGAACGAGTAGAGCTCGATAAAACTCGCACTAGGCACTCTGATATCATCATATAGTTTAGTAAGGTAAGACGCTAAGGTTTGTTTTTGTAAGAAGAGAGTATAATACATGTATTCTTAATTCGTCACCGTACAGTTTATAAAGTATTTTTAATTACGTTATTATTTACTCTGAAACATATTTACATATTTATTAAGGTAAGCAACAAAAACACGTGTATGTGATGAATTTAAATAATTCGTGTCAGACGTGTTAGCATTAGATTTTTTATAAATACGCGAAAAAAAACAAAGATATCTGTTCTGAAGAGCAAAATAACTTAGATAGGACTAATAAAGGTAGATAGGTACTGCTCACGTCTAATCAAATTTCCGCTAGCGAACCTGCGACAGAAAAAATCTAATAATAATGAAAATATATGTTCATTGCGATTACTTGCGAATGCAGTATTTTTGCGTTGCTTAAGTATTCATTGGCTGCTATCTGTAGAATACCTTTTTTACTGGGAATGAGTGCGAATTATTGGCATTGTTATTATATCCTTTATTGTCCATAGCAAAAGGAGTACTTAAATTACAGTTTTCTTGAGTTTCATCTTATAGGACTTGAGAAGAACTAAAATTCCTTATTACATATTATTATATTATCATGGTTTGTGTTATCTTATTTAAGCAAAAGAAAGTGTTTGTGTCTATCTGTCTACATCACTTTAAGTATATCTCTTAGGGTTTTTTAGGGCGACTTGGTTGCAATAAATTGTTTTATTTTATAAATTTTAAAATAATCTAACTAATGGTAAAAGCTGCAAGAACATCTGTTCTGTAATTTTTGAAATCAACGCAAACATACAAACAAACACACGTGTTGGGGGTACGTTGTATAATAATAATATGTTTTGATTCGTAAGTAATTTAGCTGGGAAAAAAATCAATTTCATCGTTTAAATTTTCGTCATCGTTTTTGCATTTGCATTACCTAGTTTAAATTATTCCTAACCACCGGCAGCTGAACTTGTTGAACAACGAAATTATCTCAGGAACACGCCCAGGCTCGGCCTACAAACACAGACCGAACTCCCAAACTTTCAAAACAAAGTTGAATTTAATCCCCATAATACAAGTATCTATTAAGATCCACCAATATTGAAGACCCTCCGATATTTGATAGGCACTTAACAAACGCCAGTTTTCATGTAACCTTCTTAGAAGAGCGAGGTATTCCCCGAGCAATAAATTTGCTAGTAGCAAATAAATTTTGCACAGTTCCTATAATACGTTTTGACTTATCTGATGAATATGTTGCCTTGTCCCTTACTTCCGGGGTCTAGTGTAACCTCTCTCATTTTATCCATTCTGCGTGTTTTAAATGCGAAAACGAACATCGCGATGAAATTGCTTCGATGTTTGACAACAGAAAAATACTGTGCTTACACATTTCTATATCAAGAGGTAGATATTTCCTCTTCCGACGATCTATTCGCGGAATCCTTGGGGAAGGTCTCTCGGCTGAGATAATTATGATGAAACATATTTTACATTTTGACTTACACAAAAAGGGATTGCTGTTTGAAATATGTATGTAAGATACATAATAACATATTTGCCTACCATCCTAACTGTGACAAGATACCAAAATGAATAAGCCATCATTTCTTTTACGCTAGGTTACCAACTGTGTTAATGTTAGTAGTCTAGTCAAATAAGACTTTCGCCTCGGAATTTGGGGTAACAAGCTGATTTGCAGAGCCCCTTCTGACAGAAGTAACGTGTCAGAAGTCACAATGAGTGGAGTGTAAGGCAGCTGAGATATTCGAGGTCTTTTCACTTTTCACCACTGATTTATTATAAAAGCTACTTTGGTCCCTGTTTGCGAGGAAGCAAGTAGATCTTCTCGTAGAAGGTCTTTTACGAGTATAATATTTTCAACGATAAGTGACCGAATCAAAAAATATAAAAGTTGTTAATATATAACCTATATTATGTTATCTGTGGAACGGTCATAGTATATTTTTAAAGGTTTTTAAGCATTTTATATACTTGGTGCTGTGAGGATATTAAGAACTTTCTGCACAATATACGGCTACAAAAAGTATCACTTTTTACGTAACTGCGTTGAATAATCTATTTTCATAGTGTTTATAATTCCCTAAAATATCTTTATAGTGGTGCCAATAATACACGTGCTCATATCAAGAGCAATTCCTGCCTTGTGAACAAGATCCCTATGTATTATTCAAAATTTAATCTCCTCTCTCGATAGTTCGACGAGCTCCAGCGCCCGGCGCCCGTACGAACTACTTTTAAATTATTTGCATTACGGAATCCGAGTCTACCAGTAAAGTTTTAAGATAATAACTTTGTTTTACCGGTAAAATTTGATTAAATAAAGGCCTATCTAGTATTATTAAAGTCACTTAAATATGTTCGCTTCTTAAACAGTTGTTCAGTTTTAATCTATATAAAAAAAGAAGAAGTTCCCATCTATAGACGCACGCACAGCCATAACCGCTAATGGTAGAAACGTGAAATTTGGACAGTTGTTTTAATTCAAAATGCGGACGCACACTAAGAAGGGATTTAAAAAATGTACCCTGAAGGGATGAAATATTTGAAATCTGCTCCAATTTCTATGAAATTTATTATTCGAGCTCCTAAATATAAATAACAGTCTTCTATATAAGAGGCTACAAAATTATTTTAATGGAAAATATAAAATTCCCACGGGGAAAGAATAATGCAGGCGAAGCCGCGAGCGGAAAGCTAGTATTGTATAAAGCTAAAGGTCATTTGAGTTTGTTGGAGGGATAGAATTAAGTTCCTTGCGGCTTGTATTACCTACCCATCTTTTCATAATGCTACTTTGACGGCAAACAAGGACAAACCTGAAATAGTATATTGTGTCACAAGGGACCAAAATAATGTATTGAAGGCGAGAGCGATTGTTTGAACCCAGAGCGAAGCGAAGGATTCTAAAGTAAAGACTGAACATAGCGAGGGTTTCTAGAGTTACATAACCAGATCGCAAATACAATTTCTGTAAATGATTTTACTTCTTATTAATTCTTCTATGTAATTAAATTTTTGTATTGACTAATTTTACATATTTTTCTCTCGATTTGTTTGATAGTAAATTGTTTATGACAGTTTCTGCGTTTAATTTTACACTTTCTGGTGTTAATATCTCACTTTCACTGCTAAAACTCATTATTTAGTCAATTTGTGGGAATCAATTAATTAAAATTGTCTGTAATATTTTGATCAAAAGTAATTAAAAAAATAAAAATTAAGTTCCCGCAAATATATTTTTTTCAAGTTGGCCAACGCCACTTCGGCAGACGCGCATTTTTTATTAGGTACCTACCAGGACTTATCGAAGCGAATTGCGTAAATTTTTTTTAATCAA
Organism: Schoenobius gigantellus; assembly: GCA_963935595.1. Classification (NCBI taxonomy): domain Eukaryota; kingdom Metazoa; phylum Arthropoda; class Insecta; order Lepidoptera; family Crambidae; genus Schoenobius; species Schoenobius gigantellus. The sequence goes on along the minus strand of OZ012554.1, from coordinate 6,104,769 downwards.
AATAGTGTTTCAAATTCAAAAGTCATTTCGTCACTGTTATTAAGAGCACCGGAATGACCCATTTTGCTCGCATTTATCGAGGAGCCCTTCGTTTCTTTTCGAATAGATGGGGTGAAAATAATTAATATTAAGCTCGATTCAGCATACTTTGCAAATAAAAAAATGTCTCTATTTTAAGTCACTTTTAAATAAATAATGACGATGAAATGTAAATTTTGTTTATTCATACAATCAATTGATTTGTACTCTTGATATGTTCCAAGTAATACATATTTTAAAAAAATGTCACCAATTTTAATTAAGATTTGAATGTTTTTTTTTTAATTTTGATATGAATATATGTATACACTATACATATTCATAACTTTTAAACTACTTATAATATAATTTGACATGTGATATTGTTAAAGCCTAACAAACAATGTCTCCTGGTTTGTTACGATGAGGCTTTTGTCACGATGACCACGTCAAATATTGGTAGGTAATAATTTTATATGACAACTAGCTGTGTCCGCAAACTACGTTTCGCCATAATAATCACCTAGGGGTATAAAAATAGTTTACGTCCTATTCTCAGACCTACCAAATATACAAAAAAGTTAATTAGATCGGTCAAGCCGTTTCGGAGAATTGGTTACAAACACTGTTTTACGAGAATTTTATACAGGGTGTCCCAAATTTACACCCTGTGACGGTTTTTTCACTGTTGTTGCTACAATTCTTGACTTTTCTAAACATTTTCTTTTGTTTTGTAATCCTGAATAATGTTTCTGTATACTCTAATGTAAAATTTAAAGCCAGCTGCTCCAAATTAGAAGAATATGCCATTTTTATCTAAATTAAATATTCAAAATTAATTTTTCGCATAGCTTTAACAAGCTGTACTGAAAAAAAAATATACTATGCGAGTTTGGCAAGTAACTGCAAAAGTTGGCGCATTCAATAAGGATTCCAAAATGGTATAATACTTGGTAGATAATTTCTACGATTGCAGACAATATTTTTTTTCCAAAAACAGGCAGTTTTGTACAAATTTTTCTTACGTACTTAAAATTTATTCTAATGTATCCATGGTTTGCTTTAAGGCCGTAACTTTAACATTCTAGTTTGAGTGAGACCGGGAGAGTCATTTTAAGAAGTGTGAGAGAGACAGATTAGACTAGCTGTCCCGGCGAACTACGTTTCGCCATAATAAAAATAGTTTACGACCTATTCTCAGACCTACCGAACATACACAAAAAAAAAATCATAAAGATCGGTCAAGCCGTTTCGGAGGAATTCGGTAACAAACACTGTGACACGAGAATTTTATATATTAGAAGACTAGCTGTCCCGGCGAACTACGTTTCGCCATAATAAAAATAGTTTACGACCTATTCTCAGACCTACCGAACATACACAAAAAAAAATCATAAAGATCGGTCAAGCCGTTTCGGAGGAGTTCAGTAACAAACACTGTGACACGAGAATTTTATATATTAGAAGACTAGCTGAAGGAAGGAGTTTACCGCGTTCCACGTCCTCTCTCCCACCAGCATGGCACAGACCACGTTCTGGAGGGTGAGGTTATCGCCGATAACGGCGGTCAGCTCACAGAGTTGTCGAGGATACCAGATGCAATTCGCTTGTCTTCGGCCTTATCGACACCATACCATCAGGTGAGCCTGCTGTACGTTTTTCGTGTCGAGATTTATTTTTTGAATTTATTTTTTATTGTTTGAGTGTATTGCTAGTGTACCTGCTATACGTAAGTGTTTGGGCATTTTTATATCGAAACCGAATCATCACAGCTCATATACGTCCCCACTAAGGGGCACGAGCCTGCCCTAACTAGTTAGGGCGATTAGGCCTTAGTCAAACTACGCTGGCCCAGTGCGGATGGGTTGACTTCACATACACCTTTGAATTACTTCGCAGGTGAATGCAGGTTTCCTCACGATGTTTTCCTTCACCATAGGAGCGTCAGATAAATTTACGTATGAAATTTGTGAAACGAAAAACACACTGGTACATGGCAGGATCGATTGTGAGTATCCCGATTCTACTTGGAGCATAGTCCAGCACCGAGGCCACAGCGCCACCGACGCTCGACGCGAAACTGAATATCCTAAAGCATCCACATGACACCTTTATATCGGATATGCTACAGCAATAAATACAGAATTTATACATACACTATTTTTCCTTTCATTATTTTTGTTGTAGCACCCTTAAAGTTTCAAATCGACTTATTAGCCATCAATATAAGACCATTCCCGATTTCAGAACTCAAGTACGTAAGTGACTCCGTGAGTCGCTTGCTTCACTCTTAAAGAGCACTCCATCTCGCACTTAGTGCGTATTCGTTACTAACTCCGGTTAACTACATTAGCTGTAACCGAAAAGTTTTCACAATTTACGAAGTTCGAGTAACGCACTCGCTGATCGATTCGCCCACTCCGCGCTGTAATTAAGCCGAAAATTCCCGTCAGAAGCGACTTTGCAACCAACAGGTGCTCGCTATGTGTTCGGGTTTTACTTTCCGAATTAATTCTTGTTTTCGTTTGCTTCTCTAATGGCCTTGCACGGCCAAAGGATAAGGGCATGTAGGTTGTAGGGCTATAGGTATAATGTAGTATAAATGGAGTCACTCCACTGCTGGGTTCTGGTCACATCACGCTGGCCAGAAGGGCTGGTGAACGCTTTGGTCATGAGTTTTCCATTTCTTTGCAGAGGTTGGTAATCGATCGGTATACTCCTTTTTTTCAGGTCCGTGTCCTTTTGTTGGTTCTTACCGCATCTACGAAAGGAGAGAGAGTAGAAATACCGCGGTCGTGTATTTGGATCATTCGTCTTGTATCGAGCGTCGTCTGCCCACGATTTTTACTGATTTTCGTGTAGTTTTCGACGAAAATCAATATAATATTACAACAAATATCAGAATAATTTTGATTTTTGTCAAAAACGTAATGAGAATAAGTAAAAATCGAGCGCAGACGACTCTTGTCAAACGCTAGATGCCAGGCGAATAATTAAAACATGTAGAGTCTTTTGGATTGGTGATGATCCCAAAATATTCTCTGCTATACCACTCGAAGTCAATTTGGGCTTCGAGTCCCTATTTATTTGTTTTGATATATATACGAGTATAATACTAACTTTCGGTTCTTATGGAGTCCGCCCTGGAGATCACCCGCCACGGGTCACAACTTCACGGTTTATTCATAACTTCCTTGTGCGATTCCTAATCACCCAGACTACCCCGTGGTTCCACCCGTGGTATCTCACTTTTCTCGGTGACGATCCAATATTCGGTTTTAGTTCATAGCCGATCCGCCATTTCACATGTGACACTTTTTCTTGTTCCACACACTGAGATTAATAATTACAAACGGTCCAAATACTTATTCTATTGAATGCTCCACGCGAAATCAAAACATAATTTTCTTCTTTGGAACAACAACACTCCACGTGTAATTATCAAACGAAAAACAACAAAATTCACAAATCCAAAATTCTATGCTAATATCATTGACCCAAGCGTCACAGCAAACTGTCAAACCCACCGTTCCTTTACACACAGCCGAGTTCGTGCGCCGTGGGCAAGGCTCGCGCTCCCTCGCTACCAGTTTATTGTAAACATCCCCCCGTCTCGGTCTGAGAAGCAGACCGCTAGCTTACTCTACGGGGAGGCGAGAAAGGGACGTCACGGCTCTACACAAGATCGAACCCTTGACCAACACCTCAGCCACACGCGGAGTTCCATCTCCACCAAGAATCAAATGTAAAATGCGACGCGTCGCCAAAGTAATGATGGCAGATTTGCCTCCTTTAACAATACCAAATCTCCCTCCTTGGGAGGCTCAGTCCTGTCTGACCACTTCAATCTCTGTTGTAACAGTTGTTCACTAAGTATTGCAAATTATGCAATACTTAGTGAACAACTTCACACAGTACCGACTTTGCCCACAGTTAGTCATAGAAAGCAGACGAGACAGGTTACGCAGAAAAAACTCTTCAAGTTGGGCTCAACTAGCTTTTATGGAAAAAGAAGGCTATCTTGTATTCTTCCAACAATAATAAACGATTTACCGAAAGAAATACAAATGATTTTGGGTGTTGATAACGCTAAGCGGAAGCTAAAATATTATTTTACGTCCAAAGAATTTACTGCGAAATAATAACTTTATTTCTATAATGCATTTTGTGTTCACTTGTACCCGAGCACGAGCAATGCGCATGCACTCATTCAGCTTATGCGCGCGCAGCGTAGGTGTGCAGTTTATATTCTAGTTTGTGTAGCTATGTTTTTCGGCTTTGGCCGCTTATTTGTGTTCGTTTGCTGGTTTTTTTTTTTGTAATTAAGACGAATGAATGGTGACTAGACAAACCTGATCGGGTTTTAGTCACTTTAAAACAATGCTTATATCTGATTTTTATGTCGAAATAAATTAATTAAAAAAAAAAACAAATGTGAATATTCAAGAGACCAGCGACTCCAAACGTTCTGGCTCATTTGCTGCAACATTTGAAAACGCGACAATCGATGTACGCGTTCATCCCTCCACGGGTATTCGGACAGGGCGCTCAGGGGCCCTACAGTTCGTGCGCCGTCGGCAAGGCTCGCGCTCCCTCGCTACCAGGTTATTATAAACATAGGGAGTTAAAATATGATATTGTTTGTGGCATATAGTCTGATTTGTGTTTATTTTCTTTCCTGTATAGAGCGGGTTCGATTCCTGGCTAGGAAAATAAATTTTTCAAATATCTAATAATTCAGTTACTATAGTTTTAATCAGAATCGGCCTCGAGACGCTCTTTGATTATTTTTCGCAATCCGTTAGAGTTTCTGATTTGGTCATCCAAGTACACTTGAAAAATTAATCCTGTATAGTTAAAAATGATATTTAGGAATAGGACGTTTATTTGTGAGGAATTAAGTCAGGAAGCAGGTTGTATAAGTCGATTTTTTTACTACATTACATAGATTCACAGACAAATCTATACAGATGGGACTCTGTACCAGGGTCGTGTGCATGGGTACCTCCGTCTTACCTACTTCTGCCGCAAAGCGGTGGTGCTTGCAATGCTGTGTTGCGGTTTGAAAGGTAAGATATGGCAGTAAAATTACTGGGTGCCGTGACTTTACATCTTATGTCACAAGTTGGCAACGTATACTGTGATTCTTGTGGGGGTTGCAGTTTTGCTGATGCGAATCTCACATGAACCGCATGTATTATACGTGACGGTTACCACTTACCATCAGGTGGGCAGTTTACTTGTTCGCCAACTTAGTTGTATAAAAAAAGTATAATATGCACCACATATTCTAAAACAGCAAACATAAAAAATCTAAAATGGATGTAGGTATTTCAACACGGCTAACGACGGCAGTCAAATCGACCACGACAACCGTTTGAGCGAAATCGACGGCAAAAATATCGACGCAACTAATCTGCGCAGTAATAACACCGATAAATATGAACCCTTTTCATCCATTACCATAAAACAAACATGTACAAAATGATCAGTTAATCCGCTGTATCGCCGCGTGCGTAGTATAAGTAAACAAGAAGGCAAAAACTCGGACCCCGTGTGAGCGATAATAGCCTACTGAAGTACTGATGTAGAATACGCGACAACTTGGGAACGCGGACGATGTATGAGGTGCGAAGGGGGGTGACATACCGCCTGCTTTTCCCGCATACATCACACTATCCATGTCTCATCTGTGGTCCTAGGAACGGTAATAGTATTACCGTGTCCTAGGTGAGCATCGAAAAACGACGTGATGCGACCATTCATTTAAGTGAGGTGTATCCTATTAGGCATCGCATCGCATCTCTTTCCAATGGTCACATTCCTGGGACAAACGCGGCGATTAAAATTCGTTACTGTCCTAGAGAATGAATACAGCATTGTTACAAGAAAATATATATTTAAAATAGTGAGCTTTACAAAAACTTCATAAGCGAAGAAGAAATACAAGAAATATCATATATTCAGAGCGAACAGTTTTTGCTCTCGCACTGCATTAATAATCATATTTACATCCATATTTTTCTAAAACATGACTATTATTTTGAAAGTCTCTTTGCAAACGCACTCCTTCACTTACACTGCGCCTTGACGCAGACTGATTGAAGCGTTGCGTTGTCACATATTTTGTCCTTACTCTCGTGAGCTGTCTTACCGTATACAAGGAGGATTTGACCGACTACATCACGGTGGTGAATGGATTGGTGTTGGGTTTTCTGTCTTATCGCAGAGGTATAATTGTGGTCAACTCCCTAGTTAGCTATTACGACATCTACAGGAATCCGTAAAAACACAGACAAACATGGGTGAAGGTAACAAGGGTAAAGAGTGAATACCATACTTACGGCTAACAGTCGAACAACCGCGCCTCGTGCATCTTTAGCATCATTAAGGTCTATCCACACATATCAGGGCTGTGCCCGGGACGTGACCGGGCCGTGTCCGTGGCAGGACCAGTGATCCGTGTCACGTCAGGACCACCGACTTCAAACTGTACCCCTTAAGCACAATTTACGGAAAACAATATGTATTATGACTTTGTTTACGGCAGAAATGCATATCGCTTCTATTAATAACTCGTCATTCATTTTTTAAATAAAACTCGGACGTTCACTGGTAATATCGGTGGACGGGCGCACGTCACGGTGTCGGCTCGGACACTGAAGCTCCGTCGCCGGCTTGGACACGGACGTATGTGAACGAGTTCGTATAAAACGTACGCAGTTATATATTTTCAAGCCACTGACGGAACACGTCCCGCCCACGTCAACGCTGGGACGCGTACACACCAGCACAAACACACACAAACCCCGCCCGATGCGTAAATATCGAGGCGGCTTACATGTTTACTTATACTATGACGCGTGCGTTTATTACCCAGCCTGTTCATGCATAAAACAGAGGCCGAAAACTAATAAGAGTTAGTCGGTACCTTGACAGCGACGCGTGATATTATGATAAATAGTATACCCTCGTCACTGCGAACTCGCGACGGGCTCTGCCGCCCTGGTACTTTTTAGTTGCACACCCAATGCCGATGTGTGGAAAAAAGGTATTTCAAGAATCAACAGGTCAATGGACAGTTTTATTGATTTTAGGTATTTGGTAAATGTAAAGCATATTCTTCACAGGTGATAACCAACTCGTATATTTGAATGATGCTTCGATCGTGATTTGTGAGGGACAGTTTTTACTAATGGTTTTAATGACTTATGGTTTTAATGACTTTTTATTTTTTATATGTAAAAAATGTTTCAATTTCATTTTTTTTAATAAAATTACTAAGTTACATTCTCATTTTTTAAATTTACCTATCCTTAATAAATAATACGTCTTAAATTCTAAATTGAACGAATCACTGGAGTTTTTTATCGAAGTCGTATTTCAGTTTGATTAAATTTAATATTGACAGTTAATCCTTAAATTTTGGTTATATGACTTTACTAAAATTTTGGAAGTTAAGTCATATAACCAACATTTATTTTTTATGATGCTGAACTAAGAAAAATAAAGGAGAGTTTAATATGTTAAAAATTCTCCTATTTACATTTTATAAATATTTTGTAAATTACAATTTACATTGCGTAAATTGACAAGAACCATTCAGAAATACGAACTAAATATTATATTGTAAAACTTAACAAAAAATGCAAAATGTCTAATTAATCATTTAATTTTGTTAAATTTGACAAAACATTTTGCACTGTCTACTCTAGAGCGATTGAACTTAAAAAACTTGTGTCGCCAAATTCTAGCAAATAATAATATTTTATGCAATAGTACAATAAAAGTTTTTTAAAGTCGTTTGTCCCGAGTTTTGTAATAAAAGGCCGGAGAATTTTAAGACCCAATTATGTACCAATGCATACAGTACTTTTTTTACGACAACTAGAACTTTATTTCATCACTCATTGTTGTTTGAAAATATTAAATATTCTGTTGATAAAATAAATTTCTCACAAATTCGCGCCGATAAAACAATTGACATTCAAAACAAAATGTGAAAGCAGGCACTTTGTTTTTTTTAATCATCCATTATTATAGACAATTCTGAAAAAAAAACTCCGACCGCGTTCAAGTTAATATACCTACCTAACCAAAAATGACATTGAAAAAATAAAACCTGTATTACTTGTAGGTTATTAAATGTAATTGTAAATAAAACTCGATGTAAATATGGCAATGGCAGTAATAATAACTTGATTTCATTTTGACTTTTTTCGAACGCATCCAGCGTTCGATGTCAATAGTAAATACGTTGAAGCTTGTAATTTATAAGTTAACTCAAATTAGTGTACTTATGAAATCCATTGATCATAGACTTTAGTACAATCACGAAAAGTGTATATTTTTAAATATTTTTGTCAGCCATATAATTGGCGTATTACATTACTGGTGCAGAAAAAGATATCTTTCTTCTTTCCTTCTTGTATATCGATAGACTATAAATGTTAATGATTATTTAGATGACAAATAGTGGTTCGAATTCAACATTGGTTCAATTAAGCTCGAATTTCAAACAAGACCAACATGTTTTCATTGAATTGACACTTAAGCAAAGGCCAATGTACAAGTACAGTTGGCTCATCCCCCGATCGAGTACAACCAAGTCAGAGAACTCGCTCGCTGTTTTAGGATCCGATCAATCAGATGCCTCCGAGGTCACAGGTGAGATCAAATTCAAATCGCTTTCAGGCAACGTCCCTGTTTCCATAGAGTTTCGAACGCTGTTCCTCAGCGTGATGCCAATTCGAAACGCTTACGCGTAAGACGCTGTAAATGTTATGGAAAACGCTAAACTTAATGGAACTAACTTAGGTATTATGAAAATCAAATTGGAACTTCCCCATACAATGCCACGCAAAGTTCGCGCTCACGATACGCTGTACTAAGGCGTCTAATTGTGTGATTTAATATTCAGATACGTGAACAGGTGGTGGGTGCAGGTTCATGTTTTAAAGATGACGAGTTCAACACATAGAGAATATACATATATGAGTAGATGAAGATCAAATGCTTTAACTTGAGGGTACTTTTGATGTTTCGATTCTTTTCGATTATATAAAGAGAGAACGTCACCACCTGACTCATCGACGCAGAACCAAAACGGCTGGACCTATAATGATGTCATCTGACAGTAATAAGCTATTTTTTTGCCTGGACAAGTAATAAGAAAGATTTTTCAGAAATTCCCATGGGGACGAGAACTACCGTAAAAATCGAAGTCACAAGGAAGCTTCGACATTTTCACTATTTATTTCAATTTCATTACCTACCTATTTCTATTACGATTGTGTCTGTTTGGTATGCATTCTTTATAACAACAACGTCTATAAATGTGTGTATAAATTTCAGTTGCTTTCAACTGTTTTTGTAAATTGAGAAAAATGCAAATATTTAAAAATGTATGCAGGTCCTATCTAAACGGCAGTCAACTGCAAGGTACTACATAATTTAGCTAACAATTATAACAGGAGACATAAATGCTATACCAAAAGGTAGTTTTATATGGTAGATAATTAAATTGTATGACCCCGACCACCGGTTAAACCTTTTTTCACTGACTCTGCACATGCAACTACAAACAAATTTTCATGCAAATGCAACTACATCTGTACGTGAGCGTGCTTTCATACTTAAACCCACCTTCAATGGTACTTAAGGTAAGCTCAGCATAACGATAACAAGGTTCATTGTGACCTGCTTTAATACCATGTAGATAACGCCGCGTGTTTCGAAATTTCTCAAATAATTTTGGAGCGATCCTCGGAGCGCAATCAAGGGTTATCACAATAACGGAGGTGGAATTGAAACGCGATATTGTCGATTAAAGGGAGTAATGAATTCGTGATGGAACATTTATTTAGCAGATTGCATTTGTTTGCCTCCAAAATTGAAGGTTTATTGGTAGTGGGTATGGGCCTGTATGTCATATCGGAACTATAACTTCATTAGCGGTCGCAATAATACCATGTAGGTTTCCGCATTGTTTATGACAGTAAAACTCTTGACTTACATCTCACCTTTGTTAGGACTTTGACTAATTACGTCACTTAAGGTACTAGCCTTTTTGCTCGTATTACCATTTCGGCTGCCGCAGTCGGAATATGAGTGTCCCTAGTCCCTAGAGTGACTCCCTTCAGGTGCTTAGTTTATAAACTAACCACTTCTTAAAATATTCTTTAATCAGATATCTACATTTTTTTCAAGCCTAGTCAAAAAGATTTTATATCACCACAGCGGGAGTGGGGCCACCATCTCACCTACATAAAATATTCACTGAAATACTAAAACATCGTTATTGTGGCACCAAAAGGTATCTACATTTTTTTTTCAAGCCTAGTCAAAAAGATTTTATATCACCACAGCGGGAGTGGGGCCCCCATCTAACCTACATTAAATTTTCACTGAAATACTAAAACATTGTTACTATAGCAACAAAATGGGCAAGATGAGGCTTTGGCAACAAAATGGGCAAGATGGTGCTATGGCAAAATGGGCAAGATGGTGCTAAGCAAAAAAGGGCAATAGAAGACAACTTTCACCTCGGATAGGATTCGAGCCAGCAGCGTCTTCGGCATACCGTGTCAACGCCATGACCTTGAATTTACTTTTGAACTAATTTCGATCAATCGACATTTGAGATTGTGATTTTTCGTACGCCTGACTAATTATCGGAATTGGTTCAGGAGTTCGAGGATTTATTCTACCAGAGCGAAGTTTCAACTGTATCGATCTCTTTATCAAATGTTAAGCTAATGTCGACTTTATTCACTGTAATAATGACCTCTAAACCGATATTCGGTCTCGGCGGCCAATCTCAACACAGACTAGCCATCTGCGCAGGAGATATTATAGTGTGACTGCGCAAACGCAAGTCCCTCTCATAGTCCGATGGGATAAGATAATAATTTTTTTATCTAATTTGGAAATTGAAAGAAAATACCAATTTAAAAAAAGACGGCGCTAGTTATCTAGGTGGGCTCCAGAAGCAATAACATAATCTATCCCCAATCAAATTAGCAAAAATATATACTATATATAATATATACTTACAACGAAAATCTGGTACTGTTTATTTTATAGATGATCTCTAATATTATTAATAAATAAATTTCTAATGTTTATTTTATACTTAAAACTAATTTTACATTTCGGATTTTCACTTTATTACACTTACAGTGGATACAATTTACAAAATCAAAATTTTTAACAACGTTATTCATTCAATTCAATATATTTTTCACAAAAATATTTTATTCGAGCAATCACTTTGAAGCTAAGAGAAAGTTAGGTTTGATAAGCATCGCTACCCCGTGTGCAAAGGAAAGAATATTTCAAGGGTTAGATATCTTAAGGTAATCGGCAGATAAGCCGTGATTAAGGAGCCCGCTATCAAAAAAGGGGGAGAAACAGGGAAATTAGTTCGGGAAACGAGATCAGATTTTAAATGTTTTATCCTTATTAGTCTCGGGGTATTATTATTTTTCCAAACATCCGCTATCAGGTGGAGTTGTTTGTTTTTTGCAACACTTCTTGTATTTTTTTATTAGTTTGTCTCATACTTTGTGGTTTATGTTAAGTTTCAATCGCTCAAGTGAATCTATCGTTACGAGATTAGTAACGTATTTTTATTGTACTTTCCTTGACTGTAATACAGAAAATAATTATCATCATCACCACAGCTCATGTACGTCCCGACCGAAGGGTTCGAGCCTACCCTAAGTTATGGTGTTAAGGCCTTAGTCCACCACGCTGGCCCAGTGCGGATTGGATGACTTCACAATACACCATTGAATTTCTTCGCAGATTTATGCAGGTTGCCTTATTATGTTTTGCTTCACCGTAGGAGCTTCGGACAAATGTACATAATTATGAAATTCGTGAAACGAAAAATACATTGATACATGGCAGGATTGAACCCCGGACCTCCTGGTTAGAAATCCAAGTCCACAGTGCCACCGACGCTCCAAGCTATATAATTATGGTGTAGACCGTAGGCCATCACTACCACAGTAATATCATATCTCCCGTGCTACCGCGCCTGCCAGGTCTGGTGTGCAGTGATCGAAAGTGTGCATCGTGAGTAGGTGAAGTAGGTAAGAGTCTCTTAAGGTCGCTACGATGACACAATAGGGTGCACCATCAATAGGTGAGCTTAGCTCATGTTTCTTGACCAGAACCCATAACACTATATTTTAAATCAAGGGGCGTAAACTATATTGCCACAAGGGGCGTAAAGGCATGTGGAGGATGGGAGTGGGAAACCAATTAAAAATAAAAACATTTCATTAACTAATATAATGTTGTAGATTTTTAAAGTGAATCCTGATGCTTGGAAAACTTAAAAATCCACTTGTATAAAAAAATATAATCGAAGAATAGACGTATTTGATATTTTGCGTTAAATGTGGCAACAGTACATAACGGGAAACGGACAATGCAAGCCCACCCATATCACTATTGTAACTCATTATTGTAATAGTTATTCTCTTCTTTATACATTTATTTTGTGACAGTAAAATTACGTCTTTTCTAGGAGGCGTGAAAGGTTTTAATTTTAACAGGAGTTGGTGTTGTACAAAAAAGTTTGGAAACCCTTGTTCTAAATGCTTGTAACTTAGTCACAAGTAAGCCGAATCAGGAACATGCAAAATAATGTAAATTTCCAATATTTTATATACAATATAGGGCAGATCATCGAACAAAAATCAAGGATGTACTGTAGAACGACACATTCAGAGTGTAGACTAACTTAATACATCAACTTAATCGTTTCTTGATTCGACAATAACAGCACAGCGTCTCGCCAAACTTCTAGACGTATTATCGGCAGGAGCCCTGATCGGGCACTTAAACTTTGCACTCGCAACTCGCTATACATTCACTTGCAATAACAACCTTTGTCTGCGATCATTTCAATAATATCCTAAGTTTAACGCCGCACCACCCGAGGCCGCAATAAAATTTAACGTGTCACTTCAGAGTTTAGAGGCTAATCCCGCATCAATACATCGAATTTAAGCTGACGTAGTTTAACGTACATTGTGGTGTGTCCGTTTATCCCATCGTCACTCAAGCACGTAATCGCGGGGCATTGTACACCAAACTATGCATCGAAACTTCGTTTATTAGCTGAAATAGCACCTCTTAATCCGAGCGAATTTATCGTGAGAACTTTTTTGCGAGGATATTTCTTAATCTTGCCGTGCGCTTGAAAAACGACATCCGATATGTCTCGCTTATGCGTGCGAATTAGAAAGTTGTAATGGCTCATTCTGACTTCGAGTGTGCGCGATTTGGGATATATACTCTTTTTATGTCGTGCTGACACCTTACTTGGCAAGGATTAGGTTTCATATTTGATTAAAATCTAATATGTCGACCCTACATATAGGCGAAGTTATCTGCAGACCTTACTTTCGCGTGTATGGTAAAATAATATATAATTCTATAATAGAAAATTAAAAATGCTTGCTTCAAACTAATTACAAAATGAAATTGATATTGAATTCCCACATGCTGCGGTGGATCTCATCGAAGTCACGAATTGCTATTAAATCCATTGGGTCGGCCAGGGGTTCTAATAGAGCTGAAATGCTACAGGATTCACCCAGATCAATGAGATTGAACTCTAGAGTTTTATTCGATCCACTCTGGTGAATCCAAATAGTAAACCGTAGTGTATTGAGTGCAATGTTGTTATTAAATACAAGTCATATATTATATTATTACTCATAAATTACTCGTAATTAGATGAGAAAATACCTGCAAAAAACCGCAGTAAGACCTACAGAAAAAAATAGTTCCATCTAGATCTAGCATTATCCATAGGATCAAACTCTTTAATAAGTGTATCTTTGTAACATCTTACATCGTGCTATAGTACATTCGGCTAAGAAAGTTTTTGACAAGACTCCGCTTATAAAGGAAATATCGCCAGTTTAACTTACTAGCTAAGAGAATGCTAATGCAAGGTAAAATCAATTTTATTGTCTTATGACGCGACACTTTCATAAATCCATGCTGAAAGTTAAATCAACCTAGACAGTATCAGTTGACAGAGCTGTCAAATTTAGTTAAAAATTATTACTAGAGCCACGAACTATGAAATGTTAAATATACAAAACCAACGATTTCAGTAATATGATCGTATCCAAAAATTATACTCAAGACTAATCAAAGTAATATTTTTTTTTTGATAATCTACGTTTTATAAGCTCAGATTGATTTAACACTGTTGTTAAATTGACAGGAATGTTAGTTAATAATGATTTGAAAGACCTCTCAGAAACCATACAGTATTTATGTCGTAAGTAATACGTATATATGTTGTAAGTATATCCACTATGGGAGATTTTACGGACACTGCATCTCTGCGGAAAGATGAAAAACTCCGAAGATTTTTATATTATAATTTCACCATCACATTATCTAGGCTACATACACATTACTGTATGGTTAAGAAGAGCGCATAACTTTAAAGAAAGTATGACGGCCTATCAGCAATATTTCACGCTTAAAACCTTCTGTGGGCAAGTTTTAGCATGATATTTTCATATTTTCCTAGCACTAACAACACGAAATGATGCTGCGAGTACGAAGTATAAAGTCTCCGCGACCGGGACACTTTAATATTGTGGTACAAGGCATAAACGAATGGCGATTGGACATAATATAGGTCCACAGTGCCGCTCCGAGGAGCATACCTAAAGCTAGCTTCTAAATAAAAATATTTATGTAGTAAAACTTTTAAATACAAGCTTCTAGTGCTCGTCAATACGATTCAAACGAGCCCAAACTTGATGGGGTTGTGTCGTTTTATTGCGGAGTTCCTATGGCCACCTACTAACTCCGGCATTACAACAGATCCATGTCATCATAATATTGCATTCTCACGCAATCTTCGATATACATATGCATGCAAAATTTCAGTTCAATTGGAAACTGGGAAGCGGATCAAATATAGTTTTTTTAGCGTTACATCACATAAGCTTCGTGCGGCTTGATGTGTAGCCCCAAAGCTCTTGTTCGCTAGTCATTCAGTTAGTCATGACTCTGTGGTCAAAAATTCGGTAATGCTTTTCTATTGTTGGATGTATCATCTCGCAAATCTCAGTTATAAAATACAACTCAATTATAAAATACAATTCATTATCTCATCAGATTATTGTAAAACAAAAACAAATAAAGTTTAAAAAATTTAAATTGGCTGATTGTTGAATGAGATGATACAATAATTTTAATAATTTAATTTATCAGTTTTTAGATCACTTTTTCTTCACCTAGTCACTCACGAGTAATTATTGAGGCATGGAGTCCGATCAATCGTATTCTTTAAGACCTTTCCCATAGTTTTGATTCCCTAAAAAAACAATTAGGCAAAAATTTACAACTTGACCGTTTGGAAGAAAAGAACGCTTCACGTTGAGTGATAACTATTTTGAAAAATTAATAAATGCTGTAAGAAATTTCATTTTTGAAATAAGCAGTACCTTTGTACATCTTTTCTTCTGTGTTGTTTATATATATGTTAAATTCTGCGTGCATAAACTGTTAAATTAATAAATAAAGAAAAATTTTGGTCTCTGACTGGGATCAAACAAGCGTTTCAACATACCGTGTTGACGCATTGGCCTTGACCTTGACGAAATCAGCACGTTTTTAAACCTTGATAACTACATTTGCATGTCTTCACATCCTTACTCATATTACGAGTATTAACGCGAAAGTTTGTGAGTATGGATTTGCAAACGCAAAAACTACTGAATGGATTTGGATGAAATTTTTAGGTAGACGAATTACGACAGGCATATTACTTTTCCAGGATAATAAGTAGCCTTACTTATTATCCTGGAAAAGTAAGTTGTTCTCGCGGGAAAGTAGATTTACAGTTTTTTTTAACTTTGTACTCCGTTGTTTTACCCACGCATACTCATACATTCCGATCATAATTATGATGTGTGCAAATACAAGTACAAAAAACAAAGGAGACTACATTGTTTGGGAAATTACAAGAGCCTCGTGAGAAGACAAGAAACTAAGAAGGTGTAATTTTTTAAAACTTTTGATATACCCCACCGGAGGGAGACTCTATACCAGGGTCATCTGCTTGGGTACCTCCGTCTTACCTATTTCTGCCACAAAGCAGCAGTGCTTGCATTGCTGTGTTCCGGTTTGAAGGGCAAGATATGGCAGTGAAATTACTGGGTACCGTGAATTTACATCTGATGTCACAAGTTGGCAACGTACACTGTGGTTCTTGTGTAGGTTGCGGAGCTGCATGTGTGCTTGGTTGCCAACTACGATGCAATAAAAAATGCCTCTTCTTCTTTCACCACCTATTAAATGGAATAATGCTCGATGAAGATGTTATCTAATCGCTTATCGCTCATAACTTGTACAGGATGTTAACAAAGTTACGCGGTGTATTCATATCAGTTTACTCCCAACTTTTAACTGGCCAGATGCGGCTCAGCCTCTCGGGTATGAATCTGATTTGCTTTTAGATTAATACGGGGATGGAAACTTTTCATGGCACTCTTGTTAAAAGGGTGACCTTTTGCATTACGTAATGCGGTCGCCATTATATCGTAGGTATTGACATTAATAATGATGTCGGGTTGAAAATTTGTTGGGGTTGTGGACAAATCTTTGGAATTTAGGACAACTGGACATTGTATTATATTAGCATGTTGGCTCCGCTGTAATGATTTTTTATATACTTTAAGTCGAGACGTCAATACGACAATTAATAAAAACACGGTAAATATTAATTTAAGTAGTTATTTATAACGATTTAATACAGATTTTGGTAAGATAGCCAGTTCCTCAGTTGAGGAGTCTAGGTCACTTACCGTCGAGTGAGATGAAGGCTTCTCTGTCGTATGTAAAAAAAAACTTGGCAACAGAATTATAAAAATGTCAAAAAATGGTAACAAAATACACACATCATGGTATAATAGTGTTTTGTCCCTGAAACGTCATAACGACGACGATGCACTATTTCCTAGAGATGCCTTCGCTGTGAACTTTAGGAAACCCATAGAAATTGAATATATTTACACAAAGATATTCTATGCCGATACGAGGTCTACGGTCTAGCCTAGGAAGTTATACATCGTGTGGAAAATATGACAAATATAAAGTTGTGGTTACATCCTAAACGGTGTTGCGAACGACTGCCATAGTCGGTTTAAATAATAATAACAACTCTTAACAACTCTTTATTGTAGACAAAGTACAACAGAAATAACAAATCACAAATGAAACAAAAAAAGAAATGTGACAATGGGCGGCCTTGCTAAAGAGCAATCTCTTCCAGGCGACCTCGGAAGTGGGATATATATACACAGAGGAGATTCAAACGGGAGGAGGGGGCACAAGCTGGAATGAAGAATATATGTGTGATAGCGAAAGGAACTCAGTGTCACCAAAGCATCTAAGGATTCAAGAATAGGAAGTGACTAACTTGGTTTAAAAAAAAAATTAAGCGACGATTAAACGACATCCATAGAAATCGTGTATTTTAGATCCACCACCGCACGAACAGTATAATATGCTTATACATTACAGCCTATATACGTCCAACTACTGGACACAGACCTTTCTACATCAAAAGTAAAACATGAAGAATATTTGGGTAATGGGCCATAACACGACCATGCTGGCCCAATGCGAATATACTCAAGATGTCTGCAAACACAAGTAGAAATGAAAAAAAAGTTAACTCTACACCTGTTCGGAAATTGGGAGAGCCTTCTCGGGAAGAACAGGCATAAGAAACTCGAACGGTCAAAATTTTTTATCTACTCTTTTTTCTCGCTTGCTATGCTTTATCTCAGCGGATTATATAATCTAACTTTACAAAACATAGCTTTTAAATTTCTTTAGTTGTTTGGGAATCCACATTAATATCAGTATATTTTTATAGTATAACATAAACTTATCGTTAATTAAAACCCCAAGGCTAAGTTGCGGGATGTCTGAACAGTTGCAAACATTCGCAAGGGGACGCGGTCGGGACGTGCGAACTTCAATCATATCCTATTAAAACTATCTCGGACTCGCCGCCATGGAACGCCGCATCTATTGTCCGACTGTACAATATTGCAGAGCATTGTTTATTTGTACACAAACAATAATTTGTTTGAAGCACGTTGTCGAAGCACACAAATTTTGTATATAAGTTGTTCCAAAAAGTGGTATACAGAGTTACTTTTTTATCATCACGGAAAATTTAAAGGACGTGTCAGGCAGGACACGGTACTAGAATGATTAAAATATTAATAAAAAATAACTCACCTATATAGTTATATATACATTTTCTAAAATATCCAAAAAATACCACACTACATAGTTTAGTGCATTATTTTTTATTATTTTCTGATTTTTTTTTATAAAATAATGGATGTGTCCTGAAGCGTCCCTTAAATTTTCCGGGGTGATAAAAAGTAATAATAATCCTGTATATGGTTCATATTCAAAGAGGTTGTTCAGAAAATTAACCTGAACTTCTTGAACTGTGTAGTACAATCCTATTTATTTCAAAACATAAGAGCGAACACACACGACCGACGCACGCAAACTACAAAAAGTCGCCCACCGACAAAGTGATAAACGTATGCGTTGAGACGGTCGGAAAAATCGGACCGAATAGCGGGTCTACAAAAAGTCGATCATGTGCGCTCGGCGTAATTTAAAGTCTGATTAAATGACAGATAATAACACTGCTTAGAATTAGCAAAAAATCTGACAATTGACGTTCATAAGTATACACTTTGTGATTATTGGATAACCGTGTTTGATTTAAGTTACCGTTCCAATCACTCCGACTGGCATTTCTATAACTATACAAGGTGTTTCATCAACATCCAAACCTGCCCATGTTAACTCAGAAATCTGTAAATATTTCTAAAATGGATGTTAATACGTACTTATTAACAACTAGCTGTGCCAGCGAACTTCGTTTCGCCGTATATTTTTTACCCGTTTTTGCAACATTTGTCATTGATGCTCAGCTCCTATTAGTCGTAGCGTGATGTTATATAGCCTAAAGCCTTCCTCGATAAATGGACTATCCAAGACAAAAATATTTTTTTAATTTGAATCAGTAGTTCCTGAGATTAGCGCGTTCAAGCAAACAAACAAACAAACTCTTCAGCTTTATAATATTAGTATAGATACTGCTGCTGGAAGCTGACTGCTGGAAGAAATTTCGGAAGAAATAAGCAGTTCCTTTGTACGTCATATTTTCTATTGTGCCTGTGTTTGTTTGTTTGATTTCTATGTATGTGCATAAATAAATAAATAATAAATAAAAATAAAATAGATGAAAGCAGACTACTTTGGCCTAACAAAGTTCGTAAAAGAGATGGTTAAAGATTTCGTCAGGGCTGGTAAGCGATTGATGACCGAGAGGTGAGGCGTCAACACGGTATATTTGGAGACGCGGGTTCAAATCCCGCCCTAAACGAAATTATTTTTTTATTGATTTTATTCATTTTTATAATAGCCTAATATTAGTATAATACTGATATGAGTTTTTTTAATGCGCCTTAAACTTATGAAAAGCAAATGAGAAACGCCTTGTGGAATTTTATTGTTAAAAAGATATACGTTTCCCCCATGAATGAGCCGCTTGTTTTTTGGAGCCACTGCTTTGGGATGGCAAGTTTATTAAAAATGTTCTTTTTTTGTGCTTAATACCTATTTATTATGCTTTCCCTCCATTTCACTTCCTTATTTTTGGTTGGATATAACACGGAGAAGTAACATCTTTTTTTTGGTTTGCGCAAAAATAGCTAAAACGTGAAAGTGAAACCTAAAATTAGTCATAGTCATTATTTACAGTAAGCCTTATTTAGCTTGTTAGTCCATGGTCTTCAGTTACTGATGAACGGGCTTCAGCGAAATTGCGTTAATGACGTAGCAAGCAATTACATAGAAAATGAATGACTTCACCTTTTAGCATAAGGGGGTTTTTGTGAAGTTGCTAAGAGACTATCTATTATTTAACTAAATTAACACTCTAGAAATTATTTGGAGTATATTTGAGATATGTAAATTTAAAAAATGTGATATTTTAAACTAACTGCGGTCCGGTGAATTTCGTATCCCTTTGGCAGATGACAGATTAGAATAAACAATCGCGAAGTGTAAATTTCCATACAAAATTACTAGCTATTACTTTAAAAATCTGTTATCATTCGACTTTCAGTAGAAATAAGACTCCAAATTGCTACTCTAATAATATACATTAAAATTGAACTTAAACGTATAGTGATGACTTCACGACTTCACTTATCCATCGCAGCTCTCGGAAGCGTCGCCATACGAGTTCATACAATTTTTTTATACAACAAAGTTGGCCCACCTGATGGCAACTAGCTATACAATAGTCGCCTAAAGTCCATGTGGTTCCTGCAATACTTGCAAATCTACAGCCCTTACAAGGAAGCCACTATACGTTGCTAACTTGTGACGTAAGATGTAAAGTCACGCCCCGGACACTACATTCAACTTTTGCAGTTCAATTGCCTTTAACTCAAGCAAACGGCGTTTGTTCACGCGAAAATGTGTGTGTGTGTGTGTGTGTGTGTGGAATTTACTAGGGCTGAGTGCAGTGCAACGACTATCATTTATTCTACCCGGATAGCGCTGTCTCCGTCTAAGGCCGCGTTTCCACCTGAAAGTAAACTCGCGGTCCTCGCGGAAGACTTGTGTGAGTTTCTTGCAATATCGTTTACATATCATATACAAAAACTCGCCTTCTACCGCCCAACCGTCTGCTTCGGAGAGGAGCGGCATTTGGGTCATTTTCCCGCTCCCTCTCCGCTGTCATAACATTCTCGCAAAAGTAGGCGACAGCCTCCCATTCCCTCCAACTAGCCAGCACCTTGATGATGATGACTGGCAGCGAGAGGTCACCGCCGCCCAACGCCACGCGTAGCTCGCGACGTCGGGGTCGCCAGGTCGAGCACTCTAACAAAGTGCGCTCAACCGTATCGTGGGGAGCGTCGCAGTGGTGACGAGCGACCTTGTGCAAGTAATGACCGAAGCACCACGTCCGGTTAATACTTGCACCATGAGGTATGAAAGGCTGCCCTGCCGGCGCCCAACCCACTCCTCCAACACCTTAACAATAGGGAATACAATACAAACAGACAAGGAGAAATACAAAAAAATTAGAGGTTGTGCATCCTATGTCTTATTAGCAGCGTTAATTCAAACCTGAAGCTCACAGCATTTCCAACTTCACCAGTGTGTGCGAGATACGAAGCAAAAAAGGTTTTAGCAATCTCGAAAACTGACCCGATGGCGTTAATATGTGGCCCCTGAAAACAGCCTCGCAAGTGTTTTCCAACCTTCATACATAAAACATGGGGGGACCGCGGCCAGCTCAATATCGCCGTATTGTTTGACAGGAACACTGTATTGGTCGGAATTATTACAAAACGGATCCTGAAGACGGACAGACGTGTCGCGATTATGCGGAGGATCGGCAATATCAGAAGGGAATTGGGTTATGGTGTTTGGGGTGTACATTAGGCGCCACGGCTTACATTCGCATTATGAAAACCGGTTTGGTGTGAAAGGGTGGTAAATAAAGTTCCACTTACGGCTGATAGGTATATAATATTGTCCAAATAAACAGCAACGTAAACACATCAATAACACTCAGAAGGTACGTCAAAAGGTCACATAAAAATATTAAGCGCAACACGAGATGGACAGAGTTTATATGCACAATACAACAAATAGAATGAGAAGAAAGCGATAGGTAAATTACTGCAAAACGCGAAGCTTAGGGCGAGAGACAATATCCCTATGTCATAGTTAAGCATCGAATGGTTGAATGACGTGCGCCTAGCTGTCAAAAACCACGTGTACGCGAGGCCAGTATCCTTGATTGCGGAGTTGCGGATTCGCATCCAAAATGCAGCTGCTTATATCAATGCTATGCTCTGTTGTAGTTGATTCTCAATTAGGCTAGAATAGCCGCCTCGTCGCTTTCTTCTATCGTAGTAACCACCCGCTAGCGACGAAAGGCGGTTTAATCAAGGAAATGTACAGTACTTGTCAAAGAAAAGCCACGACTCCAACGTCGTTGGAGTGCAACGAAGGCGACAACATCTGACGATGCCACGTGGAGTAGCGATACGCATCATATCTATTTGCATGTTGGTGTGGTTCCGAATTAGTGGTATTTCTTCGTCGCATGCGATTGAAGGAGGCCCGAGCGGTGCAACGCGAGAGCAGGTGGTGTAACATTGGCCTACGTAGTTAGTGCCAACTATTGACATCCAGGTTTGCTATATACCTATTCATCAACAATTAATCAACTATACAGGTTGAAATGTAACCGCTTCCGAAAAGAAGAGAACACAATTCTTCTTGTGAAACTGAACAATTTTCCCCAAGGAACATATGTCGAAATACATAAAAAATGGACTTTCCATTACGTTTTCCTTAGTTAATATAATTTTATTTATTTACTAGCTTTCCGCTCGCGACTTCGCCCGCGTTATTATTGTTTTCCCGTGGAAATTTCATATTTTCCCGTAAAATAATTTTGTAGCCTATTATATAGAATACTGTTATTTATATTTAGGAGCTTGAATAATAAATATCATAGAAATTTGAGCAATTTTTAATATTTTCCATAGAAACTTTCAACCCCTATTTTGCACCCTAAGGGGGTGAATTCCACTAAACTATGAAACACGTGTTCAATAAAATGTTTTTAAGAGCATGAATCTCAAGTTTTATCAAAATCTTTGCTAAATTAAAAAAAGAACCATACAAACTTGCAACCCCTATTTCATCTCATCAAGGTTAATTTTTTTTAAAATACTTCTTAGTGTGCGTCCGCATTTTGAATTAAAATAACTGTCCAAATGACAAGTTTCTACCATTAGCGGTTACGGCTGTGTGTGCGTCTATAGATGGGAACTTCTTCTTTTATATATATAGATTTATAACTTACGAGTATGTGCACTCGAATGCAAAATGATCGATACGGTCGAACTTACAAAAATATGTATACTCTCCCAACTCTACCTTAATGTTAAGTCAATATCATAATGTCCTTCGAACCGATATTCGGTCACGGCGGCCAATCTCAACAGAAACTAACCATCTGCGCAGGAGATATTATAGTGCACTCTGTTCCTTCACTCGCCTAGTCCAATGGGACAGTAGATTTACTTAGTTTTTTTTAACTTTGTACTTCGTTGTTTTACCCACGCATACTCATACATTCCGATCATAATTATGATGTGTGCAAATACAAGTACAAAAAACAAAGGAGACTACATTGTTTGGGAAATTACAAGAGCCTCGTGAGAAGACAAGAAACTAACAAGGTCTAATTTTTTAAAACTTTTGATATACCCCACCGGAGGGAGACTCTGTACCAGGGTCATCTGCTTGGGTACCTCCGTCTTACCTATTTCTGCCACAAAGCAGCAGTGCTTGCATTGCTGTGTTCCGGTTTGAAGGGCAAGATATGGCAGTGAAATTACTGGGTACCGTGAAATTACATCTGATGTCACAAGTTGGCAACGTACACTGTGGTTCTTGTGTAGGTTGCGGAGCTGCCTAATGCCTCCTCTTCTTGCACCACCTATTAAATGGAATAATGCTCTATGAAGATGTTATCTAATCGCTTATCGCTCATAACTTGTACAGGATGTTAACAAAGTTACGCGGTGTATTCATATCAGTTTACTCCCAACTTTTAACTGGCCAGATGCGGCTCAGCCTCTCGGGTATGAATCTGATTTGCTTTTAGATTAATACGGGGATGGAAACTTTTCATGGCACTCTTGTTAAAAGGGTGACCTTTTGCATTACGTAATGCGGTCGCCATTATATCGTAGGTATTGACATTAATAATGATGTCGGGTTGAAAATTTGTTGGGGTTGTGGACAAATCTTTGGAACTTAGGACAACTGGACATTGTATTGTATTAGCATGTTGGCTCCGCTGTAATGATTTTTTATATACTTAAAGTCGAGACGTCAATACGACAATTAATAAAAACACGGTAAATATTAATTTAAGTAGTTATTTATAACGATTTAATACAGATTTTGGTAAGATAGCCAGTTCCTCAGTTGAGGAGTCTAGGTCACTTACCATCGAGTGAGATGAAGGCTTCTCTGTCGTATGTAAAAAAAAACTTGGCAACAGAATTATAAAAATGTCAAAAAATGGTAACAAAATACACACATCATGGTATAATAGTGTTTTGTCCCTGAAACGTCATAACGACGACGATGCACTATTTCCTAGAGATGCCTTCGCTGTGAACTTTAGGAAACTCATAGAAATTGAATATATTTACACAAAGATATTCTATGCCGATACGAGGTCTACGGTCTAGCCTAGGAAGTTATACATCGTGTGGAAAATATGACAAATATAAAGTTGTGGTTACATCCTAAACGGTGTTGCGAACGACTGCCATAGTCGGTTTAAATAATAATAACAACTCTTAACAACTCTTTATTGTAGACAAAGTACAACAGAAATAACAAATCACAAATGAAACAAAAAAAGAAATGTGACAATGGGCGGCCTTGCTAAAGAGCAATCTCTTCCAGGCGACCTCGGAAGTGGGATATATATACACAGAGGAGATTCAAACGGGAGGAGGGGGCACAAGCTGGAATGAAGAATATATGTGTGATAGCGAAAGGAACTCAGTGTCACCAAAGCATCTAAGGATTCAAGAATAGGAAGTGACTAACTTGGTTTAAAAAAAAAATTAAGCGACGATTAAACGACATCCATAGAAATCGTGTATTTTAGATCCACCACCGCACGAACAGTATAATATGCTTATACATTACAGCCTATATACGTCCAACTACTGGACACAGACCTTTCTACATCAAAAGTAAAACATGAAGAATATTTGGGTAATGGGCCATAACACGACCATGCTGGCCCAATGCGAATATAC
Source organism: Schoenobius gigantellus (assembly GCA_963935595.1). Classification (NCBI taxonomy): domain Eukaryota; kingdom Metazoa; phylum Arthropoda; class Insecta; order Lepidoptera; family Crambidae; genus Schoenobius; species Schoenobius gigantellus. Next base: position 6,079,780 of record OZ012554.1, on the reverse strand, counting down.
TCAAGATGTCTGCAAACACAAGTAGAAATGAAAAAAAAGTTTACTCTACACCTGTTCGGAAATTGGGAGAACCTTCTCGGGAAGAACAGGCATAAGAAACTCGAACGGTCAAAATTTTTTATCTACTCTTTTTTCTCGCTTGCTATGCTTTATCTCAGCGGATTATATAATCTAACTTTACAAAACATAGCTTTTAAATTTCTTTAGTTGTTTGGGAATCCACATTAATATCAGTATATTTTTATAGTATAACATAAACTTATCGTTAATTAAAACCCCAAGGCTAAGTTGCGGGATGTCTGAACAGTTGCAAACATTCGCAAGGGGACGCGGTCGGGACGTGCGAACTTCAATCATATCCTATTAAAACTATCTCGGACTCGCCGCCATGGAACGCCGCATCTATTGTCCGACTGTACAATATTGCAGAGCATTGTTTATTTGTACACAAACAATAATTTGTTTGAAGCACGTCATCGAAGCACACAAATTTTGTATATAAGTTGTTCCAAAAAGTGGTATACAGAGTTACTTTTTTATCACCCCGGAAAATTTAAAGGACGTGTCAGGACACGGTACTAGAATGATTAAAATATTAATAAAAAATAACTCACCTATATAGTTATATATACATTTTCTAAAATATCCAAAAAATACCACACTACATAGTTTAGTGCATTATTTTTTATTATTTTCTGATTTTTTTTTTATAAAATAACGGATGTGTCCTGAAGCGTCCCTTAAATTTTCCGGGGTGATAAAAAGTAATAATAATCCTGTATATGGTTCATATTCAAAGAGGTTGTTCAGAAAATTAACCTGAACTTCTTGAACTGTGTAGTACAATCCTATTTATTTCAAAACATAAGAGCGAACACACACGACCGACGCACGCAAACTACAAAAAGTCGCCCACCGACAAAGTGATAAACGTATGCGTTGAGACGGTCGGAAAAATCGGACCGAATAGCGGGTCTACAAAAAGTCGATCATGTGCGCTCGGCGTAATTTAAAGTCTGATTAAATGACAGATAATAACACTGCTTAGAATTAGCAAAAAATCTGACAATTGATAAAACTTATACCTCGGAATAACCTCGGAATAGTTATTCCGTGTTTTGTCTTATTTTGACATATTACATCTGACATGTGCTAAAACAAGACAAAACACAGAATAAATTATTCCGAGGATTATCCTCGGTATAAGTTTTTATTTGTAAGGCCATTAGTGACTATTGGATAACCGTGTTTGATTTAAGTTACCGTTCCAATCACTCCGACTGGCATTTCTATAACTATACAAGGTGTTTCATCAACACCCAAACCTGCCCATGTTAACACAGAAATCTGTAAATATTTCTAAAATGGATGTTAATACGTAATTATTAACAACTAGCTGTGCCAGCGAACTACGTTTCGCCGTATATTTTTTACCCGTTTTTGCAACATTTGTCATTGATGCTCAGCTCCTATTAGTCGTAGCGTGATGTTATATAGCCTAAAGCCTTCCTCGATAAATGAACTATCCAACACAAAAATAATTTTTCAATTTGAATCAGTAGTTCCTGAGATTAGCGCGTTCAAGCAAACAAACAAACAAACTCTTCAGCTTTATAATATTAGTATAGATGAAAGCAGACTACTTTGGCCTAACAAAGTTCGTAAAAGAGATGGTTAAAGATTTCGTCAGGGCTGGTAAGCGATTGATGACCGAGAGGTGAGGCGTCAACACGGTATATTTGGAGACGCGGGTTCAAATCCCGCCCTAAACGAAATTATTTTTTTATTGATTTTATTCATTTTTATAATAGCCTAATATTAGTATAATACTGATATGAGTTTTTTTAATGCGCCTTAAACTTATGAAAAGCAAATGAGAAACGCCTTGTGGAATTTTATTGTTAAAAAGATATACGTTTCCCCCATGAATGAGCCGCTTGTTTTTTGGAGCCACTGCTTTGGGATGGCAAGTTTATTAAAAATGTTCTTTTTTTGTGCTTAATACCTATTTATTATGCTTTCCCTCCATTTCACTTCCTTATTTTTGGTTGGATATAACACGGAGAAGTAACATCTTTTTTTTGGTTTGCGCAAAAATAGCTAAAACGTGAAAGTGAAACCTAAAATTAGTCATAGTCCTTATTTACAGTAAGCCTTATTTAGCTTGTTAGTCCATGGTCTTCAGTTACTGATGAACGGGCTTCAGCGAAATTGCGTTAATGACGTAGCAAGCAATTACATAGAAAATGAATGACTTCACCTTTTAGCGTAAGGGGGTTTTTGTGAAGTTGCTAAGAGACTATCTATTATTTAACTAAATTAACACTCTAGAAATTATTTGGAGTATATTTGAGATATGTAAATTTAAAAAATGTGATATTTTAAACTAACTGCGGTCCGGTGAATTTCGTATCCCTTTGGCAGATGACAGATTAGAATAAACAATCGCGAAGTGTAAATTTCCATACAAAATTACTAGCTATTACTTTAAAAATCTGTTATCATTCGACTTTCAGTAGAAATAAGACTCCAAATTGCTACTCTAATAATATACATTAAAATTGAACTTAAACGTATAGTGATGACTTCACGACTTCACTTATCCATCGCAGCTCTCGGAAGCGTCGCCATACGAGTTCATACAATTTTTTTATACAACAAAGTTGGCCCACCTGATGGCAACTAGCTATACAATAGTCGCCTAAAGTCCATGTGGTTCCTGCAATACTTGCAAATCTACAGCCCTTACAAGGAAGCCACTATACGTTGCTAACTTGTGACGTAAGATGTAAAGTCACGCCCCGGACACTACATTCAACTTTTGCAGTTCAATTGCCTTTAACTCAAGCAAACGGCGTTTGTTCACGCGAAAATGTGTGTGTGTGTGTGTGTGTGTGTGTGTGGAATTTACTAGGGCTGAGTGCAGTGCAACGACTATCATTTATTCTACCCGGATAGCGCTGTCTCCGTCTAAGGCCGCGTTTCCACCTGAAAGTAAACTCGCGGTCCTCGCGGAAGACTTGTGTGAGTTTCTTGCAATATCGTTTACATATCATATACAAAAACTCGCCTTCTACCGCCCAACCGTCTGCTTCGGAGAGGAGCGGCATTTGGGTCATTTTCCCGCTCCCTCTCCGCTGTCATAACATTCTCGCAAAAGTAGGCGACAGCCTCCCATTCCCTCCAACTAGCCAGCACCTTGATGATGATGACTGGCAGCGAGAGGTCACCGCCGCCCAACGCCACGCGTAGCTCGCGACGTCGGGGTCGCCAGGTCGAGCACTCTAACAAAGTGCGCTCAACCGTATCGTGGGGAGCGTCGCAGTGGTGACGAGCGACCTTGTGCAAGTAATGACCGAAGCACCACGTCCGGTTAATACTTGCACCATGAGGTATGAAAGGCTGCCCTGCCGGCGCCCAACCCACTCCTCCAACACCGGACGAAAAGCTTCTATAGTCCGGTGGCCGGCAGCTGGGTGGGCGAGTGCCTCTTCCCATTGGCGCAGAGCCTCCCTCTGCGCCTCGGTGCGAACCCGTCGCACCTGTTCTGAAACGAGCCGCTCCCTTCGATTTCTTACAACGACCCGATGTCGATGCACCTCCGCGAGGACGTGTGCATCGACAAGGTGTAAATGCGGCCTAAGTTCGGCGCTCGCGTCCACTCGGTGAACGTGAAGTGTCGCCATAAGACAATGATTATGCATATTACTATGATAACGAAGCGAATGCGCGTACACAGTAATTTTATCACCTGTCACCCTTCAAACCGGATCACAGCAATTCAAGCACCACTTCTTGGCGGCAGAAATAGGTAAGATAAAGGTACCCATGCAGATGACTAACAGAGTCTCCCTCTGGTATCTTAACTTATCTTAGAAGTGGGGTGGCCCAAGTAGTAAGCCTTCGCACTTCGACCCACTCTGGATCTATTGTGCTTCACCATGTGTTAGTCCCTAAAGCCATCACCACTACGGTCCAGTTCATCGTGCCCATGACCTTGATGATGTCCTTTGGTGGCATGGCCCTGTAATCTTCCGGTTTTGGATAACCAATCCCCATCAGCATTAGCCTTCTGCAGGCTATAGCATCGCAATGGCACAGCAAATGTTGCATGCTTTCCTCCTTATCCTTGTAGGCCCTGCAGATTTTGGAACTGGCAAGTCCCATCCTGGTTAGCATGATCCTAGTGCCAAAATGTCCGGTGAGAGAAGCGAGCATTAAGCGGGTCTGGGATCTGCTAGAGCTCAATGTAAATTTGAGCCAATTGTCCATGCTCATGAAGAGCTTGGCGTGCTTCATTCCATTCTGTTTGGCTCATTCTTCCTGATGCCTCCTCTGGTAAAAGTGGTACTAATTAACCGACCAAATCAAAGGCAAATCAAGTGGAACTTTGCTGCAAACAGCTATTATATTTCACCTAAAAAGTGCCTCTAGTTTTTTAAGGTCTGTACGTTGGAACGGCAAGCTTATTTTTACTAATTTTATTTGATGAACTTGATAATTTGTATCTTATGTTATTGAGCCTATTATCCCACTGCTGCACTGCTGCGTCTTAAAATATAATTTGTATCAAATACTTTTCTACACATATCAAGGAAGATCTTGGCTTTCGTCTCACCGATGGTAAGTGATAGGGTTGAAAATGAAAGCGAACGTCACCTGAACTCCTCAACAACTGGGGCTAATTAAATAAAATAGTGATAATTTTTATAGACATAAATTATGTTTTTATAAAAATTAACTCACCTGTTACTATTGTCAATGTATCTGAGTGTCGTTAGACCGTATTCTAATATTTATTTTATTTAAGAATATTCACAAACAAGGAACAAAAAACTGACATAATATATTGACAGGACCTTTAAAATGTATTCAGTTCAGAAGTTCCATCGAAGTGTGTCCGAGTGACATGATGAACTTCAGCGATATTCAAAAACTATTGTGTTTCAGGCAAATCTCTAATTTATCACCCTTCTGGCCGCCTATATGCAGAACGCTAAATAAAGCTATGGTACATCCCTACCTCTGCTCCACCGTCAGTACGTACGTACGTTACGTTTACGTTTATACGTTTTTTTTTATACTACGATGCCGGCAAACAAACTTCCTGTCGCCGTAGTACTTTTAAAAAGGCTTATGTGTTTAAATAGCTAAGGTCTTCTGCACGTGAGCTTATTTTAAGTAGACAGGCGGTTGCGCTGGTGCAAGTCTACTCCCTCGTCCCGCCCTCTGATGTCCAATGGACCGGAAAACTGGTACGATCGACAGAGGTCAGAAAGGCCGTACACCACTAATGGATCCTAATTGTACGCCCTTAAGGTATACCACGTACCTATTTGTATCAATAGTAATAAGTTGACCAGTGCCATATCGATACTGATTACTCGGGGATCTTCTGGTATTTAGATGACATAATTGTAGATGATTGTTGATGTAACCCTAACTAGGTTTAGCCCACTTGCGTTTTTGCCCGAAGTGTGACCGTCGTAGCCACTAGAAAAATGTCAATATAAGGTGTTTAACAATAGGGAATACAATACAAACAGACAAGGAGAAATACAAAAAAATGAGAGGTTGTGCATCCTATGTCTTATTAGCAGCGTTAATTCAAACCTGAAACTCACAGCATTTCCAACTTCACCAGTGTGTGCGAGATACGAAGCAAAAAAGGTTTTAGCAATCTCGAAAACTGACCCGATGGCGTTAATATGTGGCCCCTGAAAACAGCCTCGCAAGTGTTTTCCAGCCTTCATACATAAAACATGGGGGGACCGCGGCCAGCTCAATATCGCCGTATTGTTTGACAGGAACACTGTATTGGTCGGAATTATTACAAAACGGACCCCGAAGACGGACAGACGTGTCGCGATTATGCGGCGGATCGACAATATCAGAAGGGAATTGGGTTATGGTGTTTTGGGTGTACATTAGGCGCCACGGCTTACATTCGCATTATGAAAACCGGTTTGGTGTGAAAGGGTGGTAAATAAAGTTCCACTTACGGCTGATAGGTATATAATATTGTCCAAATAAACAGCAACGTAAACACACCAATAACACTCAGAAGGTACTTCAAAAGTCACATAATAGTACATTACGATATTAGTGCGTTAAGATGGATATAACATGCGAGGCGGAATTTCAGCCCGAGCCGAAGGCGAGGGCGTAATTGGGCCGAGCATGTTATAACCAATACGCACGTATATCGTACGACGTTTTTTAACACATTTGCGAGGAAACAGAAAAAAAACGTTATTTTAAATAAACTCAATATGTGAATGCACACTGTTGCTTTCCCGCCATTTTAACAGCGCGCTAGCGCTGCCTACTGACTGGCGCCGCGCGGCGATTAGTTCGAAATTTGAATAGCAACAGCGCGCTGCTCACTAGCTGGAGTCGTGCGGCGGCGATCGGTTCCATATTTGAAATAGCAAATAATACTGTTATGGAATTTGTATGGACTATAACTTAACTATTTGCTTTGGTAACAAACGCGTTTTTTATGACCCGCTTTACATATTTAAAACCGGTGGAATTACATCAGCTTTACGAGCAAGGGTGTTAAAAAAATATTTTTTAACACCCTTGCACGTAAACAGTGTGCATTCACAGATTGAGTTTATTTAAAATAAAAATAAAACAGTTTATTCGGTAATTTAAAAACTTGGCTGCATGCGTCTTTGCCAACATTTTCACGCAAGCACGGCAGAAAATAATCCTCGCGCCATTTTTCTCAAATTTTCTTTTCTTTGTACTTGTATTGTGAATATCTAAAAATGACAACTTTCAATAATGAAGATGAGCAATATATTACTTCAACTCCACCGGATATACTAACAGAAGCGCGAACCGCATGCGACAGCTTGCTGCCGTCAATATCCAAGGACAGATACATAACCACGTATGAAAATTTCTTGAAGTGGAAAAACATGAAAAATGCCAAGTCATTTTCCGAAAATGTAATTTTGGCGTATTTTAATGAACTAGCTAGTAAATATAAGCCTAGCTCGTTGTGGACAACATATTCTATGCTGAAAAGTACCCTCAAGATGAAAAATAGTGTCGATATTAATTTATATTCAAATCTCATTGCATTTTTAAAGAGACGCTCTGATGGTTTTATAAAGAAAAAATCTAAGGTACTGTCATCAAATGACGTCGAAAAGTTGCTCCAGATAGCCAGTACCTGGCAACAAAGGTCAGTTTGCCTCCTTATTTTATGTATTGATCTACCTACTGTACATACTCTTTTACATATTTTTTTACGACCGTCTGTAAGCTAAGTACCTATATCTTATCTAACACATTTTTATTTCTCTTCAGGTTGCGTTAATATTTGGTATTAATGGCGCATGTAGACGGCAAGAGCTTCACAATATTACCACAAAAGACATTGAAAATCAAGGCAAAATGCTTTTAGTTAAAATCCCAAACACTAAAAACAAAATACCCCGATCTTTTATTATCCACGGCCCATTTTATGACGTGGTCAAAAAAATTAAGCTCTGCGTACGACTAAGGCAAAAAATAATCATTTCTTTCAGAATTACCAAAAAGGTAAATGTACTGCGCAACCTATTGGCATAAATAAATTCGGTACCATGCCAAAGGAAGTCGCCAAATTTTTAGGATTGCCGGATGCTGATTGTTATACAGGGCACAGTTTCAGAAGAACGTCAGCTATATTACTTGCTGATTCGGGAGCTGATATATTGACTTTAAAGCGGCATGGCGGGTGGCGTTCTAACGCAGTAGCAGAATCTTATGTAGAAGATTCCATCCAACACAAAGCAAATATAAGTGCCAAAATAACTCAGGCAATAAATTTGGAGTCACAAACGAAGAAGTTTTGCCCTGAGCCGCGCCCCTCTACTTCTACTGATGATACTTTTTTATTTACAACTAATGACGAATTACAATGCTCTTCTGTCGCCTTTCAAGAAGTTTCGTCGTCTCCAACATTTACCCTAACACAAAACAATGACATTATGAATAGTAGTCTGTTTCCTCGCAAATGTGTTAAAAAACGTCGTACGATATACGTGCGTATTGGTTATAACATGCTCGGCTCAATTACGCACTCGCCTTCGGCTCGGGCTGAAATTCCGCCTCGCATGTTATAACCATCTTAACGCACTAATATCGTAATGTACTAAAGCGCAACACGAGAGTGCTATACTGCCCACCTGATGGTAAGTTAGTGATAACAATCACCTATCGTAGGTACACGTGGTTCTTGCGAGCGTTGCCAACTTGTGACATAAGATGTAATGTCGCGGTACCCAGTAATTTCATTGCCATATCTTACCCTTCAAACCGGAACACAGCAATGCAAGCACTGCTGCTTTGCGGTAGAAATAGGTAAGACGGAGGTACCCAAGCAGGCGACCCTGGTACAGAGTCTCCCTCCGATGAGATATGGATATCTCCACGTCTTAGTCGTTGACATCAATTTCGTATTCACATTGGTTTCCATCAAATGAACCGACTTCATTGTCGTTTGATCGAAGTTTAGTTTTAGTTTAATACATTAGATAAAAAGGTAAAAAAATAAAAAAATATTTTACAAAAAATAAAAACCGACTTCAAAAACACTGAAAAGTTAAAAATAATACATATAAGAATAGGTACAGACAACATCACACTTCTATATTGAAGTCGGTGCCAAACGATGATCTCCTAGAAAGTCTTAAAATTTGTCACCGACTTCAATGGAGAAGTGTGATGTTGTATGTACCTATTCTTATATTATTTTTAACTTTTCAATGTTTTTGAAGTCGGTTTTTATTTTTTGTAAAATATTTTTTATTTTTAACTTTTTAGTCACTGAAATCTTTTTAGTGAAAGAAACCCTAATTAAATACTATTTATTTAATTAGCGTTTCCTTTGACTTTCATTGGATCCCATCATCAGATCCTGACTTTGGTGACCTTGGGACTACCCTAGGAGTATACTCTATCGAAAACAAAAAGAATTTTGAGAATCGGTCCACAATTGGCGGCGTAATCGTTTAACATACACACAAAAAAAACATACGCATCGAATTGAGAACCTCCTCCTTTTTTGAAGTCGGTTAAAAAATAATATTATAACAGCTTGATAAATGAGAAAATAGTTGTCGTGGTGATCTTGATCTTCTCGATTGACAAGCCTTCACCCTTCGAACGTATCCAGTTGAAGATCCATCGAACTGTTGAAGACTGAGGGTGTGTTGGTAGTGCACTTAAATTAGGAACAAAAAACACTACTACTGAATCAATATTTGTCATATTTTTCACACGAGTGGCATATTTTTAATATTTTTAATACCAAAGTCAGGATCTGATAATGGGATCCCATGAAAATCAAGGGAAACGCTAATTAGGGTTTCTTTCACTAAAAAGATTTCAGTCACTAAAAAGTTAAAAATAAAAAATATTTTACAAAAAAATAAAAACCAACTTCAAAAACACTGAAAAGTTAAAAATAATATAAGAATACGTACAGACAACATCACACTTCTATATTGAAGTCGGTGACAAATTTTAAGACTTTTTAGGAGATCATCGTTTGGCACCGACTTCAATATAGAAGTGTGATGTTGTCTGTACCTATTCTTATATTATTTTTAACTTTTCAGTGTTTTTAAAGTCGGTTTTTATTTTTTGTAAAATATTTTTATTTTTTAATTAATAGTTCTAGGTTTCCTATCTAAGTTCAGTAACTACGGATAGGAATGCGGGACATGCAGGACGCTTTAGACGATTTGCAGGACTATTTTATTAAAAACTAGCTGTACCCGGCATGCGTTGCAATGCCACGTAAATCCAGTTTTTTTTTGCTAGGAACCCTCACGGGTGTCCCCATAACACACTACCAAAGTTTCATTACAATCTGATGAATGGTTTCGGAACGCATAGAGGACAAACAAACATAGTAATACATTGATTTTTATTTAATTATATAGATTGCAATGCGGGATTACAACTGTTATTCCGAGACGGTCCCCTAGAATGCGGGACGGTTAGCCGTCTTAATTTAGGTTGGACTCCGATTGAAAAAGTTCTGAACTTAGACTATATTTAAACTATTCGTTTTCGTGAATCGACTTTCATCAAGCCACAATTAGAAATGTCACCTTAGAAACTCTGTAGCTATCATAAGCCACAGCACAGTATTTAGTCACATTTTAAATTTTTTATCCTTAATAGTCACTTTTAATAAGTCAACTAACTCAAACTTCTTCGATAAAATTATTTTAAGGAATATTTATCAAAACACTACGTTCGCCTGTAATTGCGCATCCATTCGGTGAAGAACCACTCAGACAGGAAAGCCGTATAAAAATAAATCAAAATCCATCCCATTTAGAAAGTTTTTAACGCTCGCCTCGATGCGCGGCGAAAAATGAACCCTATTTATGATGCGCTAGGTTCCCGCGTCGGGTTTTGAATACGATAGGTTTGTCCTCGGAATATCATACTGAAGCAATCACTTAGCGTGAAGTTGAATCGCACCGTTTTAATATTGATATTTGAGAATGCACGGGGATTGTGGGCTTAAAAGCTGTGCTGTGAAAACGAAAAGTAATGCGGATCTGTGTTTCGGAATACAAGTTTGATTAACGGTATTATTATGCGGTGCTGGAGGTTTTTTGTTGAATTATTTATATTCTGTGTTTGTTTGGTATATTAATGTAATCGTATATTTTTCTCATTTATTGTTAGAATCCCTACAAATCCATATCTAACTGATATGACCTATGATATTGACTTACAATTTTGAAAATGTATATAGTCAATAATGAGATATAAGAACAAAATGTAGAGCAATAGGTAATACTTAACTTTAACCTTTAAGTATGGACGTGTAGCCTCACAGGCTCCGGGTAAATGTTAGTTTCTAAGTTTTGTGTACTTCCTCCCGCTCCCCACACTTGAGTAGCTCAGTAGCTTCAGTTTTAGTATCAAAACGACCAGCGAAGGAGGAACATACGTCATTCAATGAAAAATACGTGAGTAATACTTATCTAAAAATCTTTTGGAGCCTGTCAGGCTACACGTCCATAGTTGTGTTATAAAAAAATTTGTAAGCAACTTTGTTCTCTTTTTAGATTTTCTTGTAAACTTTGACTTATTTATGTTGGAATAGTAAAAAAATAAAAGGGAGTATGGTAAATATTTATTTTTTATAATTTCTAGTTGATTTTACGGCTGAAAACGTAGTTGTACTTAGAATTGCCCAAAATTTGCCATTATATTTTAATTTTGAATGTTTCTAGAATTATTATAAAAAAGTGGCTTATAATATTCACGTATTTTCACAATAACTAAACCATACTTTAAGTTTAATATAGTATTCAAGCTATTTAAAATAATTTTGTTAAAAAAACACTAGTTAATATAGCAGCCTGTGAGACTACACGTCCAGGATAGTGTTATGAAAAAATGACGTCCATACTTAAAGGTAAAAAAAAACGGACAAACTGATACTTGAAATTCACCAAACATATTCCTTCCATCAGAAGCAAAGTGACCAAAGTGTGACTTATTTTGACACGCGCATGTAAAAACACGCGTTTTATACCGTACCTTTATAAAAAACTAGCTGTGCCCGCGACCTATGTTTCGCCTTAAAAGTTCCAAAAAAATCTGTAAATCTACTTTCCCGCGGGAACTACTTACTTCTCCGGGATAACAAGTAGCCTATATTAACATAACCTCACATTGACATTCTAGTTAAAAAATTATACCAATTTTCTTATGCGTTGTATAAATTAAGACAAGTTGCTACAATTAAAACACTTTCATCAGCATATTATGGATATATCGGATCTATTCTTAGATATGGTATAATGTTCAGGGGTAATAGCACTGACAAACAAAGTGTGTTCAAGGCTCAAAAGAGGTGCCTAAGATCAATGTTCGGCTTAAACCAAGAAGACTCATGTCAACTATTTTCGCAAACATAAAATTTTTAAGGTTACATCTATATATATTAGCAAGATTGCAAACATTGCAAAAACCATTTGCACTATTTTGAAGCATATCCCAGCGGAAGCCGTCTAGCGGGCAAACTGAAACAAGCTCATAGTTATAAGACTTCACTTCGAAAAATTAGTGTTAATTATATGGTACCTACAATATATAATAAAATTCCACTGACTATAAGGCCAATAACTGATAATAAAAAATTTAAAACTGCCCTCAATGGTTTTCTTGCTGGCAAAGCATACTATAATCTTCAAAGTTTCTTAAATGATAAGACAGTTAAATAATGGTAATTGAAATAATGACAATATTTGTTGACATTTTTACATTTGACTTGGTATTATTTTGACATTGTTAATCTATTTTTTTTTGACATTTATTAATATACATATGACATTGTTAATCTAATTTGTAGGTAATTTTGATAGCGTTTAGCATATTAAGTACTATACTTCTGTATTTTGAATCAATTAATTTTTACTATTCCCCTCATTGACATTGTTAAATCTAGTTTGTAACACATTTTTGACATTTATTATATTTAAGTACTGTTAGTCTCTTTTTAATTTTATTTTACATGAACAGACATTGTAGTTGACATTGACATTGATATTAAATACTATGATTTAATTGACATTAATTATAAATAATTTAATAGGCTTATATACCAATCGGATACGTCTTTGAATTTGTTTATATTTCTATGTCTGTATTTCTTTTTTGTAATTTTCATATGCCTACAAGGCGAATCATGGCTGTACACTACCCATTATTTAGAACACCAATGTATATACCCATGTATTATGAAATAAATGAATATGAATATATGTTAATCTTTGTCGTAATCTGTCTACCTACAAAATTTCATCCATATCTATGTAGTAATTTTTGCGTATAGGAGTAACAAACATCCATACATCGATCCTCACTAACAAACTTTCGCGTTTATAAATTAGTAAGGATAGACTACGGAGGAAGGTGGTGCAAGTTCTGACCAAACACGGAAAACTGACCTGACCAATAGGAGACTCAGCCATGTATCAAGAAGTAACTGAAATAGCTGGAAAACGAGTCCGATAAGGCATGTTACCCAAGTGGGCGGTTAAGTGAGCTAAGCCCCTTGATATGTCATAAGAGCAGGCAAAGGAGGCTTACCACATTAACACTTCTGCGGAGAAAGCCCGTAATAAATCCCTTGTTTTAAGGCGGAATCATGTAATAAATGATTCCACCTTAACGTTTGCTTAACTCCTCTTACTCTTTCGACATCCACGGAAGAAAGAGAGCAGCGAATTATGTATTCTGAATCCTTTGCCGTTCTGACGAGCACTTCTCATATACAAAGAATAATAAAAAAGGCTGGGCGATGAAATCAAAAATAGAAACATTTAAGGGCACATTTACAAATATTGTATATTATATTGGAGGTAAAGTGAGTCATCACACGATCTTAAGCTCATTATCATTATTTCTAATCTCGTTTCTAAAATCAGAAATATAGTAAAGCCAAGTAATTACATGGTATAGCTGAACAATGGCTCACCGCAAATGATCCGAATAATCTAAGGCTTCTTACATTCAGATATAAATCAGTCGAACGCGCCACAATGAGAGTTTTAAGCACCAAAACATGCTCCGCATTGCGGCTCGCGGTTCAAATTGCATACACAACATGTCAGTGGAACCACAGAGTATATATTATCATCATAGAATGCAACTAACTTCAGGGCTACACGACCATTGTATTTGGCAAGCGGGGCAAGAATATTCAATTAGTATATTTTTGTTTTTGTTATCTAGCTAGAAAATAGTAATTCGGTAAGAGAAAGAAGAAATCTATTTGTAGTCGTATCGTAACAACAGATTGCTCGTTCGGTGCGTTTCATCGCAATATTATGTGTATATGTACCAAAACATTAAGTGGACATGCAACAAACATTGAGAGGAAACACCAAGGTCGAGTGAATTCAAAAACAGGTATTAGTAAAATGTATTGCTGTCGCGCCGTGTGTCCCAACAACTGAACTGAGCGCGATAGGGACAACCGCAGCTGGTACCGAAAATACCTATGAAAAGTACACAAAATATACACATTTCGTAGTCCCCTGTTTTCTCCGCGAAAAATTGACCGATTTAATAAATTTTTGCGCAAAAAATTAAAGCAAGGCTTTTTCTGAGTTTCTATGTTTTGCTTTTTTCATAAAATCTTCTTTAGTTTGTTTACTGGACGTTTGATTACAACAGAAAATTAGGTAGATTTTTTAGGTTTTTGAAGGTTTAAAATCTTTTTTCATAAAAAAAATTGAAAACGTAGGAACATGTTTATATAGGCCATTGATTTTATTGGAAAAAATAGGGTAACTATATTGTATGAAAAAATGGACTGTACGATTTCCTCTTAAGCTTTAAGAAAAATATAGTCTTAGCAGGTACAGATTGCGCCAAAGTTCTAGTCCGTTCTGAAGTTGTCTTGCGCAGAGGCACTGTAACTTTTCCTCACGCATAGAAAATATTATAGTGCTAAAACTTATTTAGTGATGTGACATCATCCATCACTTATAACTTATATGGAGAGATAATATAAATTAATTTCAGACAATGTAAGTAATTTAAATAAATTATATCTATATTTTGACAGTGCAACGCAAATCGTGCTGTGTTCAGAGCGACCTAGCAGTTTGGCGCAATCTGTAGTAGCAAAGAGTGAAATTTCTAAAAGCGAACTCAAAAACAGTATAATTTGAGAAGAATGTATATTTATTGGACGTGTTTCTCTTTCCATTGAATAATTAAAAAGCCCACTAGTGCTTACACATATCATATAGTAAATTTAAAGTATCAAATGATAATTGGATAGCCTTAATTATTTTTTTTTAAAAATTCACCTCTGTACCTCCGCCGGCTAACGTTAAACAATTCGAAGCTGTCTTTCCTAAATGTAATTTTGGGAATCTTTGTCAAATCATCCCCACCTTTATCAAGGATCTTGGCAATTCGCATTCCACGAACGTTAAGTTCGTATCCTTCGCTCAGTTCAAACAGTGTTTGGAATTTATTCACCTTGGCTTTTTTAATTCTATTTGATGGTAAAATTTGACCGTAAATTAAATTACTTGGGACGCTACGGCGTTCGAGCGAAATTGTAATGTTGAAGGATTTCCGCAAGTTCGTGATTTTGTTATATCTATTTTTTTATAAATTTAAAATGGATGATTATTCGGTCACGCCATGATATTTTCAAGGTAGGGCGGTATATCCACATCTTAAACGCCTCCAACCTTTTTTTTATATTTTATGTTAGAGTCCATGTTGATATGCTGTTTAATATTACGGAAAAAACCTAACAGCGGTCTATGCGTAGTTTTAAGTCAAGGCTCAGATCTCTATTACACAAAACTTTTCATTCCCAGAAGACGTCGTACTTTGGTCACGTCATGAGATATGATAAATACAAGTTACTCCAAATCATCATCCAGGGGAAGATTGCTTGAATCAAAAGTGCTGGCAAAAGGTAGCACTCATGGGTAAAGAGCCTGCGCGGGACTGGCTTGGCTGCAGTGCCACGCCATTATTCAGAGCAGCAGCTTCTAAAATTGAAATTGCCCTGATGTGTCCAACTTCCGATAGTAGAGTAACTATAAGAAGATGATGATTATTAAGATCATCTTATGAAGATTATCATATTACATCATATAAACATGCTGTTTCTGTGATGTATTCACAATAAAGCTAACGAACAATAAACAATAAATCTTCAAATAATTCTTTCTCTTTTTCTCTAAAAAAAAAACGTCGCCCCACACTAGGATTTACTCCTGTGTCGTGGGTGCAGTGACAAACATAGAATATCACATGCACATACGCCCAGACCGGAACAAATTTCTGTAGGTCATACAAAATATTTGTCCCGTACGGGAATCAAACCCGCGTCCCGTTGCGCAGTAGGCGATCACTCGACCTCTGCGCTAACCGTGTCGTCTATATATTTTCCGTAAATAAAATAAAAAATGCTTATCTTCCTTGTAAATCCAAATTTGGCAAAACAAAAACATTGAAAGACCGTCTGAAACTTTTTAATTCGTAACTCGAAAATTCGTAACTTTACGTAACGTAATGCTACGAATTGCATTTTTAAAAAGATTTCCTACCCACGAGTAGGTACCAAGTTTTGGTTACGTGCTATGCTATAACTACAAACGAATAGTGACCTAATTAGAACTTTCCAGAGAATGGCGAAAGACTATTCCCCGAGATGACCGAAATTATGCCGCCGAGGGGACATATCTCCAAATTAACAAATAAACTTGCCCGTGCATTAAGCCGTCTCAGCTGAGAGCAGAGTGTGGAATTCCTTAAATTTTAATCTTATTCTACGCTTCCTTGCTGCAATTTGTGCAGTGCATTCGCCCTCTTACAGTTTGAAAACGAAATTTCGTTCACAATTGCTACAAATTCCGAGCCTGCTGTTTTACCGAAACAAAATTTAATTGTTACTGTAGCAATTGTTGCGCAACATTAAATTGTTTTTGTTTTCGTTAGTGTAAAAATGTCTACACTTCTATGTAATAACATGATGACATCATAATATGATGGTGAACTCTTGTATGTTTCCATGTTTGAGTGCTACCCCAATCACGTGACACTACAATGAGTTCTTTTGAAATTTGGTGAACACATAGTTACACCCTGGCTCATTAATAAAGTAGATATTTTTATGATTCTACAATATAAGTTATCTGGCGTTTTCTCAGAAACCCTATCATCAACTGAAGCGAGCAGAATTCTGCTCCTTCGGCGTTTCGAACCCGGGCTCTCCAGTTCTGAGTTTAATAAAATACAAAACCACAGTGGCATAATGAGAAAAAAAAACAAACTATCAATATACTAAGTCATATAGAGCGTAATTATAATAGTCTAGACTCATTACGCCATAATTTATGCCATAATTAACATAATAATTGTTGTGTTGTCTGTATTTAATTGTCCTTGGGTGGATCGTTATTTTGCTGTGCACGATGTGGTTGCCTTCAAAAAATGTCACATTCAGTAGGTTAAGAATTTTTTGTTAGATATAAGTTACAATGTAATAATTCCTGGTGGTTTTTATAAAGAAAATATCAAGCCCGCTTATAAATTAAGACACATTTACCTTTTTGCAATTTCAAAATATCTGCCACATCATGTCTGAAAATATTTTTTTTTATTGCAGCTTCCAATGCCTACATACCTATTACTTGAGACTCAATAACATGTTTTGCAAGAAAATGCACATGGACAAAAATTATCCTACCAACATTGCTTACTTTATAAGAAAAAACAAAAACTCAAAACTAGTCTGAAATCGACATAATGACAAGGTACACAGAATAGTACAGCAAAAACATGTAAAAAGCATACAAAAATATGCGCACACTTTACTTTGAATTTATCATGAGCACACAAGCACAAGAATCCGCAAAACGGAAGCAAAACATCCTTAATAGGTAAATAAATAATGCCTTCAGCAGAACTTATTCGTACCGCAACGGCAACTATTACAGAAACAAAACACTATACTTACTACCGCAAAGCACAAACACATTTAAGGAAAAGAAACAACTTTTTATGAAAGAACAGTTCATTACCGAACAAAGACTCCCAAGACAGTGGGACCGGCTAAATGCGTCGGGAATCTCATTCCTCTGTAAGGCTGCCCTTCCACCGATTGTGCGAGAGAGCCGATCAGTGCGAGGTTGTGCAGCAAAACAGTGAAAGTGTGTATATGTTTTCGCTACGGAACATAAAAAAGTGCGATACGTCAATATTACTATAAATAACATTGTGGCGAAAGTCTTATTCAAAAACATATACAGAAACTGACTCGTGAGTACATTTTCTTGTGTTTACTTCTAGTTAATACTAGTTTAAATGACATACCAGTTCATAGGAACATATACCGCCATACCACTAGAGTACTACTAGATATTTCTTGGCGAAAAAGTAAATTCAAATTGTGGAGCGACACAGGCTTGTAACAAGCGCGGCACGCCCATATGCCACATCCACTGGCTTTTTTATTATATTCCGTTCAGTGCTCAAAATGGACCGGAACGCACCGGAACGCCGTTCCCTTTCGTGAAACCGCCGTTCCGTTTCGTGAAACCGCCGTTCCGTTTCGTAAAACCGCCGTTTTGTTTAGTAAAAGTTTTACCTTACTCGTTCTGCTGCAAAAAAATATATTTTTTTTCAGTTTAGAAACGTGTTACATGGACTACAACTATAGCTAATATACGACGTAAATATACGGTTTCTCTATATTTATTTTATTTACCTTATTGAAATAATCAGAAGATTTGAAGGGAAATGCGTCCCAGTTCCGGAACAAGTCCAATTCGACCACTGATTCCGTTGTTTCCTCTAAGAAGGTGTGCGAGAAAGATGAGCAGTGCAACGACGCCGTAGCGAGGTTTTAAATACGTACGTCTGGAGCGGGCGTACATAAAAGCCACCTTTTTATAAGTATTAGAGCGAAGTGCGGTGTGATGGGAATGGAGTCAGGGCGAGTTTTCTCTCATATACCCCTCGCACACGTTTCGCTCGCATCGGTCGCATACATTCTTCATTTGTTTTGTATGAAAGAATCTCGCTTAGCTGATAGTTTCCAGACTTAGATTGTGATTTTCGGTACTATTGGGTTGCAACACTTTGCGAATTGGATCCATATTCAATATTACACAATCTTGAATAAATCAAATAGCATCATTATTGGTTCACTCAACTGTTAGCATCTTTTTATATTTAAATACTAAAATGTGCTATCATTGTTAATTGGCAATGTTCGTGTTAGCAATTCTTTATGCTGAACAGATAAAATGCTTTATAAATTATAGTAAAACCATGCTTTAAACAATCATAGAAGATTTTAATAATTTGTTTTATTAATATTAATTGTAATGATTGCGTTTTAAACTACTTCCGATGTTTCTATTTCGAATAAAAAGAACTACGAGCGCTGTTGTCGACGGAAGTTGTCTGCGATAACCGAACGAACGAACGAGCGAACCGCCACGTGTTGGCGGTAAAAGTCGATGATATTAGCTTGTCAGTAAAAACAGACTGACTTGTTGCCGGGCTTTCGAGCTGGAAGCATTGGAAGATTTTTCTTAATATTTGTATCAGTGTTTGGATTACTGTTAATATTATAACTGTGGATCAATAAATAATTGTTGTGTAAGTGTCGAGTTTCACTCCACGTCCCCATTACCGCGTTAACATGGGCAGTTCTACAGCTTCAGAAGTGGGATCAACAAACGCGCACGTGCGCAATAAGGATGAAGGACGTTCAAGAACAAGGCAGAGGCAGTTGCGGACGCCGACACGCGATCGCTCCTGTGGCAGTGCTCGGAGCCGGGTGCGAAGGAAACTCAGTGAAGACCGCGAACAACGGCGGCGGTCGGAGCGAGCTGACAGCATCAATAATCTCACTGCTCACGGCAGTGGGAGTGCGGCTCAAGGACGTCGCAGTCGAGGTAGAGCAACACCTTCCGTTTTGAGGAATAATGATAACCGTTTAACCCACTTAAATGACCGTAGTCGTAGTAGGATTAGGCGTAGTACATCACACGATCGGGAGCAAAGGTTGAGAGGGGAAACCACTAGACGCTTCGAAGTAGCACGTTACAATCGGATTTCTCGTAGTAGGGAGCGATCAGATAGAAGATCGCCGTATAGTAGATATAGGGAGCGTCGTCAAAATCGCAGGTCACGTAGTATAATTGAAGATGATAGTCGTAATAGTAGGATGTTAGATAGAAATTTGTTGATGAAATTTGCCGATATGATTGATAGTATAACTAATACTAATAAAGTTAAAAGGGAAACTTTTACAAATACTAATGTCATACCTGAATTTGACCCTTCTTTGAAGAACCAAACTATTGAAAAATGGATAATAAAAGTGAACGAATGTGCAACTTTGTATGAATGGACAGATCGACAAATCATACACTATGCTTTGCCGAAGCTCATGGGCGTCGCAAAGAAATGGTATGAAGGTCTGCCTTCAGTGTTGCTTAGTTGGGGTGAATGGCAAAGAAAATTGAGGAGTGCGTTTCCGGCTAACGAAAATTTTGGGCAGATGATGCAGGATATGTTAGATAGAAGGGCGAAATTTGGTGAATCACTAGAAACATATTTTTATGAAAAAGTAACTTTGATTAACCGTCTAGAAGTTATTACTGGGAAAAGGGCAGTAGAATGCATCCTTCATTGCATAGACGATAGGTCGGTACGCTTAGGAGCGGAAGCCGCTCAATTTGACGACTGTGATAAGCTTTTGGCGTATTTGAGAAAAACCAATATACGCAGGACTGAACAAAGTGGATCAAGAAGGAGTAATGGTGTCCCAAAGCTGACAGCTAAACCTAGTACTGTCAATAAGCCTTTTATTAGGTGCTACAATTGTAGAGAAGAGGGTCACCCTGTCTCAAAATGTCCTAAACCAATTAAGAAATGTACTAAGTGCTCAGGCGTTGGTCACATAGAGTCTGAATGTTTTCGTCAAATTAAATCTATAAACAAAGCAGTGATGGCCATAAACCAACCTATGGCTCAAAACTGCTATAACAAGTATATACAAAGTGTAATTGTTAACAACGTTCCAACAACGGCTTTTATAGATTTGGGGAGCGAATTAACTTTAATGCGAGAGAGTGAAGCGAAAGTCATTTTTAATCGATGGGACATCTCGGAAAAATACCCTATGACCGGATTTGGTGGAGCAATTGTAGAGTCTGTAGGATCCTGCATGGCTCAGATTAAGGTTCAAAACATTATTGCCAAAGTCAGGTGTGTGATAGTTCCTGACTTGTTTTTAAAATACCCAGTTCTAATCGGTCAAACATTTACGGAACAACCTCACATAAGAATTATAAAAACCAATAACCAACTATTATTTGAGAATGATTCTGTTGCCGATTGTAATCATGAACGGCTCAATTTAAAGATGTGTCGCGATGTCATTGTATGTGAATCGGGGCTAGTGGATGTTTATTCCGAATCTGACTACACTGGTACTTTCTATGTTACTGGGGGGTACAGAGGAGAGATGAATAGAGAATATATTGTAGTGGAGGGAATTTATAATTTAGTGCATGGCAAGGGTTCTATTCTTATCAAACCATTATCAAGTTCAGTTAGTTTAAAAAGAGATGAATTAATGGTGAGAGCTGAAATAGTGTTAGAGTCTTTTGGAATTCATAAAGTTAATAAAATAAACATAGCAACGAAATTGTTTACTCTAGAGGATTTGAAAGTTGGGAATATATCACGGCACGATCAAAGTAGACTTCTTGATTTGGTCAATAAGTATAGAGACTGTTTCGCAACTTGTTTACAGGAATTAGGTTGTACTAATGTAGAAAGAATGAGTATAGACTTAAGAGATAATGAACCGGTAGTGTACAGACCATACCGTATGTCAGTCAGTGAAAGAAACGAAGTTCAGGCGATGGTAGATGAGCTAATAGAGACGGGTATTGTTCGCGAATCAAATTCTCCTTATGCCAGTCCTATAATATTAGTCAGAAAGAAAACAGGGGATAAGAGACTGTGTATAGATTATCGGCAACTCAACAAAAAAACTATCAAGCAACATTATCCGCTGCCATGCATGGAGGATCAATTAAACAGGTTAGCCGATAATTATTATTATTCTGCCCTCGATTTAGCAAGCGGCTATTACCAGATTGAATTAACTGAGGAATCTAAGGTCAAAACGGCGTTCGTTACTCCAGATGGCCAATGGGAATTTAACAGGATGCCCTTCGGTCTTGTCAATGCGCCAGCGATTTTCCAACGCACAGTGAACAAAACGTTAGGTTCCCTTAGATTTAACACAGCCGTAGCCTATATGGATGACATCCTCGTACCATCCGGAACAGTAGATGATGGACTACAAAAATTAGAGACTATATTTAAGAAATTTAGAGATGCTAATCTAACACTGAAATTATCAAAATGTCATTTCTTTCAAACGTCAGTGGAATTCTTAGGTTTTGAGATATCTGCCCAAGGTATTAGGCCGGGTACGAAAAAGATTGATGCTGTTCATAATTTTCCGGTTCCCAAAAATGTTCACAATGTGAGACAGTTCATCGGACTCGCAAGCTTTTTTAGAAAGTTTATTAAGGGTTTTGCTTCAATTGCGAGACCATTGACTGGTTTACTCAAAAATAATACACCGTGGCATTGGGGACCGGAGCAGCATCAAGCTTATGAGCAACTTAAAACACAGTTGGTATCTCGACCAGTGTTAGCCTTGTATAACCCTTCGTTATATACTGAATTGCATACTGATGCAAGTAAGTGGGGTGTGGGAGGGATATTGTTGCAAAAACAAAACGGAGGGGACATGAAACCGGTAGCCTATTACAGTCGCCAGACTTCACCAGAGGAGCAACATTTCTCAGCATATGAGTTAGAAACATTAGCTGTTATTTCATCTCTAACAAAATTTAGGACATATTTATTAGGTATGTCCTTTACTGTTGTCACCGATTGTAATTCATTGCGTGCCACATTTACAAAACGGGATATGCTGCCAAGGGTTGCTCGCTGGTGGAGTCTGATCCAGGAATTCGATTGCAATATTAAATATAAATCTGGAAAAGGTATGGGCCATGTCGATGCACTCAGCAGGAACCCCGTATCTGGAGAAACTATAAATTTGGATTTTCCTATGGTTTTTATGATTACTGATGATTGGCTTCGTACAGTTCAATCTGGTGATAGTGAAGTTAAAAGGATAAAGAGTATTTTATCTGATCCTGATAGCAACAATATTATAGCTATAAAAAATGGCTACTGCCTTAAAAATGATAATGTATTTAAAATCACAGATAATGGACCAAAGTGGCTAGTACCCAGGGGCGTGAGATGGCAAATTCTAAGAGCGTGTCATGATGATATTGGTCATTTTTCTATGGGTAAGACTTTTGAAAAAGTCAGTGAAAATTATTGGTTCCCTAAAATGCGGAAATTTATCAAAAAATATGTTGAAGCCTGTCTTGAGTGCGCTCTCAGCAAAGCTCCATCGGGAAAGAAAGCTGGATATTTGCATCCCATCCCAAAAACACCAAAGCCTTTTCATACTCTGCACGCAGACCACGTGGGTCCTTTTAATGTTAGTAAATCGAAAAATCGATATATTTTAGTTATAGTCGACGCTTTCACTAAATTTATTGTTTTAAAGGCTGTTAGAAGTACGAAAGCGAATGTTACCATTAAAATTTTTCGGGAGTATTTCGGTACATTTAGTGTTCCTATTAGACTTATCACCGATCGATATTCCTCATTTACTGGAAAGAAGTTCAAATCATTTTTAAAAGCATTGGGTGTAAAACATATAATGAATGCTGTTGCCACTCCACGTGCCAATGGGCAGGTGGAGCGGTATAACCGCACCATTCTAGACGCTCTGACGGCCATGAACCATGGGCGGAGTGAAGAACTATGGGACGAGAAAGTTATTGATGTACAGTGGGGATTAAATAATACAGTCAATAAAGGGACTGGTAGGACCCCGGCTGAAGTATTATTTGGGATGAAGTTAAAAGGAATGACCGAGGGAAAAATTATGTCTGTATTGCATGATGACAGTACTGCGGCCGATACTGTGATTGACTTTGAAGGAATAAGGGCTGATGTAGACAGACACATAACCAACTGTCAGGCAAAACAAAAGGAGAGGTTTGATAAAAATAGAGCAAAACCGCGTAGTTTTTCCGTAGGAGACCTCGTTAGGGTAGAAAGGAATGTCCTTTGTCCAGGAAAAAGCAAGAAATTAATGTCGAAGTGTTTTGGTCCATATAGGGTAGTGGAAGTATTGCCAAATGATAGGTATAAAGTAGAGGATACGCCCTTGACAAAAAAAAAAGGCAAGGCAGCTTATAACGGTGTACACCCTGTAGAGCGAATCTATCCGTGGTTAAGCTTTAAAGGAATAGATGATAGCGATTCTAGTGAAGAAGAAATGGAAGCGGAAAATCCGAACGGTAGGAATGATGAGATGAATGAGAAAAATAATGAAATGAGTGAGGAAATTAATGAGATGAACAATGGGATATGTGAGATGATGAGTGAAGATGTGAATGAGAGTCATAAGGACTAATTAGATTTACAAAAAAAATGTAAGAGGAGTAAATAAATTTATATTTGATTTAAAATTGATTGCGCTAATAATTTCATCATCAAGTTAATTGAAGAATCATTCTATTGTTAGTTTACTGGTATACCGGGATAGTTTAATGTATTATTTTCGCGATAAGTTTTTATGATTGTTTATTTTAATTGAAAGTTATCCTGAGAAAATTATTTAGAGGATAAGTTATTCCTATTTGATTTAAATGGGAGGTTACCCCGATAGAAAGTATTCTTAAATGGGAGGTTATCCCAATGGAAGGTTACCCAAATGGGAGGTTATCCCGATGGAAGGTTGTCTATAAGGGAGGTTATCCCAATGGAAGGATATTAAATAAATATTGAGTATACTTAGGATTAAAATAGTTATATAAAATAAATTTAAATATTATCTACAGAATACAGGTTTAGGTTGATTAATTTGGATTGATTTATATTCTCTCGTAGCAGCTTATTTCATAGAACAAATAAAATGATAAATTGAACTAACATTAATTCTATATGCAGCATAAGTTATATTCTTGTTATTCATGAATTTATGCATTATTTTTGTTTAATTTATCAATATAAGCCGTGTTAATATATTATACAATATTGTTGTTATTTTATTATGTTTATTATTGAAAAAACTGTAAATATATACATCTAGGGAATATGGATTAAATGTTAATATAATGAAATAATCACGAGGTCGTGATGAAATGTCAGGATGGACGAATTTGTTAGCATCTTTTTATATTTAAATACTAAAATGTGCTATCATTGTTAATTGGCAATGTTCGTGTTAGCAATTCTTTATGCTGAACAGATAAAATGCTTTATAAATTATAGTAAAACCATGCTTTAAACAATCATAGAAGATTTTAATAATTTGTTTTATTAATATTAATTGTAATGATTGCGTTTTAAACTACTTCCGATGTTTCTATTTCGAATAAAAAGAACTACGAGCGCTGTTGTCGACGGAAGTTGTCTGCGATAACCGAACGAACGAACGAGCGAACCGCCACGTGTTGGCGGTAAAAGTCGATGATATTAGCTTGTCAGTAAAAACAGACTGACTTGTTGCCGGGCTTTCGAGCTGGAAGCATTGGAAGATTTTTCTTAATATTTGTATCAGTGTTTGGATTACTGTTAATATTATAACTGTGGATCAATAAATAATTGTTGTGTAAGTGTCGAGTTTCACTCCACGTCCCCATTACCGCGTTAACATGGGCAGTTCTACACAACATACGTAGAATACAGATCCGATTTGGCGCTAGTTTGCAACTGAATACTATGGAAAATCAGACTTAGTATCGTTCGATTAGCGAAGCTAGCTAGAGTGATTATTAAGCTATTGGTTGATATTTCCTCGCTTAACTTCCTCAACTTCCTAGCACATTAACTGTGGAGGAGCACCCTAATTCGTGAGCAGCGCACCAAACGTGTATTTTCGAAATTGACACTTGTCTTATAGCAATAGAGCTGAAAGTGTCGTTTAGTAACCTTTGTTGAGCAGAACGTGAAACGCGGACGAAGTTTAAACAATGAAATCTGTTTGGAGACAAAGTAAAATAACGTGAGATGTCGTGCTACAGTTGTGCCGCGTTTTGTGTTGGCGCGAACGGACACGTTCAAATAACCGTTATTTATTTTGGATATGGTGTTTTAGTTGCTTCGGAAAGTTTTGTTTTGAAACGCAGATATTGCTAAGCTACGGCACTCGCTGGGACGAGGATAAATAAAGTACAGTGAGCGCCAGAAATAAGGGTTGTTACACACATAAGTGGGCCGGCGTAAATCGGCACAGCTGCGCAGTAAAATTGAATATATGTAGTTAATCTACATATATTCAATTTTACTTCGGTAAAAAGCCTCTCTGTTTTGCCGCACCTATACACTAGGCCGAGTACAGCAGGACGGTTTTAACCTGTACAGACGGGCGGTAAAATCGAATATATTCAGTAAATATTCGGGGAAAACCGCTCGGTTAGCCGCACATAATATACTTAACTAGGGGTAAGCCCGGTCGGGCTTTTTATTGTTCAACAAACACTGCCGAATCAAATGATGTGTTGACCCGAATAAACTACTCGATCGGCACAAGCTGAATGAAGCCGAACTATTGCAGTATTGGTTTGAGTCGGCGTTGCTGTTCGACAAATTCTGCCGAACCGACATTGCCGGCCCGCTTATGTGTGTAGCAACCCTAACAGTTAATGTTTTATGAATATTTTAAGATATTAATTGCAGCTATATTATTCGATCTTAATCAGTTTTTAAATTATACGAAAAGTTATTTGAATTGCGTTTTGATAATAATATATTTATTAACTTACTACTTACTTATGATTTCTTAAAATCCGTACTGGCATATTACTCCTTTGCATCTTTGTACCAGGGTCTTGCCTATTTCTGCCGCAAAGCAACAGTGCTTGCATTGCTGTGTTCCGGTTTGAAGGGTACGATATGGCTGTGAAATTATTGGATACCGTCACTTTACATCTGATGTCACAAGTTGGCAACGTACACTGTGGCTCTTGTGGGGATTGCAGCTTTGCTGCGAATCTCACAGGAGCCGCATGTTACCACTTACCATCAGGTGGGCAGCATCAGAGAATGAATGTTTTGTGTCCCCCTCATACCCGATAAAAAAAATTACAACAGTTTGTGCCATACCGCTTTAGAGTATTTTTTTTTTCTTGTCGGCCAGAATCTTATCTAGCTTGAACAACGCACAACACCCAATAGGTTTCGGAGAGATCTTTTCCTAATCACTATGTCATGTTAGAGCAAACATGACTCGTTTCTGAAAATCAGACCTTAAAACTGTAATAAAATAAGGACAGAATTTAACAAATGTAAGCCCCTATATTAATTACCTACTAAAATATAAATACTTTTGTTACCGACTGTACTTTGATAATGAGATCGCATCTTGTGTTCGGTTACAAAGCTGATTGGTCTGTCAGCATCACAAGTACAATTCCCAGCTGTCCCGCGCAGGTGTCCCGATGTTTGATGTCTCAATCACTACATATCTCATTATAATTTGGGCATAATCAGTGGTTGATAATTAAGTTTGGTTGGAGTGGTACTGTCAGATAATTTGCTGCAATTGACGCAGACGTACAGCTCAGTGAAAAGTGTTTGATTTTCCGGACTAAAATAGTTATTACTATTTGAAGTAAACGCTATTTTGATTATTAGCAAAAACTTTTGTATTCAAGAAATCTATTAATGCAATAAATAAATGAATGCATGTACAAAAATTACCAGCGGCCCTACCACCTAACTCTAATAGCAATGCGATAAAATAATAAGATTTTAGGATAAAAACTAAGAAGAATCCCCGAGTTAAAAAATATTGTTTCATTTCAAATTTCAATGCAAGTGAGCCTACTATTTTTCGGTGAACGCTGAACATGATTTGGCGAACTCGTCGAATTGACGAAGCGAGTTCAGCTTCGACACATCCCTTTTGGTCTTTCACGTCAGCGCGCTCAAGGGCCGCGTCAACGGTTCCCCCGCGAAAAACCTGCAAAATCCTGGCTACTGAACTGAGTAACATTGATTTTACTTTTCATTTGCTCTCCAAATATTAGGCGCGGGGTGAAAATCGGGCGGCCGCTGATGTAATTTGTTTTTTCGCAGCTAATGTATAAATATTGGGCCGCCACCGTCACTTTGATTGTGGCGCTCGGCTGTGTACACCTCACGAGGAACCATCAGAGCAAGTTCGCTGTGTACATAAACAATAAGGGTGAATGCTTCGGTGACGGTAAATGCGTAATTTATGTTTCCCTTATATTTACTGCAGGGATAAATAGGTTATAAAGCGTGTATGGAATTTCATTTATGCGAGAATATTGAGCATTATTAGAAAAATATTTCATAACCCAAAACTTAAAATGGTTACCTATACGGCTGCGTAGGGATACTTGAGTCAATAAGCTCTGTATTCCTTACACAATAACCTCGATGCACCGAGTTATCTCAGTACCCATTTTCAGTACTTATGTACCTCCCATAATAAGACCCTCCGTTCTGCCTTTAATGGTCTCCTCAAATGTCCCTCTTACCATCTGATGCTGTTCATTCTTCCTTTTTCGTTCAGTCTATTCTTTTATGGAATGCCCTCCCTCAAGAAGTGAGAAACTCCCCAAGCAAGCTTGACTTTAAAAATAAATTGCGCAAGATTTTGTTTTAGCAAAGTTTTAAGCAGTAAAACTTAGGCTGTTAAGAATTAGGTAGGCTATAGTGTCATAAACTTTCCTCCAAGAAATTTTAGGCAAATATGTAGTAGTCTTTTATATAGGTATTTTATTTTTGTGTTAGGGTTTTTATATATGTATATAATTATCTATGTCAATATAAGTATTTAAATATCTATATGATCATTTTGAAATATGTTTTTATTTCTTGCTATGTTTTTCGGTACATCTACCACATTGTTTCTCTGCATCTCTCGAAGGTTGACTGGCAGAAAATGCCTCAGTCATTAAGTCCGCCCTTTCTGTACAATAGTATTTGTACTTAAAGAATTAAATAAATAAATAAATGGGTGCAAATAACTGATATGATACGATATATGGATATATCGTATCATATCAGTACAGAGGGAAACAATTTAAGATAGTTGAATTAAGAAATTAAAACTAACTTGTAACATGTATATCAAGTCATAGTACCCAATAATTTCACTGCCTGCCTACCCTTTAAAACGGAAGGCAGCAATGCAATACTAACACTCGTATCTATAGTCAAGTCAAAGTAATTACTTGAGTAAAGTGTTGTGATTTTTATACAATAAACAAGAATTTGAATGAAGTGAAGAAAGTTATGCTGATCACCTAGTGCAGATTGGTGCATTGTAACGATTGTAAATACACCTGGGTACAACGCCTTTTGAAAAATGGAGGAGCTCGAGATAATACTAAGTTTTTGGTCACCCATCTCGTGACGGATCAGTGCGAATGCGTAATCACCATCATCACAGGCCGGACGCGCGAACTACTGAGCCACCGAACGCAATAATAAGACAATTTTTTTAGTGTCAAAGTACTTATTGTATAAAAATCACAACTTAAGTAACGACTTTTACTCAAGTAATTACTTTGACTTGAATATAGATAAGAGTGTTAGATAGAGATACTTAGGTCCTGGTACGGAGTCTCCTTTTGGTAAACCATTATAAAGAGCGTAATATGTATCTGCCAATAAACTGTGTTCAGCTTGACGATAATTAATATAAAATGTATAAAAGTTAATTGATTGAAAATCTTGGTAAAGCAACATTGGGTGTGGTCAGTCCTGCGATGGGTGACCAAAATACGAAACATCTCGAGCTCCTCCGTGTTTCAGAAGACACGCTAGGTACAGGTAGTGGGTCTTGCGCCTGATCTCACCCCGGTCGTGTCCGCTAACCGTCCCATCGGAGTATGCGAGTGTAGGAACAGAAAGTGCACTTGCGTTTGCGTAGTCACTTGTGTAGGTACTATAATATCTACCGCGCAGATGGCTAAACTCTGTTGAGTTTGGCCGTCGCCTCCGAATGTCAGTTAGGAAGACATTATTATTATTATATAACAATAGTTAAGAAATAAATTAAAAGAAAAGTCACCAACAAGAAATTGCTATTGCCGCTACCGTCGCTCTGGCCTTACTGCGCCTTCATATTTGCATGTCGGCTGACATCCCAGCAAATAGTGTTGTAGCACGTACATAATTCAAAACGCGATCACCGCATTGCAGTCTCGCTGTCAACGTGGACGCACTCCATCGTTTCCTTGCCGACCATTTCTTTAAGGCGCAAGAAGTTTGCTGCAAAATGACACCTGTTAGACAGCTGTTTAAGCTTTCTTTAGTTTGCCAGTTACAGGCATGTTTGAAATAGCTTTCGTAATATATTTACAAATATGTTATGAAATTATTGAAGCGCCTTAAAGTGTCATCCCCTTGACACCTCACTAGTATAAAATGAATAAATAGGTACGCATTGAATTAACTTGGTTAATAGTTATAGTGCAGTTTTACGTGGTGACATAGGTAGTGCAGTGGATCAGTAGGGAGATCCTATTCTATTCTATATGTAATTCTGATAATATATTTTAGTGCAATTGAGATGATGACTGAATTCTGATTTTCACGTCTCGTCATAAAATAAGTATTAAAATAGCAAAAAAGGAAGCAATCATGTAAAATTAGAATTAAAATCGGCTTTGAAATACATGAGATACAAGCATTTTAAACTGTTAATTTGGAAGCGATTAGACTCCATGTATATTGCCGTTTTGCTAGTAAGAGATGGAGAAAAATCTTTAATACCTTATATCTTGGTTGTATTTATAGTTATTCGAAAACCGATTTTTTCTTTCTGTTTATGAGCTTCTATTAAAGCTATTTTTTTATTCATCTAGCCTATTCCGTTTCGGTATTTATAAACTAAATTTAAAATTCTGGCCTCGAGAGCGAGACTAACAGTGTCTCCACATCGCCAATGAAGTGACGAGAGAAGAGAATGAGAAGTGAACTGACAAATAATAAAATGAAAAGAAAATCAAAAATGCAAGCAGGTTTGGCAATAATGCAACAAATCGCTATATTAAACGATGACATAGCACCTCGTTACCATACCCGACCTCTCCTGGAAGAAAAAAATCCAAAAAGGATTTTAGTCTAGCGATTTTAGGCCTTTTTTTTCGGGGGGAAATGCGCAACCGCACCGTACCCTCCGTTGGCTAGACGGCGGACGTGTGTGGGGTGGCCCGGCAGAGTGCCAGGCCGACCCACTAAAACCCCCCGGTGTTCTCCCTGCCCTTGTGGGTGCGCATGGTAAGGCCCACACTGCGACTATCACTACCAGCAGCGATTTTAGGCCTAGCGTGGAGGGAGAGTGCTAAAACTCTCCATTCTCGCAACATCTTTCGCTAAAATACCTACTTGTAATAAAAATAATGAAAATGGTTTTGGAAACGATAAATGGCACAAAAATACAGCTTTAGTTGTGTACTTTTTCTACTTTCTCTATTTATTTATTAAATTTAACTTTATCGGGTATTCAACAAATCAATACAAGTATTCATGCAGACTCCAAGCATACTGTTTGATAGCCCTTTCATACTCCATGTGACAACAATATCCCGTACCCTGACCTCTGTGACGTTTTTCAATTATAATTTTATTATATTCATTGCCCTTAAACAATTGAATTGACTTGCAAATGAATAGGCACCAACACAAGCAACAAATGAAGCAAATTTCTAGTTGAATTTAACAATGGTAGTAAATGGGGTACACTGTATAAATACGAAAAACTAAATTCCGAAAGTCACAATCACGAATTTAAAAATTCCGGATTACGTAATCCCGTATATTTCAAAATTTCAATAATGAAAATTCTGACTTATCATAAAAATCCTATTATTAAAAATGTGAATTAAAAAACTCTTTATCTCTACAATTACGATTGTCAGAAAACAGAACTTTAAGATACCGAACCGTTAAAATTCCAAATCAATATATAAATAATACCAAATAAGAAAACGGGCAACGCCGGATTTCGTAGCTGGTTGCTTAGAATAAAAAAAACACAACACTGCCTTAAGCAGTATAAAACAGAAATTAATTCGACCGGCCGCCACGCTTAAATGAAACGTTCGAATAAACGAAATTCGAGATTGTATCGATAAAACAAATCGCGCAACATAGGTTGAGCAAACAAAACCGACTGAGGCAAATAGCTTCCCTCTATTATTTCGACTAAATATTGCCCTTCGGCCCCAACAAATTGAACTTCGTGTTGATGTTACATCGTGCAAGCGGAGAGTTTTCATTGGTTTTTTTTTATCAGTTTGTTATTAATAGATACGAGTCCTTTTCCTTAAGTGTTCAAATGAACGAAGGCCCCTCGCTCCCTTAGTGCAGCTCCCAGAGGGCCCCTTAAGTTAATAGAACCATTAACAGAACCACTGACGTAGACACCTGTAGCCGTAACTCTTATAAGGTAACACCTCGAAGCGAATCAACGTTTCGAACAAAATGGGAACGGCGTTCATTTCCGGGGATCGCTTGAGACATCTTACTCTGCAATGCTGAAGTTAGGTAACGCGCGTTCTATGGGCTTAAGGGATCTTCATTCGGTAGGTTTTTGTTCCGCGCAAGGCGCTCTTTATATTTACATATACGCGGTCTATTACATCGATTTTAGGTATGTTCTATGTTTCTCTGATTTAGTTTTGGTCCGGGACGCGGGTATAGTTCATTTGTTTCCTATCAATTTAGAAACATCGACATCCATGTGGGTTTAAGGTTTGTGTCAGATACTTATTAATTTTCTCACGTTTTCAGTGCAACATTTCTTATAATGTGTAGATAGCGTGTTTCGAACTTTTGTATTACACTCGTGTTATTTTGATGCGTACACATCATAGTATAAATTAACATTTTATACTATTTAACTTAATGCACAATCACAGTGATTATATGCCTACAAATCACAGGTTACATGATCACAACTCCATATTTCCAAATTCCAAAATGTTCTTTAGTTACAAGTTTTTAATCTAGATTTTGTTCTTAAGTTTGTTTGTTATTTAGGTAATAAACAAATTAGAGAAACCAGAGGTTGCTGGGGAAAATTAATTAGAAATTTGAGGTCTCCGATAATAACTTTTTTAAAAGATATTCGTTTGCCTATGTTAAAATTGCATTTTATTATTATTAGGTAAAATTAAAAACATAATATACTTATATTTTATTTTATCCCTATAAGATTGATAATTGTTAAATCTTCAAAACACAGAAAAGAGTGTGAAACACTGCAACAAGGATTCGCCGATCCTAAAAGCGACACCAATGTCCGCAATCAGCTTATACTCCTTATTAAGTTAAGTAAGTATAAATAAGATGTTGTTTGAGATAACGTAGGTATATAAGATGCAATAGAAATTCCAATGAATTTAAAAAATTACTAATCATAATAACTGAAAACAGGTACCTATCGAATTAAACAAATCAAAAAATAATAGGGAAAAAAACATTAAATTAACCTTTCAAAAGAAATCCCATCAGGTTGGCTAATAAAGTTAATGTGTGGAGAACCCAGTACTCAGAATCAGCGACATAATTCATAATACCTTACTTTGGATTCGCGCAATAAGCCTCGTGCGCGCCAAAGACAATCGAGGGTCACCGATAATATCCTCGTAAAAACTTGGCCTGGGAACTTGAATAAAAACTTTTTACATTTTTCATACGAATCCTTAAAAGTAATATTTTATCGCAGACTTTATCTTAGGTTTTATTTTGAAGATTTATTTAAACCTAGGTCAAATTAACCTTAACTAGGTTTTCCCAATCTATATAAAATTTGGAGCGTCAGTGGTACTGTGGACTCGGCACTGGCTTTCTAATCAGGAGGTCCGGGGTTCGATCCTGCCATGTACCAATGTGTTTTTGTTTTTCCTATTTCATATGCACATAATTATGTCCGACGCTGCTACGGTGAAAGAAAACATCGTGAGGCAACCTGCATACATCTGCGAAATAACTTACCCTTCAAACCGGAACACAGCAATGCAAGCACTGCTGGTTTGCGGCAGAAATACCCAAAAGACGGAGGTACCCAAGCACACGACCCTGGTACAGAGTCTCCCTCCAATAAAATAAATAATTCGTTACATAAACGCATAGCATGGGCAGTCTATGCATTGCGTGGCGAGGCTGCTGAGTAGAGCGTGACGTGTAAATGATCTAAACAGACTATGTTGATTACGACAACTCATGCCGCGAAACTCCGCATTTAACACTGTTATTGCATAAAACAAGAAGTATTATAAAAAAAAATATTTTCAGACAAACAAGTCCATAGTTTGTTAGTTATAATTTTTACTTATAGTCTATGTCAGTAATGCTAAACACAGAATAATAAAAAGAACTAATAATAAATAAAAACAACAAAACACAGTGTTTAATAAAAACAACAAAACATCCCGCCGCATATGCAGGTCGGTGAACCTGGCAAGCTGGACTGAGTCCAGAGTTAGGTATATGTCCTTTTGTTTAGAATAATGACCGAACCGGTGACTGTGATTAATTTAATTTGAATAATTTTAAAGTAATTTTTTCCTTCAACCCTCCAAGGTCAATTTTAAGGTTAACACGGCTAGAAGCTAGTCAAGGAGCACAGTCATCGGATGAGGACAGAAGCTCGCACTGGAGTCGTAATTTTTAATATTACTGCTATTGAGTGGAGAGAAGCAGAATTCAAGACTGACATAGACAACAAAAAAAAATGTAGTGAAGCCGAGTGCAGACGCAAGTTTACCATTAATCGGCCAAAATGACTGTCATGATAAAATGACCATTGGTGGTGGTGTTACTAGGTAATAATAACTCATAATCGAAAACCATGACTTCAATAGCTAATAAGAACTGTTATTTAGCAAATTCGATGTGTCCCTCTCTAAACATACGAATATGTAGAGTGATAGTAAATGAATAATTTAATGCAGTGAAAATAAAAGCTCAGAAAATTGCCAAAGTGTATTTGAGTGGTATGTTGCTTTTTAAGCTATGCATACTAAAATCGATGTATATTACAAAATAGAGCGTGTAAATTTGCTTTATAGGATAAACAATAAAATAATAAAAGAATTGGTGCTTACATCCTGCACATTCAATAAGAATTAATTATGGTTAACAATTCTTCATGACAGAAAAATATCTTAAAAATTCAGAGAGCGATATTATGCAGCCAGATATTTAAATACATTGACTCAAGATTACAGTTTAAGGTAAATGAGTTTAACGAAATATTGGAAATAACAATCGCTGTCTCTTATGATTTTTATAGTCGATCGCGATACCAACATCATTTTATTCATAAATAGTGAAAAATGAAGAATCTATCTATATCGAATCTATATCATTGATTCCCAAAATGGTCCAGGTGGACCTCCAGGGGTCCACGAGGGAATTAACGGGGGTCTACTTTGGCGTGGCAAAAACGGGGGTTCACAATTCGTAAGCGGGGGTCCACGAAAATTTATCTGGTTTCGATAGTGAAGAACTAAAATGTTGGCTTGACTTTACCTATCAATGTAGGCAGATAATATTTAAGAAGCTCAGCGACTGTTACTTGTGAAAACTTGCATATTCAATTAATTACAGCACAATCCATTGATTAATTAACCAATCAATTCTCACTTTTTTTTGGAAAACTTAATTCGTGGTTGGAACTCAGCCGCAACGCAAATTTACATATTTTTGTCGAGTTTTGTGAATATGGTAGAAATAAAGCTGCAGGGGGTCCACCGAAAACAGCAAAATTTTGAAAGTGGTCTATGAGAAAAAATAGTTTGGCAGCCTCTGTTCTACTCGTATATATTTATAGAAAAAGTCATGGAGATATTCGAAATCATGTTGAGTACCACTAATATGCCACAAAATCGTGATAGTTATTAGTTCGAATACTCTACCTGTCTTGACGTATAAAATGAAATAAAATGAAAATGAATGAATGTATAAAATCGCGACGAATGCTACAATTAGCAGCCAAACTCCATCGCAACAATACGAATATAATAGAAAAGTTGTCGCAATTCCAAGATAAAGCGATACAGATTAGTAGGGCCCATTCATTACATTAGTTTGCTGTCGTATCTTTAAGCTAACTAAAAAATATGTAGAAGTTTATATCTCAAAGTAACTCCAACTCACAAAGTTATGGCTGGCATTAAGAAACAGAGCACCTAGCGCGATCTCTTGGCGGGTGTACGAAAACGACCACGCGGTATAACGTCATGAATGGACCAACGCGCATGCGCACTACGCATCGATCCGCGCCCGCGTAAATAATGTATTCGACGACAAAAATTCGCCATCTAATATTTTGTCCGCATCGCATTTATTTATGTACACAATAACTCTATCCACATACGTTAGTTTCCCTTTTTATTTTGTTACGTTGCTTGATTTTTTGTAGAAAAGTTTCTCAACAAATTCGCATGAGTGTAATTGTTCAAACAGCTATAGATGCTATCGTAATGATTGAAACTGGAACAAAACAAGGACAGAGAGCCGTATTCATAGAGTTATTTGGCAAACCCAACATTACTTACAAACGCCATGACTGTAAATATCAATGAAGCATGCCCGCACACTGTACTGACAACGGCCCATCAGATCAAACGCAACGATAACCTTCCTCCAATCAATTTTGAACTTTATCTCCTAGTGTTACTGTCAAGAACTGTATGGTGTAAACTGACAGCTTCGGGGTGAGTACATCGAGGGAATATTTCATTGGCGGCCAACATTATTTTCTACTGAGTCGGCGCAATGGACCTCGGCGTTTACAACGCTTTTCCGCTAGTATAGGCGGTGGCGCCACCGTCGCTGCAGTGTCTCGGGCGTAGCTGTCAAATAATTCCATAAAAACTCCTTTGTTTACATGCGTTATTTTTTCGAACGCATCAAAACACAAACACCATAGAGTATTAAGAGTTAATGGCGATGATTGCGCGGGAATAGTTCTCCACAACCGTGACATGACATAACCTCAAGCGTAGAGGCTTGTGTGAAGTGTTTGTGAAGCGATAAAACATGATTTTTGCAACCTCTTTGGTGACTTTCTTCGTTTTCATCGGCTGCAACGCCAACCCCGACGCGAAGAGGTTGTACGATGACCTGTTGAGCAACTACAACAGGCTGATTCGGCCAGTTGACAAAAACAACAACACAGTCCTGGTGAAGCTGGGCCTGAGGCTGTCTCAGCTGATTGATTTGGTGAGTTTTAGCTGTAGCACAATGTCTATATTTTTATCTAATAAAATAAAGGTTCTTTGTCGGATCTTCAGACTTTGTGGATCTACGAGTAGTAGGTTTGTATGATTTTTAAAAAGTATATTAAAGTGGTTGATATTAAAAGTATACAAATAAATCAAATTGAAGTGTCTGTTTGTAATGTCAAAATAACAAGTTTTTACTAAATGGGTATGAATGTATATCGGATGCCAATAACAAAAACACAATTTAATTTTTTTTGTCTGTCTGTCTGTTTGTTCCCGCTAATCTCCGGAACTGCTGGACCGATTTTATCGTGACTTTCACTATTAGATAGCTAATTATATAAGGTACTAGCTGTGCCCGCGACTTCGTCCGCGTGGAATAGTAACGGCTGGACCGATCTTGATAAAAAGTAGCCTATGTTATACCTTATATAATTAGCTATCTATTATTGAAAGTCCCGTCAAAATCGGTCCAGCCGTTTCGGAGATTAACGGGAACAAACAGACAGACAAAAAAAAAATATTTTGTTTTTGGTACCCGATATACATTCATACCCATTTAGTAAAAACTTGCTATTTTGACATTACAAACAGACGCTTGAATTTTATTTATTTGTATAGATAACATAGGTTAATTTTTATCAACCTCAACAAAAGTTACTATTTAACGCGGACGCGGGCACAGCTAGTTATAAATTTAGAATAGATCGATGTTCAATAGCAGTTTTGTAGTACTTAGTTAAACAACCGTTTGTTACGTCAAATATCGCATGGATTTTCATGCCCCTTATATAATATCATCTATTGGCACAGATTCTTATTTTTCTAGCATTAAATCCTTTTGTAGGGTAAATATTCGAATATTGATTGCAAATAACGTAAACATGGTTTAACGATCTGAGCGTCCTCTGAGCCCACAGTGGAGGGAGATAAAGTGATATTTGTGATTGAATTTACCACTCACCCGTATTTATGGGAAATAATTATTTTCTCTCAAGGATTTATTTATCGCTTTAGACCCAATAGGATCCTCTGAACTACGAAAAATTTTAAAGTGAAACATTTTCAAACGCCTCATTTTTTTTTGTTCAGTAGATAGCGATTGAGATGCTAGCTCTCTTGTAACAAGGGCGGTTTTTGCACTGTTAATGTACCGCAGTGTCTTAAGACGTGAAGTGATAGCTTACAGAATTAACGTATGGCCGGTTATAATGATAATATCCTAACCAATATTCGCCATCCATCTCCGCGGGAGATATAGTGCACAAGTGTCTGTGCAAACGCAAGTGTAATCTTTATTCCTTCACTCGCATAGTCCGATGGAATATTAGCCGACACGACAGGGACGAAATTAGGCGCCAGACCTACTGTTTAACATTTTTTCCGAAACATGGAGGAGCTCGAGATGTTTCACATTTTTTGTTTCCCATCATAGGCCTGACCGCGGCCAACGTTGCTTGGCTTTA
Organism: Schoenobius gigantellus; assembly: GCA_963935595.1. Lineage (NCBI taxonomy): Eukaryota > Metazoa > Arthropoda > Insecta > Lepidoptera > Crambidae > Schoenobius > Schoenobius gigantellus. The sequence continues at coordinate 6,041,391 of OZ012554.1, read as the reverse complement.
ACAATCGTTAGCCGAGCGCACACCCTAATGCGCTAAGCAATGCAATGAGCCGCATATGCAATGTAAGCTAATAGAAAGGGCTACAATTGAAGTTCCTCTGCGTAGAAGCTTTGGAAGCATATTGTCTTCATCTTCTTCTTCCTTCCCTTGTCCCACCTACGTGGGGTTGGGTCTCCTTGTTAGTTTGCGCCAGAGCGGGCGATTCTCGGTTATCTCTGCAGTGACGTTAAGGTTCTTTGCTGGAAACTTAGTGTTCTCCATTACGGTTTTTAGTATTTTATTTAAGTATATGTAATTTACGTAGTGTATGAATAGTATCTTTTAGTATGTAGTATATGTAGTTTATAGTCATTGATTTAATATTAAATAACAAAATATAATGATTGTTTATTTACCCGTCATGATAAATTTTAAGTTAGCTTTCCTCTAGCAGAGGTTGCCTGGTAGAGATTGCCGCTCTGGCAATAAGGTCGCCTTTTGTTTAAATTGTCTCCTTTAAATTATTGTAATTTTTTTATTTTAGAAACAATAAAGATATTCATTCATTCATTCATTCTTTAGGTCGCTTTTTATATTGGACCATCATATGGTTTTCAGTCTACATCTTCCTTTTGGATGTTCAGGAAGGTTTAGTGCTATATTGACGACATAGTCTTTTCCTATTTTCTGAGTGTGCCCGAATCATCGTAGTCGAGTTTCACGAAGCTTTTCTTGTATAGGAGCGACTTTAAAACTTCCGCGAACGTGTTCGTTCCTTATCCGATCTAGTCTAGTAACACCGCCGGCCCAGCGCAGCATCTTCATCTCACTTACATGCAGCGATTGTTCGTGACATTTCTTTATGGCCCAGAATTCAGAACCATATAGGATAGCTGCTCTTACTGCAGTTTTATATACCTTCCATTTCGTTTTAATGGGCATACAGCTGTCGCATAGGTTTACCTTAGATAGGTTTTTTCCACTTAAGCCACGCAGATTCAGATCTATTTGGATCTATTTGGAAGCATATGTATTGTCCAAAAATTATCCTCATACATACGAGTAGTTACACTGTCAAGGGTCATTTTCAAATAAAATATAGTGTGTAACAAAAACCTTCTGAACTCATAAAGGAGCGTATATGTTTGCGTATATGGTTATATGTTTGTTTATTTGAGCGTATATGCTGAGCGTATATGGGGACGTATATAAAAGAAGCTGTAATTAAAAAAAGAACAATTATTAACCAAATAATGTTCACTATAATTATTTTGTTCTTAAAATTGATACATTTGAACTGTTTCTAACATCGGTATTTGCAAGTAAATCAATTACAGCATAGGGTGAGCAATCAGAGTTACTTTTCAAATAAGTGAATATTATTTTTTTGTTTTTTTTATTGAAGAGTTTTAAGAAATGTCATACACAGAACGGATTGTATATCGATTCTTAACATGCCTATAGGGTTCACAAGGATTTATCACACATTATATAATAATATTTCAACGAAAACAATGCATAACAATATCGTGTTTATTTACGTGAAATATGTTGAAAAAATAAATATTCCCCCTTTTTATACGAAATTCATTCACATTCCTTTGCGAGATGTTCCTAATTAGTTCCGCTCAGCAGAAAGAGCTGGATGCCGGGGGCCGTTACAAATTGACTTCTCATTAGTAGGGTCAACATCTTGGCGCAGGAGGAACGGAGGCTGATTTGCGCAGCCAACATTAAACCTCGAGCCGCTTATTCTTTTTTTGTAAATCTGACATGCTGAATGATTGTTCGCCTATGTAAATGCATGGTGCAAACATTGTTTTTTTTAATTCCTAGCATTTACGGCAACGGTACGTCCATATTCAAGCTGAAACATCTAACATAAAAACCGCGGTTGGTATTCATTTTAGCATGTAATCTGTTTTTAGCATGTAATCATGTAATTTCCGAACAGGTGTAGAATCAACTTTTTTTTTTCATTCCTACTTGTATTTGCAGACATCCTGATTATATTCAGGATGTATGCACATACAAGGTTAATATGTTTTCTTTAAATTAGAATGTGTTGCTTTGTTTTGACGTCAATAAGTGCCTGTAAAGGCCTATGTTGAATAAAGATTTTTGAATTTGAATTTGAATTTTGTTATTAAATTGGATGTCCGGATATCATCATCCGTAACATATTTGCTATACACTTCAGTGGTCATAATATCCGAATATTCCAAATTTTGTTGAAACTAATCATCTTTCGGTCTATGGGCTGCTATAATAATCCGATCTTCTAATTTTTCACGAAAAAAGTTATATTTCCTAAGTGTTGTATTACAATATATGTTATTCCGAATATTATTTTATGCATGCCGCCCCTAGGTCGCGGCCTATACGGCCTATGGACAAATCTAGAACTGCCAATATATCTGCAAATATAAGCAATGAAAAAGTTGACTCCATAACTGTTCGGAAAATGGGAGAACCTGCACGAGCAACACAGATAAGATAACCGAAATGTCTACCTTGATAATTTGATTTTCATTAAAAATCAAACACAAGCCTTGGACAGTAACTTTCATTTTCTCTTATGTCTCCAAACATTTCACCCCAAGACTTACATTAGGACGTTGACACTCAACTAAAAATTTCACTCTGAGGATCAGACCTAGCCACAGCGTCATAATTAGCTCTTCATCGCGGTGGCAATGTGTGCAAAGTCCCTGGAACGCCGCCGAAATGTCTGGAATTAGTACCTAATTCGGGAGCATTAAACGGGATACGGGGAATAACCTAACCCAGGTTAGTTTAACAATGGTATTTATTTTCTAGTTGAGCGTTAGTTTCATTCAAGAATTTTCATACAATGAATAGAAAAATTGCTTCGTAATTGAAAAAAGAATAATTGCTTATTTCCACAGCGTATGTAGTCAACTTGAGACATAAGATGTAAGGTCACGATACCCAGTCATTTCACTTCAAGCCGGAACATAGCAATGCAAGCACTGCTGTTTTGCGGCAGGAATAGGTAAGACGGAGGTACCCAAACAGGAGACCCTGGTAGAGAGAACAGAAGAACCCAAAACTTATTAATTACCCTTTAAGTTGTACATTTGACTCCTTTTCCATTGTTGTGAGCTTTTTTTAATGTTATTTCCTTTTAATTTTTCCTCCTTTATTTCTTTTGAACCGAAAGACGATATCTCTAAAAACTTCTTTTTTATAAATCCTACCATGAGCCCAAATTATGCAAGCAGACTTCAATTCAAAATTTTATTGGAATTTGATGTGCTTACACACGTAGGTAGATAAAATCATTCACAGACAAAAAAAATACAGTGTGGATAGCTTATAAGCAACGCGTAACTTTGATAAAGATACAATATAATCGCTGTTATTTTTAAGAATACCAATTTTACACATTGAGAACAAGCTATATAAAAGCTGTACTGTATTAAAGCAACATCAATCAACTTTTTCACTATATCTTTATTAATAGCAGCTCAAACATTGTTCCTATTCGCCGCACGCTTACGCTTTCGCCTTCACTTATAATTGACATGCGCTTCAAACAAGTGATAATTAGAAATTCCAATAATGCCGCCATATTGGACAAGTTTTGCGACGAACTTGGAACAAACTTGGTTACGATGTATTCAACAGTAATTACTTGTTAACCTTAACATGCGTGAAGGGGGAAGTCGGCGTCGCGTGGTATTATAATCAATTTTTGAACTGTCTCCACAGCTCGGCACAAGTAATTATGTCAAAGAAATTTATTATAAATCTTGGCCTTTTGAGTAGCGGGTTTTTGTAACATTGTATGTATGTCGTGGTCCGATCGCAAAATCGACTATTTCATGAAATGGCCAGGTAAAACTGATCATATCATTTTAGCGTCAACGTTTAGTGATAAGGTAAGAGCGTCGGTGGCGCAGTGGCCTCGGCACTGGACTGTGCTCCGAGTAGAATCGGGAGGCACGCCATCGATCCTGCCATGTAATAATGTGTTTTTCGTTTCACGAATTTCATATGTACATTTATCTGATGCTCCTACGGTGAAGAAAAACATCGTGAGGAAACCTGCATACACCTGCGAAGTAATTCAAAGGTGTATGTGGAGTCAACCAATCCGCACTGGACCAGCGTGGTTTGACTAAGGCCTAATCGCCCTAACTAGTTAGGGTAGGCTAGTGCCACTCGGTGGGGACGTATATGAGCTGTGATGTTTAGTGATATTTTAATCCACATCTGACCATATCGTTGATGTATATTCAAGATATCCAAGGCTTACTAAAAATCCCAAATCAAGAAGGAACTTTATTAAATATTTCAGCAATAAATCTATACGTGTGAACCTATAACTAGTCCCGAAACCTATATTTGTATAAATTGTTTTGTTTAGATTTATCAACTGCTGGTTCACCTTTGAAAATAAAATAAATAAAACACTCAAGCCTAATGGTAAAACTATGTGCATTATTTTATGTAGGTACTTATTTTAAGAGTTAATCTTTTTTCAATACTGAATTCGGCCTTGCATATACCACACTTTGGCCACGTACGTTGGAACCCTTGTAGAAGTTTTAGATTAGCAAATCTTACAGCAACCACATGTACTATAGGCGACCGTAGCCACTTATCATCAGGTGGGCAGTCTGGTTGTTTGCCCACATAGTTGCATAAAAAATCAAGCAATGTATCAACGATAAGCTAAGTACCCAGAGTACCTATCATCACCACAGCTGATATACGTCCCCACCGAGGGGCTCAACCAACCCTAAGTCAAGGTGTTTAGGCCTTAGTCAACCACGCTGGCCCAGTGCGGATTGGTTGACTTCACATAGGTACCTTTGAATTTCATCGCAGATGTAGGCAGGTTGCCTCATGATGCATTCCTTCACCGTAGGAGTGTCGGTTAAATGTAAGTACATATTAAATTCTGTAAACAAAGACACATTGGTACATGACTGGATCGAGCCCCAGAATTCCCAATTAGAAGACCAGTGCCGAGTCCACAGCGCCGCCGACGCTCCTAAAGGTCATATGTTTGTAGATATCTGTATATTTGTCTAATCTACGATAGAAACAATCAACATTATAGTTACAGCTGAAGATGCGCCCATAACTGAAGAAAGGCCTTCACAGATATACTTACGAAATCCTTGCACAAAAACCCTCAGACACAATAACCTAAGAACTACAAGAAACAAAATCAAACGCAAACTTTCAATAAATCCCTAGCGCGGAATCTCAAAATACCTTCACGGGAGACAAAGCGTCTCCAGCATTAGCTTACACGGTACCACTATTCAAATTGCCCGCATGGAAGTTATAAGCGGCGCGGATTCCTAGCCTGTCTGTCGCAGGAGCGCGAACTATGCGCCAAAGGATGCCTCACAAAGCCACGCTCATTTTAAAAGACAAGAGCTATGCGACAAACTACGTCTCGCTGTCCTAACTTTTGGCCGCGCAAGAGTCGTTTGGTAGCGATTTCGATATTTTAACAAAGTATAGTTCTTTAGAGTTTGTTTTTCTTTTGTATATTGAGATGTTGAGGTCTTTTGTTATATGCTCTAAGTCACGATTTGAAGTGACAGGGCAATAATAAACTAGCTTCTTATTAGACGAGGCTTCACAGAGTAGGTATCTCATTTCAAGACTTCATTAGGTACTCGCTTTTAAAACAAGACTCATATCGATATTCAAAATTTAACTTTAAATAAATGCGTTAAGAATTTTTTATAAGTTAAACGGATTTATTGAAAAGAAAGATAATGATGTGGATAATGTACTAAAAATCTAAAAAATATATATGTAGGTCCTTTTTTATTTTTATTTTTTTAGGAGGGGAAATCCTTCTTACGGATTCGACAAGGGGCCGACTGACGGGGCCACCCCAAGGATATGCCGGACTCGGGTAGAAGACCCCATACTCTGCTAAAACCCCTCCAGATACTTCTACCTCCGTAGGGACACAATCGGGATCGGCGCTAGCCATTCCCCGATTGCGCCCCCTGGAGGGTTGCCTGGCGCAAGCGCCAGGACTTCCTCTACGGGGGGGTCGACAAGTATCTCCAAATTTGACCCCCCAGGCGGCCAAGCCAGGGATGAAAAGTGTCTCCCGACCGGTAGTCAGCCGGCCGGGCCGTTTCAATCCCCAGCTTGCTAGGGAAGTTGGTGGCGCGCGTTCAGGAACGCTCGCCTCCTCCTCCCCAACCGCCTGCACCGGAGCGGTGCGGCGAGAGAGTCATCCTCTCGCGCCCGCTCCGCAGCCTCCTTCTGCGAGATAACATCCTCACAGAAGGAGGCGACAGCCTCCCACGCCGCCGCGCTGGTCAGCATCTCACGTGCGACGCTGGCCAGCGAGACGGGCGCACCCCTGCCTAGGCCCAGCGCGAGGGCTAATGCATCGCGCTGGGGTCGCCAGGCCGGGCACTCCGAGAGGGTGTGCCTTCTGCGGCCTGCGCAGGAGGGCCACCGTTCGGGGGGCGAGACGCTATGCCCAAATCGGGGCTCCGTACAGCGCCATCGACTTTATCACCGTCTGATAAAGTCGACGGCACGCTGCACCCGGTCCCCCCACGTTGGGGAGGACCCGTCCGAGGGCTGCCGCGGCGGCAGACAGCCTTGGGGCGAGGAGCTTAAAATGCTCCTCGAAATCCCATCGGGGGTCCAGCACCAGACCGAGATACTTCATGGAGCTCTCGATCTGGACTTGGACCCCCTCCACTCGGACACGGAGCCCCGCCTGGGGTCTGCGTCGACGCGGCGGCCTGAACGTCATGGCCGTCGTCTTCTTGACGGCCACGTCCAGCCCGAGGAGGCGGATGCGCCGGACGACCATCGTCGTGCCGACCGACGCCAGGTGGACCGCCTCCTCGTACGTGCGCCCCTTCGCCGCGACAAGGGTGTCGTCGGCGAAGCAGACAACCTCCATGTTCGGCAGGAGGCTGCCCCGCAGAACCCAGTTGTACCCCAGGTTCCAGAGCAGAGGGCCCAGCACGGAACTCTGGGGTACTCCCGCCGCTATCGGCCACCTGTGGTGACTACAAGCTTTCTACGTGAATACCAATCCAATGCCTACTTGGGGAAGTCAAAATCATATAAGCAAACTTTTCATAACTTTCTATGAGAGCATATAAATATTCTGTTAATGAATCATCATAACAGCTCATATACTTCCCCACCGAGGGGCTCGAGCCTACCCTAAGTTAATGTTAAGGCTTATTCTACCAGTGCGGATTGGTCGACTTCACATACACCGTTGAATTTCTTCGCAGATGTATGCAGGGTGTGCATTACCGCAGCAAAATGTTGTGCTTTAGAGAAGTGAGAGTATATCAAATAATTAGTTCATCATGAGGAGAAATTAGTTCATGAATAGCAAAATTTGTTCGCATTGTAGTTTTAAAGTTATTCGAGAAAAACAGATTTTGCTGGAGTAATCTTCGAAACGTTACCCTGGCAAAATCTTTTTTTATAAAATCGTTTCCATCCAGAACCAAATACATGAATAGATAGCTTTTGTTGCGTATTAAATGTTTGTGAATAGGAAAATTTGTGCATGTTGTATTTCTTAAGTTATTTAAGATTTTGCTGCGGTAACGTATTATTTTTTAATTGCGAAGGTTTATTTAGTAGGAATAACTATTTATTTCGCACTGTAAACATAACCATTACGGCTGTGTCTCCTAATCGCCCTTTGTATATTAGTAAGCAGAACACGCTCTGGAGAAACGACGCCAATAAAAAGCTAACCGCAGTCGAGTGGTGCAGCCGTAAAACGTGGCTACAAGCGGATCGTGGCACCGCCACAGCAAGGCGTAATAAAACTATTTGTAAAATAGCCCGAACTACTCTCGTTACCGCAGGTCCTTGTACGTAACGGGAGCAATAATGAAAAGCAACTGTTGAGTTGTAGTTTATGGGAATAGTAGTACTTATAGCATTGTACACCGATGGTAGAAAGTGACCGATTAAAGCCTGACGCGCTAGGGTTACCATATTTCACGATGTGTGTTGAGATCTCAGGATTTTAAGATATTTTGGAGGATTGCGGCTGGATTTTTGTAATATCGGTAAATCCCATGATTTTTAGAATTTTCAATGAAATAATGAATATTTGTCCTAGGATTTTTAGACTTTATGCTTAGTATTGCGGGCGGATTTTGGAAATATCAGTATATCCCATGATTATGAGATTTTTCAATAAAATAATTAATATTTGTCAGAACGAATAAAATGAATAAAATACATTGTATTTCATATCATTTAATTAAGTAGATGTTCGAAATGACAATGCAAAGTTTAACTCGATTAGGTAACGATTTTACTGTTGCGTTTTGTATTTTTAGGTGGCTAATATATCTACATTAAAATTGACTCTATGGTTGCTTTTAGGCCTTCAAAATGCTTTCACTTGTTTATTGCCATTTCAGAAGTTTCGCTATCTATGATAGTATCATCTATTTTTGATTATAATTATCAATTAATCATACACTTACAATCAATTGAAAAGTCCACTCTCAGAAGAAATAGATAAGAGACAAGAGTAGATACAGTAAAATATTGCATTGAAAAAAATGGTTGCCACTTTAGACATCTACTTAATTAAATTAAAGGATAAGAATAATGACTGCCACTTTGACATCCTACTTAATAAAAGGGTATGAATTACAATGCATTTTATTCATTTTTTATATCATACTTCATAGCAGCATTTACTGCTTATGACCTACTCAATCGATATCCAAATAGAAATAATTTAAGTTTTATTTTTCAATACAAACGGTTCGATTCTCGAACTTAGCACAAGCTTTTTTTGAATCTTTGTATGCAGTTTTTCTTGCCACTATAATCGGTGAGATGGTTCCTAAAAACAGATCTTTGTATATCTTATAGTTACAGACTTGCCCATACTGACCGATCTAAATGTGCCATTCTATATAAACAGATAGTCTGTTTATGTACATGGTTATCTACATTTACATAATAATTATAATGACACGACATAATAATATAAGGACGACACGGTTAGCGCAGAGGTCGAGTGATCGCCTACTGCGGAACGGGTCGCGGGCTCGATTCCCGTACGGGACAAATATTTTGTATGGCCTACAGAAATTAGTTCCGGTCTGGGCGTATGTGCATGTATATGTTTGTAACTGCACCCACGACACAGGAGAAAATCCTAGTGTGGGGCGACGTTTTAAAAAAAAATTGTTTCCTTCCAATGAACAATTTTAATGTCATGTCTGTTTATTTTATTAAAAGCTTGTGTTTACTTTCACCTGTCTGGTGTCTGTAGTGAAATCTTGCAAGTTAAATTTGAGCCACTTCTCGGTCTCCGTCCGATTGAGCTGAAATTTTGCATGCATATGGAGGTATATCGCATGACAATGCAATATTATGATGATATAAAAGCTTGTATTTAAAAAAGTTTTTTTTTCTAAGTTTACTAATTTTAATGGTGACTAGTAGATAATATCTCAGGCATTAAGTCCACATTATGAAAATTTCTTTTAGTTTTGTAGGATAGGGATTAAATAAATTTAATACTTTTTGATGTAATTTACAATTTGATTCTGGTCAATTCTAAAAATCCGTGAAAAGTAACTGAACTTGCTCTCTATTTCTAGGCATAAAAATTATTGTCATAAAATCATATTCCATAATTTCGATTGAAATAATCGTCAAGACGCATAATAATCAGGAAGCAGAATGGTAATAAGCATAATATTGTGTGGCAGAAAATCATTTGTCATAAGTATTAAAACCCATTAACTCGAAACACAGAACAACTTGACGCATAATTTTTCAAAGCATAAATAATGTTTAGCATATTAATCACAACGAACAATACGATTACGCAGAATTTCTCCAGGCATAAACTTGCGCGCAAGCATGCAGCAATGTATCATGCAGTATGCATGCAAGCATGCATGCAACATGCAAGCAAACATGCAACATGCAAGCAAGTATGCACAATGCAAGCAAGCATGTACGACGCAAGCAAGCATGCACATGCATGGTTTCTGTCACGGCTCCGACGCTGCGGGGCTCCGGCGGTCCCACACGAGCTTATCGTCGCAGATTGGTTTTCGCTCACCACCTGCTCCTCAGCTCGCGGGCGCCTCGCCCCTCCGTGCCTACGCGGGTTTGAATAACACTCTAGGGGTAGGACAAACAAGACTACGTGGAGTCGGTTTTGCAGCGATTCGTTTCTGTCACTAGTAGCGTGAATGAATTACTTTTTCAAATAAAAAAATCAATATATTATATACTATGCAAAAATTATATCAAATGAAAATATAGAAGATTCGAATATCATATTTGAATAAAATAATATATGAAATGTTATTATAAAAAGTTAAGTAAAACAGAGTAAACATTATAGCCTTTAAAATAACATCATTTCTAATTATAAATAAATGTCCCAAAATATTAGAGATATCATTAATTATGACACTTAAAATTATGACAAAACATTTTAGGACTACCAATATTATGTCATAACAAATTAGGGATTTCATTAATTATGCTTCATAAAATTATGCCTTTGGATAATTGTGCCTTATACAAATTATGCAATGAAAAAATTATGTGATGTTAATGTTATGCTTTTCGATTATTATGCTTAGTGATTTATGCCAAGCGTCTTTATGACAAACAACATTATGCCAAATGAAAGGTCCCCAACTGAACTAACTGATATCCAAAAGCGGAATCACGAAAACGAACAGCCACCTAATTAATAGGCGCACTTGAAATTTGCGCGTTCAACATTAGTACTAGCATAATAACATTCCGTTTGCTGCGTTCTGTGAAACGCCGGATATTTGCCGTTGCGCGAATATTTGCTCGGAGCTATACTCATAGTGGCATAGTATAAGCCAAGCAGTTAATGAAACAGCCGAATTCGCCTCACTTTCATGGCATTATAATAGGCTACAGGGGCAGCTGTATTGCTTCGTAAGTATAGTTGTGCGCCTGTGCTCTAACACAACCGCTTACTCGTATTGTCTTTAGTTGTCTTAATTATAGAAAATGCCTTAAAAAGAAATCGTTTTTAAGAAAATATTGTACAAAGTAATGGTTATTTGTTAAGTTGGTTTTTGTTGCGAGGGCTGAATTTGAAGCTTGAGCGTAACGAGGGATTCAAATGCACGAAAGCTTTGCAGCCGAGAGTTGCTCTCGGCTGCAAACACAACTTTTCACCTCACCTCAGCGAGAAAAATGGGTCGTTACTCGTGGTCCCACTACTTTGCCCCACTGGTGGGACCACGAGGAAATGTGGTTCCTCGTGGTCCCACTGGCCAATGAGACCACGCGGAAAAATACCGACTACTTCAAAATCGAATAAATGACGCAACGAAAATTACAAAACTTTTAAACTCGAACATTGGGAATTGTGACGTGCACAATTTATCATATAATTATTTTTAGCATGTAGATTCTTCTTTTTTAAAAGAACAAGTTTTTGATCACAAAGTTTGATTACATATTGGCAGTCCATATTCAAACGTTCTAATTTCAAATAACTTTCCTACGCTAGTGGTTAAAATAGACGTTTTCACGCAGATCTCGAAGAATAAATAAGTAAATATTTTCTGAGCTGCTGAGGTGAAAAAGATATTATTCTTCATAGCTTGTTTGAGGTTGGACAATTTTTAGATTTGAAGTTTAGCAGAAAGTAAACCGAATATGCCTCGATTTTAAGCTTTTCGCATGGTAAATTTTGAGTGAACTCATAAACTTTCTTTTTCAATTAGTATATCATCCCACCAAAACACCATTATTCGAGGTGGGGCTCGCTAACATCCGCGGGCTCCATTCTAACCTCTTAGCTGTCCACCACCATCTCGAGACAGCCCGTCCAGCAATGCTGTTTTTGACGGAGACGCAAATTATCTGCCCGGCCGATACAGGCTACCTTAATTACCCTGGCTACGCTCTTGAGGAGTCCTTCAAGGCGAAGGCTGGTGTTTGCTTGTTCGTCCGGGCGGATGTTTGCTGTCGTCGCCTGCGCTGTTTGGAGGAACCTTCCTTTTCCATCCTTGCGGTACACGTTGATTTTGGCACTCATTGCCGTGTCTACGTCTGCGTCTACCGTTCCCATCGTGGTGACTTGGAGACAACTCGACTTTTTGAACATCTAAGTCGGGTGGCAGATGACGCGCAGGAGCGATTTCCTTCCGCCGAGCTGGTGTTTTTAGGGGACTTCAATGCTCACCACGAGTTGTGGTTAAGTTCCTCTAAAACTGACCATGCGGGTAGGACTGCCCATGCATTCGCTCTCACGCACGACCTGACACAATTGGTCACCCAGCACACCAGGGTACCAGATATTATCGGTCAAGCGCCCTCTTTATTGGACCTTCTGCTGACAAATCGCCCTGACGGATATCAGGTGGTGATTCGAGCTCCACTAGGATCTTCGTATCACTGTCTGGTATCCGTAACCTCAGTGCCTCAGGCGTCGCGACCGTCACCTGTGGTTGCAGCACGCCGTCTGTGGCACTATGCGTCAGCAGATTGGGACGGTATGCGGGATTATTACGCATCTGTTCCTTGGTGGCAGCGCTGTTTCAATAGGATGGATCCGGACTCCTGCGCTGCCTCTGTTGCTGACGAGATCATACTAGGAATGGAATATTATATTCCGCATTCCAATCTCGTCAGTAGAGGCAGACGTAACCTCTGGTTCAATCGCGAGTGCGCCTCTGCTGTTGAAAACAAACAGCTGGCTTACCGCGCTTGGATCAGAGGCCGAGCTTCTAAGGATCTCAATACAAGCCTACTGAAAACAGCCTACAATAATGCCACCAAGCTGTGTAAGAGGGCTTACATTAGAGCGGATGCTCAGCGCATTGCACAAGTGGGCCAGGAACTGCTATCGCACCCTACGGGTAGCCGTTCTTTTTGGCGCCTGGCCAAAGCTGTGCAATCAAACTTCTGCCAACCCTCGCTGCCACCGCTGAGACATGCCGATGGCTCATCTCATCAGGCTCAAGCTTGCTCATCAGCCGCAGGAGAAAGCCGACCTCCTGGCAAAACTCTTCGCGGCTCATTCCCGTGTCGATGACTGTGGTACACAACCTCCGAAACTGTCCCATTGTGGCAGCACCATGCCCGATATCCGTATCAGACAGCGTGATGTGTGGGCGGAGCTCCAGTCGATCGATACTCGAAAAGCAAGTGGCCCAGACGGCATTCCTGCGATTGTTCTTAAGAAGTGTGCAGCGGAGTTGACTCCGGTCCTTACGCGTCTATACCGTCTGTCGTTCTCTGCTGGTTGTGTGCCGAAATCTTGGAAAGAGGCCAATGTCCAGCCGGTTCCCAAAAAGGGAGATCGTTCTGATCCGGCTAACTATCGTCCTATAGCCGTCACTTCCATTTTGTGTAAAATCATGGAGAGGATCCTTAATACCCAGCTGATCCGTTACCTGGAAGGTCACTCGTTACTTAATGACCGACAGTATGGGTTTCGTCCTAAACGGTCAACAGGTGACCTTCTAGCGTTCCTTTTGCACAAATGGGGTGAATCTATCGATAAGCGCGGCGAATCGGTGGCTATTAGTCTCGACATCGCCAAAGCTTTTGATAGAGTCTGGCACAAGGCTCTTCTTTCCAAGCTTCCGGCATACGGATTACCCGCGCAGTTCTGTACGTGGATTGCCAGCTTCCTCCACGAGCGTAGAATTCGCGTTGTCGTTGACGGCTGCGCTTCGCGGTTCGTGGCAGTGAACGCTGGAGTTCCGCAAGGCTCCGTTCTATCCCCCACATTGTTTCTTCTGCATATCAATGATATGCTTTCCTTGGGAGCTATACATTGCTATGCAGATGACAGTACAGTGCATGGGGGATATCACGGAAGCTCAGGGGCTGCTCGCGGTGATATTGGTAGGGAAAGGCAGAATCTTATCATTGAGCTCAACAGGACGCTGGACCTCGTCTCCGAATGGGGCTCCAACAATCTTGTTGAGTTCAATGCTAAGAAAACACAGGTGTGCGCGTTCTCGGCGAAAAGGTCACCTTTCCTCCCCCTTCCTTCTCTCCAGGGCACAACCCTTCACACACAGAGCAACATCACCTTGCTCGGAATGATCATTCGCTGCGATCTGAACCCCAGAGACTACATCGAATCCGTCATAACTACTGCCTCACGGAAACTCGGTGTCCTGAACAAGGTGCGTAGGTATTTTGCGCCGGACCAACTATGCTTGTTGTATAAAACTCAGGTTAGGTCTTGCGTGGAATATTGCTCGCACCTTTGGGACGGCTCCGCTCAGTACCTCCTCGATGCTCTGGACAGATTGCAGCGTCGCGCTATTCGCATAATTGGCGATGTAGAGGCAACTAACACCCTCGAGCCTCTACAACTTCGTCGTGACATCGCCTCTCTTAGCGCCTTTTACCGAATGTTCCATGGGGAATGCTCTGAGGAGCTCTTTAACCTTATCCCTCCCTCTCCATTCCTTAACAGAAACACGCGTAAGGGCCTTCGGAGTCATCCGTACACTGTGTCCTCCTTTTCACACCGTACCAAGAAATTCCAAGATTCCTTCTTCTGTCGTTCATCCCACACTTGGAATTCTCTACCTGCGCACGTGTTTCCTCCATCCTACAACATGGGTTCCTTCAAAAGAGGCGTGAAAAAGCATCTTTTGGGCCGGCAAGGGGCGGGCAGGTAGGAGAGTGGATGTCGTCCCTACTCTTATCTGTCAACTCATTTGGGCCTCTATCACCGCTTAACATCAGGCGGGAGGAGGTCATCTGCCGGGCCATCCATAAAAAAAAAAAATCCAAACAAAATTCATAATGTTGTGATTGTTTTAGTTTTTGCATAATATTTGCTTTTTTCAATATTTTCTTCCAAATTCCCTAAAATCACTCTCGCTGACACTCTAATGATTGGCGCAGGCCGATCGATCCTAGATTCTTGGGATTAGTAAGCCCCATAACCAAAAGCAGCAATCCTACGTAAGAAGGCTATGATCGCGCGCACGGGGTTCAAGTCGTTCTACGAGTTTGTTGCCTCTACTATGTTAGACAGAACGCAATGTGCAACAAACGCCGTGCCAATGAGCATTTCCGTAGCGAATAATGCGTGTTTCGCCAAATGCCTACGCGGGCAGTCGTATTCCGAATTATAAAGGAAAGCTAACCAAACAAATATTGCTCTAGGCCCATCAGCTTCTGAGCTTATAGCTAGTTTCAGCTTATTGTGATTTCGTATAGCTGCTAAATGTAATAATTGGCGTTCCGATCCCGAATATTACCTCCATCGACGGCTAAGAGGTTTTGGGAGGCTAGTAACAATACTACCAGTCATCCTTATTTATACGGTGGCGTATTTAGGCTACGTGTCGCTTTTCTATTTCTTACGGTGGATGCCGTATCAGCTAACCAAGAAAGGTAACCGTGAAAAACCCGTCCTCTGCGGGAAATAGAAAATTCGAAACAACTCTGGTCGGCGTGATGCAGATGCTAGTTCCTCCTCGTTGGACAATGAAAGAAAAAAAGAAAGAAATATTTTTTTTTATTGCGTACAGCATGATACAGTTAAAAAAGTAGTCCTTTTTATAACAAACACTGAAGTACGCAACAAAAGGAAGCCGATCAGCACTATGCCAAGTCAGAACCTGGCGCTGGTTTTCATCGACCATCTTCCGTGCCACAGATATCATATAAATATTTACATAATGTCAGTATACCTACAAATAATGACTACAGACAACGGTACCTATATGGGATGAAGTGATGATAGTACCAACCTAATATTTAGGTTGGTACTATCATCACTTCATTAGTAGTCGTAAGTCTTAATATAATTTAATATTATATAGAATGGATCAAACAGAAACCTAAAAAAATGAAAAAGGCACGGACCACGAGTCTGTGGAGAGTTAACTATTTATTAAAAAAAAAAAAAAAACCTAATATTTAACTC
Source organism: Schoenobius gigantellus (assembly GCA_963935595.1). Classification (NCBI taxonomy): domain Eukaryota; kingdom Metazoa; phylum Arthropoda; class Insecta; order Lepidoptera; family Crambidae; genus Schoenobius; species Schoenobius gigantellus. The sequence continues at coordinate 6,025,469 of OZ012554.1, read as the reverse complement.
TCTACAACTCCGACCAGCGTGATGCAGATGTTAGTGCTAAATTAAATAAAAATGGACTACATATATTTTTATTTCGTGGCTCAAAAGCATATACACTTGAAAACGTATTTAATGCTACAACTTTGAATCCACCACTCGTTTGGAACGCTACCTTATGAGAGCCAGAAACTCTGGGGCTGCTCCGTTTATTCAAGCGAGGATAAAATAATAAACAGTCAAAAAATAGCACAACAATCAATTCATAACTGCAGGTCAATGCAATAACGAGGTGAACCATCCCAAATATCACCGGTTTCCGTTGCAGAATGCAAATGGAAGTTTGGCAATGCCGCTACAATTATTTCTCCGGCATTGTTTTAGTTTGTGATGGCTCGGCGCGGCTTGTTTTGTGATGATCGTTGTTTAACTGTTTCATTTAATGGCTCACTCTTGCACAATTTTATTCATACGAATCGACGTAGAAATGAAACAGTGGAAACGGTTACATTGGAAGATTTTTTATATTATTTATCGAGGCTTAGAAGAGGCGTGAAAATTGCAAAAACTTACTTAACTCTAGAATAGGTTTAGGAATTTTTTGTAAGTAATTGTCTAATAATGTCACACAGTGTAAAACTGAAAAGAAATGTTACAAATTAATAAATCGCCTAAACAACATAAAGATTTAATTTGCAAATAAAAGTCGAAAACAGAGATAAAACTACCCCAATCTTTTCAGTCAATAAATTCACATCATGATCGAGTTAGTCGGGACAAACGTCATGCTTTAAATAAAGCTTTATATATTACCTACTAGCTGTGCCCGCGAACTACGTTTTGTCGATAAAAATATTAAAAATGATGATATGATGATAGGGTGATAGAAGGATGAAAATTTAGGGTTATAAGTATTATATTTTTTGATGCCAAATCATAAAAAAATCAAAAATGACAAAAAATAGAGAGGGCCACCCTTATCACATAGTGTATAAAAATAGACTACAACCTATTTTCAGTTCGATAACAAACAATGTAACACGAGATTTTTTAGATACTAGCTGTGCGCGCGAACTACGTTAATAATTGTCAAAAAAACCCTTATTTATCACCTAGAATAAAAAATAGTTTACGACTTATTCTCAAACCTATCGAATATACACAAAAAATGACATAAAAATCGATCAAAAGCCGCTTCGGAGGAGTTTGGTTACATTGTGACACGACAATTTTATATAATATGTATAAAGAATAGTAGATCTTAAAAATAAGTTTCTGTTTATTATTATAAAATAATTATAATATCAAAAACTTATAAGGTTTTTCAATATACATATTATTATTATTGTAATTACCTACATTTTCTAACAAACTACATACTAGTATACATAATTTTTCGCTACAACAAGATCAAAGGCGGTCACGACTCGCAAGTGCGGGCTAGAGTTGTTGATATTCTATCGTGTTCCGCCGCCATCGCCATTCAGTGCGGACACATCCGTTTTGATGAGCCCAGGGGATTCTCTGGAGCAATGCCAAGAGCTATCGATTGTTAGTCAATAGAGCGGGCGATCGCACCGGTCTTTTGACGTGTCGTGCAGGCCTATTGTCAAATCTATGCTCGATGTACGTCGACGAACGTCGCTCGTTAAGCGACAATGTCGGCTAAATACAACACTACTGCATTCAGTTTTGCTTAAATAATAAAATAAGTAAAACAGAGCTTTACAATTTTGTTTGTTTGAAGCCGACAGACGAGTTGTTTAAGGAGACAAAAATATTACATACTATCTGCTGCCCGCGACTTCATCTGCGTTCCCTCGGGAACTCATTACAGTTCGGGATAAAAGGTAGCCTATGTCCTTCCCATGAGCTTAAGCTATCCCTGTACCAAATATCATTAAAATTAGTTCAGTGGTTTAGGCGTAAAAGTGTAACAAACAAACTCACTTTCACATTTATAATATTAGGATAACACAACTATACCTACACCGATTAGGAAAATCGTTACTGGAAGTGTACATTCACAATTAGAATTTAAAGAAAACCCTACTCACATTATTTAAAACAACGTAATAAATTACATTTATGTAAAACCAGAACCAACTATGGAAAGAATAACATATTATTTGATGGGACGCAACTTTATAATAAACTGCCTGATCCAATAATAAATAGTGCAAACTTAGCTATATTTAAAAAGATACTTCTAAATCATGTTAAAAATTAGTTAGCCACCACTTTTATAACTCAATGCTTTGGATCGCAAATTGCAAATCGGAACGCAAAAAAATTCATTAAATATCTTTTTTTATTTAATTTATCAATTATTGTTTAAATGTAAGCGAACACAAAAATTTTCTAAGAGGTCAAAGTGCAAGGACCTAAAGGGCCCCCATGCCCCCGATACAAGATGAGATGGGTCTCTACTTCGACAAGAAAGAATTAGCCTTATACGCTGGCCACACGGATTGCTGTAGAAATATTTTATAGAATTGTTTTGATTGGCACTGGGACACCTTGAACACGGTAATAGTATATAGGTACAGTACCGTGGCTTGGATGTAGAAACGAATCGTAGAGCGAAAAGTCAACAAGTCGACATTTGGCCAAAATTAAGTTAGAAATATCATTAAAATCTCCAAATTTTCCACGTCTATACGTATCCTAATTTTGATTTTAGATAGTGCAAAAACCTTAATTCTACATAAATAATACAACACGTTAGTTGAAAACTAATTAACATACTTAGGTACTTTATCAATGTTCGGTGGTGTTACAAATCTTAGATACTTTATCAATGTTCGGTGGTGTTACAAATCTTAGATACTTTATCAATGTTCGGTGGTGTTACAAATCTTAGATACTTTATCAATGTTCGGTGGTGTTACAAATCTTAGATACTTTATCAATGTTCGGTGGTGTTACAAATCTTAGATACTTTATCAATGTTCGGTGGTGTTACAAATCTTAGATACTTTATCAATGTTACAAATCTTAGATACTTTATCAATGTTCGGTGGTGTTACAAATCTTAGATACTTTATCAATGTTCAGTGGTGTTACAAATCTTAGATACTTTATCAATGTTACAAATCTTAGATACTTTATCAATGTTCGGTGGTGTTACAAATCTGTACCTAAATCGGGTTATAGTTACGTTTCTCCTTTACAAAATAAATCATAACCTGAACTTAATCCAGGGCAAAATCAACTAAAATAACTTGATTTGTTTAAGAATGACGACCAGTTCGATACAAAACATAAGACGGAAACTCGCCAAGTTAATTTTAATGACTACTCGATGGACAAATAAAATAATTACCGGCTAAGTACACCATTTTTGTAATTATAGTTTTCTGATAAGACAGCTAGGAAACCTCAACAGCTATGAATTATTAATAGCTCCGTATTATTCTTAATCATCTAAAATGTTACGAGTAGAAACTTATTTAGCAATCCATTTTTCATATTCATAAATGATTTATATGAAAACATCAAAGTTATCGTGTATCCTACTTAAGAACAATAAATGACAAATAGCCGAAATAGTTACTTGGAGGGATGTCTCAAAATATCATCTCTTGCTTGCTACACACTTGCGATTTCCTTTGGAGAGTTGCCAACATTAGTAATCGATTGTCGCCCTGTGTAGTGCCGTTCACATCGGCCTACAGCCACTTCTGACTTGGTTAAGCTATCCTTAGCGTCACTTGTAACGTCTCATAATTATGGACGTTCGTAGAGTGTAATAGCTTTTGCTTTTCTTAGACGTAAATATATCTATTTTGATAAGAAACCAATGTGAAATAAAAACTGAGGATGCGTTGCTATGTAACCAAATATTTATTTGATTGACATGTTTGTTGAAATACTCACTATTATTGTGAATCTAAGAGAGAATCAATTGATAAAAACAGTAACTGACGTAAAAAGATAAATGTAGTGTAGGGTAGGTTTATAATAAATATATTGAATTGTACACAATTGCTTCAATAAGTAGATCGATTACAACAACAATTACAATATATTAAATCGATAGAGTAAAAAAGCTATTCTCTAAATAATCATATGATAACTTATGAAACTTAAATAAAAGGATCTTTCGTTCATCACATTTATTTTCACTCAAAATATGTCTTTCATTACCAAATAATAATAATAATTATTATTATTATTTATTTACCATAATAATAATGGTGGTACACATCATGAAGCAAATACAAAGAGGAGATGTTATAAGCATCTAGGCCCAGCTCCTATCACCAGAGTCCTGACGTCACACATTTTTAGTTTTAGCTACTTAACGCCAGAGGCGCTGACATCAGTCGATCTTTTTATCTGTCGGATTAGTACGTCGTACGCTCTTTCTTTATTTTAGTTTTAAATTACCTAAATACAAAATGAAATGTTGTATTCTATCGTGCAAAAGTTACACAGACGACAGCAACAATGTGAACGAAAAAAAAATCTCTTTCCATTTGTAAGTACATTAAACAAGCATTATTAATTTATTACTTGACGTATTGCTTCTAGAATGTTCGACGCCACATGGACGCTTCTGTCAATGTCCCGATAAAGCACAAAAGGCCCTCTAGTGGCGAGTAAAAATACTAACGAAAACGTAGGATGTATTAAGGGCGAAAACAAAACACGTGAATTAATATAAGCAGTTTTAACGATTTTTATTTTTAGATTATATTGACACAGCACCTAATAAATTATCTTTCTCCTACGAATGTATCTTTTAACATAGATTTATTGTTTATATGAAAACATAACATCGGGAAAATTTCTTTGGTGTTTTATAGATTTCCATCAGAAATTAATTTAAGAAATCATCATCATCATCATCATCTCAGCCGCACGACGCCCGCTGCTGGGCATAGGCCTCCCCCATGGATCTCCACAACGATCGGTCCTGTGCTGCCCGCATCCAGCGTCTTCCCGCGACCTTTACCAGATCGTCGGTCCACCTGGTCGGGGGCCTACCCACTGAGCGTCGTCCGGATCGTGGTCGCCATTCGAGAACCGTTCGGCCCCAGCGGCCATCGGTTCTTCTCGCTATGTGTCCCGCCCACTGCCACTTCAGCTGAGCAATCCTTCGAGCAATGTCGGTTGCTTTAGTTCTCCTGCGGATCTCCTCATTTCGGATCCGATCACGCAGGGAGACCCCAAGCATTGCTCTCTCCATTGCCTGCTGAGCGACCTTGAGCCTTCGGACGAGACCCATAGTGAATGGCCACGTTTCACTTCCGTAGGTCATCACTGGCAACACACACTGGTCAAAGACTTTCGTCTTGAGACACTGAGGTAATTTGGACGCGAAGACTTCTCGTAGCTTCCCGAAAGCTGCCCATCCAAGCTGGATTCGACGAGAGATCTCTTTCTCGAAGTTGGACTTACCTAACTGGACTATCTGTCCCAGGTATACATAGCTGTCAACAACTTCAAGTGTAGTGTTCCCAATATTAACTGGAGTGGGTACAACATGGGCAACATGGGCGTGGGTACAAAATGAACATGGATAAGACATTTAAGAAATACATGGCTTAAAATAAAAAGTAGCCTATGTTATACCTTATATAATTAGCTAACTATTACTTAAAGTCCCATCAAAATCGGTCCAGCCGTTCCGGGGATTAGCGGGAACAAACAGACAGACAAAAATTTTTTAAATTGTGTTTTTGTTATTGGTACCCGATATACATTCCCATTTAGTAAAAACTTGTTATTTTGACATTACAAACAGACACTTCAATTTTATTTCATCATCACAGCCCATACACGTCCCCACCGAGGGGCTCGAGCCTACCCTATATTAGGGTGATTAGGCCTTAGTCAACCACGCTGGCCCAGTGCGGATTGGTCGACTTCACATACATCATTGAATTTCTTCGCAGATGTATGCAGGTTGCCTCACGATGTTTTCCTTCACCGTAGGAGCGTCAGACAAATGTACATATGAAATTCGAAACGAAAAACACATTGGTACATGGCGGGTCTCGAACCCCGACCCCCCGATTGGAAGGCAAGTGCCGAGTCCACTGCGCCACCGGCGCTCTCCAATTTTATTTATTTGTATAGATATATAGATGTATAGATATAGATAATATGAGACCTTTCATATTATGCAGAACCTATATGCGTGTTTCCTAAGATTTCGAATTAATAATTAAGACTTAATATTCGTTTTAAGAAGAAAATTATTATAAAGATTAGTTTTGTTGTTTTACAAATTGTAAAAAAGGTAAAAAATATTATTTAAAAAAAATATTTTTCTATTATTTCTTTTCCAAAAATCCCAAATTTTAGTTACTTTCACATATATTACACAAAGAAAACAAAAAGTCACAAGAAACTACAAAACTACTACTATTGCAGCTAAATAAACTGAAGTCCATTTATAAGTTTTCACAAATAATGAATGCATTGTAAATTATAGAAAATTTTATAACTAGATTATCTATTTTTAGAATGATTTATTTTATTGAATCCCTTAGTGAGGCCCTGTACTAGCACTGCTGCCACCTAGTAATGTATAGCGGAACTTTTATGTTAACGTCAATAATGCTGGCATTTTAGTCTGTACTAGCACTGCTGCCACCTAGTAATGTATAGCGGAACTTTTATGTTAACGTCAATAATGTTGGCATTTTAGTAATTCTACTCGCTACAAGGTGACAGTGGCGTCGCGCACCCTCCCCCCGTACCCCGATTTCCGGCTTCACTTGATTTCATACGGAAAACGCGATAGGACACCTCCTCTTTGTATTTGCTTCATGGTACACATAGATCTTACAATTATGATAAATTGTTCCGGAACAGGTAACAATGACAACTACCCTCCGCACTAGTTAAAGAAACTGTATTGCGGCAGTGTAGTGTAATGTGTAGTATAATGTTCACTGCAACTGCACCAAATATTTAAATAAATAAAATTACACCCAAAGAATGGGTAGTTTTAATTATAGGCATATTGGCATTTTTTATTTGCTGTACACAAAATTTCTCACGAGAAGAATTATTTTCACGTCCACTTAAACAGACTCTTACTAAATTCGACGCTGACGCATTTGAAACATAATTCTGTATAATATATATTAATTTCATCAAATGAAAAACACGAAATCATTGCTAGAAAAAATTTGCATTAATCGTATTTAGTGAAAATTGGTACTGTGCATTGTAAGAGTCATGGAAGATTCTAATTAATACTGTTTTGACAAAACTGTCGTTGTTGGTTTTGTCTGAGTATTTAAAAAGGATTAAAATATAAAGATGAAGACTAAAGATAAAACATCTTTAGACCCAAATGTATTCTTTTGTTTAGCTTTAAGATCCCCCAGTTCATAAATAAATAAATCAAGCAAGACTATATTTCACCTCGGACAGGACTCAAACCTGCGTCATCCGTCTTGACGCCGTATCCGATGAGCTACCGAGGACATTACCAACCCGTACGAAGTTTATTTCTTTCTTTATTGTTAAGCCAAATGTACACTGAAAAAAAAATTGATAATATGTATCAAGAATGTGTTACCTTCATTCATGCAACTTATTTATATACGAGCGCACAAAGGTGCATGATTACAGTAATAAAGTATAGTTGGTTGGCCGTAGTAAGATTACTTTTTAATGTCACTATGATGTTTGAGGATTTTATTAAGAACTTGATCACTTTTTTGGCAAGTCGCAAAACTTGATACGATTAATCATTTTATCTTATTAGAATTAACAATTATAAATGTTTACAAAGGTGACGTCACCAAAATTAAATAAGAAACTTTATTGTTTTGAATATGTTTTTCTTATTAAGCGTTCAATCATTTCAAATTGATTGTCATAATCATTTGTGGTTTGTAGTTTTAAAAATGTTGATGATTAATTTTATTATATTTTACTCAAACAAGCAAAATTTTAACTTGATAAGCTACCATTTTTTTCAGTGTAACAGTGAGTAGTTACGTATCAACATCCAATTTAGAAATCTTTACAGATTTCATAAACATTGACTTATAACACAATAAAGCAAACTTACAAATATCTCACGCAAAGATCTAATACACGGTATCTACACTAATTCGAACCCTATAATCTTTGGGAGCCCCGTATAGCGCCATGTTGCGCACCGCTCCTACATATAGCCGTCGATAACTGGCGTTTGGGCTTCCGACGTTAGGTAGGAGCAGGCCATCATCGGCCGCTCCCAGCAACTTGGGCTCCAGCTGCCGAAATAGTTCGTCAAAGCCCCATTTGCTGTCAATGACAAGCCCCAAATATTTCAGCCGGATGCCGCCACTGTGATGGAGATTCCGGCAGGGGTCTCCTGCGGGGACCGTGAAAAGCGAGGGCCTCTGTTTTCGACAGGGCAACCCTTAACCCCAGCAAAGCGATGCGGTCCACAACTAGCGTGCTTGCCACTGAGGCCAGTTGGACGGCATCGTTGTCGGTCGCTTCTCTAGCTGTAACGAGAATCTCATCTTCGTAAGAGAAGAGACGTATCCCCGTAGGTAAAGCACCTATAAGTAGCCAATGCTACTCAATGTTCCAAAGCAAGGCGCCTAACGCCTGCCGTGTAGCTTTGACTTGGTTAATCAACATAGGTATATCAAAAAATATCATTGAATTGAATTTTTATTTCCTCTTTACCATTCGTTAAATAGATTTCATTACATTATGACACTTTAAAGAGGCTGGTGCCTGAAGTAAGTATAAAATATACCTGTATTACAGGTCACCAGGCCCCCACTCATCGGATACATTAAGTATATTATGTAGTTACAAATCACATTTTAGTAAAAAGGAGACAAAAAATAAAATAAAGATAAATTTTGAGAAATTATAACATCTTAAAAATAAGGTTGCAGGCAAATTGGTGTTGTAGGGAGTATGTGCGTGTGTGTGTGTGTGTGCGGGGTGTGAGTTCGTGCGTGTGTGTGTGAGTGTGTGAATGTCCGTATGTGTATATGTGTGTACTGAGTAGTGTAGATAGAGGGTTAGCAGGTATGCATTACTTTATTTTAATAGGGCCGAAAATTAGTTTGGTGTTAAGCCAAGATGCGAAGGATGTTTTCCGTGTCATTATAATCAAGATATTTTAACCATTCCGACACAGTCAATCTGCAGCTGGACCTCTGAAGGGAGTATATAGACAATAATTGGTTGATTTTACTATAGAGATATGAACCGAGAAAAAGAAAGAATTTACGAGAAAAGCTTGTGTAAGTGGGTTCCGGAACACAAACCCTACCTCTCCTACGTTTACTCATCATTAATTTTGGATCATAAGATAACTCTTGGTGTTTCTTGAGAACGGTTTGAAGTATAAAAATTTGTCTGGCCGTTATCTATCATTAAGCTATTTGGGATGATGACTGAATTTTAATTTTCACGTCTCGTCATAAAATATTAAAATACCGTAGAAAAATATGCAATCGTGTGAAATTAGAATTAAAATCGGCTTAGAAATACGTGAGATACAAGCATTTTAAACTGTTAATTTGGAAGCGATTAGACAGAGAGATCCGACAACAACCGTGACGTCATTGTTTAGTACGTCCTTATAAACTCCATGTATATTGCCGTTTTGCTAGAAAGAGATGGAGATTTTTTTTTTATACCTTATATCTTGATTGTTTTTATAGTTATTCGAAAACCGATTTTTTCTTTCTATTAATAATTCTATGAATGAGCTTCTATTAAAGCAATATTTTTTATCATTCATCTAGCCTATTATGTAATAATGTTCGTTTAATCGTTTGCTGCAAACGTCGAATGTAACCACTTTGTATGACTGTTTAGAAACCAACTAACATAAGTGTTAACAAATATATGTTCTTTTTGTTTCAGAATTTAAAGGATCAAATTCTAACGACCAACGTTTGGCTGGAGCACGTAAGTGAAAAAAGTACAGATAAAACTTAGCTCAATATTAGTAGTAAAAAAATCTTTTACCAATATTCATTTTATAATTACACACATCAAGAAATCTTTTGGCGTTCATCTCATCCGATGGTAAGTGACGATAAGGCCGAAGGTGGAAGCGAGCTTCACCTGGACACCTCAACAACTGAGGAACTGACTATCTTACTTCTAATTGTTGGAACACGACAATGTCATTTGCATCGCTTGGAACGGGCAAAGAATGCGATGGCCGATGAATATAGGTAAGACGGTGATAGCTAGCCATGCAGGCTCAGAAGTCCTAAATTGAACAGAAAAATTTCTGCCCCCATGGGGAATCGAACCCGAGACCTCCAGTTTAATAACGGGTGGTCTCAACCACTAGACCACGGAGGCGATTTATTACTGTTCAATAAGCTGAGACAAATATTGCACGGCGAATATTTTTTTTTGTATCGAGTATTTTCAAAATTTAAACACAAGTAAATTTATACGTTTCTAAAGGCCAATTTTTTAATCGTCAGATTAGTTTTAACTGTAGAATAAATATGGTGGTTTGACAGATTTTCTATTATAAAAGCTGTCAAACTATCATAATTTATTCCAAATTTAAAAGTAATCGGAATATTTAAAAATTCAACAGTTTATCCTATTTTGTATGATTTTAAAAAAATTATCAAATGGAATATTTGAGATTTTTATTACAAATATGATTTTTAGTGCCATTATATATTTTCGGCAATTATAATTGTATAATGTCTTCAGTTGTTAAGAAATCCAGACAGAGCTCGCTTCTTTCTTCAATCTTATCTTACTTACCATGAATATTTTTTATTTTATTTATTTCATCTTAGCATAATTCTATCCTGCAGTTAAACACCAATACGATAGAAAAGCGTTACATACTAAATATTATATAATAACATCAAATTAATGTAAATTCGTTCAATAAACATAAAGATCGCGAGAGAAATATTATTACCTAAGTAGGTACCTTATAATCACTGCCAGTTTCGCGACACCAAATCTCATCTCGATCTTAATTGTCAAGTGTCAATGACATTCCGGTGTAGATAAACGCATACACTTAGAACATACTGGCATATAGACAAATGACAGTGCGAGCGAGAGTGTACTATAGTGTTATGAGCGAGAATGTATTTGTAGTGTTATGAAGTTTTAGAAAGTTTGAAAGAGACAGTGCATTTAGTTGCTTTGTTAAGGATTTTGAATGACAGATCCGCACAATTCAGCCTGCGTGTTATAAACGTTTTCAATGTTAATTAAACTACAAAGTAGTTTGTTATTTGTTATTGTTTATACTAAATATTGCATTTCACACAGCAGTGAAATGTAGTGTAAATCATCTAAATTATCCAGACAGTTTCTCATTTTCATAGGTCACCATTTTTAAAGGGAGACTTGAGTGCGTTTGCCCACAATCTTGCCTGATGGGGAGAAAAAATGTGGTCTAAGGTGGAGCACGCAAACTCAAGTAGTGCCTGTTCTTGCCTCGAAATCTCCAAATTATATTTATTTGGAAATATATCGATACCTGCTCGATAATATTTAAAACGTCTATATGCTAGTATATTCTAAGTCTATAGACAATCAGGTCGAGAGACTTTCAAAAGCCTATGATTGTGTCACTCAAAATATATTTCGATCGTCAGTAAAAGAAAGATAACATTATTTCAACGAAGTTCTCACCTCAGCTTTTGGCCGCAGGAATGGGAGGATCATAAATTCAAATGGGATCCATTGGAGTACGGCGGGGTGAAGGAGCTGTATGTGCCTTCCGAACACATTTGGCTTCCAGACATCGTTCTGTATAATAAGTGAGTATAATGCATCGTCAAAGTTTCCCCTCATGGCCGCGGTGGCGACCAGTAATTTAGTAGTTTTTGTAAACGCTCTTTTGTTCTAAGTGATAAGGAGCATACTATTATGATTTTTCACAACTTCAAGTGTAACTAAATTACCTGTTAATGTGAAACATATATTATTATTATTCTTAAGAATGAAATTGCAAATACCATCATAATTTTCTAAAATTATAAGTAATGTTATTGAATCTAGACTACTTACCACTGAAGCTTAATTAAATATAGACACATTTCATTACACAGTTCTTAATCTGGGATTTTCCAATAAAAATAAGCTATAATTAATGTTATAAAAGTAGGAAATAATTGAAATGGCAACACAAAAGACACTTGGGCATTGGGCCCCACGTTGGGCGCCAGTGTAACGTAATGATAGTGCAGTGTTAAGAATAAAATTTAACAATTACTGAAATATAAAAGAATCTCCTAAAATTCGCAAACGGATTCATTAAATTTAGTTCTCTTATCATACACCTGTCCTGTCATGCTTATGGGTTTTAGCCATGGTTTAGGGCCGTTGGAGTAATACAAATGAAAAAGCCTGTTAAAGGCAATTAAATATTTCACTGTGTTCATGTAATTAAACCGCTGCTAGCTCTGCTTACGAAACAGCCAATCAAAACATATAAGTAAAAGTTACCTACGGTCTAATGGCTTAATAGGTTAGCCCTGGTTGCAGTAACATTTCTCCCGGCAACTTGGCATGTTCGACAATGCAGTTCGGCCGCTAGTAATGTCCATGCCCTCAACTAACTTGCGCGGTATTGTGCCAAAGTAATTTGTCTCGCAGAATAATAACGTTCGCTCGGCTGTACAGGAATCCATTACACAACTCGCTCGTTTGGCTGATGACTTTCTGACTTTCAGCGTTGCCCGAAAACTTGAGTGTTGGTGACTACTCTTACATTCACTGTTAGGGCGCTTGCGCACTAATACGTATTCGGTTCGTATTCGATTCGTGTTTGGTTTTGATCCGGTTTGGCCGTTCTAGTGATTGTATGGACGCTTACGCGTACGTATTCGGTTCGTGTTCGATCCGTAAATTCTCACTTCGAGTCGTTTTTAGGTGTGCGTCAGGATGGCGGGTGTCCATCATTTATTTATATTATTTAAGTTGTTAATAACGTTTATATATGTATTTATAATGATTGCTAACTTGTCATTTTATATGAAAAAAAACTATTAAATTTTTTTTCATATAAAATGACAAGTTATACTGGAAACCATATGTTATAAGTGGATTGTTAAAACGCCTATAGCTTATTCAAATGTCAATTAATTAAGCTGGTATTTGTTCCAGGTTGCCTGGAAGAGATTGCTTTTTAGCAATAAGGCCGCCTATTTGTACTGGTCTTTTTTTTGTAAAATATTTCATACAGTTTTTGTTCTTTTTTCATACATTGTTTATGCCATCAGAATTTAAATATTCGATTTTAAAAGAAACTGCTTTTTATTTGGAGGTAGGTACTAAATTGTGGTCTAATCTGTTAAATCAAATAGTTAGTAACTTTAATGTTAGAGCATGATCCCGCCATTTTGATAATGCAAGCCGGATGTTGTCTAAGCTAAGCAGGTAACACAATTATAATATTTGGTATCAAATAGTATCAAATGAGTATTAAATTGCACTGCGTTTTTAAAAACAGGAAGTGATCCCGTCATCTTAACGTTTATTGCACAATCGTCTCAAACCCGAATCGAATACGGATAAGTGCGCAAAAGCTATGACGTACATTTCCCATTCGGTTTTTTCACGTATCGAACACGAACTGAATACGTATAAGTGCGCAAGCGCCCTTACTGTATCGGAAATACTATCAGTATGCTTTGGATGCATTTGTGCATACGACTGTGATCTTCAATGTGGTATTAATAACGTTCTTTTCACTTCATGCACCTAATCATGGAAATCGGATATTTCCTTTATAGGATAGAGTATTGGGATTGGTAAATTAATATATCATCATCATCATCACCACAGCTCATATACGTCACCGAGGGGCACGAGCCTACCCTAAGCCTTAGTCAAACCACGCTGGCCCAGTGCGGATTGGTTGATTTCACATACACCTTTGAATTACTTCGAAGGTGTATGCAGGCTTCCACACGATGTTTTCCTTCATCGTAGGAGCGTCAGATAAATGTACATATGAAATTCGTGAAACGAAAAACACATTGGTACATGGTAGGATCGACCGCGGGCCTCCCGATTCTACTCGGGACACAGACCAGTGCCGAGATCACAGCGCCGCCAACGCATCCCGAAGCCCTTCATGCACACAAACACCATGCACATGAGATGTACCTTTTTTAATTTTGCATCGTGCTTAATTTTTATGGAGCGTAACGAAGATGACAAAATCCTAAAGATAGATAAGATAGATAAATTCTTTATTGTACATAACAAAATTAGGGTTAACAAAATAGATAATAATTATGGTACAATAGGCGGCCTTATCGCAATGAGCGATCTCTTCCAGGTAACCTTTGGATGGACTCCATTTACGGAAACGAAAAAATTGGGGGAGTTGGCAATGTATCAACATTAAACAAATTAAAATATAAGACATACTCGTACAATAAATTACCTCCATACATTCAATATACACACACATAGCACATGGAGAAGAGAAACGCGACAAATCTAAATATTTGCATCAGTCCTGGATTTATCAATAGTCCGTATAGGCTGCGGCCAAGAGGCGGCAGATTTCAGAATATTATTATTTTAGAAAAGCATACCGGGCGGCGGAAATAAAGTGGCCTACACTCATATAAAACATAAATCCGGCAATGATTTGCATGGTACTAATGGTGCATGCATATGGTGGTGGTGTGGTGGTGGTGCTAGTGGTTGCATGGTGGTTTGTACTAATTACTAATTTCCTTGTCGCATGCGATATGAGGTAGGGCGGGCGATGAACCTTGGCCTGTGTAGTTTGTACCAATTACTGACATCTACGTGAAAGGTACTACCAATAAACAATTAGTAATGGACTTCCGAAAAATAATGCATAATGTTATGAATTTCCCCAATTCGTAAATTACATTAATGTATAGTTAAGCTTTTAGTATATAATTTTTCACTTCGTTTCATTTCCCTTCATCTTATTTCATTTCATTTCACTTCAAAAGCCACTTCCACGCCAACGAATAATCACAACCTAATAGCAATCCCTTTTCAAATATAAAGATCTGCCATACACATTAATAGGCAGCTATTCAACTGTGGGAACTCTTCGCCTGAGGCCACAAGGCGCGTACCAACACGAAATTTGTTTAAAACGAAAGTTATAAACTATTTTCATGGCTCCTAACCTATGTTTACTCTTCTTGACGTATCTATTCGTTATATATTTATTGTATTCGTAATAAATATACATAGAGGTAGGTACATGTTTATTTACATTTACATCTCTCATGTTCGGTAAGTAGGTCCTTATTACCCCCAAATGGGGCTTGGCTTGTACGAGTAGGTGATCAATTAGCGCTCTAGGTTAATAATGTAGCTAGAAAAGCCCTATGCTGTAAGTAATTTATTGCCAGTATGATGGTTAGAAGTGCGCGAACTTTTTGAAATAGTGAAGTGTTCTTTTTTAATTACTTACCGCCCTAGGGCTTTCCAAGCTACATTATTACCCTAGTGCGCTAATTGGTCACCTACAAGCCCCATTTGGGGGTAATAAGGACCTACTTACCTCACAATCGAGATGTAAAGCAGAGTAGTTAGCTCGGGTGTAAGCACCAATTGCACCCTCGAAATATAGGCGCCCTCGCTTACAGCCCTTAGCTACTAATCTACTATTACTACACTTCTTATCTTTTATATTATGCACTTCTTACTATATAACTTTCAAACTTTTCATTGCCCCAAGGTTACCTAGCAGAAATTGCTATTTCAGCAATAATTGTATTTTGTATTTACGTATGTTATGTGTTGTGATTTGTGCATTTTTCTATTTATTTGTAGTCGAGCAACTTAGGCCCATAGATACATACCTTATAAATAAGCTAATATACTTACATATAAAAAATACATTTTTGTTATTATATAAGTAGTACTTAATTCTATGCTAATAAAATTATTTCTTAGGCGTATTCTGCGCCATTTTAGTGGTACTAGGAATCCTTCCACGGAATTTCCTATACACAACTCCCTTCGGCCAGAAATGCCCCTTCATGAAGGTGTCCAGCGCAGAGTTCGGAGCTCGCACCACAAGCGCTTTAAAACTAGCGTTAGGACGCGACTCCAATGGCTGCACCCCCAGATTGAAGTTGGCCTTCTTCAGTATGTACGAGTACTGTCCGACGTCCTGCTCAGTGGTGGTATAGTGCAGACGGCCGTGGTCGGTATTGCGGCTCGCAGCGGGTGGTAGTTGGGCCCTGTAGGTACGGTGCCGCAGCGGTTCTGCGTCCATCTTTGTCGGCGCACTTTCCTCTTCTGGATCTCAACTACCTGAGCCGTAATAATGACGTAGTCACGGAGAGACAAATTCGTGAACATGGACTCGTTGACTGGCGCTGCTGCAATAAAGTGCTATAAATTATTAAGCAATTGTTCCGGACGTAAAAATAAGTTCTGATAACTGCGCTCATCTCAGGGTGATGGCTGAAAATCAGTGTTTTGCCTTCGGGCAATAGATTACACTGAGCCTTGACCTTACTTACTGATGCACACATGCCGCCGCTACAGTAATACATTTATGAAATGTATTACTGTAGCGGCTGTGCTCGAACAAGCGAGCTGAGCGTGATAGAAACAACTACAGCTCGGACCGAAGATTATCGTACCTATGAATAGTACACAAAATACATAGACGTTTTGTAGTCCCCTGTTTTCTCATCTAAGACCGATTTAATCACTTTTTACATTCAAAATTAAAGAAAGACTTTGGCTGTGTTTCTATGTTTTGCTTTTTTCATAATTATAATCTCGTCAAATTTGTTTGCTGCATATTTGAATAGAGCAGAAAATCTACCTATTTTTTTAGGTTTTTGAAGGTTTTTAAATACCTTAATAGGTCAAATTAAAATTCAAATTCAATATCTTTTATTCAAATTGGATTGTTACAATATCTTTTGAACGTCAAAGCAGCTACGCCATTGGTTCACAAGTCTACGGCGGGAGACCTTGTACTGGAAAGAACCAGCAAGAAAACCAGCAAGGGCTATTTTTTTCTCCCTGTATTGTTACAGAGTCGTCAATTGGAAGCTGACCTCACAGCAGAAGTTTGAGCTTAACTTCCATTACAAGAATAGATGTGTTAGTTCTCTTCTTACTACTTATTACCAAAAATAATATTTGTTTAAACAAATAGTTATACATAACAAAATAATAAATAAATAAGGTAATAAGCTTAATAAAAAAAGAAAAACATAGGAACATGGTGGTGGCCATATATATATATTTTTAAATATTTTTAAATAGAGCAATTATTATCGTAATACAGGCAGGAAACAAGGGACTACGTTTGTATGGAAAAAGAATTATGATCCTTATGATTTACTCTAAAGTTAAAAGTCATTATCCTTATAATTTACTCTTTACTTTAAAGTCAATTAGCTCGGAAGTAGACTAGTTTAGTAACTAATATTTAATCCAAATGCCTTTTAAATGTTTGTTAGACATTTCGAATCGTTCTGTAGGTATATTCAAACTGTAGGGTCACGATGTAATGCATCACACCTGTGCTCTGCAATCGCAGCGATCATAAATACCATTGACACATACAGGATCAACGATTCGGCGTAAATTGTGTTGACTGACGCGCAGCGGACGGCAGGGGCACTATTATTGAACCACTCGACTGGCATCAGGGGCCTATCGAGCATATTCTGCGCTCGATTCCCAACAGATCTTTTCGTTTCGTTTACAACAAAAGCTTAAATAATATTAAGTAAAAGCGCGAAGAAGTTTAAAAGAAATCTCAACGGTGGTCAACGCCTCTGGGGACGAATCACTGACTAAGAATCCGTATATCTATTCAACGAAGTAACTTCTTCTTCTTATGTTGCCGACCCCTGCCGGAGATTGGCGATCATCAAGGCAATCTTTACGTTATTAGTAACAATCCGGAACAATGATCTTGTGCTCAGCCCGTACCATAGCCTCAAGTTTTTGAGTCATGAAGTTTTACGTTTGCCTGGTCTGCGGCGTCCTTGAATCTTCCCCTGAATAATCAACTGGAAGAGTGTGTTACGCATTATGTGGCCGAAGTATTCTAATTTCCTCTGCTTGATGGTATTCAGAACTTCTACTTCCTTATTAATCATCCGCAAAACCGTCTCATTTTTCACCCAGTCAGTTCACGATATTTTGAGGATTCTTTTGAGGATTATTCACATGGTTTCCATAACCGTCCAGGCCTCGACTGCAGTAGGAGGCAAGAATGCTGGCTGCGTTCCTACTGCTCGGCACATCAGAGGCTGTGATTTCCTTTAGTTAAATTTTTTTGTCCTTGGATTTTATTTTTATTTTCTTTGTAGTTTTCAAATAAAAGGATAAGTTTCACAAAATATACTAAAATTAATTAAATACGATTATTAATCGAAACAATTTTCATCGATGTGATTTAATCAATCTTGCGTAGGCGACTGTCGACGAGCGATCGACTCCAAACGAATGATTCGATAATTAAGTCCCATGCCAGTTACCGTGTAGCGGAACATAAATCATGCGATATGTTTCTATTTCAGTTAACTATTACACGTGTTTTGGACTTCCACGACATATGCATCTTTTTCAATAGTACCTAATGGTTGAGGTGCATGAAGCGACAAGTCATATAATGAAACTGACGCGAATTTTTCCTCTGAAACAGTAGTGAGTACACCAAAGAATGAAATAATGGATAAAACTATTCTCTCAACGTCTCCATTGTTTCTCGAAAGTGCAACAAAATTTCAACTGTTCGAACAAGCAAATTGATTGAAAACAGGGAAGCAAGCATACCTGTCAATACACAAAACCCCGCAAACATTCCTATCTAAGTTAATTGATTGCGTCGTATCGACAAGAAAGCGCTCAGGAATGATACATCATGTTGTGTCAAAACAGGCCGGCGGGCGATTAATCATGAGCGAATGAGAGCGACGCACGTGCGACTAATCTTACGCTGTGTCGGCCGTCGCTGCAGGATTGAGTTATAAGAGGAAGCGGTTTCATGCCAATATTTCGAGAAAACGAAGGTTTGCGAACACACAGACTTTGGAATAGAGTGATAGAATAATTCACGGAAACGTACACGTTGCAAGCTCGTAACATATATTAGGATTCTCGTACGGGTTTGAGATTTCACAGAGAGAGATAGCAGAGCAGGAACAGACAGCAGAAAAAAACAACCTACTGTCGGGTCCGTGTCGTCGCAGGAGAGTGGTCGCGGAGAGTCCGATATAACCACACGTTTTCCCAAACGCAAGGTATGCGTAACACATTTCCCAACGCTGCGAGGTTCCAAAAAAGGGGTTATAGATTTAACGAAATTTCCTGTGTGTGTTTGAATAGGTCCAGGAAAGGTTTATGTTTATACGTACAATTTGACCCGGTAAGTGGCGCTGTATTTGGACAGGATAACGTCTGCCGGGCCCAACTAGTTAAAATATTATAGAAATTTGTAGAAAATTATGCATAATTTTCTATATTTAACTATTGCTACCTTAAGTATAACAATTGTTCTACCAGAATCCTTGCGTAGGTAAAGGCAGTTGTTGGTTTAAACATATAATTAATCGGTAATTCACGAGAAATATCCAAAGTTATTATAGCCCCCTAAAAGTCTATTCTTCTCTATAGAATATGCTACTTGATTTTTATATAAAAACATGTGAAAGCTTTATTATCAACTTACTTCAAATTTCATAACAAGGAATAAAACTTGTAAAAGCACCCTTTCTACAGCTAACGTCGTACGAATATCATAGTAAATGGTTTCGTCCATCAATGGTTACTTCATTTCATTTATTTATATTTCAATGTGACTCCTTCATAAGCAAGCACGAAATTACTCAGAAATATTAATACATTGTTACTTATGTATGTACAATACCAAACATTCAAGTTTAAACAAACTTTTAATTAGCTCCTAACCCTAAGTAAAGAGAGTTCAAGTCTACGCCGTGAGTGTAATCAAACCGAATTTAATTAATGTCGCTTCAGCTATGATAGAACGTTTAGGTAGTTTGTTTCTATTGCATCTACATAATGTATAGAATATTTGAAAGATGAAGGTCACAATTTTCCAACAAACAGAAATATTAATGCAATTTATTGCTGCTAATAAGCGTTTTAACAAGAGCGTCAATGTTGATCAAAATATTTTAAAACAATTAATTTTTTTACGACTGAAGATAACAATCTCAGAATTAATTAGTGCTTGCTTTTCATGTGTTGCTATAAATTTATTTAAAGGGTTAGGATATTGAACGATAAAAATTAAACTTTCAATTTTGTGATTCAATTTAAGCCTATTTTAAAATCGTTCATGTTGTTATAATGTAGAACCCACACACATTCAAGTATAGAATTAATAATCCAGTAATATGATTTCAAAAGCATTAGTTTCTCTTTATAACTTTCACCTCAACTAATGGACACCCCACTTCTGGGCACTGGACAAAGTTTTATTCGCGTTGGTTTCGTTTACGTTACACGTATTGTGGCGAATGTGTGAAAGCAATTCGTGATGTGGAATCAGACCATGCACTTTGTTGCTTTCTTACTTCGTTATCGTTTTTGAATTGTTAATAATAACGAGGCGCTATTGTGGTTACGGCTGGTACTTACGGCCGGTTTCAATGTGCTCTCTATTCGATTTGGTTACTAGCGATAGGTATTTGACAATAGCCGAGGGCGTAGCCAGGTACGGGCAGGGGAGGAAGCTGCAACCCCACAAAGGGCGGTCGCCTATGGGCTAGTTGGGCTAGTAAGCACGCACACCTATTAAGCAAAAGCAATTCAAAACTTATTCTGTTTGCATTTAAAAACTTGTTTCGGTTATTATTTGTTTTTCATCTTGACCAAGCAGTAACCCATAAAATATGGTATCCTGGGCGCGATTACGACGACCAAAAAAATTTAATCTTGGCTACGACTATTATAAATTCTATGGTTTTGTGGCCTGCCCCGCCCCCCCTCTAACGCTACTCCCTTGACATTAGCAAAATTCTATCTCCAGGAAATAGTTCAAGAGATAGATAGGATATTGAAACCTATCACTAAGTCGGCTCATATTACATCCACGGGAAGAAATGTAGCTGCAACACATATTCTAAATCCATCACCACACACGGAAACCGATATTGCAGAGTTATTTTTTTCTAAGCTAACATTTTTATTGAACCCGCTCGCAGCCTATGCCTTAAAACCAGATTGCAGTCCGTTTACGTATGACTTGCCTTTTGATAGGTTTATGGTAGCTGTCATGGACGAGGAAGACAGTAGTTGCGGGGCTATTGCACAGTCAGACACATTGGCGTAGAGGCTCTCACGATGACGTCACGGGGACGGAGCTACATCCTGATTTCATACGTCACTTCTATAGGATTTAGTGGGGTCGTAATCTTTGATTTACAGTTAGGGCTTATCGAATCGTGCTACTCGCACATTACTTAAGCGTCATAGATGTCATTCATTAGCGAAATTGTCAGGATAAAGTTATAAATAATAATTACTTTAATTTTTTCTTCCTCATAGTCTATTTTATTAAGGTTGTTATTTATTACTGAATAGATAAAAAAATGACCAACTTGTGTATACTTTGCCAACTTATCGCGTACTATACTCGAACTTAAAAAAAGAAAAAAAACTTTTAAAACTTTATTTTTTTCGAAATGTAATTTCCATTCGTACACTCTTAAATAACAATACTTTAAAGGCGTCACTCACTATGTACATAACTATTAAGACTTACATAACTGTGACGTGCAATAAATAAATTTATTTATTGCATCGTATGTTATTGGTAAAAAAATATTTGAAAATTGAACTTTGTTTTCCATTAAACAAATCTTATATAAAAATCCAATATAATTTTATTCTTAAAACAAACAAATATAAACCAAACATTGATCGGTTTATTTAAAATGTTTTGCATCTTTATTTTGACTATACTAACTTTCAAACTTTCGTGTTTCATTATCAATATAAACATATAAACGGGAATTAACACGATAAACACGAGGTATTTACATACCTATTTTATTGCCTGACGTTTCGGCTAGGTTGCACCAGCCGTGGTCGCAGGCGGACTCCTAAAATAGGTATGTAAATACCTCGTGTTTATCGTGTTAATTCCCGTTTATATGTTTATATTTATTTTGACTACACTCAAGTCTACGAACATTAATTGCAATGATCGGAAATGAAGAATCCTAAAACACGCATCCACTAAATAAGCTGGTTACATATTTCAATCCTCTGTAACTTTTATTTTTATATCAATAGGTAGGTACACCAGGTTCAAAAAACGAGATTAGATATATTTCTTCAATGCCCAATCTTGGCTATGAACCGAATTTCATCAATAATTAGTAATTAGTAAAAATTCTAATAAGTATAGGGGTTATTACATTTACGCAGGGTACAATAACAATTTGATGATACAGTCAATTAAATTTCATATCATGTCACTACGAATGTTACAGTTCAGTCAATTAAATTTCACATCATGTCACTACGGATGTTACAGTTCAGCCAATTAAATTTCACATCATGTCACTACGCATGTTACAGTTCAGTCAATTAAATTTCACATCATGTCACTACGGATGTTACAGTTGCAACTTTTGTTACCAGTGCTGACGGCGAGTATGTTGTGACAACGATGACGAAAGCTGTGCTGCATCACACCGGCAAGGTTCTGTGGACTCCGCCCGCCATTTTTAAGTCCTCGTGTGAAATCGACGTCAGATACTTTCCATTCGACCAGCAGACGTGCTTTTTGAAGTTCGGCTCTTGGAGCTATGATGGTGATCAGGTGAGCATTCATTTTTACCTTGGCAAACAAGCCAACTGCCTCCGTGATCGTGGAAAGTACCATATATTGATCGAAAGGTCCGGGATCCGGTTCCCCATAAGAGAAGAAATTTTTCTGCTCGGTTTGGTTAGTGGTAGGACTTCTTAGTTCACCTGGCTAGTTGCTACCATCTTACCTACGTTTGTTGCCATAATAAATATGATAGAGGTAAGATAGCCAGTTCCTCAGTTGTTGAGGAATCCAGGTGAAGCTCGCTACCACCTTCTGTCTTATCGTCACATACTATCGGGTGAGATGAAGGCCAAGAGCTTCTCTGTCATATTAAAAGCATACAAAGTAATCACGGCACTAGCACACCAAACTTATGACGCAAAACCACTGGACGAATTTCGCAGTGCATAATTATTGCGACACCGCTTAACTTTAAAATGGCCAGATTTTTTTCTGTATTCAAACATCCAGCAAACAAATTTTATGATTTTATATGAACAAAGCAAAGCAAAGCAAAGCATAGCGTCGGTGGCGCTGTGGCCTTGGCACTGGACTGTGCTCCTAGTAGAATCGGGAGGCCCGCGATCGATCCTGACATGTACCAATGTGTTTTTCGATTCATGAATTTCATATGATTCGGTTCAAAACATCGTGAGGAAACCTGCATACACCTGCGAAGTAATTCAAAGGTGTATGTGAAGTCAGCCAATCCGCACTGGGCCAGCGTGGTTTGACTAAGGCTAATCGCCCTAACTAGTTAGGGTAGGCTCGTGCCCCTCGGTGGGGACGTATATGAGCTGTGACGAAAGCATAGCAACACAGCCGAAGCCTTTTTTTATGTATAATAATGCAATAAATAAATAATTAATTTAATCTAGTATTAGATACGAAAACAGAGGACTACAAAACGTCTATTTTGTGTAGAGTTTGGCTAATAAAAGCTGAACCTCGCAAAACGCGGCAAGTTTAAAAAATATGGGGAAGGCAATACTGACTATAGTAAGAAAAAGCGGAGTTGATAATTTTATTAATTTTTAGTTTCAATGAATTTTTATTAACAAAGAATACCTTATCACTACCTTTTATAAAGAATCGCGGTACTAAGATTTAATGAAAATTCAAAATTATTTAATTTCTGTCATATTTGAACAGATATAAAAAAATTAAATGTTCAAAACTAAGACTTTGTAGGTAAGTACCTACATAAAGATGTTAAAAATCAAACTACATTAAAAAATGTTATTTTAATCTCTGTGAATCAAAATCAGTTACCAAATATTCAACATCGATTTTTAACGTGAAGCACGTGACCTGTTTTTTCCTAAACTCTAGGAAAATGTTATATTTTTTTCAAATTTCTTCTAGTTTCGCTACTCACACAGAAATATTTTTGCTTGCAACCTTTTACTTTCCTAAACTTCATATGAGCTTTTATGCTTAGGGAGGAAGTATCAACACCTCATGACCATGCTCCCCTAAAATTTCGTCTGCCTCACATATTGGCACAGGTTTGTGCTTCTGTACCAAAACGAAAACTCAATCAGATATAACAAGTTAGTACCTATCAAGTATCAAACTCATCATGTTCAACTAAAATACATCGTGATAGTTTTGCAACTTAAAAAATGTCAGGTTCAGCTTTCACTAGCCAAACTCTACCTACTTTTCATATATATCTTCTATCCGTGCTTAAGTTGCCGCTATCATGTTTATCTCGTTTGCTTAGCGCGACAGCAATACATTTTATTTTTCAAACACCTATTTTTGAATTCTCCCGACCTTAAAATATTATCTCAGCAATTCTTCCAATCAATATCAGATTTAACTGTAATGGACGCAGACGTAAAATGGAAACGCGATATACATAGAAAATTATAAATTGTTTTTCTTTCCCCCGCTTTATAACTCTGTTTGTAAAGACGAGTGCCAAATTGGAGACCAATTTTACGCTTCTTCAGATCGGCCGCTAATAGCGCTCAGGCTTCATCTGTTACGGGGATTTCAATAATATTGTCATTTGCCGGCGTAAATTCAATTCCGTTGTCAGCTATGAGTATAAAGAAATGATTTTATGAAATCTGATTGATTGATAACATTGAGTTGCCTTTAAGCAGTCAACAGCCAGGCCCTTAATTTAGTTGCGCTATCTCAAGATTCTTAAAATCGTAACTTAAATAAAACGACGAAGTTAGATGTTATTTTACTTATTTTCGATTTGAATTTTATTCTTACATATTGTATCATCGATTGTAGGTTAGTATGTTCCTTAACAAAATAAACTTGTGTAAAATCACGTGAAAATGTAACAGTGACGATAATCTCTCAGTGTTTTAGTGATTGTTCTAGTAATGCGGATTTAGGTTCCAAAGTGCTCTATTAAGTATATATTTAAGTTAATAAATTAACTAAGTTATCTATTTAATTAAATAAGTAGGCTTGACTGACTTTTATCATCGCCAAGTTTTACTATTAAAGTTAAATATGTGAAATTTGGCCAACTTTATAAAGCTAACTTTCACTAAGAAAGGTAAAGAGCTGGTATAGAACTTCGTTATCCATGAAACTGAAAAGATAAAACTGCATTTAGGCTGATAATTAGAAATGGGTAAACGCACGTTTAAGTTTTTTTGAGAAGTAAACCCTCGAAGAGGTGAAAATAGAGGTTGAAGCTGTGTTTTACTTTTACATACCACACTAAAACTACTTAACTATTTCAACGGGTTTTTTAAGATTCTTCTTTTGTTTTGTACTATGGATAAATATAGAGCTCTCACGAGAAGAAACGAAAGGTAACGGGGGCAAAGTTGCGGGCGGAAAGCTAGTTCGTTCATAAGTATACGTGATAAGTAAACTTAAGAATATTGTTACAGATTGACTTGAAACACATAAACCAGAAAAAGGGTGACATGGTCGACGTAGGTATTGACCTAAGGGAATACTATCCATCTGTCGAATGGGATATCCTGGGAGTGCCTGCCGAAAGACATGAGAGGTTCTACCCGTGCTGCCAGGAGCCGTATCCAGGTAAACAGTACTATTTTGTATGTTGCAGTGTATGTGTGTAGCGGGAAAAAAAATATTTTATAAAATTTAAATTTTGAAGTCTAGGGTTGAGACCACCAGTTGTTGATCGGGAGGTCCGAGGTTCGATTCCCCACGGGGGATAAGTTTTTCTGTGTGATTTGGTTGGTGGTAGAACTTCTGCTAGCTACCTTAGTTTGTCGCCATAATAACAATGTTAATTGTATTGTTGTGTCCCGATAACTTGAGGTAGGAACGTAGTACTAATATCTATTGTGTGCTAGAGGTAAGATAGCCAGTTCCTTAATTAGCTGGTAAGGGGTCCAGGTGAGGCTCGCTTCTACCTTATCCTTTATTTATTTATTTATTATTGCTTACATGTACGTGTAACGATGTACGTTACATTAATAGATCCATCCAGTACATGTACCCAGTCAATGCACTGCAAAACAATTATAGATGGCGAATGAGGTCTAAGGGGGTTATGTTATTACTTAATTATTACATGCAATCCTATTAATTTATTTTTATTAAATTATTTAACAATGTATTTTGTCAATAAATTAATTCAAGGCATGTATTCCAACAATTAATCAAATAAAGTTATACAATTCAATAAACAATAACAAACTTTTTAGAACTAAAGGTATGTTTTCAGATTACTAGCAGAACTTACAATAATTATTTTCGTTTCTTACTACATTTGTTAACTTATTATATATGCCAACAACTATAAAAGGGACTATTTAAAAAAATTCGAACTTCATAGTATTTAGTTTTAGCAACGTTTTACGTCTAAGGTTACCATCACATGTAAATAGATTGGGATGTTTCCTCACGAATTTACCTAGTTTCAAGATAATATATATGATGATCTTAATCGTCACTTGACATCTAAAAAAATCTAGCTAATTACGTAAGCAATCATAACACTAACTTTGCTTAGGCTTAAATAAACATAGTAGGTAAATACTATTTTGAATGTGTCACTGCTTCCTATCATCAACTCACGGAGTCTGCCGAAACTTGGTTTGGTTTAGTTTATTAAAAATTGGTTCTCATCGACTGAGTAACCCGTACCCAGCAATGTGATGTATTATGGGTTAACGTGATGATGATCTTAATCACTTACGGTGTTACTACAAAAAGTTTTTAAACACTGTCTTAAGTTAGACACTGTTTAAACATGATGCTATCACTATCTATTCCTTACGAAAAACTGAAAAAGCATCATAATTAAACAGTTTCTAACTTTAGATAGTGTTTCAATTTTTTTGTAACACCGTTAGCATCTAAAGAAAAATTTGAAATGCCTGTTTTATTGCAAACTATCTGCCCCGACAGGATGTCGTTTTGTTAAGAGCGCGCGAATTGTCAAACAAATAGCGAAGATTAAAATATTCGTATATATTATCGTTTTTTTTTAATTGATGCGCATTTTTCTTGATCTTTCTTTCCGTAAGCAACTTACGTGTATGAAGTATTAAAACTATTAATGAAATCAGTCAAGGCACTGGCAGAGGATAAAAAAGATGGCGTATACTCCACCGACAAGAACTGTGCTCTTAAGTCTATTGATGATAATGAAATCGGTAAAGTCATTCTCAATCTGTGTGTGTGATCAAGGGAAAATGGGTGCATTCATTTTTATATTTCTTCTACGGATCTCATCAATTCTACTTAGAGTCACCGATTTAGCCCAAAGATTTGCGAACCTGAAATGGTAAACTAAAAAATAAAAGAAGAAACACAATATCTGAATAGAATATTGAAAACTTTTTTGATAACTATTAAATAATCCTAAATATCGCCAAAAGCAATAAGCTTCCATGTTAAAGATTTCGATATTTTTAACGACTGTAATAAGATATTTTATCAAAAAAAATATCTCGCTTTCTAATTGTTTTACATACAATAACTAGTTAGATAATAAATGATCCGGTATTTCAAAAATCAATAAAACGTACCACTTGTATTGACGATGTTTTCTTTTATGAACCTGGCAAAGCGGTATTTAAAGCTGTGCAAATTTAAACATATAACAATTAAATAATAAAATAAAAGAGTTTAATAAAGGAAAAGAAAAGAGTCCGCTTTGAAAGAGTAGATTTCGTGAACATGCCTTACCTTAAATACTTAAGCTCGAATTACTCACGGTCGGACACTGACTGCATATTGCTATTTTCCTTTGCCTTTTGTTGTCGCGCACAGACGCCCACACATGACACGTTTAGATAAACATTATAACGAGGGCCATTTCACTCCCGTCCGGCTCTCGCGAGATTTTCAACTTTTTCGCTGAATTCACCCCGGTATTTAGTGTTATTACACCGGGTGTGTGTGTCCGATAAATTTTTGTTGGCACAATGAGTACTGCAAAAACAACGTAAGTACAGCTTTTGAGTATTCAATGTATATTAATGCTGCACATCGCTACTTTTGTTACTATTCGTAGACAGGTATACACGTTCATTAATACAATAACTGACGAGTGTTTTGGATTTATCAATAAAAAATTGCCTTAAAGAAGCCTTGTTCCTATTATCGGTCCTATTCCTATTATCGACAGAAATATTTATCCAAATTATGTACATACCTAATCATTTTTGATTTCTGTGAATGGTGATTAAAAGGCAGCTCGTCGAAAATAGTAATGTAAAATAGCAAAAGTAAGTGAAGGTATGTGAATGTGTCTGATGAAAAAGATTTTACCTCTCAGCCTATCAAAACACCATCTCAAACCTCGAAAGTGAAAGCTGCATAACCCGAGCTGGCAATTAATTACTTTCGAACGATGCCAAATCCAGGATTCTATGTTTAAAATATCGTGAAGCACCCCCGAGAGGGTGCGGAGTGCTTCTTATCTCCGACCACGACAAACGAGCCGAACCGTTCAACTCCGCTGAATCGTGAGGCGATCTCTTTCATTGTTCACACGATCAACACTTAAGCAATTCTTTACGTGTCCTAACAGCGTTCGCAGAGCTAATCCCCACTCGGCTGTAAATTATGTCAAGACGACGCTTATCTATGCTAAATTACTGCGTTTTGCTGCCTCTAAACAGGTTAAACGGTTGTTTTGGCAAATAACACTAGCGCGTTTAGAATACTGATGTTCCGCGAGACGGAGATACGGAATCCCGTCACACGATCAGTGTCGCTCTGGACTTTGTGAATGGGCTTACGTTGTTTGCATGTTTGATTTGTGTTGTGTCGGCGGAAAGCTCCGTGCATACTCTAAGCTAGCTAGGTAACCACCATAGCTTACTGACCTGAATTATTTGTGCAGTACTCCAATTTTTTGTGAAAGCGAATCACGTGGCTTTTTATGGATTCATTGGCGGCTACGTTTAGTGATAAATAATCAGGGTTAAAAGACTATGTCCTTCTATTTAAAAGAGTTAGACTTCCGAGTTTCTTGCCTGCCCTTCTCAAGCGGGTTGATCTAATTTCCGAACCAGCTTAGAATCGACTTTTCATTTTACTTAAATTTGTATACATCTATACTAATTTCATTATAAAGAGGAATGATTTGTATGTTTGTATTGAACAGGCTTCGAAATAGGTACTGGACCGATTTGAACAATTATTTTACCATTAGAATGCTACATTATCCCTGAGTAACATAGGCTACACAATTATTTTTTCTACGGGAAAATATAAAGTTCCCACGGGAAACCAAAAATAACGTGAGCGAAGTCGTGAGCGGCAAGCTAGTCTAGCTAGTATAACTGGGGTGTACTCGCCGAAATTTCGTTCGGATTGCATAAATACTTAGCGGGCTTATTGGTCAGGATGTCAACATGGTATGTTGAATGGTAAACACCATTATATATTTTTTCTAACACGTTAAAGTAAAGAAATTAAACTCTTTCAATTAATTAAGACTATATTATTGATAAGTAGGTTTGATGTAGTTCTGCCAAGCTGTTCGATTTTTCTTTCTTCTTTTCCAGTTGCAATTTTAAGACATCCTAATGGGTTAATATCCCTATGTTTTTCATGTGGTTTCTTTTAATAAAAAGTATTCAATTTGATCAAAATATATTCAACTGTTCAGAAATTATTGTCCAGCGGTATTTTTTTGGTTGACAGGACGGCATTCTGCGTCCATTAAAAGTTGACATGGTTTTAATATGTCGGGGTTTTTTAGCTAGACCATTCATTTCCATTTCCATACATTTTGACAATACCTTCACAGCTGTCAGATTTCAAATTATATGGGAAAGGTGATAATTTGGTTTTTGATTAAAACTTTCAAATAAAAAGTGTGATAGCCTCTTTAAATTGATTGGTAATACCCTCTTTTGGTGATTCGTAGTTGTAGTACGAACTACACGCGGGCAAAGGCTGAAAAATTATTTTTTGAAAAGAAAAGTTAAGTCAATATTTTTTTTCCTAACCTTGTATCACATTGTGAGGCATACTCGTAATATGCCTACTTCGAAACGCAACGAATCTTAACCCTTAACTGGTATATGGGGTCAAAATACACTCCAGTGCAACATATTTTTTAACATAAAGGACATTGGCGAAAATGGCCCCAGACACGGACAAACAAATGTGTCACGTCATAATTTTTAACATATTTTTGACGTCGTTAGCAATTATCCTTAATAAATGGACAAGCTGTAGTTTGAAACGATAAATTAAAAGCTTTTAATTACTGTATACTTCTACTGACATCTACACTAGCCGCCATGAAAACAGCTAGAGATGTTATAAGTACTCCTATTTAAATCAATGGATTTTTTAATTGTAATATAATTTCGTTCTTATTTTAACAAATTATGTCATATTTATGTTATAATATGTATGTGTTTGTTATTAAAATAAATGTTGGATATATCACAATATATAATAAAGCATAATAATAGTTGGTGTTTCAAAATTGACTATTACTTACTGGTGCCTTTTTTTTAACGATTGTCGTTTTTTGATTCACCTCACAATACATTCTCACTAAATAATTATATACCCTCACTAAGTCAATAATTGTAACTGTCATTCATACATAACATTGACCAAAATCGATTTTCGATTTTGTAGTTCAATTAACCGTATCGATTCTACAGAATCGGAAGTGAGTGACATCTCTAACTAATTGGTTTTTTTTACTCACTCGCTTACTTACTCTCGTGTTTGTGTAGTGCGTTTTTAATTTTAATTTGTTCTATTTTTGGATTGCTTATAAATACTTGGCTATTCTTACGGAGTCTGATTTCTTTTAATAACATACGTACCCCGGCTTTGATTTATGGACTTTGTGATCTGCTCGAACGATAACTTGGCATTAAACAACGGATCTTGATAACCTCAATACGAAATGGAAGGTGTTTGTGCTAATTGTGATTCTGCTGGTGGTTCCATGGTATTAGAAAATGAGCAGATTCTTCGCTGTATACAACAATGGACGGCACCCCGTCTGGTAAGCCTATTTAGCTTTTTTCCAAATCTTTTGATTAATGTGCATTTCCTAAATATTTTTTATTCTTCATGAAGCTTCAAACTCATGATCAAAGCAACGTATTCAAATAATAGTCTCAAATGATATAGTTATTTAGGGCAAATGTAACATAGTTTACTTTACGATTATAACCTTAAAATGTAATACATTTTGTGTGATATTACGATGGCTACGCTTGTCCGTGCTTCAACAAATGACTGAATTGTATGTATGAAGTATTCCCAACAAAATTAGCATTTTTCCTTTGCTGTCCGTCACTGGGGCATACAATGTATGGAGACGGAACAATGTCCTTTGCAGTTTTATAACCTACACTCCGGCGCTTCGAGCTAATCTCATTACGTCGCGGGGTGCGGCGGGCGACGGACGTTGTTCGTACTAATATTACTGGCAACAGAGATACGTACAAAAATCACCCCCGACACCAAGACATTTTGGTTGTCATTTTTTTATTATTTCATTGATCTCATATTATAATGTTCCTATATTTGTTATAATGATTATATAAGAAAATAGTACCAAGAGCTATTTATCCATAATTGTTTGATTTTTATAGAACTTAAGTCTACTAAACTCGACTCTTAAAAATATTTTTAAAAATGAGAGGTTATGAAAGATTTAAAAATAAGTTCCTTTTTATGTTTAAATGTGTGATACATAAATTAATAGTTGTTTAATTAAATAAAATAATAATTAACAAAAAAAATAACTATTAATATTTTAATAACTTAATTCATCACAGGGGTCTCATTTCACCACCGATACCAACTAAGTTGCCCTTTTTGGCGAATCCAGTTAAGGGTTAAGATGCTTGCAAAGCTGTAGGTGCTCAAGGTAAAAACAGAAATAGATAATGCAAACATTTTAACGTTATTCTTCTTATGAGTGGAATTTCAAAGCGCACGGTTGTTTCATAAAAAATACTTCAACAAAAAATACTAAGCACATTTGAGCTAAACACGGGGCTGTAATTTAATACCTGGCCGATATTTGAACAAGGGCCAGAGGTAGCTATTTAATTAATTTTGTTTTCAAAGAGGCTTCGGTACCACGCAATGATTGTTTCACTGAAAATTGTTTCTATGAAAATTATGAATTGTGAGTGGTCTCGTAAGATTAATTTATTCAGCAGACAATTCTTAATGTTTTTTGGTCTATTTTAAATGTATTTAAAATTCAAAACTCCCAGATTTCACTTCCAGATTTCTCCGAAGAGTGGACTCGGCACCTGCCTTCCGATCGGGAGGTCTGGGGTTCGAGAACGCCATGTACCAATGTGTTTTTCGTTTTTCGAATTTCATAATGTATACATTTGTCTGACGCACCTACGGAAAACATCGTTAGGTGACCTGCATACATCTGCGAATAAATTCAATGGTGTATGTGAAGTCAACCAATGAGCACTGGGTCAGCGTGGTTGACAAGGCCCAAACACCCAAATTTAGGGTATACTTGAGAGAGATGGGGAAATATAATGACCTGTTATGATTTCCGAAGAGTTAACTGTTTAAACATGATGCTGTCTTTATCTATGTTACTACAAAAAAAAATTAAACACTGTCTAAAGTTAGACACTGTTTAAACATGATGCTGTTTCAGTTTTTCGTAAAGAATAGATAGTGATAGCATCATGTTAAAACAGTGTCTAACTTAAGACAGTGTTTAAAAACTTTTTGTAGTAACACCGTAAGTGATTAACTTTAGACAGAGTTTAAAAACTTTTTGTAGTAAGACCGTGTGTTCTTGAATAATATAAATATTGTACATATTTGCATTTAACGTCAATAAGTAGCGGTAAAAGTACTTAGTGTATGTACATACGTCAAAGCTGAATAAAGATTTTTAGTTTGAGTCTCAACGTTTTATTAGACAGCTTTTCGATAATAGCAACTCTTCAAAAATATCTGAAAGTATAATCGGGGAGTTTTTAATTTGAAATATATTTAAAATAGACTGATAGTATCTAAGGTATGCTTAGGAATGTTTTTAACACAAACAAAAAGACTATGCGTTGCAACATATCCGGCATAATTTTCAGTGTTACCATAATGCGAGTACACTTAATCGGTAGTCAAACTCATCAACAAGCAATTAACAGGAAGTGCTTCTCTAACCACTATGATTACAGTCGGAACTTTTGCACTTACTGGATTTACCTGTCTGATATCAGTATTCCCCCTTTCTTCTGTGCTTAATGAGAAAGTACGTTGGGATCGCAGTAGGTAGTACCTTTGATAAGTGGTTTTCGATTAAGATTTTTTTATGTTCGGCAAGAAAGGTCTTAATCAAGGTCAATCAATTAGGTCAAGAGAGCCTAAAATAGAATTGCTTATCCTGGATTTTCGAACGGCGAAGCTGGTTATATTTTTCATCTAAACAAAACGATTTAATGTACAAGCTACGAGTTTAATCGTTGCAAATTATTTTATTTAAGACGTTTAAATATTTTTTACACAAATATCTTATAATCCCTACACTGCCCACGCGTGACCATTCTTCCTCTTGTTATTTTTCAACTGACACAGTCTCTCCTCAGACGTGGAGATATTGGAGTTGTAGTAATATCGGCTGGCTGATAATGTAGGTAACAATGATTGCTAGCTAGAGCTGTCATTTTTGAAGGAAACTTATCCATTACTGCTACAATGAACGCCGTAATAGCAAAACTACTCATAAAACTAGTAACGGATATAGAGTTTCTTTCAAAAATGACAGTTCTAGTTAGCAACCGAAGTTGGATAAGCAGTCCCCAGATGAATTGATGCTTCATTCATAGACCTAAATAGCTGGCATAAATTCACAATGAATGCAGGCAGAACGCAAAACCGACTGCTGTTGGCGGCTTTGACAGGCCACTTTGATACCAATCACAATGGCAAACGTGGGTCTGATTGCACTTAAACCTGCAAAGCCTATAAAGAAGTAAAGAGTTAGCATGGAGCATCTGTTGTGCATTTGCCATTCTCTAGCACCTCCTGCGAGCTGTTCGGGATACTACCGGAGGTAGACTCTGTACCAGGATCGTTTGTTTCGGTACATCCGTCTTACCGCAAAACAGCAGTGCCTGCATTGCTGTGTTCCGGTTTGAAGGATAAGATATGGCAGTGAAATTATTGGATACTGTGACTTTACATCTGATGTCACAAGTTGGCAAAGTATAATTTTTTTTTCGCTTCTTGAATTGTTTTGAAAAGTCAACACTGCCGAGATTTCCTCGAATTGCGACATAAAATCCACATATTATTGTTGCACAAGAAGATATTTCCCACTTTGATGAAATCGTAAGCATCTGTTATTATTTGAATTTTAATATAAGCACTCAAAATATTTTGCATTGTTGTAATTCGTCCCGAGGCATCGTGACGTGCCCGATGTACGAACAGCTGATTGGTGCATGCTTTTTGACAGTGAATACTACATCGCTGACCACAGATACCTAATCTAAGGACCACAGCGGATCCCGGCGCGCATAGACAAGTGGACAAAGGGAGCAAAATACATACAGCTTTTGCTTTTTAACTGCAATTTTAATCTGATTTGAGTTGCTTATCATTGCTATCACGAGCCACAGCCGTGAGTCATTGTGTCATCGCCCCCTGTTGTGTCACCGGCCGGGAATTTCACCGTTTTGTGCTATATTCAAGCGTACTATCTACGCTAAGGATCTTGAACATTTTAGCACCAAGTAGCATTTTTGGGAATAGGAATGAGTAATATTACTTGCAGTGGATGTAATAGCGTCTTAAAGAGCTCTGAAAAAATTATTTGCACCCAACCCCGTTGTAAAAAACAGTTTCACTATTTGTGTGTTAATTTTACCAGTACAAACTTTAAAAAACAGTTGAACTGGAAATGTCCTGATTGTTCTATAGAGATGTTATCTGCTCAGCGGCAGACAAAGAATGATAACACACCTTGTAAGAGTTCTGCAATGGCGATTGGACCTTCATCAGAAGAAACGAGTTTTGTTAACATAAAAGCTCGTGGGACTGGTAACACTTCTCCTACTCATAAGGATGACGTTTGTCTACGCTCAACCATTAGAACCATCATGCATGAAGAGCTGAATGCTATGGTAAGGGAGGTCATAAGAGAAGAGTTTTCATCTTTGAGAAAAGAGATTCGTAGCTTTGAAGATTCGATGAGCTTTATGAATGCCAAATTTGAGGACATGAAGAATAATGTTGATGCCTTCATGCATGATAACAAGCAGCTTCGTTCTGACAATGAATTGCTTCAGCGTAAAGTTAAAGATTTAGAATCAAGATTATCTATAATTGAACAAGATTGTCGTCAGAACAATATAGAGATTCACTGTCTTCCAGAGCATAAACAAGAAAATCTTCCTAAAGTAATGATGCAGATTGGTAAAGTGGTAGGTTTTTCTTTATCCGAGGATGACATCTTGGCTTGCAATCGTGTTCAAAAGCAAAACAAGACATCAAACTTGCCTAAAACAGTTATATGCAGACTCGCGAGTAAACTAAAACGTGATAATCTATTAGCAGCCGTGTATAAGTACAACAAATCACACCCAAAGGAAAAGTTAAATACAAAACTACTTGGTTATGGTAACGAGGAATCAGCTGTCTACATCTCAGAGCACCTGACGCAATCTAATAAATCACTCCACGCAACAACAAGATTATGGGCCAAGGAACATAATTTCAAATACGTATGGGTGAGAAATGGAAAAATCTTCCTCAGAAAAGACGAAGAGCACCCAGCAAAGTTGGTACTTCATCAGGACTTTTTGAAATCTCTAGCTTAATTGGCACTGACACTAAAGTTATTTTTTTTACTTCTTGGAAGTGATTAGAGCTTTTGTTTTTTTTAATTCAATTTAAACATTTATTACCAAAACATCCGCGGTATGCGGACAAAACTAATTGATATTTTTCTAGAAGTTAGTGTCAATGATTTTGATCTGATTATATTAACTGAAACTTGGCTCAACGATAGTATATATGATAGTGAAATTTTCGACGATCGTTATCAGGTGTTTAGGAGAGACAGATCATCAAATACTTTTGAAATGGCTGCTGATGGTGGAGGTGTACTTATTGCTGTTAAAAAATCTATCCATGCTTATCGAAATTACACTTTCGAAAGTCGCTGTGAGGATCTGTGGGTTACGTTAATTTTTGGTACTACCAAATTACATATCTGCTGTGTTTATTTGCCATCCCCTCTTAAACGTACTCATCTCGAACATTTCTTAGATAAAGGTAGTAGTGTTATGGATAACTTGCAAGACGACGTGTTTTTGTTCGGTGATTTTAACCAGCGGGATATTGACTGGACATCATCCAATTCTAATGCTTCTCTGAGGCCTAGCAATTATAACAGCACTATTGCCTGCGAACTTGTTGACTTTTTGTCTACGTATGACTTGAAGCAGTTCAATCATATATTGAACCATCAACAAAAGATGCTCGACTTAGTACTGAGTAATTCCAGTTGTAGTATTAAAGTGCTAGAGCCGCAAAACATAATTTCTCGAGTAGACGTATATCATCCCCCTTTGCATGTACTCGTGTCCTTACGAGGGCCTAAAATGTTGCGTCCTAACTTTACACCTAGTCGCAATTTCTTTCTGGCAGATTATGAAATGATACAAAGTCGTCTGAGCGAGGTTGACTGGAACTCAGAATTTAGGGCATGTTTAACAATTGATAGCGTAGTAAGTAAATTTTATATTATTTTAAATCAGATTATTATCGAGTATGTGCCTCTCCGGAAGTACAATAAAGGTAAATATCCACCATGGTTTTCCGTTAATCTTATTAAAATAATAATAATAATAATAATATATTTATTTCCAAAAAACATTACACAGCAATAAAAATTATCATGCGGTCACTGCACTAAGCTAGGCTTGTCTTGCAGCAGCCTTATACATTTATCTTCTCTCTATTACTAATTTTATTCTGGACACACGGTTGCGGTTACAAATTAGCCACTATGTAATAATTTTAAATATACAAAAGAACTACAAAGTTCAAATTAATGAACTGTTTAATAAAGGAAAGAAAAAAAAAACTATATGTGTGTAAAATCATGATGACATTCCTAAAACAATAGCTACATGTATATAATGTGTGCGATTATGTATTGTGTATGCATGTGAGTGTCGTGTGTGTGCGGATGCGAGTGTTTCTGTGTAAATGAGAGTGGAAGATTACTGCAGTAAGTTTTCAGTTTGAGCATAGTTTAAGTCCAATAAAAAGGATTGTGTCATTTGTTTGGCTTTATGCTTATTGGCGCACTTTAAGGAGGCTATTTTGTGACATATGATGTTGTAAATTCGCGGTAGAAGAAATACAGCTTGTCTTTTTGCAAAGGTAGTGCGGACTGACGGTACCGGAATCTTATACAGCCGTTGCCGGAGGCGTTCTTCATAGTCAGATGATCCCAGTGCGGATCTGTGCATGGCGGTCACTGCCCTTAAAATATATAATTGCCTAACCCGTAACACCTTACTGTCCTTATATAGCTGGTCCGTGCTATACCGACGGGGTTTCTTCCACATTACTTTTAGGATTGCGCGTTGAGCTCTTTCTACTTCAATAAGTAAGGTTTTTGCTGCACCGCCCCATACCCTAATACAATATATTAATGTGGATTGAAAGAGTGCCTTATAAACCATAATCAATGTATCTATGGGCGCCGACTGTCTTAACGCCTTCAAGACGTATAAGGTTCTGCGAGTTCGCGATGCCAGACTACTAATATGGTGTCTGTATGTGAGTTTCTCATCAAGCATTACTCCAAGATACTTTAAAAAACTGACACGTTCCACGAAATTACAATTACCGACACAGAACATATGGTTGCAGCGATGCAAAATCAGTCGTTTATCAAGTGATGGTTGTGATGCGCTAGTTTTATGAAATGCTATATATTTTGTCTTGCTGATATTAAGTGATAATAAATTTTTCTCCAGCCAGTCACAAATAACAGACAAACCCTTTTCTGCAAACTCGTAAGCTTCCTCCCAAGATGATCCTTGGAAGATGATAACTGTGTCATCAGCATAGCAGACTAATTCCGAATTTTCTATGTTAGCTTCCAGTAAATCACTGATATAGGCTAAAAACAAGGTCGGTCCGAGAATGCTGCCTTGTGGTACTCCGAATTTAATGAATTGTTGATCACTAATATAAGCATCAACGCGAACACACTGTTTGCGGTTATTCAAGTAACTACGAAACCATTCTAAAGCAGTCCCTCTAATACCGAAGTAGTTGAGTTTTTCAAGCAGAATGGGTACTGAGACTGTATCGAATGCCTTGGCTAGGTCAATAAATACCCCCAGGCAACATTTCTTTCTATCTAAGGCTGTGGAAATTGTCTCAGTCACTCTCAAAACCGCATCTTCGGTGGACTTGTTTCTACGGAACCCAAATTGATTCTCCGAAATCAATCTATTTTCCTCCAAGTAAGTTACCAATCTCTTATTCACCAGCTTTTCCAGGAGCTTGGAAAATATAGTGAGCAAGGATATGGGTCGATAATTCGATGGGTTTCTTTTATCACCCCCTTTGTAAATAGGAGTGACAATTGCCAATTTCCAGCATTCAGGGAAAGTACCTGTCGAGAGACTCAAGTTAAAAATGTGTGTCAAAGGCTTAGTCAAAAATTGTCTTGATTTTAAAACTAATGATGGGGCACACTTGTCAATTCCCGGAGAGCTATCTGGTTTTAAGCCTAAAATCAGTTTGAGCACTTCGTCGTCATCGGTAGGAAACATAAAAAATGATTTTAAAGTAGAGATTTTGCTTTTGAACATGGTTGCTAGTGATTCCTGAGTTTGGTTAAGTCTTTCGAGAGTCTGCACAGCAAGATTCTCACCGACATTGGCAAAGTAATTATTGCATTCGTTTAAGGAAGTAGTGGGGCTTTTATTTATTTGCAGCAATTCTATTGGACTTGTGTGAGGCTTATTTAGGTGGCATATGTTTTTAATGGAAGTCCAAAGCTTTTTCGGGTCATTCTTATTTGATTTTAGCAGTTGGTTTTCATAGTCTGCTTTGAGCTTTCGAAGCAAGTTGCTAAGAAAATTACGATATCGTTTATACGTTATTTGGATAATACTGTTCAATGGATTCTTTTTGGCCTGTGAGTGAAGATTGTCTCTGTGTTTCTGACATCTAATGAGACCTGGCGTAATCCATGGCTTGAAGATCAGCCTTGAACGGGGGATCACAATTTTTTTCGAGTTATTTTGAATAGCCGACGTAATTATTTCGTCAAAACATGTAGCTGCTTCATTCAAATCAAGTGACTCTGTTACCAATGACCAGTTTGCTGAAGAAAGATCTTTCGCTACACCATCATTGTCCACCTTAATACGAGACCGGTTTAGTAGGATTTTGGTATTGTTCAAGGCCAATCCAAGCAAACAAATGTAGTGGTCTGTTATATCTGTAGGGCAAATGAAGCCTCTTGCGTGAGTCGGGGTTTTAACGAAATAGTGATCAAGACAAGTCTTATCTCTAGTTGGTCTAGTAATAGCGGGCAAAAGCTGGTGCTCCGCAAGTAGTGTCACATACCCCGCACATTGGTCGCTTAAAGGCGTTGAACATAAATCAAGGTTCAGGTCTCCAGTCACTATAATATTAGTTTTACTATTTATCGTATTTAAAACTTTGTCAAGTGATTCCATAAAATTAGTGATAATAGCTACTGAGGGAGATCTGTATATAGCTAGTTTGACTAGATTATTGTCCAAAATAATTTGCAAACAGTTACAATCATCACAAGAAGGTTCCTCCACCCGAGCAGTCCAAGATTCCTTGACATATACCACAACCCCTCCGCTTTTGTTTATATGTTTGTAAGTTCGAAATGCATCATAACCAGGTATTTGAGGAATTATGGTATATTCATTTAACCAGCACTCTGTTAAAACAATAAGATCAAAAGATATATTGGAACGCTGTAGGGCTACTGAGAACGCATCAAAATTGCGCTGGATGCTTCGAATGTTAAATGTTATTGATCTGAAACTATGCTCATCTAATAAATATTGGGCAAAAGAGTCAATGTTACTGAGTGAGATGCAGTCTATAGTAAGAATTTCGTCAAGATCATTGGTAAAATTGGCCATTGCCATAATATCTGCACAAAAGTTTTTTAAGTATAGGATGTTTAACCTTCAAGTAGACTGCAATCAATTGTTGACGCTTAGGTATTTGCCCTCCTCTTCCGTTTGTGTTTGTGTGTGAGTATGTAATTTGGGTAGTTGTGAGTGTATCCGTGTAAGTGTAATAGGTGAGTAGAAGTGAGTATGCATACATAAACAACAAAGATGACATCAGACATAACAAATTATACAGTGACATCAGGCACAACATTTTCTTCAGGGCACTTTGGTTGGCCCACAATTGAATCGAGATCGTGTTCAGTATTGATGCGCATAGCAGGCTTACCATCGCTTCTTCTGACATAGATGCTCCCATTTCGAACCCAACAATATTGAAAATCGTGTTCCTTAGCTCGACTTTTGGTCTCACGAAACAACTGCCGATTCTCCTTCGTGAGCCTCTCATTGAAGTAAATCGTCTTAGGCAGTCCGCTTACAATATTTTCCGTTGTAATATTGCGTCTTGACTTCGAAGCTTTGATTATATTATCTCTCATCTGTTTTCTCAGAAGCCTTAATACAACAGGGCGGGGGTATTGTTGTCCAGATTTTGCAGCTTTCCTTATTTTCGGGCCTACACGCGTTACTTCAGCAATATCTGTGTCACTAAGCTCAATTCCTATTTTATTGGAGGCCGTCATAACGATGTGATGTAAGTTTTCGTTCTCTTCTTCTGATACTCCAATTATTTCGAGATCATTCTTCATGCCATCTTGCGCTCGCGAATTTAGTTGCTGTTGAAGACACTCCACTGCGGCTCGTAGGCCAGCTATCTCGGATTCTGCATTTTTGAGCTGTGTGGAATGTTCTTTAACAGTGTTAGTTAGAGTGTCTGATATGAATGATATTTTATTGTTCATTTCCTCGTTTTGTTGCTTTACCTCCGTAACTTCCTGCCGTAGATGTCGGACTTCCTTTAGTAATTCGGATATGTCAGACTCACTAGATACAGATAACTCCCCTACCGGCTTTTTACCTTTGTTCGGCTGTTGCCTGTTGCTTCCACGCGACATATTGACATTTGAGTTTGCTTTGTTGTAAGTGTTCGTCGTGACAGTCGAAGCAGATATCGAAGATCTAATGGGAGTTGTGGAGTTATCCCCCTTTGGTCGCGTGCACACGCATGATGGGCAGCTCCAATCCTCCTTTTGTGATTTATTTAGAGAATTGAATTTCTCTTTGTTGAAGTTAATACACAAAAGGTCATAATTTTTCTTGCATTTCGAACATTCCATAAGATACAAATCTTCAATAGGGTTCCCACACCCTGCGCAGGAATTCATCTCGACGAAATGCACAGTAGAAGTGGTCCGGCTGTCGTTTTGCACACTATCTCGGGTGTTGAGCGCGCCAGCACGACGTACACGAGCGCGCTCGTAGGTAATATAATCCGCGGCGTCGAAAGCGGAGCGCGGTCGCGGCTGATCGTCGAGCGGCCTGCGAGTTGTTCGAACTGGTTTGGTTGTTCGAGTCGCGTCGCGTATTTACCGTTGAATTACAAATCTTTGAAATGTAAACACTTATATCTTCGTCATTTTAAGAGTGATTAAAAAACCGAATTTACCAATAGTTAGGTGGTAGCAGTGGCTTTATAAAACACTACCGAAAAGCTCAGTATTCACCACAAGCAGAGAAAAATTAACGCGGAGAAGGGAGTAACACGTCCAGTGCAACCGGCGTTCGAGCGTCCAATCATGTTGCAAAATGTTGCGAGGTAAAGAAAAAGCCCGTCAAAAATACAAAAAAATTAGAAATTGTTTGGATGAATTAGAATATAACATTTTGAAAGATCGAACGTCTTCCTTAATAAAAAAATGTTATCGTAACTATATTGAAAAAGTTACTTTTGGACTTACATAAGGAGTAAACGAAAATTAAAAAGTGATATACCATCTGTTATGAATTTTGGCGACAAGGTTGCATCCGACGGCAACAGTATCACTAATATGTTTGCGGATAGTTTCGCTTCAGCGTATGGCACAACTGGTGATACTGTTTTGGTTGATGAAACTACATCTCATATTGGTGGTGTTTCGTTGGGCCAGTTATATATATCTAGTAATAAAATAGAAAAATAGTTAAAAGCTCTCGATTCCAGTAAAGGAGCTGGAAGTGACGGTATACATCCAATCTTTTTTAGAAACTGTGCTAGTAACTTAACAATACCATTGCATATCATTGACAATCGATCTCTTTTGGAAGGCCATTTCCCTAAATTATAGAAGGAGGCCGTAATCGTTCCAATTCATAAAGTGGGCGATAGAAGCAATGTAAATAACTACAGACCCATTAGTATTCTTCCTGTTCTCGCTAAAGTATTTGAGTCTTTGGTATGTCCTTATTTATCGTGGCATATAAAACAAACTGTTGCAGATCAGCAACATGGTTTTCTAAAGAAACGTTCTACGACAACTAATCTTTTAACGTTTGTGGATAGAATAACTACGAGTATGAGTTCGGGAAATGAAGTTGATGTAATCTATACAGACTTCAGTAAAGCATTCGATAAAGTGAATCACGCATTATTAATCAATAAACTTGATAATATCTTTGACATACATGGGTCACTTTTGAAGTGGTTTTCATCCTACCTAAGAAATCGTACGCAACGGGTTGTAGTGAATGGATTTACATCTAAAGAAATTCATCCATCCTCTGGTGTCCCTCAGGGTTCCCACCTGGGACCAATTCTGTTTGTTATGTTCATTGATGATATTAAGCACTGTTTCTGTAATTCTGAATTTGAACTTTATTAAACCAGTTCTGAATAGCGTCGATCAGATAAAACTTCAGGAGGACATAGACAGGGTAGCGGTTTGGTGTCGTTTGAACGGAATGTCTTTAAATGCAAATAAATGAAGTCACATAAAATTTTCTCGTAAATATAACAAATTGCCAAGCTGTTACAACATAAATGGAACTGTCCTGAATAGAGTGGAACAGGTTAAGGATTTAGGTATTACTCTCGATTCTGAAATGAGATTCAAGAATCACATAAATAACACAATTAACAAATGCTTGAGAATGTTAGCTTTTATTTTTAGGAATACGAAAGAATTTAAATCTGTTCAAGCTATGAAAGTTTTGTATTTTGCCTTAGTGCGTAGCCACGTAGATTACTGTAGTTTAGTTTGGTACCCGTTTTATCAGAACAATATTCAGCGTATCGAAAAGATTCAAAGAAAGTTTCTGAACAGATTATCCTATATCAACGGTACTTACCGCAGTATAAAAGGTTATTCTGAAAGGTTAGACCATTTTAATCTGCTGTCACTAAGGCAACGTAAAGAACATATGTCCATGATTTTTCTATATAAATTATTAAACCACGAAGTTGATTGTCCGTCTCTCGTCTCTCTTATCACAAATCAATGTATGAGTCTCGGCACGACTCCACAATTACAGGCCATTTTCAATAGATTTAAGAAGGAATAATTATGGTAGTCACTCTCCTGTTTATACAATGTTGAGAAACTTTAATCATTTGTATCAAAGTAACAATGCATTAGATGTTATTTGTGAAAAAAGGTCTACTTTTAAAAAGGCTATTTGGAAGTGTTGTGTCGATCATTTTTAATTTTTTTTCTCGGAATTGTTTTTTTATGTGTTATATGTATATATATGTTTTTTATGTATATATATATTGTTTTGTAACAGATAGCATATTGTGTGTATAACAATGCTGTGCATGCCTATAATTTAAATGCATATAAGATACCTTTTTAAAAATACTGTTTAAGTAACTTGTCTGTATGTATTTAGTTGGTAAGCCTTATCTAATAAATAAATAAATAAATAAATAATGTGGTTCTTGAGGGGGGTTGCGAAACTCGAGGACCAGGCTTAAGGCAAATCCCACTCACCCCAATTGTAAAGCTTATGGGTGATCTGAGTTGGACCAATAGTGGTAAAAGCAATCAATAAACAAACAGAAA
The DNA here is from genome assembly GCA_963935595.1 of Schoenobius gigantellus. Taxonomy (NCBI): domain Eukaryota; kingdom Metazoa; phylum Arthropoda; class Insecta; order Lepidoptera; family Crambidae; genus Schoenobius; species Schoenobius gigantellus. The sequence goes on along the minus strand of OZ012554.1, from coordinate 5,981,166 downwards.
GGGACAGGGGCCGTAGTTCGGGTCCGCCGAAATGTCATATGGGGGGGGGGGATGTATAAGATAACATCATTCATTAGATAGATAGATAGATAAAAAGTTTATTTGCAGTTACATACATCACATATTGTAGAGACTTACACTAGGAAACTTACATAAATTTTGTATAATTGCTAGTACCTATTTGACATTATGGAAAAACTGAAAATGTGCGATGTACGACTACAAATGGGCCACAGCTCAGCATGTGATTTGATCATGTATGTACATAAACAAATCGCTGTTATTCTGCTGCAAACCCGAGGGTTCAGTGAGGTCCCAAAGTGCCACAAAATAGAATAAAAAAAAAAAGGTTAAATAATGAGAAGACATAACTCGTCAAAAGTTTGGGGTTAATATGGCCATTCAACATAAATTTAAGTAATATATAATGACTTTACATATATATATATATATATACAATACACATACACATTTGCACGAAAAACTTGTACATAATTCACATTCACGGCACGGCACAGGGAGAGGTGTTAGTAAATAGTAGTACTAAGTATTCATGCATATCCACCAAACGCATTTCCTGTGACCACACACCAGGCCCAAGCTATATGTATACGCATGAGGCTGGAACCGATACATATGAAAATTACCTATGAATATTATGGCGGGGGATATCTATAGTACCAAATCGTCTATTGAATATCCTTTGGGTATACCCACGCGCTGCTTATTTAACAGAAATATTTTAAAATGTTTTTTAAAAGTATGCTTCGAAGTAGCAGTACACAGTGGTGGTGGTAGGTTGTTCCAGCACTTTTCCGCTGCATGGGCTTGGGGCACCCCATCCAGCGGTGCCCATCTGCCAAGGACCGCAGCGGATTGTGTTTCCGCTGCGGCTCCGACGGACATAAGACGGTGGACTGCGCGGCGGCGCTAAATTGCGCCGTCTGTGCAGACGCCAAGAGACTGGCCAGCCACAGGATGGGGGGTATGAATTGCAACCCCCCGTCGGTCAGGGGCCGTTTGGCCCCGGTAAAGGTGACCGTGACGCCGAGAAGCCCGGCAACACCGGCATCTCCGGCACCACTGTTAGCACCGGCCGCAGCCGCGGTCCAGGAGGAGCCCATGGTGACCACCAATGCCTAGTGGTCCCATTAAGCTCCTCCAAGCGAACATTAACCACTGCGCCGCGGCACAAGACCTCTTGTGTCAGACCGCGGCGGAGTGGGGAGTGAGTTTGGCGATTGTGGCGGAGCCGTATTACGTCCCGCCACAGTCGTCAAATTGGTTGGTGGCGGCGGATGGTTCCGCCGCCATAATGCGGGTGGCGCGTGGCACAGCCTCCTCTCTCGTTTTCAGAGAGAGGGGCACTGGCTACGTTGCCGCCATGTGGGGGAGAATGCTGATCGTCTCAGCGTACTTCTCCCCCAATCGCAGCCGGGCGGACTTACAAGTCTTCTTGGCTGCGTTAGAGGGGGTCGTCCGTAGGACGGCCCCGGTACCGATGCTAGTTGCGGAGGACTTTAATGCATGGTCCACCGCGTGGGGGTCCTCCCGCACCAATCCGAGGGGTGGAGATCTGGAGTCCTGGGTTCTGTCCCTGGGGCTCCAGATTCTGAATAGGGGCTCCACCCCTACCTGCGTTCGGGTACAGGGCACGTCCGTGGTAGACGTGCCGACGTGACGTTCTTTGCCACCCCCTCTCTCGCCAATCGAATCCACGACTGGCGAGTTGAGGAAGATGTGGAGACCCTGTCGGACCACCTTTATGTCCGATATGAGGTCTCCACGGCATCTCAAGGGGCCCCGAACCGCAGGGGCTCCGCAGTCAGTGCCTTTCCTCGATGGGCGCTCACTAAGCTCCGCCCGGACGTGGCGGAGGAGGCGGCGATGGTGCGGGCGTGGTCCGAAGTGCCACCCCACCTCACCGGGGATGCCGATGGCATGGCGGATTTCTTCGCAGACGATTTGAAGGCCGTCTGCCAAGCCGCCATGCCAAGGGCGCAGGCCTGCCCCGAAAAGGGACAGATGTACTGGTGGACGCAGGAGATTGCGGACTTGCGTACCACCAGTATGAGGGCCAGGCGCCCCTACGTGCGTTGTCGTAGGCGCGCCAGAACTACACCCGACGAGGAAGCTGAGCTTCGTCGGGTGTATGCGGCAGCCAAGAAAGCCCTGCGGAATGAAATCTGCAGGGCCAAAGAGGAGTCCAGAGAGCACTTTATTCGGCTCCTGGACGACGATCCGTGTGGGCGTCCGTACCGAATGGTGAGGGGGAAATTTAAAGCTTCTGCTCCCCCCACCGCAGCCATGGATAGGGGGCTTCTGGACCGGGTGTTAGGAACTCTGTTTCCTGATCCCGGTCCGTTCCAGCCCCCCAGAATGGTCCCCCCGGACACTCCTCCGGTGGAAGTGGCTGCCGCCATCCCTCCCGTGTCGAACGTGGAATTCGACACGGTGAGGAAACGGTTCCGGCGCAAAAAGAAGGCGCCGGGGCCGGACGGTGTCCCAAGTAGGGTTCTGGCCCTCGCCCTGGGACACCTCGAAGAGCGGTTCCGGGCGGTGCTCGATGTGTGCATCGCTTCGGGCCGCTTCCCCAGGCGGTGGAAGGCGGGCAGGCTCTGCCTACTAAGGAAGGAGAGCCGCCCGGCGGATTCCCCGTCTGGTTACCGGCCGGTGGTGCTGCTCGACGAGGCAGGGAAGTTCCTAGAAAAAAATCTGGCTTCCCGCATCGTCGAGCACCTGGAGGACCGGGGGCCGGACTTGGCAGTCAACCAATTCGGCTTCCGCACCGGTCGGTCCACGATGGACGCGGTGGCCCTCCTTAAGAGGTGGACTGAGGAGGCCACAGCTCGTGGGGAGACTGTTGTTGCGGTGTCTCTTGACATCCGCAACGCCTTTAACAGCCTGCCCCACGAGTGCATTAAGGAGGCACTCCGTTTCCACCGGGTGCCTCCGTACCTCCGCGCCCTCGTGGAGGACTACCTAGAAGGCAGGTCAGTTCTCTACGAGGGCCCGGACGGTCACATCCATACGTGGGCAATGGCGGCAGGTGTACCCCAGGGTTCCGTACTGGGTCCTCTACTATGGAACCTGGGGTACAACTGGGTCCTGCGTGGCAACCTCCTTCCACGATTGGAGGTCGCCTGCTTCGCCGATGACACGCTGGTCGCGGCGAAAGCGAAAACGGGAGAGGAAGCGGCCCACCTTGCGTCGGTCGGCACCTCCTTGGTTATCCGACGCATCCGCCTCCTGGGTCTGGATGTGGCCCTCGAAAAAACGAGGGCTATGATATTCCACGCCCCCCGTCGCAGGATCCCATCGGGGCTCTGCGTCCGAGTGGAGGGGGTCCGTATACCGGTTGAGGCGCATTTTAAGTACCTACGCCTAGTTTTGGATTCCCGATGGAGCTTCGAGGAGCATTTTAAGCTCCTTGCTCCACGGCTGTGCGCCGCCGGAGCCGCACTCGGGCGGGTCCTCCCCAACGTAGGAGGACCAGGATCGGCTTGCCGTCGGCTGTATCACGGGGTAATACGGTCGATGGCACTCTATGGAGCCCCGATATGGACGGAGTGCCTCTCCCCCCGTAAGGTGACCCTTCTGAGACGTCCACAGAGGGTCATAGCAACCCGGGCCGTGCGAGCCTATCGCACGGTCAGCCACGGCGTGGCCTGCGTTCTTGCGGGCCAAACGCCGTGGGATGTCGATGCACGCGTCCATTCGGAAGTGTATTGGCATCGGGTTGCTGTACGAGAACGGGGGGGACGATCTGCTCCACAGGAGGTGGAGCGAGTTCGTACCCTGGCGCAGAGGGAGGCTCTGCGCCAGTGGGGTGAGGCACTCGGCTCCCCAGCTGCCGGCCACCGGACGATCGAGGCGATTCATCCGGTTTTGGAGGAGTGGGTTGGGCGCCGGCAGGGCAGCCTAACATTCCGTATGGTGCAGGTACTTACCGGGCATGGCTGCTTCGGTCACTACCTGCACCGGGTCGCCCGTCGGGAGGAAACGCCGCAGTGTCACCACTGCAACGCTCCCGGCGACACTGCCGTGCACACACTATTGGTGTGCCCGGCTTGGCGACGCCAGCGCAGTGAACTCAACGCTGCGCTGGGAGGCGGAAATCTCTCGCTGCCGAGCATGGTCGTGGCCATGCTCCGTGGCGAGGCGGAATGGGAGGCTGTCGCCTCCTTCTGCGAGGACGTAATCTCGCAGAAGGAGGCCGCGGAGAGGGAGCGGGAGGCAGATCCTCAAGCCGCTCCCATCCGCCGCAGACGGATAGGCAGGCGAAGACGGGCATTCGCACAAGCGATGCCCATCTAATGACCCTGCCGTGGAGGCCTGTGTGCACGGTTGGCCCCGTGCACGCCGCCGTAAGGCCCTCCGTCTGGGGATTGCCCTGGTGTTCTCAGGCAATCCCCCCTTGGCGATAGCCCGACCAGTTGGTCGGGCTTGCCCGGGCGCGTGGGTAGTGGAGTCGCAGTGTGGACCTTACCTAGCGCGCCCATAAGGGCAGGGAGAACACCAGGGGGTTTTAGTGGGTAGGCCTGGTATTCTGCCAGGAGAGGGGCTCTCCAGGGGTGTGGGGCACACACGCCCGCCGTCTAGCCCACGGCGGGTACGGTGCGGTTACGCATTTCCCCCCGAGAAAAAAAAAAAAAAGGTTGTTCCAGCACTTGGTAGCCAAGTAGCGGAAACTACCCCTGAAAGCAGCTGTCTTATGCGGGTAATTTTTTTACTGCGAAGTATACGAAGCTTTTTAAAAAGGTAGATTGGTTTCTCAAACTTCAAAACATCAAACAGCAGTCCGGCAAAGTGAAGATGTCTACGTGAAGACATATTAAGCATAGCAGCGTCATTTAAATAAGGAGTGATGTGACTTCTAGGGGGTATCGAGAGGCAAAAACGACAACAGGCGTTCTGTACTCTTTGTATGAGGCGACGAGATCTCGATAGCATACGCGGCCCGTAAACAAGGTCACCATAGTTGAGTTTCGACAAAATTAGTGCTTCGCAGATATGAGTTCGCACTTTTGTATCAAGAAATTGTCGGATGCTATACAGTATTTTCAGTCGATAGAAACATGCTCGAACCAATTCTAATATATGGGTTTCAAAGCGTAAGCCACCATCCATTAATATACCTAAGTTTCTAGCTTCATCCACCCGTTCTATTGTTTGATTCCCGATTACAATCTTAGGTTCATTCGTAATAATTTCAGCAAGCTGTGCCCTAGATCCTAAGATCAGATATTTCGTTTTGCTTGAGTTTAGAACCAACCCATTATCAGTTGACCACTCTGCCACCGCCCTGAGGTCTTCATTCATCTCAGTAACTGCCTTTTGAAAATTGCGGGGGTTAGCAAATGCGTACAATTGAACGTCGTCCGCATATAAATGATATCCACAGTATTTGATTACATGAGTGATGTCAGCGCTAAACAGAATAAAAAGCAGAGGCGACAGCAAGGAGCCTTGGGGTACACCACGCTGTAAAGGTTTTAGCGTAGAGAATAAGCAGCTACCATCCTCCCTGAGGAGCCTCTCTGATTGATGTCGATCAGTGAGAAATGATTCAAACCAAGTGAGTGCCTTGAAGTTAATGCCATAGTACTGCAGTTTCGCGAGTAATAGAGATAAGTTTAAACAGTCGAATGCTCGTGAGAAATCTAGGAGCGTGAGTTTGGTACCATTGCCAATATCCTGCTGCGCTAGAATATCATCGACGATATTTAACAGAGCAGTTACAGTACCCATACCATTACGGAAACCAGATTGCATCGCAGGTAAAATATTGTTAGTCTCAATGAACCTGCTCAGCTGAACATAAACGGCTTTTTCTAGAATTTTTGACATGTACGGCAATACACTAATCGGCCTTAGTTCTATTAGTTGAGTAGGATTGCTTACTTTTGGTAAAGGTGTTATCAGAGCTGATTTCCATGCCTCAGGAAATTCGCCTGATGATAAAGATTTATTAATGATGGCAGTGATGGCTCCGAGTGACTGGGGAAGTGTAATTATAAGCATATCTCTACTGATTCCATCTATTCCAGTGGCACTTGAGGTCAACGGAATAATATAATTTGCTACATCGCTTTCCTGCACGGGCTTCAGGTCAAAAACCGCATTGCCATATTTCTGTTGCCGGAAGAACAGCAGTTTAGATTGTGATATTGAGTTATCTCCAGGTAAATTTAGAAAATGATCATTTATGATGTTAGGGTTAATAAATTGATCCGGGATGTTTTCGCGTTTAAAAAAGTTTGGGAAAATATTTTGTTTTAAATTTTTCCAAAGTAATTTTGAGTTACCGCAATTACTGTTAATTAATTTCTCATCAGGGCAGAAATGTTTTCCTACTTAGTTTGGATGGTGATAGGGTATCTGAGCCCACCTGGCTGGTGAATTGTAGCAGTAGTAGTAGTTCTTTAGATATTGAGAAGTCCAGGTGAAGCTTGCTTCCACCTTCGGCCAATACTTACCATCAGATGAAGAAGAAGGCCAAGATCTTCCCTGTTATTTGAAAAAAAAAACAACAAGAAACTGTTTCAAATGAAAAATAGTCAATCATTACAAAGCGTGATTCTTGGTGCGAAGCTTGTTAAGTGATTTTTGGTTTTAAGCATACATGCATACATGTATTAACGACGGTTGATCTAGACAGCGACATACCAGGCTTAAGCCAAGACTAACATTAACTAACGATAAGACTGGTTTCCATCAACTCTGTGCATATTTAATGAGACATAATGATAATCGCCTCGCTTAGCTAATTTATTGAAAAGCCGAAGTAATATGAGCGTATTTACTAAACACCGCAACCGAAGTGGCAATTACACGTGTCGTCGCCATTAAGGCGCTTAAATTGCTTTCTTCGCTCAGGAGTGCGGTCGGCGCGGGGCGGGCCCGCCGTCATTTGTCTGCAATGCCATCCGACGTGTAAAATGTGGCTTGCTTTTATTAGTTGTGTTCGTGCAATCTCTTAAATATTTTTTCATCCGATCATTTTACCCAAGAGATGCCTATTGTTGGACATAAGCATCCCCTGAGGTTCTGTGGTTTTCGCATCTTTCCCGCGAAATTCACCAGATCGTCGGTCCACCTTATTGAGGACACCAACGCTGCGTCTCGCGGTACTCGGCCGCCACTCGAGGACCTTTTTGACCCAATGGCCGTCAGTCCTACAAGCGATGTATCTTGCCTACAAGGATCGCAAATTCCTTGGGATATATCGGTGACTACTACGTATCTCATTCGATAATATAGAGAAACCCCCAGCATAGTGCTCCCCATTACCCTTTCTGAGACCTTAAGCCTGCATATGAGGCCCATTGTAAACGGCTACGTCTCAGTTCCGTTCGTCATCATTGGCCATAGTTCGCCAGAACTCTTGTGAGAACGTCTTCAGAATTCCTATACTTGCGAGTGTGGTTTTGGGACTGGTCGGTACCGTATAGACTACAGCGTAGACGCTACGATACTACAGCGTAGTCTATACACGCTACGGTATTAATTGTCGTATACCGTAGCCTAGATGCTACGCCACTATACCACGGTAATAGTATATATTATAAACTATTACCGTGACTATACCGTGGTCTATTGACGCTACAGTGCTAGTCAAGTTACTACATCATATTAATTTATTAACTTCTATAAGCTACGGAAAATTACGGCCGGTTGCAGCAAGTTTGACATTTTACGATTAATGTGTAAAAATTAACTTAATATGTTACAAATAACAAAAATGAATTAAATAACATTTATAAACATATAGCATTGAGTAAAAGTGAAAATTCAAGATGTAAGACTCGTACTGAGCATCGTTAAACAGGCTTTTACCATTCCTTGAATATACGAATCAACATTTTTATTAAAATGAATATAGAAAAAATTGTTTAGAAAATAAACGTAAATAAAACACAACCAGATCCAGAACCTAAGACATATCATAATTAGTTATTAGGTAATTAGTTCAGCGTTTCTTCAGACACAATTACCATAACATCTTTGAAACGGGTTGAAATTACAGCGGCCCGATCGAAATTTGTAACTATACCTGTCCAGAATTACTCTTGAGGCGAAATGTTACCGCGACCCAAATTTACCTAAACCCTTAACCCTCCAAGTCAGAAACAATTTGTCCAGCCGAGGCGCGTGCTTAATCATGATCAAAGTGTTACGGCCATATGGGAGCCACTTTAGAACTGTATTACGTCACATGCTAACATTCATAATTCACGGTGCTAAAGAAGATTTTTCAAATTAAAAACCATTTTTGGAGACATTTGCCTCAAAGAGTTAGTTATTGATCACAGTTTCATAGAAGTTTCTTTAATATATAAGAATGCTATTGCAATCTATGACACATTTTCTTTATTTATCTTATTCTTATATAAACATAAAAATCTAGTCACGATGTTTATTTGGGATAAGCTCCGAAACAACTTAATAAATTTTCATAACATTTGGCTGGCTATATGTAATTTGGTGTAACTTAATTAAATTGTTTGAAATCATTTGTTAGTTCCAAAAGTTTCCAATAGATGACGGTATCAGATAATTTATCAACACAACACTTGATTATCTAGGTTGAGTAACCTTCCAGTAGATGGCGTTGTGTTTCGATTTCTTTAAGCTATACTCTATTCCACGTATACACAGTAAATTTTTCATCACCCCGGAAAATTTTTGGGGTAGCTTGGTAGACGGTATACAACACATATTAATATAAAAGACATCTTCTTCATTTATCTGCCAAATTCACTGAATTACGTTGTTCTTGTTTACTACAAGATAAGGTAAGATTATGAATGAATAAAGCATTTACTATTATTACGGACTTAGGAAAACGCGGCGACGTCGCATTATTAATTTAAGCAAAATCAATCTTCTACTCATTTGAAATAAGACACTATTGCACAAGACGCTACAATAGCGAAAAAGAACTGACGTTGTTGAAGTGACTAATCTAAAACGAAAGATTTGTAGAAAAGGCGTGGCCTCTGAGACTCCACGTCCTCAGTTAAATGTTAAAAAATTGACGATTCAAAAGTTTTTTATCGGATTATATTTGAATGAACATTATTTTCATTTTGATTAAGCTAACCATATACAGTAGGAAGCTACTGAATGACTTAGAATTTGTAATTTAGTTCCATCACTATCCACAAAAAATATTTTACAACTAGATACATACAATAGTTGATTCTTTCTGTACGCGTTGTCCTGACATGGGAAAACTTAATTCTTGGTTCATGTCGCTGTTTTTTATGTGAAAAGTTCAACAGTATATTTCAACTTTACAGTGTCCCAGCCAAGAATTCTAAGTTAGCAAAGTTTCGGTTTGACACTATTTGATTATAACCTAGATTTGTTTGATCTCTTGAACTTTACTGTTTCAACTAGGTACTATATTTAGTTTCTACAGAATTTTAGTTTGTGAATTAGACAATATTATCTTATTTTTCTGACTAAGCCCATAGTCATTTAACTTACAAACATAAAGTACATAAATTATGTAATATTTTTTTTGATATAAAACTTAAACCGTTTTAGAAGACAGAAGATATAGCTCACGAAAGTCGAATGTTTGGATTTGTAAGGTACGAGTACATAATAGTTTTAAGCTCCTTACACTATTGTATGATATAGAATAATAATATTTAAAAGTGGACCCACTGGCTGGACGTTTGTTTAAATAACGAATATTTTCTGAACTCACAGAAAGTAAAAATTTTGGATTTGTAAGGTACATAATAATTTCTAAGTCCTAGTACTATTGTGCGATCCGAAAATATAATAACAATAACAAAAACGTCATTTAATCAAAAACTGTCGAGGTACTAATTATATGCTATTTATTTTTTTAGATAAATAAATAATGTCTTTATGAAAAGCTATCACCCGTTGATAAATCTCGTTGGGACCAGCCAGATAGATGCACACACACTGGCTAAGAAATAGTTTTCGTCATCTCAGAGACGATGACGAATATTATACATCGTTTCGCTATTAAACGATTGCCCCTTGACTTCGTCGTTGTGTCTTCTAGCTGCGCTTATAAGTAGATTTGGCCTGAACGCAGGAGCTTTTAACGTCTCATCACCGTAACACCTATGTGCGGCGAAATTCCCAAGACAAATAAAATGTGCATTTTAAATGGGCATTTATCATTATTTCGCAGGTATCTTTAATGCTTGTTAATAAGGTTTTCAAAACTATTTTTGTTGCAGATATTTTCTTCAACATCACGCTCAGGAGGAAGACATTATTTTACACCGTCAACCTAATCGTCCCTTGTGTTGGCATTTCATACTTATCAGTTCTTGTGTTCTATCTGCCGGCTGATTCGGGCGAAAAAATAGCGCTGAGCATTTCAATATTACTGTCACAAACGATGTTTTTCCTACTTATATCCGAAATCATTCCCTCCACGTCGCTCGCTTTACCTTTGTTGGGTAAATATTTACTATTCACCATGTTATTAGTGGGCCTATCAGTCGTGATAACTATAGTGATACTAAACGTGCACTACCGGAAGCCGAGTACGCATACAATGAGACCGTGGGTCAGAAACTTCTTCATAACAAAACTACCGAAAGTTTTACTGATGAGAGTACCCAAGGATTTGTTGATCGATCTAGCCGCACAGAAGATCGCTGCAGGTAGGGGCTTTAAGAAGGACCAACTCAAAGAGGCTCTGGCAGCAGAACAGACAAACTCGAATGCTTCAAGCCCCGATTCCCTTCGACACCATATGCCTGGAGGATGTAATGGTCTACATTCGACTACTGCCACCAATAGGTACGTATTACTTTTTTTAATGTGACTCAAGTATGTACAAAAGTTGTCTATTGTTTGGATATGAATGGAGGAATATTGGTACCTATATAATGAGCGAGTTAAATGTGTTTGAGATCTGTGCGGTAAAGAATTAAGAATAAACGTCGTGCCGTAGCTCCTTGACGTAGTGGTTAGAACGCTTTGGTTCCGATATTGAAAACAAAGCAACCTTCGCCATGGTTAGACCCTAGATGGGTGACCAAACCTTTGTGATCTCTAGTTCCTCCGTGCTTCGGAAGGCACGTTAAACCATTGATCCCGATTGCTATTGCAACCGCTTCTACCCACAACTCCGCTTTGGGCCAGCGGCAGCGTGATGGTGTTATGGCCCATACTTGTCATGTGTTTCTTCAATAAAGGAAAGCTCATGGCCAGAAGTGGGACATATATAGGTTGTGGTGGTGTTGATGATGAAGAGATAGAAAACTCAAAACAAACCCCTATACAAACCCGTCTGGCCAAAATAGTGTAGTCGGGCGGTTCCTCCTTGCCTAAAAAAGCCCCCTGGCCAGCGGTAGGACGTTGGAATATCTGAGTTACAGTGATAATGATGATAATGATAATGATGGCTATTGTTCCACAATGATTTATAAGCCACTATAGATCAAACCGTACCCCAAACATATCATGCTATTCGACAGATCACAAATCAGACACCCTAGACAAGACGTTCTTCGATAATCGCTAACGCAATCGCTAGAAGGAAAATGTATGCGATTTGACATTCGAGCTTTCGAGCGCAATAGTAAAATCTCATACATTGTCCATTTAGCGATTGCGTTAGCGATTATCGAAGGGCATCTTATCTAGGGAGTCTGGCTAGAAACAAAACCAATTGGGTTGAAAACCACAAGACCTGCGGCTAAAATTAATTAAACCTTAATCATCAGGTTCAGCAACATCGTGGGTGCCTTCAGCAGTCTCGGTGGAGGAGGTTACAACGGGCTTCCCTCAGTCATGTCAGGCCTTGACGATTCCCTTAGCGACGTGGCCCCCCGCAAGAAGTACCCCTTTGAACTGGAGAAGGCTATCCATAATGTGATGTTCATACAGCACCATATGCAGCGTCAAGATGAGTTTAATGCGGTAAGATGTAAAATAGTACTTTGTCTTGAAGCGAGTAGCCGAGGGATAGAAAATGGGGATGGAACAGGAAAGTTTATTTTTCAAAATTGACTGATAAAATATTTTAATGGAAAGATTTATTATAGCTTTTTTATTCTCTTATTTTAGAAGAAAAAAGAAAGAACTTAGTCATCGAACTACGGGAAACAAACAGATCTAAGGGGGGATTAAAACGATCAATGCAAAGCCATATGTATTTCTTTAAAAAAAAGCAGTTTGTAACATTGTTATCTACCAGGGGGTTACCTCTATGTTTTTATTTTATTTTAAAAAATACTTAACACATAAATATATAACAAGAAACGAATAACAAGCCTCCACATATTATAGTAATGAACTAGTATACACTATTATGATTCAATTACTTAAGATTTTAAAATATTGTTCTAATTCTAACCTATTTGTATTCTAAACAATTTTATATTAAACTAGCTGTGCCCGCGACTTCGTCCGCGTGAAATAGTAACTTTTGTTGAAGTTGATAAAAAGTAGCCTATGTTTTACCTTATATAATTAGCTATATATTAGTGAAAGTCCCATCAAAATCGGTCAGCCGTTCCGGAGATTAGCGGGCACAAACAGACAATTTTTTTAAAATTGTGTTTTTGTTATTGATGTCCGATATACATTCATACCCATTTAGTAAAAACTTGTTATTTTGACATTACAAACAGACACTTCAATTTTATTTATCTGTATAGATTCGCTAGGTCATCGGTCATCAACTTAGTTATGCTCGCCAGCCTACTACAAAATAGATCCAACTTATCCATATGTTTCTTGCTTATTAACTCTTACCAGATAAGAATTACCACGATACACAGTACGCACGTGTGGAACATGAAGCAACTTCCTAGGGCGACAATAGCGGGGCGGGACATTAATATATAATTTTGACAACAGTGAAGAGCAGTTAATTTTTGATTTGGCTATTTTCAACAGAAAACGAATATCGCTAATTAAGCACAGCGATGGGAATAATCAAGATATTGAATTCTGAATGTATAGCAAAGAAATCCTGTGAACTTTCGCTGAATTCTTTCAAGTCTTGATGAGTGTACCATAAAATTTGGGTTCCATACTTGGCTAGCATACTCTAGGTGGCTTCTGACAAATGCCGCATACAATATTTTAGGCCTCATGCTGGTAAACATCCCACTGTTAAGAATAATGAAACCAAGAGCCGAAGAAACATATTTCTGCCGCCAAGCAGCGATGTTTGCATTGCTTTGTTCCGGTTTGAAGGGTAGGCTGATTTACACAGATCAATGACGTTACAGTTCGGGCCAGTACCGCCACAGTGATAATTATTATTTCGTTCATTCTTTATGAATGTCACTCAGAGCCTTGTGTAGTCACAGACACTAATAGGTGTGGTTATGTAGCCAGCGGTGCTGTGCCGGAACTGTGACTTTAGTGATCTGTGTGAATCGGCTTTGATAGGCAGTGAAATTACTGGGTACTGTGACTAGAGATCTTAAGCAGCGTACTCACTTAGAGGTGTAACGCGTAACATATCTGATACAGTAGCTTGCTGTGAGCCATTCGCCCGCAGAGCGCAGTGTGCTCGCAGCGGATGAACATCTCTCAGAGCCTTGTGTCGTCACCGACACTGATAGGTGTGGTTACGTAGCCAGCGGTACTGTACCGGAACTGTGACTTTAGTGATCTGTGTGAATTGGCTTTTACAGGCAGTGAAATTACTGGGCACTGTGATTTGACATGTTGGGTCACGAGTCCATTGAGGTCCTGATAGGATTTATAGATTTGCAAAGTTAGGGCGCCTAACGTTCCTTTATCTGTCGACAGGAAGACCAAGACTGGGGTTTCGTGGCGATGGTCCTCGATCGTCTCTTCCTGTGGATCTTCACGATTGCGTCGATTGTAGGCACATTCGCTATCCTGTGCGAGGCTCCGTCCCTTTACGACGACACCAAGCCCATCGACATGATACTCTCGTCGGTGGCCCAGCAGCAGTTCCTGCCGGTCGACAGCGGGGATTCGGGCCCTCAATAAGGATTCTGTTCGTTTCACATGCAAACTTTCTTGGTCAATTTTGTAATTTGTGTCATGTCTGTGTTTAGAACTGAACCCTCTTTGGACATACGAGTAGATGAAACATACGTTTCACTAGCTGTTACCCGTGATTTCGTCTGTCTAAAATAAGAACATTCCTTAGGACACTTATTAAATTTCAATATTATAAAGTAGCCTGTGTTCTTCCTCAAGGCTTTGAATAGTACCAATTTCAATAAAATATTCAACAAAATAAGGCAGACAAAAATTACTATCGTACTTAGGTATAGTTATAGTAGGAATTGTACGGAATTTAATTTTTATGGTGGAATCCAGTATTTTTTTACTTATACTGTAACTTATAGCTGAATTATAATAGTGGTTTGTTTAAAATTTTGAAATATTTCGCCCAATACTCTAATGATTAAACAAACAAAAAGAAACAAAAAAAAATCAAGTTCGATGGCGTTCTTTTAATTAATTGGCGTTTAGTTTAATCAAAAATACCGAATGTAACTTTGTAAATTACATTTTGAAAATATTTTTAACGCACAACAGGGAGGCTCTTGGTCTTTGTCACACTTTATGGTATGTGACGATAAGGTCGGAGATTGAAGCAAGATTCACCCGAATTTCCATAACAACTAAGGAATTGGCTATCCTACCTCTTATTGTCGGAACACAATATTGCTAATAATAGTGTTGTTATTGCGTCAAACATGGGTAAAACGGTGGCAGCTAGCCAGGTGGGCTCAGAGGCTCTACCAACTTAACCAAACAGAAAAAAATCTGCTCCATTGGTAATCAAGAGTATTTTTCTATATTTACAAGTTACTCCAGTCGCTAGATATTTTATTTAGAATATCAGATTTTTATCACGTCGGAGAACTTCTCGGCATTCATCTTATGCACATTACCCGCCTTCATGTGTTGATTTTTCAATTCTACATAGATTGTAAATGCTATAAGACACCCAGTATTGATTTGAAGGTCCCGGCACGATAATAGTATATTACAGTATGTGAACTCGACCTCTCTTCGAAATTTTATATCTACGGCCGCTCGGCATCACTTGGTGCGTTGGCCCGCGATAGGGCCGCGCGCTTACAGTTTCTGCCTAGATTTGTGATTATACTATTTCAGAATGCATATAGAATTACTTTGTCAACCTAAAGGAAATAGTATTTTATGCAATAAAATAGGTTAACGAAACTAACATGTAGGTTGCCTAAAATGCCTTCGATATAATAAATTAATAATAAATGAGCAAATATATTTTATTTATTTCACTCACTTACTAACAAAGCGAAATAGGCGAAAGATCGCGTGAAGAACCAAGAAATCCCATTTTTGTGAAACGTCAAGCTTATATCCTTACTAATATTAGTACTTACTGATATTATAAAGCTCCGTTTGGCTCGTGCGTGTAACCTGCGGCGAACTGCGTTCGTGACAGCCCTTGTAGATGCGATCCAGCTGCTATCCAGTATTGAGGCGCGTAGGCATAGCGCGTGTTTCGACTGTTTCTATGAAGTCATTCTACTGTATACATTATTACCGTGGTCCCGGGGCAGAAATATTTTAACACTTGTTTTCATTGGTTAAGTTCTTTCATCCGGCTTAATTAAGATTAGGATAAGACTAAACGGGCACTTATCGCTTAAATTGTACCATCTTGCTAAATAGTCTTTTTAACAATCTCCCAAATATTTTTGTCCGTGTGAATCCGTGAGAAAAGATCTTAAAGTGCTCGTTCTCAATTTATCAAGTAAGGATTGCTCGACAATTTTTGTAGATTTACTTAGTGTGTAGCGATAAATATATTAGCCAAAATCGGCTGTGAACGTTATTATTAATTCATTATCTATATTGCTTAATATTAAGATTTATATTAATAAAGATTAATGTTTGTCTGACATGGAATATTATTGAGGACATCCGTATCTTTACTCCGCGATTTCCTCTTTGATAATATATTGAAGAAATATTAAAAGGTTTGAACAATACCTAAGCTCGATCATTCTTTTTGGCTGATAATCAAATATAAACGTTTTAGTGTAATATTGTAAAGGCTGTGTTGAGATATTTGTAACTGTCTTTTTTTAAACGTAAGAATATGTATTAAAGACAATTGTTATTCAAAACTTATTAATATCAATCACAAAGAAAGATCGTTCATGACTGCTTCTTGAAAGTTATCTTTACCACTATAGAGGGAGAGCCCGTGATCGCCAGACCTACGTCATAGTATAAAGGCCTAAATTTTTTCTGTGCAAGAGTGTTAGAACTTGTGAAACTGTCTGGCTGTTTGGGAAGCATCTTTAAATAGTTGGCCAAGTAACATATATAAAATTCAGATTTTATATTACAATGTAAGTAGAATTATAATTTATCAAACTTTAATAGCGTCTGTCTGTCACTGTACAAAGTGTCACTGTACAAAGTGTCTGGCAAGGGATGCTATGGTATCCTAATCCTAAATATAGTAAGTATCCTGTAGGTAGAACATACTGAAAAATACACTTAATGCTATAATGTTTTTGGGCAGCAATAGTGCACAGCTTTGCTACCTTCTACTTATCAAAGCCACCATGGTTCGACATTCATAATTTCCAAATCTTACCTGCTGTAGGGCACTTGCACAAACAAAATTTTTTGCCTTTATACTATGACGTAGGTCTGGCGACCAGGGCTCTCAGTCTATTAGCCTACTGGCTTTAAATACATATATGAAGCCACCTCTAACAGTATAAAAGGAGCTGAAAAATGTATGCTCATATTTTCAGGGTAAACAGACCTTGTCTCACTAGGGCACCATGATGCGAAAGCGCAACCCGTGCGTGTATACGAATTTTCTCGGCTGCACTTTTACGAATGATGGCGAAGGAAACGCAGATGAAGCAAATATTCAGTGTCATCTTGTGTAAATAATTTGATTACATTATGATTCTTAACATAAAATAAGCTTAGCTGCAAAACTATGATGCTTTCATTAAGAACATGAAAATTTTGTGACGTTCTGACATTCCATATGGTCCTGACAACCTCTCACTTCGCCACAGGTGATTCGCCAACAAATCGGTTGCGCAACCAAGTTGGTCTTCCATTAAAGCGCAACTAGT
This sequence comes from Schoenobius gigantellus, assembly GCA_963935595.1. Lineage (NCBI taxonomy): Eukaryota > Metazoa > Arthropoda > Insecta > Lepidoptera > Crambidae > Schoenobius > Schoenobius gigantellus. The sequence continues at coordinate 5,964,061 of OZ012554.1, read as the reverse complement.
TGCGCGACTAGTGTCGTAGTGAGTCATAAGTCTTATCACAAAGAAAATAGATAGAGAGCCGGCTGCATACATCAGGCGAAAACAGGCCCACGCACTGACATAAGTACAGCAATCTCGAGAAGGTTCGGAGTGAACGTTTGTGACGGGCCGGCTCTCTGTGTCCATTTACTTTGTGGCTTAACTAAGTGAACAATAGAATGCGAGGACAAACAAAGCAGGTTGTGTCCAGCTAAAACAAGCTAGTGCCATGTGTATTATGGCGTTGTCTTGTACAAACGTTTTACCGTGCATGTTAAAAAGGATAATCCTCAATCTTGTTCAATTTCTCAATTAGTTAATAAGTCTATGTAAACTTTCGAAACCGTCGATTGTGACGACTAAAACCATTCATTCACTAAGCAAAAAGTGTGACGTGACATGCTACACATCACGTTTGCGTTGTACGAAAATAACCAACAATCTAACATATTAAATATCTTACAGTGGAAACGAGGCCTTATAGATTTATACATCGACTGATCGAACTTAAAATCTATGAGAACAAGGGTTCTCATTTTAAAAGTAAAAAGGCCAAAGAACAAGGTAACACTCGAGCAATCGTAACAACATTTATATGAGTATGATACTTATACTGTCAGAACAACTCGATCAAACCGCCGTTGTTAACCTGGATTTTCTATTCTTAATATAATAATAACATTAACATTGGTACTCTTACGGTACATCCATGCCCATAATGTGTGAAAGCGTAAGCGCGTACCAACGGAGGCCGGTCTATGTTGATACCTCAGTCAGTAACTCATCAGAGCATTTGAAAAATACAGGCTAATGATATCGCTACATCACAGATTCAGGATATAAAATCAGATAGACACTTTATAAATGGTGTTTTTATTTTGTGATTAAGTTTTTCTACATATATTTTTCATTATTTGAACGTCAAGTTACTTTTTATCATTTCATATCACTACAATTAACTACAATTAACGTTGGCCATTTCATCGTTCATTGTTGTACCACCGTATCCACCTTGTATATAAATAATAAAGTTAAAAATCCGACTACAAAAACACTGAAAAGTTAAAAATAATATTAGAATAGGTACAAACAACATCACACTTCTATATTGAAGTCGGTGCCAAACGATGATCTCTTAGAAAGTCTTAAAATTTGTCACCGACTTCAATATAGAAGTGTGATGTTGTCTGTACCTATTCTAATATTATTTTTAACTTTTTAGTGAACGAAATCTTATTACTGAAACCATAATTTAATAACAACTCATCGAAGGTGAGCTGGTATTTAATTAGCGTTTTCCTCGATTTTCATGGGATCCTATCATCAGATCCTGACTTTGGTAACCTTGTGACCACCTCAGGAGTATACTCTATCGAATACAAAAAGAAATTTTGAAAATCGGTCCACAATTAGCGGAGTAATCGCGTAACATACACACAAAACACGTTGGACACACCTTAAAATTTAAGGGCTTTCCTCGATTTTCATGGGATCCCATCCTTAGATTCTAACTTTGATGATCATGGGACCACTCTTGGAGTATACTCTATCGAATACAAAAAGAATTTTGAAAATCGGTCTACAATTGGCGGCGTAATCGCGTAGCATACACACAAAAAACGTACGTCGCGGCCATGGGGGTGATATATACGGGTCCATATTGGCTCACATAATATTCTAAATCCCATTCTTTGTCTTACTACCGATTTGTGTTCATAATAATCACTCTTCATAATTTTATTTTTGGCCACAACAGAGGTTCTGCCTGAAAACCAGCGCTATTGCGACTCCGTCGTCAATAGCATTAGCTGAGGCATGGACCTTTTTGGCCTCAAACAGCCGTCATTTTTAACCGACTTCTAAAAAGGAGGAGGTTATCAATTCGGTTGTATTTTTTTAAATGTTTGTTACCTCATAACTCCGTCATTTTTAAACCGGTTTCCAAAATTCTTTTTGTATTTGGTAGAGTATACTGCAAGGGTGGTCCCATGGTCACCAAAGTCAGGATCGGATGATGGAATCCCATAGAAAATCGAGGAAAACACTAATTTACTAAGGTGAGCTGGTATTAAATTAGGGTTTCTTTCACTAAAAAGATTTAATTCACTAAAAAGTAAAAAATATTTTTTTTTACCAAAAATAGAACCGACTTCAAAAACACTGAAACTTAAAAATTATCTTCTTCTATATTGAAGTCGGTGACAAAGTGTAACACTTTCTAGATCATCGTTTGGCGCCGACTTCAATATAGAAGAAGATTATTTTTAAGTTTTCAGTGTTTTTGAAGTCGGTTCTATTTTTTGGGAAAAAAAATATTCACCGAAGGTGAGCTGGTAGTAAATTAGTGTTTTCCTCGATTTTCTGTGGGATCCCATCATCCGATCCTGACTTTGGTGACCATGGGACCACCCTTGCAGTATACTCTACCAAATACAAAATTAACTATTTTTTGTAAAAAAAATATATTTTGTATTCTCGTAATGTTTTTTGTGTGTTATATGTAATTCTATCTTTTTTTTGTGGTCAAATAAAATATTTCATTCTTTCTTTCTTCTTTCAAAGAATACAAACGCATCGTATTGAGAACCTCTTCCTTTTTTGAAGTTGGTTAATAAAAAGATATTATATAAAAGATAAAAGAGTTAATAAAAGATACTTCGACACATACCCCGATGCGATTTTTGTTATTAAAACCAAATGCGATAATGTGCTATTTCACATTACAAGTACATTATGATATTCATGTTATAACTATAAGAAGTGAATATTAGTAGAGATGTAGCTTAGATTTTGTAGTTGTTGTTATCAGATCAGTGTCTTTTTAATGTACCAATGATGTATTCAAAATAAATTGCATAATAATTATTTATTTGTTTCATTTGAATATAAAGCATAAGTCTTCCTTCCTTTAGAACACTTTAATAAATTCCGCGATAATTTAAAGCGATGACAAAGAGAAATACAAGGAAATACAAAATGTTTGGTCTCAAAATACTTTTTTCTTTTCTTTTATAGAGGGGGTGGGCCTAGCAAATGACTCTATTTCACCCGATGGTAAGTGGAAGTTGAGTCCAAATGCGAAGATAACTAATACAGGAGAGAGAATACACGCTCCACTAGCAACCCTTACCTTTCCGATCTGCAAGGTTTTTCTTTTACCACTTTTAAAGGTGCCGGGATTGTAAGAAGGAACAGCCCACCTGATGGTAAGTGGTAACAGTCACCCATAATACATGAGGCTCCTGTGAGATTCGAAGCAAAACTGCAACCCCTACAAGAACCACAGTGTACGTTGTCAACTTGTGAAATCAGATGTAAAGTCACGGCACCCAATAGTTTCTCTGCCATATTCAAACCGAAACACAGCAATGTTAGTACTGCTGCTTTACTTCAGAAATAGGTAAGACGAAGGTACCCAAGCAGACGACTCTGGTATAGAGTCTCCCTTCGTCCGGGCGTTGCCTCCTTTTCCTGTAAGAAAGCTACGCCCTGCAGTGTTTATTTGTGATAGTGCTGCGAGAAAATTACTCCTATGGCCTTATTCATAATCGTACAATAAATCTTCAGTAGCTATTACGCTCTTATAATATCTTTTATCTTTGTCATTTTTCATATGAGTGACAGAAACAAAACACTTTTTAAGCTAATTGTAGCTTAGCTTGCTGTTATGAATAAGGTTACAACTAGCTACAGATAAATGGAGACAATAAATATTAAGCTGTAAAGAGGAGTGGATATCTTCGAAATACGCCTGGAAGTTTATTCCTAAGCATTATGTAGAATACAAATGGTCACGGTAGAATAAAATGTTAGAGAGAACAGGCTTAATGACAGTGACAAAGAATTCAATATCAAGATTAACTCAAGAATACCAGAACTAGAAAGATTTTACAAGAAAGTTACAAAATATTATGAATACCCAACTTTGCTCCAAGTATTATTAAATTCTGAAGTGTTTTAAAAGTGAAAACTTTTGGAACTTCACTGTTAATAAATCTGATTCTAAAGCCAAATTCGGATGATATAAGCTACTTTAGATTTATTCTCGACTTAGAAATGGTAATATCGCCCGACTTGTCCGTAAAGTTACGATAAACATAAACGCTGTGTCGGTCTGTTCCTACTTCGACAATGTTGTTTTAGCACGCTAAACAGTTATTTACGGTTCGCTGAATAATTCATTGCCGTTGACCGATCGCACGGAGTTCCTGTGTGGTAAGCCGTGCTGACTTCGAAATAAGTAATTTAGCAATTCAACCAGCCTCTCGGCTAAAAGCAAAAAAGCCCCTTAAAATTACAGCGTTTGAATTGCTCCAATTGGACTATGTCTCGTTTGTCTTGTCTTAGAATTACCATTTAGTGGATTCCTACAGAAACAAGAACAAACTGCGAGTGTTGCCGAGCGAGAATTGCGCGAAAAAGTTTAAGGCTCGCGGATGAGATACGATTTATGTAGGTAATTGGAATGAAACATCTTTGCTCCTATTCGTTTTCTTTGGAAGCTATTAAATTGGTATGTTGTTGGTTGGTATGTTTAAGAATATTTGTTTTCAACTAAATTGTTCCTTTATATTTAGCCACAGCAATTAAATGGTTTTATTTAACGTTGAATGAAAAACATTTTTTTATTTTGTGCTAATTTTGGTCCTTTCTTTCATAAACATTTAGGAAAGAAATCTAATAAATAGCCAACTAAAATTCTATGGATCTGGGACAGAATTTGAATAATCGCCTTATTAATAGGAATTTAAATAAAATTAAGTAGCTCTAAAGGAGATTGGGTGGTGGCTTCCCTGATAATTTTCTTGCGTCATGAAGTGAATAGATTTTACCTTGACTGCTTTATTATTCTCTTTAGTTGTGCATTTTACATTCATACATACATTTGCTTTTTCCCATGGCAAAAATGGTATAGTTTTTTGTTAGAAGTCATACATTTATTTCTATAAACTCCTTGATAAACTTATCTAAGAAGTAAGTAAATAAATAAGAAGTATTCCAAATAATCTAACATCTAGGTCACCCATTATCGACTAAAAGTTTCACATTAAAAAATTCTTTCGTCAGTTCTTTGTCTTTCATCAAAATATTTTACAAACACAATCTTTCGATCCATGTCACTAAGTACATCATATTTTGCTCCATACAAATTCCCTCATCATATTCCATATTCCGCAATGCTGGTGGTTGATATAGTATTGTTGTGTACCAACTTATTAAGTTACCTGTCTTCTAATATTTTTATTAAAGAAGAATCAAACATCAGTCTTCTAGATCAGCAGCCGATCATAAATCACCAGTCACATCAAAACTTGCACAAAAGAATGAATTGATACCATTATCTGCAATACCCGCGAGGCTTTCATGTCATCCTCCATTTAAACTGTTCGAGTGTTATTCGAATCAAATGGCACGAGTGAGTGCTGGCAAAAACGCGAATAGTTACTGTCCGCAAACGATTTGGAATGATGCCAGTGCCGTGTAGCTGTCGGGCCCGCGAGAGCCGCGCTGTTTTTAATCACTGCGCTGTCGCCGTTACGGGGATTGGCTGGGCGAGAGGTTCAGTGCAGATTTTCCGTATAAGGATTTACAGCTTTAACGTCTACCAAAGGGGGACTCAGTACTAGAGTCGTCTGCGTCGGTACCTCCACATCACCTATTTCTGTCGCCAGGCAGCGGTGTTGTGTTCCAGTTTGAAGGGTAAGACAGTTACTTAAACTACTGTGTATTGTGACTTGACATCTATGTTACAAGTTGGTAATATGCATTGAGGTTGGAGATTCAGAAAGAGATGGCAGGGCGGTCCAAGAAATACGACCCATTGGCAGATTAGTGCCGTCTCAGGAGGTAAGGGCGAAGAAGGCTGCAATTTGCACGCCTTCTTCCTTCTGATGGTGACTAGCGGAAACAGGGCCTGGGAAGCTCGAGTCCTACATAACACAAGTCACTGTTACTCGTCAATGCTCCAAATACCCAGGAGCATTGCCAGTCTCCCCGTTTTGTGGAGATGAGAGGGGTTTGCCATAGGTCAACAGATGCTGATGAGGTCATGGAAGTGTCCAAATGGGTTTCGATGTCCATGTCTAGTGGCGACGCGTCCCTCCTAGGTATGTTCTCTTCATCTGACGATGGGAAGGATGGTGCAGTGATGGACGTGCCCGCACCAGGCCGTATGTGATGAGTATCATTGGGTATTAGTCGGTAGGCTGTGGTCTTTGACAATAATACTCAGCTCCCAGTGGCCGCGGAGAGTCAGACTAAACTTGATTTTTTTCCAAACGCGAGGTATGCATAACGTATTATCCAAAGTATAAAAAGAAGTTGGAGATTTGGAAATCTTACAGAAGCCACATACTTTAGGCGATGTAGCCATTTAGGTACCAACAGGTAAAGGTATAGAGCAGAGCACTTATTTGCTGAATAAGTTGTGTAAAAAAAAGCTTTATTCGCGCTGAGAACTTTGTCTGTGTTGACTGCGTTCAAGACCCCAGCAGCTTTCCTAATTCCTATGGTTTGGCTAGAAATATACATATAACCTGATTATTATCAATCTTAGTTTTCATCTACACAATCATTTCAGTATAGTTCTTCCGTGTGCCTAAGTATAATGAGGAAGGAAAAACCCACCCACCCTTGTGGATTGCCCGGCCTGGCAACTCCAGCGCGCACATTAGTCCCTGCGCTAGACCACATGGTAAAAAAATAAAGCGACCTGCGCAACGTTATCAGAGGCTGTCGCCTCCTTCTGCGAAGATGCTATCTCGCAGAAGGAGGCTCTAAAGCGAACGCCAGAAGATGATTATCTTGCGCCTACAAAGGAGACGTGCTTTCGTAGGCGCTTTCTAATTAGCCCAAGCAGCTGGGGAAGGATTGGCCCAGTTGGACCCGCATTTGACTGGAATGTATTATAGTCTTGACCTGGTCACCTATCTGGGGAGTCACCAACGAGTAAGCCTGGTTACTGGAGGGGTCACCAGGGTTTTTGCCAGTTTCCATTGTGGGCGGAGAGGTTTCAGGTGCTATAGGGATACAGCCGGGTATAGGGATACAGCGGTATAGCTGCTGCTGGTAGACCAGAGACCTACTGCATACCCAAGCGGGTCGCCTCGTCAACTTAGCGCTTTAGCAACGTAACAGTTTCTCCCTCCTCATAAAAAGGTCAAAGGAACTGTTATAGTACGTCATCAGTATGTGTAATTTCGATTCATTAGCATTGAACTCTAAGTAAAACTTCGGCCGTGTACGAAACCAGTAGTTCGTAATTAGTTGCGAACGAAACATCCACCGCCTTCATTAAGATGATCTAAAATGGAAAACATAATTTGCTGAACCATTCAAGTTTAGATTTTAGGCTAATTCAAATAAATGTCGAGAGATCATTTAATTGAATTCAACAATGCAGATAAACCATCTGTCAGGAAAGGTGCCAGCGTCTCAAGATTAATTTATTCTTTTATTCCGAACTATTTGTATTTAAAGTCTCAACCTGAAATTAAGTTGAAGACGGCCAATAAAAAAATGCACTGCCATTCCTTCCTAGCACTAAGTAACTCTTTTAAGTAAATCCTATAAAATACGATGTTCCTTTTAAATTTGTATGCGTTCTTACAGTGCCCTAGATGCTCAGGACTCCAAACAGCTGTCATGGTTGAAAAGATCCCAACTTGCGATTCAACACACGTTCCAGGCCGATATTAATGGACTCTCTGTTCAAACTAGACAGAAGGGACATAGTATATGCTACGGACAGTAGACTTTTTTTATAATACGAAGCGCCGGAATCTGTAAGTAAAGGATTTATTAAAATAAAAAATGTACCCGGCAATAAAAAGGTTTCTTACCCAAGTTGGGTGAGTTCAGACCAATGTTATTATTTGTTTACCGAAGTTTATTTTTCCCGGAAAGCTTTAAAAGCGAAAAAAAGAAGTTTTCATTTTTAATTTTTATTCATGTTACGCAATGTATGGCGTCCTGGCATCATTTTTGTTCCGCTCACACCACCGGTGCGCTGACATTCGATGACCCAAACAGTTGATTCCGCACGCAGTATGATGGAAATCTAATACGATTTACATTGTGAAGTTTATTTCCTGTGTAATTTTTGTGTTTGTTACAGAATATGATCTGTGAACTTTAACTAAGTTATAAGTACTACACCAGAAAATTAAGAAAAAAATAATAAAAAATTCGTAAAATTTATAAATTTTTCGGGATAAAATTTCAATGATTTTCAACCTTACACCCGTTAATTATATTCCCATTCCAAATCACAGCTTTTCTAGTTACTATGAGTATCAGAGCTTAACCGCAAACAGACAAATGGATGTGGCGAACCTCTAAAGATTCCTATTTACTACGAAGCCCTAACTAAAAAGATATAGGTCACCAGCAGCGCTCAGAGCGTGACTGTGAAAAACTTAACCAATTGGCAAACCTTTGCCTCTGTTTGACAAACTGTCATATGACGAGTTTTTTTTTACATACGACAGGAGAGCTCTTTGCCTTAATCTCACCTGATGGTAAGTGATGATAAGTGCGAAGGTGGAAGCGAGCTTCACCTGGACTCCTCAACAACTGAGGAATTGGCTATCTTAACTCTAATTTTTGGACCAAAGCAATGCTATTAACATTGTTATTACTGCGACAAACTTCGGCAAGACGGCGGTAGCTTGCCAGGCGGGTTCAGAAGCCCTACCACAAACCAAACCGAGCAGGAAAATTTCTGCCCCCATGGGGATGACCACCCGATCAACACCCGGTGGTCTCAACTATTACACCACGGAGGCGGTTGTTCTTGTTACAGAGTTGAAATTGCAATCGTATGTAGGTATACAGTTAAAATGTCGATAAGATAATATATTTACGAGTACATACTTGTGTACACCAAATGACTTCGAAAGCTTGTATAGAAAATGTCAATAAAAAAACCTGTTATTGGTCGTTTATTTCATTTTTGGTCGTATAATGTCTCCATTTTGTATGAGATATTGTAAAAATTGTAACCAAAAAAAGTGTCTACTTACACTTTGTCAAAAAAAATAGTAGCACCTTAACGCCATCCGTATTCTATAACTGTAACAAATAGTTTCGTTTGTCTCCGAGAAGCAATATTGGAAAACAAAAAGAAAAATAAAGTATTTTCTCATATTATTTAAAAAATTTGCGAGATCATTATCTCTAGGCTGTATCATCTGTCTAATATGACTTCTAACAATAAACAAAAAATAAGACAGCCTACTGAATATAACTTTACTGTAACAAAGATGGAACGTAGATGAAACTAAGCGAAAAGTTTACTTAAGAAGGGCATTTTAAATGCATTGTACTAGGTACGAGCATCGTTTGTACCACAAAGAGGATGCACTTTATCTTTATCTTGCGACGTAGTAAAGTAAAATGATTGGTTAACATCTGTGGTCGGTGGCTCTGTGGCCTCGGCACTGGACTGTGCCCCGAGTAGAATCGGGAGGCCCGCGATCGATCATGCCATGTACCAATGTGTTTTTCGTTTCACGAATTTCATATGTACATTTATCTGACGCTCCTACGGTGAAGGAAAACATTGTAACGAAACCTGCGTACACCTGCGAAGTAATTCAAAGGTGTACATATTGTGAAGTCAACCAATCCGCACTGGGCCAGCGTGGATTGACTAAGGCCTAATCGCCCTAACTAGTTAGGGTAGGCCCCTTTGTCCACGTTCGTAACCAAAGTTACATAACCAGTTGCAAGAGAAGATTTTTATTCGCTGTTTGGTAACTAGTTGTGAGAGAAGAATTATTTTTCAATTTTCGGAGATTACATTATTTCTATTTTTGTAACCCTAGTTACAAGTGCCCCTCGGTGGGGACGTATATGAGCTGTGATGATGAACATCTGTAGTTATATAGGAACAGTGATTAATTTGTAAAATAAGGATGAATACAAAATCTTGATTTCTGACCACGGACTGTATATGAATATAATTACTAACTGTGCCCGCGAACTACGTTTCGCCTGTAAAAATACTAATATCGCTATCAAAAAATGGGGGTTGCTGGTAGAAGTATGAAAATTTAGGTTTATAAGTATTTTTGATGCCAAATCATAAAAAAAATGTCATAAAGAGTGTCAGTGTAGAATCGACTTTTTTTGTCATTCCTACTTGTATTTGCAGACATCCTGATTATATTCAGGATGTATGCACATACAAGGTTAATATGTTTCCTTTAAATTAGAATGTTTTGCTTTGTTTTGACGTCAATAGGTGCCTGTAAAGGCCTATGTTGAATAAAGATATTTGAATTTGTTATTGAGAAGTCGAAGAAAAAAATAGAAAAAGACTCAAAGCTTTCCTGTCGTAAGAAATCCTTGAAGACTGTACCGTATATTGTGTGATCAGCCTAATACTCCTTCTCTATTACCCTCATGGGCAACGTCGCAGCAAATTTATAGTCTAAATGAGATGAGCAACTCTATTTCTCCATTATTCGTTATTCAGTTTGGCAGTCCAGCTTCGAATTAGCTCAGCTGCGTTCCTGACACTAACAAACGCGGTGCATCCATCATTACTTGGCCTCCCTTCCCAGTTCATCCCGTCTTATTTACTCCGGCCCTCGTTAGTAATGCGGGTCACGGAGGATCTTGTTGAACTGGTAAGCTAAAAGTTCCTGGTAGCCGGATCGTCTTAGAACTTTCACTTCCGCTATTAAGTTGGCTGCGGCATGGCCAGGATTAGCCAATCAGTATTTATTAACACCGTAATGCTATATAGTTTCAAATAATTCTAAAAGAATGTAACAGATTAAAACTGTAAAGTTCTTTTAGACTCTCTAGATATAATCTGCTGCGCCGATGTAATACTTGTAAGAAAATAGCTTTAGCATGTTTAACAGCCTTGAAATTCTTGCATATAGTTGTTTCAATTTGTTAATGTTGTGCTTCTTTCCTATTTTAACCCCTTGTCTAGAATGTGTAGTCTATATAATGATATATCAACTAAAGATAGTGACATTGACATATTTATTCATTATTATGCAGATGACAGCACGAAAGATACCTCCTATAACGGCCGTGCGAATATTTCTCGGGAAAACGTCATTGAGTGCCGGAATAAACTTGTGTCTGAAATTGATACATCATTAGAGAAAGTCTCTAACTGGGTTCGACTTAATTTAGTCCGTTTTAACCCTACAAAGACACAGGTTTGCGCGTTCACCGCCAAGAAAATGCCATTTGTCGTATCTCCTCGCTTTCAGAGCATTCCCCTATCTGCCTCAGCCAATATTGAGATCCTTGGTGTCGACATATCGAGCGAAGTCCAGTTCCGTGGCCATTTGGAGGGTAAGGCTAAATTAGCCTCTAAGAAGCTTGGTGTGCTCAATAGATCGAGAAGGTATTTCAGTCCAGCGCACCGCCTCCAGCTTTACAAGGCGCAGGTTCGGCCTCATATGGAATACTGTTCTCATCTTTGGGCTGGGGCACCCCAATACCAGCTTCTCCCACTGGACTGCATTCAGCGGAGAGCGACTCGAATCGTCGACTGCCAGGAAACTTCTAATCGGCTTGATACCTTGGCGCTGCGTAGAGATGTCGCCTCACTATGCATCTTCTATCGCATATATTACGGGGAATGCTCCGAGGAATTGTTCGGTCTCATTCCTGCCGCCTCTCTCCGCCATCGTTCCACGCGACAAAAAATCCATGCCCATCACTTTGGAATGAATTGTCACCTTCGGTATTTCCGGACCGATACGACCTTCAAACTTTCAAGAAAAGAGCGTATTCCTACCTTAAAGGCCGGCAACGCACTTGTAACTCCTCTGGGGTTGCGGGTGTCCATGGGCGACGGTAATCACTTACCATCAGGTGATACGTTTGCTCGTTTGCCCCATAAAAAAAAATTAACCCTAAGATCACTTATTTTAAACAATGTGCTATATCAACTCTGTACTCTGCTTTGTAAAGGTTTTAAAATAATCTAGCTTAAGATACAACGTGTGTAAACACAGGGAGGGTTGCATCATAGTACTAGTTTTCTTAAAATAAATCTAAATTTTAATGTAATATAGGCACTTGACTTAATATAGTAATTGAAATAACATGGTGCAACCTAGCCTTAAATTGATCAAATGCTCTACGAAATTGCGAGTATGTTCCACTTTTTACTGTAAGCGGCAGTGTGCACATATTTTGGCTTGTTGTCTAGATACAGAACTGAATATAAAGTGTAAATATTTAATGACTGTAAAATGTTCTGTACACCTTATATAATAAGATAATAAATAAGCACAGGTCTCCTTTTATTCTCTAATATCAAAAATATTACGCTTGAAAATTGATCATTAAAATACGAGTAGGTACAGCGCAAGTCACAAGAAACATGCTAACTTCAAAACAATTATTCACTCGCGAAACAGAAACTACACAACCCATAAACATTGCGGAGCGAAAAAAGTAAAAAAGGCGTATAAATCCTCGCAAGAAACTACCAGGGGCGCATAAACGTCAACAGCTCGCCGCTTACTCGGAGATAAACTGCGGATAACTCGCGGCAAAGTTCCCGGATGACAGACACGGCCGGGAATAATAATCTTATAAGTTTCAGACCATCGTTCGCGTTGCCCGTGAAACAGAGTGGTGTTATTGCGTCTTCAGTCGTAAATCTAAAACGAAGTTGTCAGTGATCGAGCAAATCGTTTTTGTTGAGACTAAGTGCGTTCAATTCTTTGCTTCAAATATTATGGTTCCATTGCTATGTAAAACTTTATTTTCTAAATACGTTGCCTAAGTGATTTACAAATTCAGCTAGCGAATTCCCGCGACGTTCACGAGATCGTCGATTCACCTTGTAAGGGGCCTACTAACGCTGCGTCTCCTGGTGGCGTCGCCCATTGAGTATCGCAGGACTATTTAGCATTACCATCAGGTGGGCAGTTTGCTTGTTTGCCAACTTAGTTACAATAAAAAAGGTCCATTCCTGTAAATCAGAGTTTTATTCCCAATCCTTTACCAGTCGGACAGTTAGATTGTGGAATGCGCTGCCACATAATGTACGAGAGTGTGTCGCTATTGACTCGTTCAAACGCCGTATTAAGGAACACTGTTTGAAGACTATACCATAGTATGTTCTTACTTGTTGTGTCAAGTTTTGTTTAGTTATTATTTTTTTCCAATTCGTACACCGTCAACAAAGATTTTCTCACATTTTACGGGTGGACTGGTAGAGAATGCCTCAGGCACGAAGTCAGCCCCTGTACACTTTATTTATGCTGTACGAAAGTTTAAATAAATAAATAGTATATGTATATGTGTGTGAGTTAAGTTGTACACTGTATCTCATTATTTTATCTAATTCACCACTAAAGAGCCCTGGTAGACATTTCTTAAGAAATAAGCATCACCTTTGTGCTTATGTTTTCTTATATTATATTGCTTTGTCATATTCTGTGTATATGTTACCGGAAATGTATGAAATTTAGGAAATGTATACTATTTCGAAGCTATTTAGGAAATGTATAAAATATTGTTTTAAAAATTATTTAATACTGGGAAATGTATACATTTCAGCAGCTTCGAGCAAGGGGTGCAGGATTGGAGTTGAGGGTGAAGGAGAAGGTAATGGCCTTATGTTGGGAAGATGTACAAATATTGGGAAGATGTACACCTTCCATCTAGTGATCGACCTGAAAGCGCTGGAGGAGATGAGAGTTAGGTCGATAATGGATGACCGGAGTGTACCGTGAGTAAAGGTCGAGCCATCGTTGCAGCAGACAAGATCGTGTGCGGCCATCATGTCGTAGATCTCGGAGCCACGAGGATTGCATCTGCCGCTGCAATTCCAAGTGGGATGCCAGCCATTAAGGTCCCCACCGAGTAGACATGGCGTGTCGCCTATGGAGGAGAGGAAGGAGGATAGGAGTGGTAAGGTATTGTGTGGGTCGGATGAGGGTTCTATATAGGCAGAGAAAAGATAGAGGGCCCTAGATCTATTAATGTAGATTTTAACGACAGCGAGGTTGGGGGAGGAAAGATGAGGGATGCCTATCGCTTAAAAGGTGGCACATGCTCGGGTCTTCATAAAGATACAGGCCTTGACAGTGCGGCCTGGGGAAGGGAATTGGAAGATCTCTACGCCATTCAGGTTGGAGACCGATGTTTTGTTGCCCGTGTAGGGCTCGGAAGCGAAGACTGCCTGGGTGGGGTTGGGAAAAAGTGCCCCCCGCAAGGAAAAATAAAGAGGAGTTATAGGATTAAACTGTAGGTTAGGTTAGGTTAGATATTGTGACCATACAGAGACCAGAGAACATACATCAAACTGCTTGAAAAAGAAATTCATTGGCTTAAACTGTAGGTTAGGTTAGGTTATTACAAGGTGATTTTAGGAATTACATATATTTCCTAGGAATTGTATACAATTCCTGATTACATACATTTTCGTTAACATATCGTCAGTGGAAAGGAGAAAATGCTAAAGCGCCAAAACTGTACTTGTGGAAAATGAAGGATAAAGTTTTATTTTTTCGAAAAAAAATCATATAAACGGGAATTAACACGATAAACACGAGGTATTTACATACCTATTTTATTGCCTGACGTTTCGGCTAGGTTGCACCAGCCGTGGTCGCAGGCGGACTGGAGCTGCGCTGTCAGGTCTCCGTGATGCGGCGTTCTTCTCGAACCACCGGTTAATTCCCGTTTATATGTTTATATTGATAATGCAACACGAAAGTTTGAAAGTTAGTAAAAAATCATATCTCTTTTGTTATAAAAGTAAATCGGTTTTCTCAAAAAGTGCCTAGTTTATCGATTTTTTAACTAAATTTACTGTATATCTGTAAGTTTGTAGCTTATTTAGATCGTGAAATACTTGTCGCTTAAGCAAAAGTATTGCTAAAAGTAATAAAATTATATTCAGGAAAAAACTTCTTATCTCCTTTAAATTTCAGTATCTAGCGATCAAAAAGTGCTAAGCGGTGATAGCAAACTTTTGCGCAAAAAAAAATCTCAGTGATCTGATGAGTTATAAGTATGTTAAAGATAAATTTCTAAACTACAGTCACAATAGACAAATACGTTAGCGAAGAAATGCTTAAGAAGCGATATCCTTCATAGGTTGTTCAGGAAAATTTGCTTACATACACAGACTCCATAGAAAGGATTTATGCAAATATTACTAAACTCTAGCTTCATTACACGTTTTCAGCAAGAATACCACTTAAGATTTGAATACGTTTAATATTTTGTTACATAAAATTGCTAATGTCATACTGTACCTTATAATAGTTTACTTAAATATAAGAAAATCAGAAACTCATCATCATAAACCTTTCCTCCTTTCCTTTTTTTTAACGTTGGGAAATGCGTTGCGCATACCTCGCGCTTGGGAAAACGCGAGGTTATGTTGGACTTTTCGCGGCCACTGGGGGCAGAGTGCCAGCCAGAAACCGCGGCCTACCGACTAAAACCCAACGATGCCCCCTCACAAACGCTTTAGCACAAGGACGCCCATCACCGCCGCATCCTCCCCGTCATCAGACGAAGAGGATACGCCAGGGAGGGATGCCCCGTCACCGAACAAGGCCATGGGAACCTCTTCCGACACTTCCATGACCTCGTCAGCGTCTGCTCGCCTACGGCGAGCCCCTCTCACCTCCCCAAAACGGGAAGGCCGGCGATGCTCCTGGGCACCAAGAGCAGCGACGACTGGCGGCGACCTGTGCAATGCAGGACTCGGGCTTCCCAAGCCCGCGTCCCGCTGGTCACCGTCAGGAGGAAGAAGGCGTGCAAACTGCCGCCTCCTCCGCCCCGTCCTTCTGCGGTGGCAAGGGTCTGCCGCTGGGTCGCTGGGTCCTCTTCTCTGGCTCCACACAGAAAAAGTTTGCTGCGTCCCAAACCTCCTCGCTCTCGACCATCTTCGAGATTAGAGATGGGAGAGAGAGGTTGGGGCCAACACACGAAACCAGACTGTTGCGCTGCAAGGAAAAGTCACTCCTCGAGAGTGTGGTGTGCTGAGTCCTCCGCAGCGCTACAGTGATGGCATTGAGTGGTCGGCTCACGCCCGATCCGGTGCAGGTAACGGCCAAAACAGCCGTGACCACTGATGACCTGCCCCAGATGGTACGTGAGCGACCCGTGCTTCCTTTCCGCCCACGGCTTGAGTACAGGGAGCACTGTCCAACGGTTCTCCTGAGAGTTCCAGAGGCCGGCTCACCCAGGCTCTCCTGCCATAAGCGGAACATTTCCTTACGTGCACCTTCCATAGCGGCAACTCGCTCTCTTGGAGCCAATCTGTGGGCCCCTCCCTTGCGTCGGTCCGCACGCGGTAGGCCGCATCATAAACATCCTAGCCACGAAATGCCTACTGCTGGGCAGGGTTCCCAAAAAAAGGAGGATTACAAGCAGATATAGTAGCTACTGCCAGCATTTATTTATTGTAAATTCTTTATTTTATTTTTCATCACTGCTTATTTGCTGATTTCATTATTTTGACGCCAGGGCGAAAACCAATAAACTACTTTTATTCGGTTACTATAATCGTAGTAGTTATTAGCTAATCTGTGCTATAATTATCGTTAAAAGCTTATGACCTTACTTAATCAATAGCAAAATTATAATAACGAAGAATCGAACCCCGGACCTCCCGATCAATACCCGGTGGTCTTAACCACTAGACCACGGCTACGATCCCAATAATTTCTTTAAAAAATTCTTTTATTTCCTATAAACAAATTTCCAATCCCTTTGTTCTAGACAAATACTGAATTCGGGAAGTCTCTTATACGAACTCAGGGGCTGTATATGTTGAATAGAATAGTATTGGAAGTAGTACTAGTTCCAAAAGCAGGTCGTAGCGGCATCAAACTAGAAGTCTGCTGGGTGCGTATTAATCTAGTAGAGTCAATCATCGTACTAGGAGTCTCAGTTTATAAGATAGATTTTTTTTTAGTTTTAGGTTGTAACAACTTAGTACATAGCTGCATGCATACAAAGTAGGAGACAAATTTTGTGTGCTTGTTCAGAAAAGCAAACTGAAACTGAGCCAAATTTTCTGTGCCTGTTTGGACAAACAAACTGTACAACTATGGGAATGAACATCCAATGAACCTAAATGTATGGAACAGCTGATTTTTTTCGCGATTTCAAGAGTGGTCCTATAGTAAAAGTTGTTCAGTTTGCTTGTCTAAACGAGCACAAAAAATTTGGCTCCTGCTTCAAAAGTAATGTATGCTGCAAAGGCATATGGAGTGCTTGTGTGTATGGCTGATTGGAACAGTTCAGAAGCCTGAAGTTATTAAGTGGACATCTTCTACTTTTCATGGTAGGTTTAAGAAGAAAAAAATTTTGGGTGCGCTGAGTGGTTATTGCATCAGCAGCGCCGCGGTCAATATCCAATTGGAGTAGCACCCAACCTGAGGTGTGTTGAGTGGACATCTGGGCAGAAGTGCTTGTGCCCAGTGTGTTCATGACTTCCAGTAGAAGCTCAGGTGCCGCGATTTTCTGAGTGGACAACTTGTCAGCAGGTTTGTGTTTGTATCCAATTGTAAGAGCATATGAGCCGAGGCGTATTGGGAGGACATTTTGATCACGTCACTGATGTTTTGGACCGGTTATATGAGGACAGAATGCAAGTTATGCTGGGTAGACAACGTGTCAGGAGCACAGATGTCATTACCCGGTTCTAGCAGTATAGGAACCGAGGTGTCGTGAGTGGATATCTCTTCAGGCTGAAGGCCTCCATGAGCCATGGTTTGCTGAGTACACATTCTGTCAGATGCGTTGTTCTCCAAAAGTGGCTTACCCGCTCTTTTGGAAGCACTGGTGTGCTGAAAGGGTGCTTCACTATGAGTACTGAATCAAATTCATCCAAATAACAAGTGTTATCTTCTGGCTTCATAATCTGTTGAGTTGGATCAGTGCTTATAATCACGAGCGTATTTAAAATGTATGTATTATGAAATACTTAACTACCGGATAATCCATTTTCACTCAAGGTTTATATTGCTAAAATACTGAAAAACTTTATAAATATGGTTTCTTTTTTCGAACATGGATTCTATGATTATATCACAAGCATGATATTTTTGCTAACTTAATAAAGCACTTATACAAACAGTAAACGAATAAATGCTAAAGCGCCATAAATAATGAAATCAAATCATATTACTTTTTCTTACACGCCAATCAGTTTCTAACACTGGTAATGATAAATTACTAACAGACCAATAAAACGTAACACTGAGAAAGGTTACTTTGCTAAAGTAACATCATCAATAAATTGTAAAATAACAAAAAATCACTTATGTCATGATATTGCAAATAGTGGAACATGAAAAAATTTCTTAAGCACCATCTGTTCAGAAAACACTGAAAATACGTCGTTTTAGTCGCAACAAAGAAGGAGATTTATGAAACACTTCAAATTTTGAAATGCTAAAGCGCCAAAAATATGCTCCGATTGAAGCGAAACCTAGACAGATCGACGCAGAAAAAAAAATGCTATCCAACAATATATATATAACTCATTTTGACCCAAATGGCGCTTTAGCATTTTTTCCTTTCCACTGACGATATACATAAATAAAAAATAAATAAAAAAATAGTACTATGACCCCGGAAATAACAAAAGGCCTTTGCTAGGAATAGGCATGGTAAACAAATAATATCACGGCCCATATACTTCTTTGCCACACCTTGAATATTTCAATGCAGCGTACTTACTTCTCCTCTTCCTTGCTTAGCATCACCGTGATTCGTCTGTATAACCTATTGCATTCTAGTAAACCCACTTTTAAGTTTTGTGTCTATCATTACTTTTATTTTTTAACTAGTGGGTCCGGCAGACATTGCCCTGCCCGATTCCAGCGCCACCTACCGGGTCCAACTTTACGTTTAAACCTTCCCTGTACCTAGTCAAACACACACAGAAAATTTCGTAAGAATCTGTTGAGCCGTTTTTGAGTTTTTGCGAGACTAACACACAGCGTTTCATTTTTATATATAAGAAGAAGAAGATTAGTGGGCCCGGCCGACCTTGTCCCGCCCGATTACAGCGCCACCTACTGGGTCCAACTGTACGTTCAAACCTTCCTTGGATCTATTCAAATACACATAGAAAATTTCGTAAGAATCTGTCGAGCTGTTTCAGAGTTTTTGCGAGGCAAACACACAGCGTTTCATTTTTAACCGACTTCAAAAAAGGAGGAGGTTATCAATTCGGTTGTATTTTTTTTTATGTTTGTTACCTCATAACTCCGTCATTTTTAAACCGATTTCCAAAATTCTTCTTCTATTTGATAGAGTATACTGCAAGGGTGGACCACCCTTGCAGTATGGTCACCAAAGTCAGGATCGGATGATGGAATCCTATAGAAAATCGAGGAAAACACTAATTTAATTAATTAGGGTTTCTTTCCCTAAAAAGATTTCATTCACTAAAAAGTTAAAAATATTTTTTTTTACAAAAAATAGAACCGACTTCAAAAACACTGACAACTTAAAAATAATCTTCTTCTATATTGAAGTCGGTGACAAATTTTAACACTTTCTAGGAGATCATCGTTTGGCGCCGACTTCAATATATAAGAAGATTATTTTTAAGTTTTCAGTGTTTTTGAAGTCGGTTCTATTTTTTAATATATAAGAAGAAGAAGAAGACTAGTGGGCCTGGCAGACGTAGTCCTGCCCGATTACAGCGCCACCTACTGGGTCCAACTGTGCTTTTAAACCTACCCTAGATCTATTCATATACACACAGAAACATTTGTAAGAATCTGTCGAGCCGTTTTTGAGTTTTAGCGAGACTAACACACAGCGTTTCATTTTTATATACTCGTATAAGAAGAAAAATAAGATTAGGTTTTATACTTTTAATAATTTATCCTTTAATCATAATTATTTTATCTTTCAATAAGTTATCATAAAAATTAAAGTAATGGATTAAGCACTTTATCAAAATGAGAATTTAATAGCTCTAGTTTTCTTGATTGAGAATATTAGTAATTGAGTGTTACAATAAGAAAGACATTTGCAGTGATTAATTATTTAGTGTGCCTGTCTAACATTAAACAGAAACTGAAATTGTTTGTTCTACAGTATTTTAAGTGTAAAACTAGTTTAGAAAATGTGACACATACACACTCACTCACACACGCACGCACGCACACAGACAAACAAACACACACACAACACACACACATACGTACATACACGCCCCACTACTGTAATCCACTGCGTGGAGTAATAAGCCTATTATTTCGAGGTCCGCATAATATTATAGTCGCAGGTGTATAGTTTTGACAAACTAATATAGTTATTATAATAATTTCTATAGGGTAATTAATATTCAATTCAATTATCATTCTCAACTCAAATAAAATACTGCGATAAATATTAATCACATTTCCACGAAACAATTACCCACATTCAGGCTCGTATCGATTCCGCATTCGACCATCCATCCGTAAACAATGGAACCCGCTTGTTTTTGAACTGTGAACTGTTTCAGCCACAAAAATTACCACGAACCAGATTAAAACGGTCCAATGTGGCAACACCGCACAAACACAGCATCCACATCTGCAATTCAATTCGATTCCAAGTTAAATTGCTTCGAGCTTTGTAGTGGCAACATTGAATTATTTGCCAGCTGTTATAAACTGCCCATAAACAATATAATATGGCGGATTTATTTTCACATAAATTGCGGATACGAGTCTAAATCGCCCGCTATCTCGAAACGTCCAGTTCATGTACCTCTGGGCCAATATCCATGATAGATTCACCATGTTTTAATGTTTCCTTGTATTTCTATTATACTCTTTATTGTACACAAAAAAACATATATAGATTTACATCATAGTCAGTAACAATACATACAAGTATACAAATGTGGACTTATTCCAATATGAGATCTCTTCCAGCCTACCTATAGTGGTGTATAACACGTTTCTCGTGAGTAGTAGACTAAGTTATAAAAATATAAACATGCATCTAAAATATATAAATAAATATATAGATTCACACACACACATATATATATATATACATACATAAATAACTAGTACATAGTATGAAAGACTGTCATGATGATACTTTAGTTTTGAAGTGTTTGACAAGGTTTCTTTTAAACGAGTCAATTGTTAAGCTACTATGTACCTCGCTAGGAAGTTTATTCCATAGCTGTGCAGCTCGAAACGTGAAAGATTTTACTGCAAATTGTGTATTCCCTTGCGGTAACTCTAACATGTTAGTGACACAAGATCTTTTAGAGTGTGACCAAGACAGAAACTGAAATCGTGATCTTAGATATGAAGGAAAATTTTTGTTATGCAGGATTTTATATAAAACAGTTAAGATATGCATTTGACGACGATATTTAATTGGTAGCCAATGCAACTGCGCCCTATACTCCGAGACATGGACAAATTTTCGCAAACCAAACACAAATCGTATAGCAAGGTTTTGAAGCCTTTCTAGTTTTTTAACCTGTTCCTCGGTTCCTTAACCTGTTTCTAAGCACAAAGGCCAAATATGGATGCTTCACTTGGATATCTTAATAACTGAAGAACTGTTTAGCTTCCTCTAGGCTGGCTATTTTACCGCCATCATACATAGATTACATTAACATAAAAGTAACAAAAAAGCTGTAGTATCATACAGCTTTAATATTAAAGGGTTTGTAGTTATGGTTTTCGTGGCAGATTACGATTACATGAGTCACTGCTGCCATTCTTCCTGTCGATGTAAGGACTACGTAAGAGTCGAATAAGAGAGTTTACTTCAACTACGCTTCTGAGAGGAGATAGTAAACTTGAATCAAACCCTGTCCCCGTCTGGCCAGTGTAATGTAGTGTAAGTCAATTTATCCACGCCTCAGCAGATGGATGGGGTTTTAAGGGATAAGATATGAAAATGCTGATTATATTTGCAATCAACCTAATGTGGACCTAAAATCAAATGATACCTATTTATAATGACTCAAGTATATTACTGCAAAGCTTCCAAAAAGCTGAATATCAAAAGGCGAATGTACTAAAAGCCTTGAAAGTTGGGACGATCTCGCAGTCCCATCATAGCCATCGGTCCCAACCATTGCCGCAGGCGTAACGATCGAAGTTTCCAAGCCACAAACGCGCTGATCGGCTAAGTCGACACAAACATACTAATTAAATGATCTGTTTCCAGACAAGAGTTCGAAGCTGTTTACTAGTGGCTCAGTGCCGAGACGGCCCGAGTCGGGTCTTGAGACTAATAAATATTCCAATGATTCGCTATCCAATTCTGTTGTCTCTAGAACCTTTCCGATGGGAGCTGTACATTAGCATACCGTGCCCAGAACTTCAATTTTCTGCTCGCGCCAACCTTTACCGCTCGAGTTTGCTCTTTATTCTTCAAGAAATAATGGCTGTTCATAATTCAATAACGGGCTCCCATAACTTTGTCGAGGTTCGACTTGAGGTTGAATAGGAACAATCCCTCAAAAGAGCGCACCTTTGAATGAAACTCGCTTTTGAAGTTTATCTAACTCCTTTTAATTTATGCGTTTCGCCTTTAATTTAGTTCGGGCTAGGCGATAAATTCGATTAAAACTGCGGGGACAATGCAGCTTCTTGGATAGGAACCGCCGAACAATACCTTAGTCTTCACTATTCTGCATATAAATCAAGTAATCAATCAAGAGAGAAAAGGCTTTACGATCGAAGGAACAACGGTGCCCAGAGAAGCGAAAAATAAAGGTTTTTGAGCCTTGACTACAAGAAACTAGAAAAACTAAATAAAATCTTCATGAAACGCAGATGCCTTCAAATGTTGATGTTATAAATTCTAATTACTTTTATCTACACTCGTATCTTAAACATTCGAATTAAGATATCAAAGGTGAACATATTGACTGATAATTTTTAACACTGATGCTTATGAAAATTTCAAAAATCTGTAACGTAATAACCATTAAAGCATCGGCTCAACCTCAGGGCTCAATTTATTAAATTACAAGTATTTTTCTTAATAATTAACCTATGGCAAAAGTGTTTCAGACAGCCAAATTGAGTTACTAGTTTGCACTTGAAAAATCTAATCGACTTCGACACTATCGCAATTTACTAGAGTTCCAATTTACAAGCTACATTAGTAGCTCATTCTTGGGAGATGTATGCGTTCTTACATGCTGTTATTTACTTTTACCTATCCGATGTCTGTAATGAAATCTTACAAGTTAAATGACACATTTTCCGGTTTTCGATTAAGCTGAAATGTTGCATGCATTTATGTATATCGCGTAAAAATGCAATATTATGATGACATGGATCTGATCTAATGCTGGAGCTGGAAGGTGGCCAAAGAAACTCCGCAATAAAATGACACAACCCCATCGAGTTTGGGCTCTTTTGATTCATATTGACGAGTACTAAAAACTTGTATTTACCAAAGATTTTTTAAAATAATTTTTGCTTGTGTTATGCTCCCACGGAGTCATTGACTTGTCGTTTGATAAATTGAAAGATCACGTCGAAGACTCTAACAAGTAAAGGTTATTATAAAGCGAGTGATTTATTACATATCATGATTGGTAACAACTTCATTTATTCTATTTTTTTTTATTTTTATTCTATAATGTCCTTTTTATTTCTTTTCCACTAAAAGGATGCCAGTTGTATTTTTTTTACATTTAATAATCAAAATTGCATTTGAAAATCAAACCTGTAAGTAGCGATTAATAAGAAGAGACAAAAAGAAACTCCGAGTGACTTTCCAGACCCCTTGGAAAAAGTCACAAATTCATACATTTCGGAGGCGTTTCTGAAAAAATGTATGGCGATGACATTAGCTGCAGAAAAAAAAGCGTGAGGTTGTCGCAGGCTAATGTCATTTCATACATTTGTTCTGCGGAACGACTACTGCGGCAAAGTAAGCGTGTGGCTTTTGTCTAAAGGGCTCTTCCAATTTACGAACAGCTCTAGAGTTTTTTTTTATTATATTTGTAGACATATTGGTGATGTTTGGAATGTATGCACATACAACGTTAAAATTATAATGTTCCCATTAGAATTTTTAGCTATTTTTGACGCCAATACGTACTTGTGAGGTGTAGGTATATTATATAAATATTTTTCACTTATCTAAAACACAGTCCTCCTTATTAGATAACATAGTCTTGGTTTAAGCCTGACGCTATATCTATTAACACAAGTGAAAGAGCATCAGGTCTTAACCGAGACTAATTTTAGACCACGTTTCGTGATAAGACCGAGTTAGAAATTTACGTTAGATTAAATTAACCACTCGCAGTTTTATAATACACACAACCTAACGTTCATAGGATACATATCGTGCGAATAAATTTCTCTATGCGCATAATGCCTTTGTTGGAGCTGCAACAATATAGCAAGGAAACGTACCATTCCGTACCGCTAAAAACCTGCTGAAATAGCGGTCGACTATAAATTTCGAGGCAGAGTTCGCCAGCTATCTCCTTTGATGTAGACACACGGGAATTCTTGGCGCGCCAGGGATTTGAAGCAAATTATGCCGGGATAGTTTCTAAAGGCGCCTGTAATCGTATGGGTAGAGATAAGCAGGTTTGCTTGGCTGCTATGAAAATAGGTATATGTTTTATATATAATATATACTGTTTTATGACAACTTTAGGATTAGACGCTTTCGTTTTGAGTGTAATACATAAGTTCGATACACGCTATCTCCATGCACGTTATCGCGACAAACCGACAATACGGTTAGCGCAGAGGTGGAGTGATCGCCTACTGCGCAACGTTAACGTTAACGTCGCGGGTTCGATTCCCGTATGGGACAAATATTCTGTATGGCCTACAGAAATTTGTTCCGGTCTGGGCGTATGTACATGTGATATTCTATGTTTGTAACTGCATCCACGACACGGGAGAAAATCCTAGTGTGCGGCAACATAAAAAAAAGAAAAGAAAGAAAAAGAAAGAAACCGCATCTTTAGTTTCGATTGTGTTTAAAGTATTGTTTTATATTAGGAAATTGATGTGATCTTAATAACACGTTAAGTACATAATAGATTTGTCCATCTTTTATTTCTTAATATAACAGTGTTTGTAACCAATCTCCTCCGATACGGCTTGACCGATTTTTATGAAATTTTTTGTGTACTATATTCGGTAGGTCTGAGAATAGGTCGTAAACTATTTTTATACCACTAAGTGATAAGCGTGTTTTTTTGAAAATGATCATGGCAAAACTCAGTTCGCGGGCACAGCCACGGCTAGTAATTATTATATAATACTAGCTGAGCCGGTGAACTTCTTATCACTTAAACAGATCATCATCATCATAACAGCCCATATACGTCCCCACCGAGGGGCTCGAGTCTACCCTATGTTAGGGTGATTAGGCCTTAGTCAACCACGCTGGCCCAGTGCGGATTGGTCGACTTCACATACACCTTTGAATTGCTTCGCAGATGTATGCAGGTTGCCTCACGATGTTTTCCTTCACCGTAGCAACGTCAGACAAATGTACATATGAAATTCGAAACGAAAAACACAGTGGTACATGGCGGTCTCGAACCCGGACCTCCCGATTGGAAGGCAAGTGTAGAGTAATAGAAGCTGTTTATTTGTGCCTATTCTTCGTTTACTTATAATGCGTGGTGTCAACTTCGAATCAGTTTTGAATTTATTTATCGCGGCGACAATAATTCTGAAGCACTCGCCTAAGTATATAAAAACACGCGCCAATAAATCAACGAATCAGCACATTTTTATCGGAATTGATTCAGAAAAAATGTTATTTCGCAATAAAATGTTATTGATCATTCAAACGTAACACAATAGCAAACATAATATCTCAAGAATAATGTAGCTTTCCACTGGTAAAAGAATTTTCAGAATCAGTACAGTGGTTGCCGAGATAACTTCCTACAAACACCTACTTTACCTCTTTTTATATGTGTGATTATGCATTTCCTTTAAAAATGCTTAATAAATTAAAAAAGGAATAAATTAATAAAAGAAAAAACTCTTTGAGAGAGCTTGGTGGCCCAGCGGTTAGGTATGGCGGCAGCACGGAATGTTAAACTTGAAAGCGCAGATTCGGTTCCCGCTCGAAGCGAATTTTTTTGTTATTATATACGTATTTATCAACTCATTAAAAACGACAAATCAGACGACATGTATCGTAGACTTTGACGTCAATAGTTTCGAAAGTATATAACATTGTCATATTATTTTGTTGTTTTCATTCCAATCGTTTTTCCATCCGTTGCTTCTTCTATTCCATGTTGCCGATCTATGATTAAGCATCACATCAATCTTTGCAGAGGCCAAAGTCAAATGTCTGCGATCAAACTGATAACAAGGGCTCAACTCCCCATAAAGTAAATGATTCTAAAGCCCTATTTTGTCCGACCATATCACGTCATATTTGTCCCCGTTATGAGCGGTGTTATCCCACTCATTTGACAGGGTTCCCGGTTGACCACAGCACATTTGTTCGGGCGCATGTTTATTTCTGGCCCACGAGACATTTGTAAGGGACGTTTGCTGCCTGCAAAGTGCCCTCAGGATTTGGCTTAGCATTACTCTGAGAAGCCTTCGACGGTTTATTGCGAATATCGTAGTACTTTGTTAGTATTAAAGTTTTGCTCGCTCAAGTTTACGAGGAACTAGGAAGAATGTTGTTTGTGGATGAAATTATATCGTTACAGCAAATGTTATTGTTGAAAACTCGACAACGTGCAAGTATGTTCGTATTGTTCGTTTCGTACATCAAATTGACATGACATATTTTAACGAGTATAGTTATGCGGTTTATGAAACAGTTTACTTATAAAAAGTTTTATTGTAGGCAGCTAAATGTTGATATGCGAAAGATTTAAAAAAAATTCGTAACTAAGAAAACTGTAAACTTGATTCAATAATACTCACCGCAACAATTTAGTAATAAACTAGCTTCTGCCCGCGACTTCGTCTGCATGGACTTTAATTTTGAACAATTTTCAATTTTCCCTCGGGAACTACTTAAGGAATCGGGATAAATGGTAGCCTATGCTCTTTTCCATGTCAAAGGCTACATGCATGCCAAATTTCATCCAAATCCGTTCAGCTGTTTTTGCGTGATTAAGTAACAAACATCCAAACATCCACAATTTCACATTTATAAAATTAGTAGGAAATAGTAGGATTGTGCAATAAACCTGAACTACGAAAATTATTTGACACAAAATCTAAAAGAGTCACTTAAGGCATTTATGGATTTTTTATCGAAACAAGAACGATACCGAAGTGAATTTTATCTTCGTTTCTTTTCAATGACGAAGTTTTTATTATATTACTTGGTTTTCCTATAATATATACAAATCTTTTAAGCAACATTCACACTTCATATAGACGACTCTAACCTGAAAACCTGGCAGTTTCAACAGCTATAGATTCTCATAACCACAAGCCGTAATGAATCCCAAAAGGCCAAGGATCAAGGAGCTAAGGCGAGTTGGCTGGTATCTTTTTTTTATTTATTCTTCCAATCAGCAGCCATGATAGCTTCGATCTTAGGCGCCCGATCCGCCCCGGGGTGCGCGCTAGTCGCTGATCTATAGGGCCACTTTATCAAGGCCCTAATGAACTTCGTGTATAAGAAAAATGTGCATTGGAAGCTGGATTCTCGATATATTTCAGATGGAGCATTTCTCGAGGAATAACTACATCATTCCAGTGGAGTATTTTGCTGGGAGGAAAAAATAGTTTTATTGTATTACTGGATGGGCGCGGGAATTTCGACCTTAGGAGGTGGTGTTAGGTCTGAATTGGGTGTTTATATGTTTTTCATGAATTCGATGTTAGTGCCGTTGCCGCTAGCGATATCGTACGGCGATGGAATAAGTTTATTATTTATTGAAGTGTTTACTTATTGAATTGTAAAGCTGGCAATGGTATTTTTTATTTTTAGGTGGGTAATCTGTTTAAAAATACTTTTGTCGCCAATTGAAATTCGATAACTCATTCATTTTTGTATCTGTACTGGATCCCGCTTTCATAGGATATAGGTACGCAATTTTTTCAACAAAGCAAGCTTGAAAAATCTTTGCGTAAGCAGTACCTTCTCGTAAGTCTTGGAAAGGTTTATCACTGTTATTGGAAGATTCATTTACATACAATTTTTTTTTTGTGTATCTCTTGTACACACCGCCTCAAATTTTTCTACCCTACCTTTTTGGTTGATTGGTGGAAATTATCTTAAGGCATTCTTGTGATGCTAATTGTGCAATTTTTGTGGTGCAATAAAGTGTTAAAATAAATACATACAAATCTTTACCTATCATAGATCCTTACAGGCAACTAGTGACATTTTTTCCCAGTAGTTCATTCCAAATCATTGATTGAACTACAAA
This sequence comes from Schoenobius gigantellus, assembly GCA_963935595.1. Lineage (NCBI taxonomy): Eukaryota > Metazoa > Arthropoda > Insecta > Lepidoptera > Crambidae > Schoenobius > Schoenobius gigantellus. Next base: position 5,935,692 of record OZ012554.1, on the reverse strand, counting down.
AAAGTTTCACTAGATCAATCAACTTAACTGTTAGTTGAACTAGTAAGACTTAAGGGACATACGAGTATTAACGTCGAACACGGTTGAAAACGTTGACTCTATCACTTATCTAGAAATTGGGAGAGCTTTCTTATAATCATGGTGGTTACTTGCACCGCAGCCCTAGGGATTAAAAGTTCCTTAGTTCAATATTCGGTGATTTTTAATAACACCCTTTAAATATTTCGAGGTAATTGTCAAAAGGAATTTTTATCGAGGTTTCAGCGCTGAAGCATTCCGAGACTACGACCACGGACTTAAAATAACCCCTTTAGCCTGGTACAGCTCCTCCCAAACTCGATAATAGAATTTTCATACTGTTCATTCGAATTTACAATTCTGAGGGCGCAGCCACTCCTTTGAAAAGCGCGAACAGCGGATCCATTGGTATGCTACCAACCAAACTAGATATATAAAAGTATATGCCCCAAATATATAATAAAACACACTGTTTCTTAAGAAGCTGCCATACCTGCCAATTATGGATACGTAGCCCTACTAAGACATTATGATATCGGTATTGCGAGGAAATTCCGTGATACTAAATGTCTTTTCTATCCAATGTTCTTTTCGATAAAATTCTATCCAATGGTTGGTGCCTGCTTCGAGGAGATGTTCCGCAATGGCCGACTTGCTGGTTTGTCGGTTTTTCGTTAGTTTGAAAGTTAGTAATACTAGCTGACCGTATGCAACTTTGTTTGCATTATAACTAACTTTTCCCGTAGGAAACTTATCCCGTCAGATTTTTCCCCAAGTTGACAACGTACACTGTGGATCTTGGGAGGTTGCAGATTTGCTGTGAATCTCACCACATGTATTATAGGTGACTGTTACCATTTACCATTAGGTGGGCAATTTGCTTGTTTGTCAACTTAGTGGCAATAAAAAATATCAAGAAGACGGTCTTTTATTAGTGATCCTCAGAACTCATACTACAAGCATGCTCAACGTTTTAGTCATATTTATATTCACCATATTCTTGAAAATAAAGATTCTTTCTTTATTTGCCAGCAATATATAAAAAACGAAGAATACGAGGTATCAAATGATTACGAGTGTAGCAGTTCTATTTGGGACTGAAAATGACCTCCAACGCAAAGCTGCCTCGATTAATTTCTTGACTTTGACAACCTCGGCCTAATAGTAAATTCAATTAAGCTTTCAAAATGTTACTCGAAGCGATTTTACTTCGGAACAGTGGCGTATTAAGGGTGTGCTTTCACATTTTTTTAATTTAATCAAATTGAAACTTGAACCCGAGGTCGTTAATTGTATCTACCATGATACAATTAACGACCTCGATTTTTTCCAGATTACGGCTCCTTAAGTTTGTTTAAGTTTTTAAAGTATTTTGAATGCAAAACTAAAAAAGCTAAATAAGTTGAACACAATGCACTGATCAGACTTTTTCCACATTATTTTGGTTGATGGTAGAGCTTTCGAGCCCGTCTGGCTAGCTACCACCATCTTACCTATGTTTGTCGCCATCAAAACAGTGTTAATATTAATAGTATTGTTGTGTTCCAACAGTTAAATCAAGAGCTTCTTTGTCATATGTAAAAAAAAATAATTGCGATTGTTATATTCCGTGAAGAAATTTCCTTAAATTATATGTTGATACTGAATCAACGGGGTATAAGCTGTGTACGTATAATGTTGGTTGTTATCATGGTCATTAAAAAAAAAAATAGTTAAATTTAGAACCGTTGTATCTTCTTATGCTAGGGCTCCACCTGCGTTAATGTTAACGCCTGCGTCGTAATACACCTTATTGAATGCGTTAAAAATGACGGCTAAGCACGGTGGCCACATCTGCGGAGTTACAAAAGCTAGTAACGTCTAACGCCACTAACAATATCGCGTAGAACCATTTTATCGTTGCTTATTTCAATTAACATATTATTATTATATTTATTGTGTAAAAATAATTTTACAGTTGCATAATTCGTGTAAACATATAAAACGGAACAAGAGAGAATATCTCACGCGCCCAGTATGATTTCGTTGCATTTGGAGTTGAAATCCTAGAAGATCCGTGGGGTCAAGGTGCGCGTGATTAATTCAGGGTGCTCAGCAAACGCTTGAGGGAATCAACTAGAAATCTCTCCCAAATACTTTCTTTGGCAATTAAGCGCGGGAACGTTGCCTGCATTATGGGCACACTGCCAAAGGTGCTGTAGGCACCATTTGCAATTTTTATACTATGACTTTTTACGTTTTCAATCAGTTGTTCATAATTATTAATTTAATCGGCAAATCCGTACCTGGCAACAAACAACAGTTAGCAAATGACTAGTAAGTTTCTAATTCGGTCGTTCAAGTAAACAAGTGGGCAAGATTGATGACTCGTTCGTGGTCCAAGTCGGTGGTCCGTTTCGGTCGTGTCTCGCGCTGCCGTTGCCATTATCTCTTTGTTCGACTCCCAACGAATGAGCTGTTTCGAAGTTCGAATGGGGGTGAAGAGGGACTTGTATTGTGACTACACAAGAAGTACGGTTTCATGATTCTTCGATGCAAGTTTGGAGCTTTCTTTGAATTGACATCACGATGAAGACAGAAACAAAAATGCACGTTGGTATAAAAAATGACATGATTAAAATATATCAATAAGAAACAAATACAGCAATATTTATAACATATCTACTATAACATACTAAGAAATATAATTTCCTTTATTAACACTAAGTTCCCTTATTTTTTGGATGGGAATTTTCAGCTTCCTGTGGGAATTCCGAAATACCCTTCCTTGATGGGCGCCTACATGAGTCACCCAACCCCTGTACAGAATTTCATGCTTCTAGCTCCAGTAGTTTTAGTTCTACGTCGATATCTCAATCAGTCATTCGCCAAAGCAATAAGCAAAAGTAACGTATTCGTATTACATATTTTTATTTACGTTAAGAATAACCTTAGGAAAGATATGCATACAAAGAGTTTCTTTGCATCTTCCAGACCATTCGTCTCTATATTTTGTCGTGGAAAGTTGATAACGCGACATTGCGTCTGTTAAAGTTGGTTACGTCAACTTCTGTCCAATTATGCAAAGTCCAGTCGACTCCTAGTTATCTCGTTAGAGCTGTTGTGTGGCGCTGGCGGACTTTTAAAGCGAAACTCTTGCTTTTATGAGAGCCTGGTACTTTCTATAACTGTTGAATGGACCGCAAACATTATTTTAAAAATACTTTAATAAGTTTTTTTTAAACTCATAAAAGTTTACAATAACGTTTTTATTATACCATTTTTTTATAACACTTTTATCGAGTTCAATTTTGTATAATGTACTCGTATGTACAAGTCATTACAATATTAAAATTCAAAATTTTTGAGATAGCACTAACAAACTATGTGTTTCGGAACTATAGATATTACACATAGCTTTGAAATTTCCCGAGAAAATAATGCTTTTTCCCAAATTCAAATTCTCATTTGGATAGGGCGAGATAAGGCTAATCGAGATGTCTGCGTTCAACCGCCTTTCAGCTATAATTGTTTAGGTGGTCCGAGGGCAGCGTCTGAGACAAAGAACTGGGTCGGCCGATAAAAAAACCACTTACCGATTGAGGATATATCTTGAAAGCAAGGTAATCTCACGCCGCGAACGCATTGTTGGGGCCAGAAAGAAAACGAATTTATTGCCAACACAAAAGCGGTGATAAGCTCCGGAAAAACAGTCCGAGATACGATATGATAGTGCGCTAACCGAACTCTTGGCTTTTTTTTCTACATAGCAAACTACCTCCATTTACACTTGCACTTAAGCTGCTTTTCACTGCCTCCGTGGTCTAGTGGTACTTATCTGGCGGTGTTCGGAGCGTCAATGGCGCTGTGGTCTCGGCACTTGCCTTCCAATCGGGAGGTCCGGAGTTCGAGATCGCCATGTGCCAATGTGTTTTTCGTTTTCGAATTTCCTATGTACATTTATCTGACGCTCCTAAGGTGAAGGAAAATATCGTGAGGCAACCTGCATACATCTGCTAAGAAATTCAAAGGTCTATGTGAAGTCGACCAACTAGGGACCGCACTGGGTCAGCGTGGATGACTAAGGCCTAAACACCCTAACTTAGGGTAGGCTCGAGCCCCTCGGTAGGGACATATGAGCTGTAATGATGAAGAAAAACATTAATATAATTATTATTATTAAATGATCAAACGAACTTACCTGAAGTGAAGTTCGATCTTAATTATCCTGTCTTCGCCGAAGAGATTTATTCCTTAACCATGTAGTAGCCCTGCTACGCGCTAACCCTATCGCACAAGTTTTAAAGTCAGAGAAAGAAAACCACTATATCTTCCTCTGTCTAATCACACCTGACAAGCCTCCGCAGTACCGACCTCATTCTTTTTAGAGAAATAGAGCAACATTGATATATAGGGGGATAAGATTCAGGGAGGGAGGGACCTTAAATCTCTTCGGCGAAGACAGGATAATTAAGATCGAACTTCACTTCAGGTAAGTTCGTTTGATCATTTAATTATCCTGTCTTCGCCTCCGAGATTTATTCCTTAACCATGTAGATGTTCAGAGAGTATAAAATCAATGTTGCGACAATAAAAAATAAACAACATTACAGTAAAACATCAAAACATAATTATTAGGTACGTATTTCAAATTTTTTTTTTTTTTTTTTTTGCGCCTCTAGCAAAAATTTCAAAACAACAAAATATTGTGAACAAAAAACTAATCAACCGACAGTATTGTTTTAAGTACTTAATAATAATTATAATTGTGACAAAGATTCAATAAAATTGGTTTCAGAACTAATATACCGGTCTGTTATAAAAATCAGCAAATACAGCTGATCTTTCCGAACATCCTGCGGTCTTTCTAATTACATCGACGTTGAGGTCAGCACGAGACGCCGCCTGATGTTGATGCGTGTCTCGCTCGCTCCGAATATTAAGATGTCAATGCCACTATCGCACATGATCTGCTTTATCCAGCGCCCAATGGGTTGAGATGAAGCAGGTCTACGTGGTTTCTTATGTGTGAGGATCAGGTTTGTTCTGAATCTGAGCGAATTGAAGATGATACAGCAATATATCTTAACTTAATACCACTGATGCTGGACAAATACCGGGATATTAAAGGGATAAAAAAAAAGTTAGTTTAAAACCGGTTGAGCTTTGCCAATTGCTTATGTTTTAATTAAATTTGTAAGTGTTATAATTACTCGATCTTCATATGCTTTATTAATATTTCGTATTTTTGTTAGAGAAATTGTATGCGTCCTTGGTCCAGCTAATAACATGACTGACTTCTTACTCATTTTTTCAAGATTAATTGTATAATTCTCAAATCGTTTAATAGTCTAATACTATAATACCAGGGGGCTACTGCCTAACTAATAACGATCACTTGCTATCGTGACATTAGAACAATAGTTCTACCTAAACTTCAAAATTTCAAAACACATTAACAGAAATTCCAACAAAAATGTAGTATTTACATTTAAAAAAATCTGTTGTATTCTTTTTACAAAATTCTCACCATATCTTTAGTACTTTATACTAGAATTATATTATGACCCGGTGTTATGTGATATCGAAGATAACAACATCTAAGGCTGTTTCTGGCACGTCATGAAAGCTTTCCCGGAAAATACACACGCTGGCAGGGAAAGGTGACGGCGCAGATGGTGTACCATCCTGAAAGGAAGTAAGTAGATCTTTCTTGGAGGAAATATCACAATCTCTGTCACACCCAGGGATATGAAAAGGGGATACCATGGTTAAGAGGGCTATAGTTGAACAACGATAATTCCGGTGGCTTAATCAGTAACTATTTTGTTTATAGTTTTAAAAATTAGTGCAAACGGTGTTAAAGCGTAAAAATAAAATTGCGACTAATCTACTGTTTAAACGCGTCAATATCATAGGCAAAGGGATCCCTTTTCCATGAAATATACGGACATTTGCAATAAGTCAATAGATGGTTCACCAAAAAAATGTTTGCAAGACGAGATGCAAATAAGTCAATAGATGGTTCACCAAAAAAATGTTTTATTTTCAAAAGTTGTCTGATACCCAACTGCCACTCTGTGTCGAAGTTTATTTTTCTCGATTCACTGTTAGCTTCTATATTTAACGAGTAACGAATATAAGACGCGAAAATAAATATACCTACATTTCTCACACCAGTCCCAAATCATTTTAGTAACTTTACTTAAGTGTTGGTATTACACTCTCCCCATTCTATTTATATAGAATATGGCAGTGGTGTTATCGACACTTAAAAGACTACCACAATTAGCGACATTTTTAGCAAATGAAATTAGCCCACAATATACAGCGAGTAGTTCCAGTCAGTTTATATGATTGGTTCGCTCGATGTTGGTCCAGAAACCACCAGTCTTTTCGTTGGCACAAGCTGCACCCTAGCCTGCTGTCGAAACGTCCGTAAAAATTCCGAAATTGTACCTATGACTTTTTATTCAATTGACTGCCAATGGAATATTGATCTGCCACCAATGGAGATCATCATATTATTATAAAATATCTGTAATTGTAATAAAAACGTCGTAATTGTTAGTATTTCTAAGAAGAGCACTTTTAGTGATTTTGTGTGTATATACTACCCATATACTACAGCCGACATGCTGCCGTAGAAAACGTTCAAAGAACCTTATTCGAATTCTGTTAGATTTAAATATATTTTTTATGTGTATAATAAATTTTTGTGGCTTGAATCTGGTAATTGTATGTTATTTTATTAGAGTTTAAAATAAAACCTAAAAATTTACAAAGCTTTTCTGGTATTAGACTAGTTTTTTTTTTTTTTAAATTAATAACTAACCCTAATCGTGTCAGACATTAAATAGTTCTTTTTGTGTTCTCTAGGTACTCTCCAGCAGAGTTTGCTAAACACAACATATCATAGATATCTCACTGATAGCAGACCATAAGATCTTAAATGAGTAAGAGCTGGCTGTAATATTTTTTGAAATATATCGCGCGGAACATAGGCTAAACGGGAGTGCTAGAAACTCGTACAAAGTATCATGAAAATAAAAGCGTAAACATGTTTTCTTTTTTTTTTTTTTCTTTTTTTTTTTTTGATTTGTGAATCGGCAGCAAAAATTAAGCTTCCTAAATATCAATATTAATCACGTATCAGTCTTCGATCATAAATCGAGTAGCCGTTCTGATATCTTCCATTTTGAAATGAGATACCTACTTCGACTTCGAATTCAGATTTTTAGATTTAATATATATAGAGCACACGCTTTTAGGAATAACGAAGATATCATAAACGAATTGTTTTGCTGTCGGGTTACATCTCCTAATAGCTTTTATTTCTAATAAATGATTTAATTCGAGAGAAATTGCTATTCACTAACTTTTTGAAAAAAAACGCCGCGCGCGGCTGTATGGTATTTGATAAGGTTCCTCAATAAATGAAATCCTGGACACATTGTCTAATATAAACCTATCGCTAGTGATAGTTCACCACTCATTGACTAAATTAATATTTTAAGCGGCCGGCATGTACTTGCGGCTGCGCGCTCAGAGGCCCAATTCAGCTAATAAACTACAGCCGAATCGAAACTGAACCGTTGCGTTTGACCAATCGGAGCGCTTATATTGCCTTTCAACTGCTCGATGACGTGATAATGTGGCGTTCTGATTGGTCGATCGCAACGGTTCAGTTTCGATTCGGCTGTAGCTTATTAGCTGAATTGGGCCTCTGGTAGCGCGATTGTTCGATGACCGTTGTGATGCGACGCGACTGGCTGGTGCCTCGGCGGTGCCAGCGGCAGCGGCGGCGGCGGCGGGGCTGGCAGGCCACAAGCTGGCAGGCAGCGGTGCGAACGCGGCTGCTTGCCGTCGATTCGCTTGTTAGTATGACGTCTTTGACTGTCCCGGCCCACCGGCTCGATGAGGGTAGGATTGGCCGCTGCTTTGCTGTCGCGTTCGGGACGATGAGCCTTTCAAGTTTAAATGACTCTTAGATGAAATTGGTGTCTGCATCGTTCAACGTAACTACATCTGGAATATTAAGATTTTTCTTTAAAAGACACGATTGTGCCCTTCCCAGTGCTGAAAGTGCTTTACCGAGTTGATTCTGTTGTCTACCAACATAGCACTTACTTCCGAATTAGAGTTCGGCCCTTCGCCATAGGTACTATAGTATACATTGTTTTTTTTTTTTTTTTAAATGCTCGTCTTTGGTCACTTTTGGAAACCGTTTTGCAATAGGACTTGAAACCTGGCCGCTACATCGGTTTGTAAGTCATCAGTTATCACCATATTGGTTTGTATGTGAAAGATACTAATAAATATTTAATGAGAATTTAGGCAACACAAAAAATATTTTTAAATAATTCCGATGAATGCAACGGAAATTTTTAAAACAGCGGGGAAAAAAGGACAGCCCCTATATTTTCCATTAAGTACACTCGTTGAATGCAACGAGAACATAATAACAATATGATCCGAAGAATACAACGGACATAAAAGTGATTTCCGATGAATGCAACGGAAATTTTTAGGCAGCGGGGAAAAAAGGATACCCACATTTTCCATTACCAGTATTACTGCACGTGGTCGCGCCGCGCGCGTACTCGGCGGCCCAGGCGAGCGGTGTCCACCCGCTTACTCGTTCAATACAACGAGAACATAATAAAATATTATCCGAAGAATACAACGGACATAAAAATGATTCCTCGTTCAATACAACGAGAACATAATAAAATATTATCCGAAGAATACAACGGACATAAAAATGATTCCCGATGAATGCAACGGGAATGTAAAAAAGTATTCTTCTGGTTGCACATAATTTTCGCCATCATCTGAGTACAAAATGTGCCTCCGGCTTGCCCCTACGTTTTTCCGAATTCAGTTTTTCTTCGTATCTCTTCATCTTCCTTAGCCATCTATCTTCTTCGGGTTCACTGTGTTTTCGTTTAGGCATACTTAACAAATAAGTAAATAACCGTAAATTTATACCTTTTTTTTTTTTTTACGTAGGTTACCTACACTCATGCACAAATTATATTACTGTTACACTCGTGCGAGCGCCGCGCGCGCACGGACAAGAATGAGGTCGGTACTGCGGAGGCTTGTCAGGTGTGATTAGACAGAGGAAGATATAGTGGTTTTCTTTCTCTGACTTTAAAACTTGTGCGATAGGGTTAGCGCGTAGCAGGGCTACTACATGGTTAAGGAATAAATCTCGGAGGCGAAGACAGGATAATTAATATAATTATATAAATTATTATTTTTCAAATAGACTAAATAACCAAATAAATGGTAATAAAAAATTACAATTAATAAAGTGTTTTTCTGTCCTGAAAGGTAAGAACGGCAAGGTTGCAGTATCTGTTAGCGATATCTGTGATTTGAACATTAGTTAAAAATAATCACAATCGTATATGAGCTGTGATGATGATGATGATGAATCACAATTCACGCCAACTAGTCTATTTACACCGATACGTGATGACTGTGTAGGTTAGTCTAGGATACTATCGTCTAGAACTTCGTATAGAATACCTTTACACGCAAAAACCATTCACGCGAAATAACAACTTTACGGAAAACGCCAAACTCGGAAAAAACCACTTACGCAAAATACCAACTACGCTTAACACCAACATTTTCATAACCGACTCCCATTCGACGCATCTTTGGACCTTCACTTGTTATTTTGATGTTCACTTGGAAGCCATTAGGTGTACACAAGTAAATGTATTGCAGTATCTCATAATCAAAGCATTGTTAGCTTCATAAATTAGTTTACATTTGACACACTACCTACTTTTCTAGTGTCCATGGGTGTGATATATAAACTCTCTTAAGTGTTATCACAATTAGTTTGTCTTAGACATCATCCCACCATTCATTAGAACCATTGCCTCCATCAAAATCCAATATGCGCATATCGGGAGTGAATCCGCAATTACGTACAATGGACCGGGTGTCTGGTTCAGTTAATGCGGGATTTATTTTGGGATCTGGGTTCAGGAATGGGGGATCCGAGCGTAACGTTGGGGGATTAAATCTCCAGATTATTGTGCAGTGAGTGGATGGAGAAAAATTAAAACCCGTTTTAGTATCGTTAAAACCTTCTTCTTTGTGCGAAAACTGGGAGTAGATGGATATCGATTCATCTATATAAAGCAATAGTAACTTTATTTTTTAAATATCTCATACAGAAAATAGGTAAAAGAAAATACAATAAGGGGGCCGTTATTGTCAATTGTTGCGTCTATTTATACCAGGAAATGAATCGGTGCTACCCTCACAAAAAATTACTGAATTCATTGCGATGACTTTTGTTTGTTACGGCCTTGGATTTAAAGTTACTGTACCACGTCTCCGAGTATCGTTAAATGTTCAAGTGGCTCCCAATTCGACTTCGTAGGAACCTCCTGATGTCCTTTGTAGATCCCACCTCAAAACCCTTCTCAGATTCCATTCCTGCAATACAGAGTTTTACTCCCACTCCTTTACCAATCAAGCGGTCAGACTGTGGAATGCTTTTCCGTATATATGCGAATCGTGCCTCCGTTGGCTCATTTAAACGTCGTGTTAAGGAGCACTACTTCTCTTCATTTTGTACCAAGTAAAGTATATTCACAATTCGTTTATGTTATTTTATCATGTTATTGTAAGTAATTGCATTTTTAACCGACTTCAAAAAAGGAGGAGGTTCTCAATTCGATGCGTATGTTTTTTTTGTGTGTGTATGTTACCCGATTACGCCGCCAATTGTAGATCGATTTTCAAAATTCTTTTTGTATTCGATAAATTATCCTCCAAGGATGGTCCCATGGTCACCAAAATTAGGATCTGATAATGGGGTCCCATGAAAATCAAGAAAAACCCTTAAATTTTAAGGTGTGTCCAACGTGTTTTATGTGTATATGTTACGCGATTACTCCGCCAATTGTGGATCGATTTTCAAAATTCTTTTTGTATTTTTAGAGTATACTCCTGGGTTGTCCCAAGGTCACCAAAGTCAGGATCTGACGATGGGATCGAGGAAAACGCTAATTTTAGTTAAAAATTAGGGTTTCTTTCACTAAAAAGATTTCATTCACTAAAAAGTTAAAAATAAAAAATATCTTACAAAAAATAAAAACCGACTTCAAAAACACTGAAAAGTTAAAATTAATATAAGAATAGGTACCTACCGACAACATCACACTTCTATATTGAAGTCGTAAGACTTTCTAGGAGATCATCGTTTGGCACCGACTTCAATATAGAAGTGTATGTTGTCTGTAAGTACCTATTCTAATATTATTTTTAACTTTTCAGTGTTTTTGAAGTCGGTTTTTATTTTTTGTAAAATATTTTTTGTACACTCTGTTTACTATATTTAATACTATCTGTCCCAGCGAACTTCGTATCACCTTGACAGATGACAGAAGTGTTTCGTCATTTTTCGTACAAATTTAACGTTATTTACGTATATATTTTTTTAAGTTTTTCTAAAGGATTTTCCCTTATATTTATCTTTTTAAGCCACCCCTCTGTATCAAGGCGAATAAAATACAAAAATAAATATTCAAATCAAGAGTTTTTGCGAGACTAACACACAGCGATTCATTTTTATATATTAGGAGATAAATCACCTGTCACAGGTCTGCTGGCAGAGGTTTCTTTAGAAATAAGCAGCACCTTTGTACTCGTCTTTCTTTATGTGTTATTCTTGTCCTGTTTTTTTGTGTACATAAACAACAAATAAATAAATAAGAATACATGTGCCGCTATTCCTTTTCTTCCTGAGGATGTCGTAAGAATCGACTAAGGCAGTTTGGGCGTCCACCTCTGCGAATAGCAAAAGGTACCATCAGGTGACGCTGTACCAAAGTCGTCTACATGGGTACCTCTATGAAACTACTGGGTACTGTGACTTGACATCTTATGTCACAAGTTGACAACGTATTAGCGATCTTATAAGGGTTTTTATTTACTAATTTTATAGGAACCACATGTACTATAGGAATACTATAGGCCACTGTAGTTACAATCAGGTGGGAAGGCAGCTTGTTTGCCAGCTTAGTAGTATAAAAAAAACTCGAAACAAAACTTGACACCAACCCTTCTGCCCAACATGGATAACCCTCTGATCGCTTGTATCTTGACGAAAAGGTCAAAGATACAAGCGAGCTTCACTTGAATTCCTCAACAACTGAGGAACTGGCTATCTTGCTTCTAATTTACTTTGTTATTATGGCGACAAACTGAGCTTAGACGGTGTAAGCTAGCCAGGCGGTCTCAACCATTAGACCACGGAGACTCTTATATTGTTGTGTTCTGGTTTGATAGGTAAGACCGGCCGTAAAAACCATTAGACGCATAAAACCATAATATACGCGAAACACCAACTCTTGCTTTGTTCCTTGGTCGTACACTGGTCCCTGTAGAGGTTGCATATTTGTCAATACAACATATGGTATAAGGAGCTTGTAGTCACCATGAAGTTTTTGTACAAAAATTGTACGTGTCCTAGTTGTAGGGCCTTATAGCAGTTTTTTGAATAATTCATTTTTGGTGGCTAGTTTTGATTATTTTTGATGATACGTATATATAAAATATTGTATATATCATCCGGTACACTATCGCAGCACGCGAAGTTGCAAGTATTTACTCTTCTAAGAGCCCCGAAACTAGTATAATACAATAACTCTTAAACTATGACGTCTTGACTACACGCTACCTTATTTGACTTGGAGAGCTAAGAAATATTACGGATGCGGCTCTACCCTAATAATATAATCTCATTCGACATTATTGTAACGTGATTGCGACTGAATTTAGAAAGATTAACGATCTGCGTCCTCAGTGGTATAAAGCCATGGCTATGTCTGGCATTTACTTCCCATCTGGGTTTAGATGCCGAAAAGTGTTTTTCAAATCTGCCTTATTTAGGACAGACCATATTACAAATTTCTGTTAATAATAAAGCGATGCTAGATATTTATATCGTTAAAATGATAGGGAAGCCAAATCTACTCATATTATTATCTTTTAAAATAAGTAAACTCATCTCATTACTATAGAACAATTATGTCTGACTCCAACCAAAGAAATTCCTGAATCATCTCAGCTGGTGTGTGATTATAATGCTCAAAGTGGTTAAATATTAGACAAACAATAAATTACTTATATCAAAATTAGTTATAGAAACGGACTTAGATAGTACTCGCTGTTGTCCACGAGTTCGTCTGCATGGATGTTGCATTTCCTCTGGAATTCGTATTTTTTTAAATAAAAGGAAGATTTTTTGATTCGCACTTAAACACAACCCTTTTGAATATAAGTAGGGTTAGTAGCTGTTAGTCAACTGGATTTAAAGAAGCCCAAATCAACTAACCCAAGCAAAATATAGCAAATTCCTTACTTCGTAAGGAATTTGCCTTAATCACTGAAATTATAGTACGTTTTAAAATTTTCCTCGCATGCCGACTCCGTGACAAATTCGGTTTCAAATTGTCTATCTACTTAACACATTCCATTTCAATAAATTTGGCAGTTTTATAAGAGTTAAATAAATAACAAGCGTTTGTTTTCACAGCATTATCATTCAAGCTGAAGGAGGCTGTTTAGAACCTACAAAGCTAATAGATCAGATGCCGAGATCCGAACGGCATATCCACATTTTCGAATATCCACGTCCCGTGAAAGTTAAGTTTCGGATATTATAACAGTGGAATTTGCGGCAACGATTATAAGTTCGCCGTCTGCTCCATCCCTAGCCGTTAGTCACTATAGCCAAGAAGAAAGTTTATCAACTTTAAAATAAAAAAGTTTCAATTGCAGAGCTTATTTTTTGCGCTCGCTTTCTACTTGGCGTCCATTAACTGACGCGATCCCACTTAGTTAACGGGGAAAATTAAAAGAGCTGAAAATCAACAATCAACAATAACTTTTCAGAACATTTTACTGCTGTCAATTATCTAAATTCTCGATTAACAGAGATTGGAAACAAAAACGGTAGGAGCTAGACATTATCTAGTCAGTTCGTTGGGAACTTGGGACGTTAATTTAAGCCATATAGGTAAATTTTGAGGTACCGGCAACCTCGCAGGATTAGATAGCTAACATCATTAACTACAACGTTTGTTTTACGAGTTTTAAGATAACTCAATACATTGAACAAAAATCAATTTTCAACTTTTTATTGCACTGTCGTGACATTGATAAGTCTATGTTTCATTTATAAACGACGATGGAAGACAACGCTACGCTCGCGCGCTGTGCGCGTAGAGTTACAAACATTCTAGAGGTATATTAAATGAATATTTATTTTTGTATGACAGTAAAATCTAACTAATTATCAAAAGTCGTAGAACAAACGTTGTAGTTAATGATGCTTGCTATCTTATCCTGCGAGGTTCTATTCTATGTTATCGGGGTCGGTTTCCGCACTTATTCCTTAAGGTGGGCCATTGTACGTGAGGGCGGCCGTCACTCCAGCCAGCCCACCTCCCTCAGAAGCGTATGGGATCTGTCCAGAGATTCTGTAACAGAATTGGGAGATCCAAGGGTGTTTTTCCGTATTTCGGTGACACCTGTGCACTCAAGGAGCACATGTGACACCGTTTCCTCGGCCCCTAAGCATGCTCTGCATAGGGGGCTATCTGTTATGCCTATCGTGTGGAAGTGTTTGTTTAGTGAGCAGTGTCCAGTGATGGTTCCCGTCACCAGCCGCAGACTGTTCCTGTCCAGACGCAATATGCGTCTGGTCAGGACGCATCCTGCGAGGTTGCCGGTACCTCAAAATTTACCCTGTATATTATCACTTTGTTCTATTACTCAACTCTCATTACAATGTGTCACGTTTTAGTCTTGGTGATCGTCTTTTTATCTTCTAGAATATTCTATATTTAAAAGGGTGACATTCCTTGCCATCGAGCATATCTACGCATTGAGGTGGAATGCGGTGCCATAGACGCAAGGAGGTCACCACACTAGATAATGTCCAGCTCGTACCTTTTTTGTTTTTATATACAAGATTCTAGTATATAAAAATGTCGTGTCACTGTGTTTGTTATCGAATTCCTCCGAGATGGCTTGACCAATTATGTTGAATTTTTTCGTGCACATTTGGTAGGTCTAAGAATAGATCGAGGGCTACTTTTAATACCCCTAGGTGATAAGAGTGGCCCTCTCCAGAATTATTTCTTTGACAATTATTATGGCAAAACGTAGTTCACGGGTACGTGACAGGTCGACATGGCAATCCAATTTGGATTTTGAATGGAAAACTATTAAGCAACTACGTGAGCAATATCGAAATTGATGAATGCGATCTACGCTGACTTGTGCAGCGCTCATACTAAAATGGCACGAGCGCTGTGGGGATGTGCGGGGTGTCTCCGATCTGAGGCACAATTGGGATGATGACTGAATTCTAATTTTTACGTCTCATCATTAAATATTAAAAGACCGTGGAAAAAGATGCAGTCCTGTGAAATTAGAATTAAAATCGGCTTAGAAATACATTAGATACAAGCATTTTAAGTTGTTTATTTGAAGGCGATTAGACAGAGAGATCCGACATCAACCGTCACGTCATCGTTGAGTACGGCCATATAAACTCCTTGTAAATTGCCGTTTTGCTAGAAAGAGATGGAGAAAAATCTTTAATACCTTATATCTTGGTTGTTTTTATAGTTATTCGAAAACGATTTTTTTCTTTCTGTTTATTATATGAATGAGCTTCTATTAAAGCAAAAAAAATGTTTTAGTCATCTAGCCTATTCTGCTAATAAGTTCCAGCAGAATCGACACTAAACCGTTGCGATCGACCAATCAGAACGCCGCATTATCACGTCATCGAACAGAGGCCCAATTCAGCTAATAAGCTACAGCCGAATCGAAACTGAACCGTTGTATATTGCCGTATATTGCCATGCAACTGAGGCCCAATTCAGCTAATAGCTGAATTGGGCCTCAGTTGCATGGCAATATACGCGCTACGATTGGTCGATCGCAACGGTTTAGTTTTGATTCGGCTGCAACTTTTTAGCAGAATTGGGCATCTGCTCTCAATCTCACACCTCGATTGCCATGTCGAGCTGTCGCATACTTTAGTGTACTATAAAGGAACGAGATATACAATCTCATGTAATAAATGTCGGAGTCATAACTTTACTCAGCGCGACAAGTGAGCAAAGTTTTCCTTCACTCTCGTTCCAACAATGCGCGGCAATGAGGAAGTGCTTAGTAAGAAGCTGCAGAAATTCTCCAATAAGTGCACAGAAGGATGGATTATAGTATTTTACGTAAGTACTCCTTATTTTTTTTAATCATAATGTTAGCAAGGCGTTTTGTCGCACCTACATCTTACTCTCGATCGGTAAAGAGTGATGGAGATAGAAATACTGTGAGACAATATCAAAGGTATAACATGTGATCGATGACCTCAGATTAAAATTTGCTCGAATCATACGTGCCTAGGTTACTTGAAAATCACCTTTATCGTAATGATATACCGTCTCAAATTATGTGGGCATTTTAAGTTATTACTAATACTATATTACTTACTATGCGTTTATTCAGTCATTGTCCGACACTTTTTGGTCGACGCTTCTGCAAGATTTTGTATCTAAAGACAACAAGGCTGAAGATAGCGAAGCGTTTCACCAGAGGACCAATCAAAATTATTACCCAGAGCCGAATCGAAACATAATACTTGCGTTTGACCAATCCGGGCGTCACATTATCATTATCACATTATGATTTGAAAAACTATCTACGTGCTCCGATTGGTTGAATGCAATGGTTTAATTTCAGTTAACCCTCCTCCTCCGACGGCTCCTCAACAGCTAAGAAACTAGCCATATTACCTCTGTCGGAAATTATTAAGGCGATAAATTTAGGTACTAGAATATCGGTGGTAGTTAGTCGGGCGGTCTCTCGCGGCGCGAAAACCTTACCACCAATCAGAAAACAGAAAATCGTTCAAGGCATTAATTACTAAAAAAGTTTATTGACATTACTTCTTTTTTTAAACTCGTTTAGAACAATCAGCCAGGCTACTTTCACGTATGCAATTATTCCAGACTAGTCTCATTTTATTCAACTATTCCCAAACAACGGCTTCTATCCAATCCAGAAAGCTGGATACCCGTGTGTACACTCCAGGCAGATTAGGCAACGCGCATCCCACGCCGAATGACGTCACGCCTATAATTTGGTACATTCGCCTGCAGAAATCGTAACATCTGTGAACAAAAATAGGAGTAAGAATTGCATAGAATACCCTATGAAGGACGTCTCTCGTCGAGGCCACCGAGAGGTAACAAAGAAATTTTGATTTTAAAGCAATTTGAACGAAAAACATATTGTTTATTTTTTTCCTTTTAGTGCTTAGTCCCATTATGTATTAGTTAGGAATTGTTGGATTTTGAAAGTATTCTAAAGTTTTTTAGAAAGACTTGTTAGCTGCCATCGACTTTATCGATCGGTATTATAAAAATACAGCGTTCGGTATCATAATATAATACAGAATGTTTATTTTTGAAATTTTAACAGGTTGGTATTAATTATGTTCATAATTATTTAAAAATCATTAGATGCAGTTCATTTTTTAAAATCAAAATGAAGTCTTCTTTCAGTTAAGTTTATTATCTGGGATATTTAGATACTTTTTCTTCAGATGGCATCGCCGTGGGACACCTACAGGATGTCCCTAAAACAATGGATAAACCTGTAACTATAGATAGACTTCATCATGGCCGCCCTTACCACAGATTTTGACCTTAGTGAAAATATCACGGTTTCAGAGATATTTATTGATATTGTATTTAGGAAAATTTCCAAGTGCGATTAGTTTTTATAGTGCCATTTCTACAAATGGAGACGATTTTCGATTTCGTTTTTTTATTACACAAGCGATAGTTAAGTTCAGCTATCAGGAAGTTACAGTGTAAAAAAAAATAATTTTGGAAGCTCATCATCCTAAAAATTTTAGATTCCAAAAAGGTAAATAGTATAATAACTTCAAAAAACTGTTTTAGTCCTAATAACTCTAAGCTTCTGTGTTAATTTAAAGGTATAATGAGCCTAAGAAAAAAAGCCTTTTGTGATAGAAAAATCTATCACAAAATTAGTAACAAGCTCACCAATATGTACAAATTTAACTAATGTTACGACCAACGAACGTATTACAACACGCAAAGCACGGACTATCGTTGCTGATTCAGTAGACTCTTCTCAGTCGCTGTCAACAAACAATGACGAGGAGGATTTGGATGAGAATAATACAGATCTAAATCGGAGCTGCCCAGAACTGCAAACTTTAAAATCCCAAAAAGAAATTCATACATTAAAAGAAAAGTTAGCTGACTTGGAACTAAAACTAAAAATAGCCGAGAATGAAATAGAAGTTTTGCTGGCTGAAAATGTTGCTCTTAAAAATAAAAACTTAGAAAAGGACTCTAAAATTGAACAATTAAATAGTTTCTGTAAGTCTACACCAAAGACCATTACGAAAAATAAGAAAAAAAAGAAAGAATGTAAAAATAATAGCAGAGAACAAATACCCAAAACTGATACCGTTACAGCAAAACCAGCCCAAAATAAAATATGCATATTGAGCTCCAATAAGGAACATAGCATTTTGCACATGGCAGAGAGTACATTTCCGTCTGCACAAATATGTCACTTTTGTTCTCCAGGATGTGACATCTATCGAATAATAGATGGTTTGCAGGAGAAAATACGAGATTTCACATATGATGATTACTGCGTAATACTTATAGGAGATGAAGACTTCCATGTAACAAGAAATTATAATACTATGACAGAGTACATTCGAGAGAAATTATTACTATTGCAACATACCAATATTATTATATGTCTGCCCACGTACAAACTTAATAGTCACGCAAATATATATAATAAAAGAATTGAGGCGTTCAACAATTTATTATATTTAGATAATTTAATACATAAATATGCTTATTTAATGGATAGTAATAAAGATTTAGAATATTCAACTAAAATGTTTCATAGAATGAGGGGTAACGTTAATAAACTGGCTTTAAATGTGATATTTAAAAATATTAAGAAGATGATTACAGATAATATAGAATATAATTACACAGAAGCAAGTATATTAGATAATGAAAATGATAATACCAATAACTTATTTCGTGAATAAAGATAAATATTATTTTTCGGTATTTCATCAAAATATAGCTGGCGCAATTAATAAATCGGAAGAATTGTACTGGGCAATTAATGACTTGGAAAAGACTGCCAACAGTTTATTTGGTGCTATATGTCTTACCGAAACATTTATTAAAAAAAGAACGGAAAGCATTTTTAACTTGCCAGGTTACAAGATGGCAGCATGGTTTACAAGAAACAATAAAAGAGGAGGATCATGTATATTATTAAAGAAAGAGATTGTATATAAAAAAATTATATTACTGGAACGGATTGCTGAGTTATATGCATTTGAGTGTTGTGGTGTTGAAATTACAGCGTATAATATAATATTAGTTTGCATATACAGGACGCCAAAAAGCGATACTCACGTATTTTTTAACAAACTGCAAAATTTACTGCATATGTTTGCATATAAATATTCAAAGAAAAAAATTATTTTGTGTGGAGACTGGAACATTGACTTACAGAAATCAAATAATCAGTCTAGAGAGCTTATAAGTATATTTAAAAATTATAACATGAATTCATTCATCAATATACCAACAAGGGCTTCATCGTGTATTGATCTTTTTTTCAGCAACATTAAATTAGCTCAAGGTAGGATTCACCATTTGGCCTTATCAGATCATGATTCCGCTCAGAGTTTAACAATCACAGTTAAAAGACTACCACAAATAACATCATGGTTTGAATTAAAAAATGACTACAGTACCGATAACATTCGGAAATTTCGTGATTGCTTGAATTCGTTAACATTCTCTGATGTGTATGCAAGCGATGATGTAGACATAGCATTTGATAATTTTCATAATACGATGAGGTTATTTTATGATCTCTGTTTTCCAACAATAAGAATAAGAAAGAAATTGTATGCAGGGAACACACAATGGTTGACCAAAGGCTTAAAATGTTCATTGGTAAATAAGCGACGAATTTATTTAACATATAGACTCCAAGGTACAAATAAAACAATAAATAAGAGAAAATATAAAGTCTATAAAACTATTTTAAGAAAATGTATACACAAATCAAAACAATTACAATCAATTAAATATATTAATCGACAGAAAAATAAATGTAAGGCGGCTTGGGAGCTAATTAAGAATAATGTGAACGAAAATGTAAGCCAAAAAAAGGACATTGAAATAATACTAAAAGATAATATTAAATATGATAATCCATTAGACATAGCTGAATTATTTAATAAGTTTTTTATAAATCTGACAAATGCTGACAAAAATAATTTAACAAATGAAATTGACAAAATGAAATCAATAAAATTCACACCTGATACCATATTTTTACAACCAACGGATGAAAATGAAATATACAAAATCATTATGAATCTTAACAACACAAAGTCAGTAGGCTATGATAAAATAAGAACGGACATATTAAAGGAATGTAGTCACTGTTTATGTGCTCCTCTATCTCATATAATAAATTTGTCATTTACAAATGGCATATTTCCAAAAAGCTTAAAATTATCTATAATTAAACCTATATATAAGAAAGACGACCCTCAAGATATGAATAACTATCGTCCTATAACACTCATACCGGTCATTGCGAAAGTATTCGAAATGGCAATGTATAAGCGCCTTGTAAGCTTTTTTGATAAAAATGATATACTGGTTAGGGAACAATTTGGGTTCAGGAAGAACAGTTCAACAACATTAGCGAGTTTCCATCTAGTAAAAATTATAACTGAAAGTATAAATAATAGAATACCACTGACAGCACTATTCTTGGATATGAGTAAAGCTTTTGACTTGGTGAATCATAACATACTGCTTTATAAATTATATAGGTACGGCGTTAGAGGAAACGCATATAAATGGATTGAGAGTTATCTAAAAAATAGAAAGCAATGTACACAAATTACAAAAATTATAAATGGAAATAAAATTGTTAATGAATCACAATACGAATTTAATGGATGCGGTGTTCCGCAGGGAAGCATACTAGGCCCGTTCTTATTTCTTATAGATATAAATGATTTACCAGACTGTTTAAAACATGATTGCATATTATATGCTGATGATACAACAATAATCGTAAAAGAAGCAAATAGCTCAAATTTTGAAAATGACATTAGTAATGAGCTAACAAAAGTAACAAACTGGCTTAAAAATAATAATCTGAAAATGAATACGAATAAAACAAAAATTGTACAATTTCAATCATATAATAATAATAGAACTCCACTTAATATTATATGTAATGGTGATAAAATTGAAGAAGCTGAACAGGCCAAATTTTTGGGTATAATGTTTGATAGGCATTTAAACTGGAAAGACCATATTCTTGCAATTTGTACTAGGCTGGATAAATTTGTTTATGCCCTAAGAAGATTGCGACAAGTTGTATCTAAAGAGGCATCTCTAAAAGCATATCATGGCTACGTTTCATCTGTTCTTTCATATGGCCTGTTAATTTGGGGCAATTCTGTATTCGTAGACAAGGCGTTCAAAATTCAAAAGAAATGTGTTCGAGCTGTCTGTGGAGCGTGGCCCTTAGATAGTTGTAAGCCATTATTTAGTTCTTTAAGACTCTTACCATTGCCGTGCATGTACATTAAAGAGGTGTGTCTTTTTGTTAAAACACATCCACATTATTTCCAACTAAACAAAGATGTTACTGGAAGACCTACAAGATATCCTTATAAGCTATATACACCCCAATGTAATCTAAATATGTATAAGAATAATGCATATTACATGGCAATCAAGATATATAATAAATTACCAAACAATTTGAAGGACCTACCGCTGACTATATTTAGAAAAAAAATTAACCAACTTTTGGCAGACAAGCTATACTATAGTATTAGTGAATATTTAAATGATTATTTTTAGAATTTAGATCATTACTCAGTATTTTATAATTGACATAATCTATTTGTTTCGAGTTATTTAATTACTTATGATTATTGACATTTAAATTATTCATGATTATTGACATTTAAATTAATTACGATTATTGACATTCACAAGTACCTATATTTTTATTTTATGACACAATATTTAATTAAAATCTGACAAAATGAGAATAATGACATTACTTAGCTGTTTTGATGTATTTCTATAAATGATAAATTATGAGAAAATGTAATTAAAGATTAAATAACAATTTATATTTGCATGCTTTTGACATAAGCGGAATATGTGACACTTTATACATTTGAAGATCATATTGTAACACCATGTTCTAGCAAATAAATGATATTCTATTCTATTCTATTCTATTCTAAGTATTCAGTATTTTTTAATTCATGGCTACTTAAAGAGTATAAAAATTTGAAAGTACTCGGTAATAAACACATTTATTCGTTATGTTATGTTATGCGGTGTGCGTTTCCCGACGTTTTGATGAAAGCAGCTGTATTTTGGATGCAAGTTAAATAAAATAAACGACATCGATAAGACTCTCCATTTGTAGAAATGGCACTATAAAAACTAATCGCACTTGGCAATTTTCGAAAAATAAAAAAACAAAAATATCTCTGAAACCGTGATATTTTCACTAAGGTCAAAATTTGAGGTAAGGGAGGCCATGACGAAGTTCATCTCTAGTTACAAGTTTATCCATTGTTTTAAAGATATCCTGTATATTGTACGTTTTTAGTGACGAAATATACTGTATAATCAAAAATTAAATGAGTTGAATGAAATCGCTGTTTGAATAGAACATTTAAAAATTTGTTCGTAATCTTAAGAGCGAATCGAAAGCTTCAGTTCAGAAGTAGACGGCTCACCCAGGTGATCTCAGAAGCTGGACCATCGGTAAAAACTGCATTTTACGACATAAATTCATATTTATGCCGTGAACATTCACAGCTGCATTATTTTGTTATAGATCTTATGATTCAAACACAATATAGCTAAACGTAATTTCTCCTAAGCAAAGAAAGGGTCATCTCTTAACACACGTGTCCTGTGCGAGTTGTTTTAATCTCCTTTTTTGCCAGATAATTGTCAATTATACATTGTCCTAGTAGGAAATGTATGATATCTATTAATATTGTTACGCCCTTCCAAGGTTTTATGTTCTAACTTATAAAAATGTCAAAATACCACCAATTGTATTTCTTTTGTGTATACCACATACATGAAAGACATAAAATAATTAAACACGCTTGATATACACGCACACCATAGCGATACACGATGGCGATAGCGAGTGCCTCGCTATCGTTTTAATTTCACGGAGTTTGCTATGAGAGGCGGTATGAAATTGCAAGAGGCGCTATATCGAATATTGGTTATTTTTAATGTAATGTCATAGGTAACTGAGAGATCTTACAGATCTGAAAGTCAAATATGTGTTTCTTTATATCTTTAACTAGTCACGAGCAGAACCGGAAACGCGATTTAAAGATTTTGCCTAGATACTTTTTATTTTTGAAATTACCTCTTAAAAATAACAATATTCAGGATTACTAGTAAACGGTATTAGGTATTCATTAAAAAGTTCCTTAAATAAGTAGCCATCGTCAGTATCCAGAATCGTACAGAAGCATTTTTTTCTAATCATTATAGTTATTTTTTAATAAAATAATTTGTATTTTGTCGCTTACGTCGGTAATTTCTAAACGATCTGATTGCATGCGGCAACGCATTCACGACTTTGGTGACATAGATTTAAAGACTAGCTTCTTGAGCACGGGGGGCGCCCCGCGTTTACGTATAGACCACGCCTCCCATTGTTTGATTCATTTTCGATATAGCGCCTTAACGAGAGCCAAAATGATAGCGAGTAGGGCGGTAGGCCAGCAGGTTGGTGGGAAGCATTCCTCATCCGTTGTTCGCCAGAGTGCACAGAAGCAGGTGACGATGGCTAGAGTTCCGTCAGATATTGTTCGGATAGATGTTTTAATAAAAGGCCTTGTGGCATGAATTTGGTTGAAAGGAGTATGTGTGATTGCGGGAATGACGTGATGAATTCTTTCCACGACGTATGGAAGTGTCCACTGTATGTGGACTTACGTGCAAGAATGAGGGATGGGACACGCCGCGAAGAGAAGGGACCAAATTTATTGTGTGGAGTCGGTAAGCTTGGAGGCAAACTTCGTACGGCTGCGGGAAGCTCGCGCACTAATGGCACAAGAGGCGAAGCAGGTAGGGAAGGAGGAGCATCGGATAAGGTGAGGGACTCGTACCGGGGTCCGGGACTGTAACTATGAGCGTTGTCCCTATTTAGGGGAGAGAGCGCATCAAAGGCAGGCGAGAGACAAAAAAATCAGTAGGGAGTTAAGAATTGCGCGCGGCAGAGTGCAGATGCAGGTTCCGCTTCATCCGTGTTTCAGCCACATAATCGCGAGGTTGGAATAGCCATGGGTAATTGTGGAACGGATATGTTGTTTGGAGTCCCTTCCTAAATAACATCCTCAAAAATCGAGATAATTCAAATTAATACACATGTGTTACCTTACCTTTCTTTTTGAGGTAGCTGTATAGATACTTGAAGAGGACCCCCGGAGTCCCCCTACGAAGAAAAAATAGCAATGTTTAATGATTTAAAATAAAGATACCTATCATAAGTTTGCACTTCCATAGTAGCGTTCAGTAACCATTTGATGATAATAATCATTAAATATTGCGCATGTACAGTACACCTATAATTTTGTTTGTCAGTTCCATACATATCAGAGAAATCCATGAACATCATCATCGGGTGATAAACGGGTGAATTTACCAGACAAGCATCAGCCCCGCCTTCGAGTTTTCCAGCACAGATCTGACTCTCATGCAGGCCACACCAGTTCCTGTTGCACGATCGGCTTAGCAAGTTTTCGCACTGCTGAGAGTCTAAAATGTCCAGAACAACTGTTTGCAATTCTGGCGATGTTGTTTGTATTTCTGAAATAAAATATTTTTTCTTTCAAGTGACAGCCATATTCCGGCTGACTATGGAATTACCTCAAAATAAGTGTAAACACTGAATTAAGAAACAAGGTACGCTAATGTAGGGCTCTCGACACTTAGGATCAAAACATTAATTATTTATTTTGTATAGAAGAAAAAGTGTCTTGATTAGCCGCAATATTTTCCCTACAGAATTTCCACTCGTAATGGATGCACACCCTAAAATATGATTTAGGTTTTTCGTTACACTCTGTATAAAAATTCGACTAGTGGTCTTTTTGAGATAGCATAGCAGGGCTCAAAGGAAGCTAATTAAACATTATTTCTTTTTCTTTACCAATATCAGTAACACTCCATCCGGTCTGTAAAGCTTGTTGCCACACGAGGGAATCTAAGCCGGTGTAAAGACATGCTGGTTGGACGAATACGCTGAACTGCACCTCTTCCGCCAGTTCTATGAGAGCTATGTCGTAATACTTATTTGGTGGTCTATACAACGGGTGCTTGATGAATCTCACGATTTCTGAATCTTCGTGGCGTATGACAGCACCATATTTATCTACGTCCTGTAAAAGAAATTGGACAGAAGTAAGACTGCTAGTTTTTCTGAAGCAGAGGTATTGCAATAAAACTTGCATACGAAATTGATGTAAGATCTTTTTAAACGCACACTACAGGGAAGCTCTTGGTCTTCATCTCATCTTATGGTAAATACAATAAGGCAGAGTATTAGACTCCTCAACATCTGAAGAACTGACTATCTTATCTGTAGTTATCGGTACACAACAATATTATGAATATTATTACTTTGGCGATAAACTTAGGGAAGCTAGCCAGGCAGGCGCGATCTGAACACCTACAACCAATCAGACAAAGCAGAAAAACATCTGTACCCGTAGGGAATCAAGACTCTCGACCTCCTTATAATTCTGGGTGATCATAACTAGTAGACCATGAGGCGAAAAATAAGATCTAAAGCTAAGACTATCATCGTGGATTGTGAACAATAGAATCTGTGTAGATAAAGTGAAACGATGTATGATCATAACTAAAACTTCAGTAGTGAAGGGAAATAAAGTGTGCGGGAATCGCAACTTTACCAAAGTTGGAAAAGGAGAAAATAGATCTCGAGAGAAGTAGAACTGAAGAATGTGAAAGAATATAAAATCATTGTCGAAGTACCGCACCAATACATTCATACTTCAGTAGATTGGCATCACACAGCGTCTAGCAACCGTAGTGTAGTACATGCATGTACGAGTATATTGGACCAGTTTCTTATTAATAATGACTTTATAGTACGTCTGGACAAAGTCGAGGGAATCAGATCCAAGCACTATTACATAGGCCAAGTGAAAAATGCAGTATCAAGTCGCACAGCTGACATCAAGAGATAGTCTGCCGACAAGGGGAGATTGAGGGAGATCGCGCAAACAGCTGTAACATTTTTACCATCAACGTGGTCGCTTCAATTACTCAGCTTAATAAAAGACGACTAAGAATAGTGGATTTTACAGAAATTGATTCGTAGTCTTACCAAAATGTTTTTGGATCCTAATCTAACAATTTTTGGAGCAGGATCATTGATGCTAGTGTCTGCTATAGATGCTTCGGAGCAGTGAGCGGCAGTGAGTACGAACTTGCTGCTGATTAGAGATCCTCCACATTTGAATATCCATCCACCAAATATTGACTTCCATCCAATAGCACCCTGGAAGTGTGACATTGCTCGTATGTTAAGTTTTACTTTTTAATATAAGTTACCTACCACAGAATTTAAGATGCTATGAATATCTTTCATTATTGGGGTTCCGTACCTCAAAAGGAAAAACACAGACCCTTATAGGATCATTTTGTTGTCCGTCTGTTTTTTTAAAAAAAACGTCGCCCCTCTCTAGGATTTTCTCCTGTCGTGGGTGCAGATACAAACATAGAATATCACATGCACATACCCCCAGACCGGAACAAATTGTTGTAGGGCATACAAAATATCTGTCCCGTGCGGGAATCGAACCCGCGACCCGTTGCACAGTAGGCGATCACTCGATTTTCAGATGGACAGATATCAGTTTTGCTAAATGCCTAGAATCTAAAATTATTTTCTTATTTCTTTCTTCTTTTCCTTTAAAATTATAGCGAATAGCGAAGCTTCAGAATAAAAGAGTCACTTTAAGTTTTAAGGCTGGTTATGAATCAAAGTCTCACCATGTGTGGGAACTCCCCGGGCAAGATGTCGCGCCCTCCGATGGTTGCGTTATTTACGTCCACGAAGGTGTTCCCTTGCTCCAGCTGGTACGCAGTGCCTGTCCATGCCAAGTATACACGGTTATTTTTTTATCACCCTGGAAAATTTTAGGGAGGCTTCACGACATGGTATTAGAATGTTTTAAATATGAAAAAAAATAACCGTGTATAAGTCTTACTACAGAAAGATGTAAAACGACATAATTTTTATTTATAACTAGCTGTGCCCGCGAACTACGTTTCGCGATCAAAATACTTAACACAGTTTTAAATAGAATTGACTCGGGTCTATTTCGCGGTTAACAATAACTATATTGACTTACTGTTTGTTACAATAACTATATTGACTTACTGTTGTTAACCGCGAAATAGACTCGAGTCAATTCTATTTAAAATGTGTACAAATCGCGGAAGTCTAAAAACTTTGACTTAACACAGTGTTTAATTTTTCCTCCATTTTATTCCATAATGATTCAACTTTATTCTGCCTTTCTTGAGCATCGGCCATTTCGAAATTAGGACAATTTTCGTAGGTTCATAATGCTCTTTTTCTAATAGTCCACAAAATTAAATACATTACATATTACTATAAACACTAAGTATTATTATTTTTTAGATACATTATTGATATTAATTCCTCTTCAGTAGAAAGAACTACACAGTTGCAAGAATAATCTTTATCGTATTCATGTTTAGAATTAAAATAAACAATTGTTAAATAAATTAGAACTGTATAAGAATAAAGTTTAGATTTTATAATGGGTGTTGGTAACACCAACAAAATATATTTTTTGGATACGACAACTTGGCCAATTAAGACTGGTCATACAGTAAGCTCCTTGTCAAGCTATACTGTTTGACCTTTGGACCGTTCTTATGACGCTCGTAATACTGGCGGTTTTCGTAGAGTTAATGTATAGCATGAATGGGGGGGTTACTGTACAAATACGTTTTCCTTATTCGATTTCCGATCACGGAATACAGACACGGAGTTTCGTGAACGTAGCGCAGACGTTCGATTCTTCTCATTCGGGATTTCTACCATTCTACCTAAACGTACGTACAGAACGTGTTCCGTTCGTAATAAAAACGAACGTGTGCGGCAGTCAATTCGTATTTTGTATAGATTTGATGCATTCGGATGCCATGGAAAAACGTATTTATGCGGTCAGCCTTAAAATCTATTGAGACTTCCGTTTTTGTAACGTGTACGTGCGATATAGTGCTGCTGGCATAGTTCGGTTAGCAAACTCGCCGTGATGACTAACATCCAACATACAAACTTGAAGTTATCGTTAGTTAGTTCACGATCGTTGCATTATCACGGTCTCGAAGGACACTAAACACAGGTAACATCTAACATCGAACATCTAATAGGCCCCGAAGCGGTTCTCAAACTTTTTTGGTGACGGAACCCTTTTGGAAAGCGAAATACTTGACCAGAGAGGGTGTTTTGATTTTTTCTAAATTATTGCGGAACTCCTATAGGGGTGGAGCCCTAGGGTTCCGCGGAACACACTTAGAGCATGGCTGCTCTAGGTACTCTTCAGGGCCTACTTTCATTTAATAACCCTATTGCTGGGTTTGAAAAGCAACTGCTATCTGTCTTTTTTAAGCGGCAGCTATGTTAAATTTACGTCAATGTTGCTACGTTTATAGTGCTCTACTGATCAAGGCCTTTCATTTGATTGCTAGGTTTGGAAACGAACTTTAATCCACCTTTTTTGAGCGATGGCCATGTCGAATTTACGTCAATATTGCTAGGTCCATAGTGCTATACTCTTGAAGACCTTTCATTTGATACCTATATTGCTAGGTTTGGAAACGAACTTTAATCCACCTTTTTTGAGCGATGGCCATGTCGAATTTACGTCAATATTTCTAGGTCCATAGTGCTCTACTCTTGAAGACCTTTCATTTGATACCTATATTGCTAGGTTTGGAAACGAACTTTAATCCACCTTTTTTGAGCGATGGCCATATCGAATTTACGTCAATATTGCTAGGTCCATAGTGCTCTACTCTTGAAGACCTTTCATTTGATACCTATATTGCTAGATTATAAAACGAACTTTTATCCACCTTTATTGAGCGGCGGCCATGTTGAATTTATGTCAGTGTTGCTAGGTTCATAGTGCTCTACTCATTAGGGCCTTTCATTTGATACCCATATTGCTGGGTTTCAAAACGAAATTTTATCCTTTTTTGAGCGGCGGCCATGTTGAATTTAGGTCGATTTTCCTAGGTACCTAATGCTCTACTCTTCAAGGCCTTTCATTTGATACCCATATTGCTAGGTTTGGAAACTAACTTTTATCCACCTTTTTTGAGCGGCGGCCATGTTGAATTTATGTCAATGTTGCTAGGTTCATAGTGCTCTACTCTTCAAGGCCTTTCATTTGATACCCATATTGCTAGATTTGGAAACTAACATTTATCCACCTTTTTTGAGCGGCGGCTATGTTGAATTTATGTCAATGTTGCTAGGTTCATAGTACTCTACTCATCAATGCCTTTCATTTGATACCTATATTGCTAGGTTTGGAAACGAAATTTTATCCACCTTTTTTGAGTAGCAGCTATGCTGAATTTACGTCAATGTTGCTAGGTTCATAGTACTCTACTCATCAAGGCCTTCCATTTGATACCCATATTGCTGGGTTTGGAAACGAACTTTTATCCGTTTTATTTGAGCGGCGGCCATGTTGAATTTAGGGCGATTTTCCTAAGTTCATAGTGCTCTACTCATCAAGGCCTTTCATTTGATATGCATATCGCTGGGTTTGGAATCGAACTTTATCGACAGTCTTGTCAAATTAAGTCAACGTGGCTAGGTTCAATGTGTTCTACTCTTTAGGTTCTTCGTTCGATATCCATGTTCCTTGGGTGGATCCAAAAAAATGTGATCCGTCATTTTAGACATTAGGATCAAGAGTCCCGTCCCGTCCCTCTACGCGTTACCCAGAACATTACAGTCAGATATTTTTTTTAATTATCAATATTAATCTATTACTTTTAATAGTTTTAAATGGATGAAAGAGTTTGATTCCTTAGTCCTAATGTAAAAACATAAAACACCTTTCAAAATACCTTGAAAGGGGTATCTTTACTTTTCAACATTTCAAATATTTCAAAAATTGTACCGATTTTGTGAAAATTAGTCAAGAATTAAACCAATCTACAAATTTTATTGCGACTCGATATTATCATAAAAATGCTTTATACATTGGTTGTATGGCTTGATCCTTTTGCCTTACCACCACTGTACGACATAAGAAAAACTTATGTCGTACCGTGGTGGCGAAATCCTGTTGGGCACAGCCATTAACAGAAAATATTAAATTTTATTTGTACTATGTGAAACACTTCATTCCTGCCTTTTAACTTTCGAAATCCAATTACTTAAGATCAGGCTGAATGGCGTAGTTCCATTGCCTTTCCTTCGTGGAAGAAAATACCTTCTCTCTGTACTATGTGACAGACTTGTCAAAATAATTTCACGTGCGCCATGTTGTTTTTCTACCTAAAGCATTGTTCGAAAATTTTATAGTATGGTATTTTTTCACAAAAAATAAAAAGTGAATTTAAACAAACGAAATTATGCCTAAATGTTCTTCCGGAAAATTCTAAGCATTGTGGTGTAAGCCATATCAAATTCTGTCCAGTAGTTTCGGAGATCTTTCCGGACAAACAGACAAACAAACAAACAAATAAACAAACAAACATACAATTTTTTTAAACTATTCTATCGTGTTCTGCTAATGATTTTAAGGCGACCTGTGTATTTTTTTTCTTAATATTTCGCAATTACAGATTTTTGTACCCCTACGATTTTATTATATATGGAGATTAATCATGGTTTAAAAATTTGTGCCGGCAACAATATTTTATCGTTAAAGTTTTCACATTTTTTCGATATATCCAAATTATGGGGATTATTTTGGATATGGCGCATTTCGGATATTTAATTTCTAATGAGATTTCTGCTAGAGGCATATACATACTCGTATAGTGCGAGTCCTTCGTCTAAACAAAACGTTGTAATTTGTTAAGATCAACGATCTATCACAATGAAAAAAAAACTGAATAATAAATTAGAATTACTTCAGCATTAGCTTCTTTTTTCGCCAATTTTAGCACAAATGTTATGTTAAATTATACTACATGGTACGAACTACCTAATGGTAGAGGAGGAAAAATTTCTAAATTTCTAAATAAGGGAAAATGAAATTACATTTAAATATGTTTTTCGG
The DNA here is from genome assembly GCA_963935595.1 of Schoenobius gigantellus. Lineage (NCBI taxonomy): Eukaryota > Metazoa > Arthropoda > Insecta > Lepidoptera > Crambidae > Schoenobius > Schoenobius gigantellus. Next base: position 5,904,155 of record OZ012554.1, on the reverse strand, counting down.
CGATTAAATTAAGCATTCTTTTCCTCATTTACATATTTTTTTATACAACTAAACAAACATACTGCCCACCTGATGGAAAATGGTAACAATCCCAGATTCCCAGCAAATCTGCAACCCCGACAAAACCACAGTGTAGATACTTTACCAACTTGTGACATAAGATGTAAAGTCAAGGTACCGAATTATTTCACTGTCATATTTTTATTTCCCTTCAAACCGGAACAGAGAAATGCAAGCACTGCTGCTTTGCGGCAGAAATAGGTAAGACCGAAGTACCCAAGCAGACGACCCTGGTACAGTCTCCCTCCGGATATGTGCACGTCGACCAGTTTCAATTTTCTATCTGTGGCTTTGGTTACTAGCGATTATTTTATTTGACACTAGCTGTACCCGGCATGTGTTGCAATGCCACGTAAATGCTTTTTTTTTTGCTAGGAACCCTCACGGGTGTCCCCATACAACCCTACCAAAGTTTCATTACAATCTGATGAATGGTTTCGAACGCATAGAGGACAAACAAACATAGTAATACTCGTACATTGAATTTTATTTATATAGATTAGCTACAAAATACGTCAAAATTCTACCTCCAGTAAATAAATCCTCAGATAAATTTAACAGTCACACTGTATGATATTCTTCAATATCTTCTATCTATCGCTTGTATCTCATTCCCCGTCAGTTTTGTTGGTTAGATTTTGATTGAAATGCAATAACAACATTCTAAAAGATTCAAAAACACTAGTCTAATACAGACCAGTGTTTTTAAATTTTTTACAAAATGCGACCTCTTTACAGGTTAAAAATTTCTGGCCACACCCTTGCGAAATTGACAGTCAATAATTTCAATAAGACAATTTCCCCTTATTACTGAAATTATGTTTTTATTAAAGTGTAGAATCATACCTTCTTCCCTTTGCGGGCAATCCCGCGAGTAAGGTTTCGCGACATCCCTAAGGGTTACGATCCACAGATTGTAAAACACTATATTAGACAATACCCATCTTTAAAAAAATAAAAACTTACATGCCGCACTCATGGCAATTTGATCTTCTCTCGCTTTGATGTCCCAAATATACTCGTAACATTCTGTAAAACAAAGTATGACAGTTTATATTTCTGTTTAATATTGTCCCAAAGCCTTTGCACTAATTATGATTTGTTCTACAATCAGTTTTATTCACAAGATAAAATAATATTCATTTACAATTATCTTATTAGCATTAATGCTACATTTTTCTTGGTTTATCCTACGTAATTTTTGTTGTGACGGATGTGATGAATGACTACAAAAATTAATAACTAAACATAAGTATCAATCGAACAGGAGTTTGGAAATATATCAACAATGACACTTACTGACTTGACTGATTCTTCTCCCAGGCGCGCTAAAGTTAGGCCGCTTCGGAGGTCGGTAGTTGCAAGGATTAGGCTCTGTAGTAGTAGCTGTAGTGCTGGACTCTTCTGTGTAATCTTCTATCAGGTTTTCCTAAACAACAATCGAAGTGTATTTTACTAACAAAGAAGTATTTACTATTGTACCAAGTAGCATATAACAAGCTTTATTAAGATTCACTTTTATTGTATAAGCTATAAATTACACTGAATAAATTTTGTGTTGCGTCCATATACAGCTCCCATAAATATGAAAATTATAGTATTATACAGCTTCTTGAATCGTGGCATTCTAGTTATAAGATCATCTTCCGTTTCTTTTTTTATCTTGTTTTCTGTTATCAACCATCTTGCCGTACGTTTTGTGTTTTTCTTTATTATGTGCTACTTTATGGTATATTTAATCATTAAGCTTAGTTCTCTTTAAAAATGGGGTTAATTATTAAAAATATTTTTCTTAAATTAAAAATACTTTATATCAAATACTCCAAAATCTTTATTCGAAATAGGCCTTTTGAGATGCTTTTTGACGTCAATAATAGTTATTGCTTTTGATTCATTTCAATTATATTAAAATCGAAAATATACTGTTATTATGACCAAATGGAATGTAGGTGAGGACCCGTAGATTTCCTGTTCGGTTTACGTAATATTTTCCTGTGAGCTACAATATTAATTTATGCAAGAACGACCGTAATTTGTAAAGAACCGTGTGAACATCATTAATTAATGTTGTAGGAAATGAAATTAACTACGATTGTGTTCGCTATTATTAATGATTTGGTGATTTACATACGTAGTTTATTAATCAGTTTTTTAACCACCATCCATACAATCTCAGAAACTTTCGCACCTTTGGGAATGTTAAAGCCGAAGCTTATTGTTACTAGCCGCTAAGCCTCTGATGAGATCTACTTAAGAACTAAAGCTACCGACATAGAATCGCGAACCTTAAGTGGCAGTGGTCAGTACAGTAGCGAGTAGCGGCTGTGTACCGGGAGCCTCGCCACACCACCACCCCCCCACCCCCCACAAGGTTGCCCGACGATCTGGTGAAGGTCGCGGGAAGCCGCTGCGAGAAACATAGGACTGCTCGGTTGGGAAATCCTTGGTCCAGGTTTATGTCTGGACTGCATTTCAAATACATCCCGATTGCCAAATTGCAGTATAAATGTAGCTAGCACGGATGAAACTGCCAATCAACCAGGCACCATGCACCCCGATTGCAGTGTGTGCACTTTGCGTGCAGTTTCAACGACTGCACACTGCAATTTGGCAGCTAGAGTTCAGTTGAAATGCAGTCTGTCCGTCTAGAGAAATGTGAGCATGCGCTGCCCCATTTACCACTTAACTATGTACATTTTAGGTCTCTCTCACACCGGGGCTACAATACGTCATACAGTGACCGCCTCATTCACACTGAGGCCTCGTTTACGGAGACGCGGGGCGTCGCGCGTCGCGTGTGGCGTGGCTTCACGCGGCGCGTCCGACGTTTTTTCTGTTTACGGTGGGGCGGCGCGTGAAGCGGCACTCATAATCGCACTCGTAAACACAAACATATGGCGATATACGATGTTGTTCATAGAGATGCGAGACGGGAACACCGACGGACGCGGCGGTGCCATCCGCGGGCTCGGCCGTAAAAAACGCGCCATTTCAAGCAAAGGCGTGCAAAATCGCTTCTCCGTAAACGCACTCATACAACGCCATATGTTTGAATTCTGAGCGGGCCGCGCCGCGGGCCGCGCCGCGCAACGCCCCGCGTCTCCGTAAACGAGGCCTGAAAGCTGACGTAAGTAAGCGGATAGTCAGCAGACGGCTATACATTCGATCGGTGTGAGCATTCCCTAATATTAGTAGCATTTTACCTCCCACCATTCCTGTTACCCGACTCATGAGTGAGTTGAGTTACGAACATTACAATTACACTAGTGAAAAGTCTTACCGCATCCATTTTTATGACTTCTGCATAGTTGACGGGGAATTCTAAAAATAAAGTACGAATTAATTAAACAAAATGTTTGTAAAATTGTGTTCATAAACATAACTTATCAATAATTATAAGATAATTATAAAAGTACTGTTTGCGTTAATAAAAAAATATAAACCAAATTATAATTTTATATTTTTTTATGGAGGGCCCGGCAAATGACCTCCTCCCGCCTGATGTTAAGCGGTGAAAGAGGCCCAAATGAGTTGACAGATAGAGGAGGAAGGACATCCACTATCCAACCTGCCCGCCCCTTGCCGGCCTAAAAGATGCTTTTTCACACCTCTTTTGAAGGAACCCATGTTGTAGGATGGAGGAAACACGTGCGCAGGTAGAGAATTCCAAGTGTGGAATGAACGACTGAAGAAGTTATCTTGGAATTTCTTGGTACGGTGTGATATCGCAAAAGACAGCTGTTTGTAAGAACAATCCTAACTATTTCCGGTTCAAATTTTTCAAATATTATAGATGTGATATAAATGAGACTGTATCACAATAAATTAAGAATTTAACTTATTTTTGTAATTATGCTGAAAAAGAACTTTATATTATTATTGAATTTATCATCATCATCATAGCAACTTGTATACGTCCCCACCGAGCTAGGTCGAGCCTACCCTTTTTTTTTTTTTTTTTTTTTTTTTTTTTTTTTTTTTTTTTTTTTGGGAGGGGGGAAAATGCATTTACGCATTCCTCGTGGTCGAGCCAAACCACGAGGATATGTGGGACTCCCCAGACCGTACCCGGCCCGGGCCTACCCACTAAAAACCCCCCCAGCAGCTCCTCCGTCCGTCACAAGACAGAGAGAAAGGGGACAACAGCCAGGCCTTATTCCCGCTGACCCCCTGCCCGTGACATGTCCGTTGCCGGACTCTCCACCTGGCTCTGCTGCTTTGTGGAGCGGCGCAGAATTGCGCCGCTCTACACCCCGCAACTGGTTTTTTACTGTGGTTGTCTTCCACGTGGCCCGACGCTCAGTGCGCCGGGCCCCCGGCCCGCTCAGTGCGGGTAACGGGTTGCCCGACGGCAGATCCCACTGGATCCACCGCCGCGCGGGTGAGCCAAAGCTCGGGGAAATCCCCAACGGGCGCGAAGCGCCATGGCGAGAAACTCGCCTCGTCCCTACTATCACCAGAGGTAGCCGCCGGGATCGGCTTCCAGCGAGAGCCACACCTCTTCTTATCATAAGAAGAGGGGACTTCGCCCTTCCCCGCATGCAGCTCGTGGCCACACGAAGTGGCCCGCCCGCCGGGTTGAACCCGGCCATCCCACGCCCCATATACCCTAAGTTAGGGTGTTTAGGCCTTAGTCAACCACGTTGGCCTAGTGCGGATTGCTCGACTTCACATACACTTCACATATTGAATTACTACTTCTTTTTATAAAATTTAAATCAATTCCATAAATGACTTCTTAATTAAAGTAAAACATAATTACATAACAGAAAACATCATACCTGGACTTATCAGGATACACAAAAATATGAACACTAACATTTCTTTTCAAACAGCACACAATTCACACCACTTTGCAACAATAACGGATTATAGTGTTTCGCCGTAACCGGTACAATCTGGTACAACACGGAGTGATCTTAATAGATGCGTTTGCCACTTTTGTGAGATATGTCTCGAATGAGCCTTTAACCTGACAGATCGAGAATTCGCTCCGTGTTGCAGGCAAAATGACAAATATGACATTTGGTATTTAATCAGGGTATTAGTTGAGATATATAGAGAAACTGATGTTTTATGTCTCTTTCACCCTAAAATCAAAATGTTCAGTGTATAAGTAGCATTAAATTTTGTCGTTATAATGTTAATTTAATGAATGCATCGGCTAATATAAATATATGAAAACTTCCACAATTGTATTTGAGAATAAGCGTCAGTGTTCATCACACAATTTTTAACCGACTTCAAAAAAGGAGGAGGTTATCAATTCGGTTGTATTTTTTTTATGTTTGTTACCTCATAACTCCGTCATTTTTAAACCGATTTCCAAAATTCTTTTTGTATTCGATAGAGTATACTGCAAGGGTGGTCCCATGATCATCAAAATTAGGATCTGATGATGGAATCCCATGGAAATTGAGAAAAACCCTAAAATTTTAGGGTGTGTCCAACGTGTTTTGTGTGTATGTTACGCCATTACTCCGCCAATTGTGGACCGATTTTCAAAATTCTTTTGTATTTGATAGAGTATACTCTTGGGGTGGTTCCAAGGTCACCAAAATCAGGATCTGATGATGGGATCCCATGAAAATTGAGGAAAACACTAATTTAATTAGGGTTTCTTTCACTAAAAAGATTTCATTCACTAAAAAGTTAAAAATAAAAAATATTTTACAAAATATAAAAACCGACTTCAAAAACACTGAAAGGTTAAAAATAATATAAGAATAGGTACAGACAACATCACACTTCTATATCGAAGTCGGTGACAAATTTTAAGACTTTCTAGGAGATCATCGTTTGGCACCGACTTCAATATAGAAGTGTGATGTTGTCGGTACCTATTCTTATATTATTTTTAACTTTTCAGTGTTTTTGAAGTCGGTTTTTTCTATAATATTTTTAGATTTTTATTAATGTACTTGTTCGTGCCTATGTCAGGTATTTGTTTTTTTCATAATTATAATTTACCCTCTTCTTAAATATTTAATATACAATACCCGCTTTGCTGCACTCTAAAGTCAGTCTACGAACTAACGGCGACTCGTCCGGATGCTGATCCCGGAATCTACCGCTTTCTTCCTTCTATAACCGCGACGTGCTACAAGTTCTTGTGATTCTTTACGTGCCCAGTGCGTTAGTAAAGTTATACACCGCTGTCTCGGCTGGCTATCTGGTCGAGGCTGGTCCTTCACCACCGCATCTTCGAAGGCTGTTGAGGGCGAGTGGGAAAGCTGCAGCTCGTGAGCCCCGTGCCGTGACTGCTGATGGTGAGTTGCTGTTTCTATTCGTAGCGATAGGGTGCAGCGATTCCCCTTCATTTCCGACTCTTCTTCGACCATTACTTTCAAGCGACCTATGGTATTACAATTATTCCCGCTATTCTAGGTGTTGGTAGAACCTACTATCCTTATTGCTAGGATAAGCGCCAACAGTACTTACCAAACATTAAATATTCATTTCCCTTTGGCGTAATGCCTTTATATAATTCTACTGAGTTTATAATAAAATTATAAACATTTCAATTAAACTTTCGTGTGATCAGATTTTAATATTTGAAGACTACATAATTTACAGGACTTTAATAGATATGTCAGAAGCCATTATATTCGCATGTTTGAAAACAACAACAATTTTATGGCCCTTCAACTCTGCTTTGATGACACAGTGAACTCGAACAATTAATTAGATTCCGCTCAACCACTAATACTTAACCCTTTTATCCCACCAGGAGCACATGAAGCGTGACAATAACGGCATAAAGGGTGGGCGTTCAATAATGCAGACCACTTGTTGCGCCACTCCGCACGGACGGAGTTAAGTGTGCAAGTTTGCTTGTAAAACGTCCATAATACAACCAATCCTCGTCTAGTTATCTCCTCGGCATTCTGTGTCCCTGGTATTTGCACCTCACTCGCAGTGGAGTTTTTATCAATCAGTTATGTTTTTTTTGTACTTGAAAGTGAAATACAGGCGTTTAATTACTTTTAGACAGGGTTGCATTTACTGTTAAATTATTTTCATTAGTCCGCAGAAAAAATGTATGGAGGTGACATTAGTTGCGGAAAAAATAGCGTGAGGTTGTCGCAGGCTAATGTAATTTCCATATATTTTTCTGCGGAACGACTACGGAAAAATAAGCATTGACGATCAGTTTTGCGCGTCAGTTGAACTGACGTTCATCCAAAATTTGATCGTGAGTGTCGAATCATCACTCCGGAGTTTTAACTGACGACGCTCCACGAAATTTCCGGGGCTACCATAAATCCAACCCGGCGCGTCGCGCCAAACTGAACGTGAGTGTGTGATCGTCATGCCAATCGCGTCAGTTCGTGCGCAGCGCCCGCGCCGCGCGGTGATTTAGCGTGCTGTGCATGCTGTGCTGCTGTGTATGGTATTTTGTTGATACAATGACGGCGTCGCTGTCCTCTAGACGTGTCATAACATTGATTTACTACCAAACGTAGATAGAGCGCTTCATACAAAAACGCGCTTGAAATCTGTCACCTAATCGACTATACATTTGTACTCGCTGATATATACTTGAATATGCACGCCCGAATGAAAATGACCAAAAAGAAAGTACCACCGTATTTATCGAATTCAACCTTATTCTGCATTATTACGGTAACTATTTAAGTACAAACGTGGGATGTTACATCATTTCATACCTAGCCACAGATCAAACGACTTTTTAGTAATTGCTACAAGGAAATATCAACTTTACACTCTCAAACATAATGCTTGAAATTGCTTATCGTGTTGTCGCTCCAACGTATGAATGAGATAACACATCGTGATACGACGCCCGAGCGAGCGAGACGATTGTGATGTACTGACACTGACGCGAAGCGACATGTTTATGATTAAAATAATTGTTTTTGATTGGTTTATACGTATAAATCGAATATTTGAATACATGATAAAATGTGTAATGAGTTTACTCACGCAAAATATGAAATCCCGTCTTATTTTTGCCGTTTCTGGCTATTGTTACCACAACTTTTGAATGCGCACTTCGGCATGTTTACGTGCCGACAGCTAATCACTCACTATGGAAAGGAACTGCACGAGTCGCGATTGAGCAGTTCTTCATCGGCCCACTCTTCGATCATTCATGCGTTATCTACGTTTGGTAGTAAATCAATGTATCATAATGACAGAATTTATTGAAAAATATAAAAATTCTGAATGTTTGTGGAAAGTATCGCACAAAAATTATAAAATAAAACAGCATCGACAAAAAGCTCTAGATGAATTGCTTCCTATTTTAATTGACGTGAGTTAATTGATTTCTTTTTTTAAGTCATTCCTTCATCCATTGCTTTCTTTTTTGCTTTTTGGTAAGTATTTGGCAACAAAGAGTAACCGCAGTAAGAATTTATGTTTCTTCAGAATCAGAATCCACTTTTTTCTCGACACAAATAGGTAGTACACGTTCTTTAAACAGCCCGGCCGGTCGAAAACTGAAGAGCCGGAGTGACGCCAGTGAATGGGCAAATCTAGTTGGCATAAAACCATTGGAGTGATGCCACAGTTTTACATCTAGACTGACGCGAAAAACTGATCGTCAATGTCCAGCTTAAGGGGGCAGGCCACTGGATGGATAAAACTGAAATCTAGCGCAGAAATAAGTTATTATTATGATAGGCATCCGCTAAGACCATATTTCTAGAAGTTCCACATCTAAGAGGGCCATTATATGGAATGAAAGTTTGTTTGGAACTGTGTTTATTTTGAAAGTAGAAGCATCAAACTTTGTGTGTTCTTAGTTTGAGTATTACACTAAAACTATTTAACGTACTTTAAGTGGGGCTTTTTGAAAGCTTCTGCTTTATAGTTCAAACCGTTTCACTACGGTAGAATATAGTATTCCCACGGGAAAACATACATTTGGAAAACTACATAAATATATAGTAAAATAAAAATCTATGTTTTCTGGTAATCTTTCGAAATGACTGTAAATTTTATTGAACTGTCACATATTATGAAATTAGCATTTTCCTAACTGTGCGTATTGTATAACTGGATTTAAATTATTACTTCATTCTAGGTGTTTAGTATGTTTGTATCTCTGTAGTGATTAACTAAAAATGTATATCAGAAAACACTATATATGAGTGATTTTTGATATCGAGGAATGATCCAGTGCCAGATACGCAAAACAATATTATTAAAACGAAAGAAGCATATTTGTCTAGATAGCATATTAATCGAATAAGATGCGAGTAATTTCTTTGAGCTTATCATAAATTTAGAAAAGACAGCATTGTGCAAAAGTTTAATGATAAAGGAATTCCTAAGTCCCTAAAAACATCTTTCCTAATTTTGTCATTCACAGTTGCTAAATAAATTATAGTTTAATCATAGTTTGTCACAGTAATATGAGATTACTACTATCTACTGTTGTAATAGTCTCATACCTATTATTGTACCTAGTTAATTATTGATGTTAACATTGCTGATCCGTTGGTTGTTGGTGAGGGTGGTCCTGGCTACCTGCAGTACAGGGTTTACCTAGTGCAGGGACCAGTCTCCACATATACTGTTTCCAATTGCTATGTTTATGTTTATATTTGCGTATACATACGTGTGGAGAAATAAATAAAGAAATAAATAATTTCTAACTTTACGTGAAATATATTGCTCTGAAAAATGTGTACCAAGTAAATATGGTTGCTGTTCAAATCATCCGAATCAAAAATTGACCATGACAATATTTTTTAATCTACACTAATATTCTTTATAATAAAAGAGTAGATAAAAACATGGTGAAAGTTAAAAAATGGTAAATTTTGTAGGAATTAATCTATGAAACTACTGAGCCACGTTTGAATATTTTTTACCAAAAGAGCTACCTTATTCCTGTGTAACATAGGCTTCATTTGATTGTGATTAATAATTTATTTTTTTATTGTGAAATAACGGTATTGGCCCATCTACCGCAGTGTCTTAAGCCGCTGGATGCGGGAGGCGCAGGATCGATCGGTTTGGAGATCCTTCGGAGGCCAATGTCTAACAGTGGGTGTTTCTTGGCAGAAATGATGATGATGAACCAATGCAACCGAGAAAAACCAATGCGATGATGCAAAGCGGATCATGGCGGCAGAAATTAGTATAAGTTACTTAGTAGGTACCAATTGGGTCTTCATCGACAGTTTCGGGTTATAATAAGATAATAGTAGAAAACAATGTACTCTTTGGTAAAAATTACTTCATGTCATTCTGCACTAGTACTGAACCGTTTTGCGCCAGTCGAATATAAATGCGCATACTAAAACGCCACAGAGGTGATTCCCCGCGGAACTTATTATTATTTACGCTATTTTACTTAACAACTAGCTGTTTTAACTTTATCCTCGACTGCATTGGTTGGAATAGTTTCCTTGTCCAGCCTTTCATTCTGGTAACGAATTTTTTGGACGTTATCCAACCTAAAGAGATTGTTTGAGCCGAGTACTGGCATATGCCTCGAAGCAGCTTGCTTGGCATTTAGTAATCACCGAGATAACTGTTTTCCTTTGATATCCAGGATTTTATTTTGTGTAATATCTTGTGTACAATCATTAGCTTATAGATTAAAATTAATTGTTATTCTACGTGATAAGACTGTAATTCCATTTAATAACATAGAGCTGGCTATGTGTACGGTCATCGCAATTAGAGGGCTCCGTATATGTATATTTAAAATTACTTTTTTTGTTGTGTAGCTATTAATGTAACTTTATCAATTTTCTCTTTCGGGGTTTGTATATATAATTTAATACATTACTTCTTGTCAAATATCATGACTGTGCGTCAGTCTTGTACCTATATTTTGATTCCTTTGAGTCTTGTTGTATAGTAAAATAGACAGCAAAATAATACCCAATCAAAGTCTTAAATATAGTTACATGTTTCATTTTATTTCACACCTAATTCTTCGCGTAATTGTATAGAAGCTAGTTGAGGTCTATATTTAAATAGAATTTGCAGGAAATGTAAATATAAATGATTAATTTTTGTTCTTGTACAGGATAAAAATAACCTTGTTTAATGCACTCATATTAAATAAACTATACAGCAAGACAACATAGTTTATTAATTTAAAATATGGAAAATGGCTGTATAAATGAATATGTACTCAATATAATTATGGACCAAAGCATCATAGCAACTAACCTGTAATAGACCACTTATTCGCGAAAAAAATATTGAATTTTAATTTGAATATCAATGAAAACTAGACGCTCCTTATCAAATTCAAATTCAATATTGTTCATTTGAATTGGACGAATTCGATGCATAATCACCTTTGCATCAAATTCGTTTGAATTGTTTTGTATCGTTCGAATTCTTTCAAACATTGCCAGAGATGAGCTTAGCCGATGGTGGATTTTCATCATACGTTTCTATTTCCTAATCGTTTTACAATGCAATTAAAACACAGGCACATCTGATGACGACGCGTCGCGTCAAGCTACGGGACTTTTTCATCGATGTACGGTCGGACAACACATTAATTCATTCATTTTCTTAATATATACAAAGATACATTTTTAAGCTAACATAATTCATAAGTATAAATAGTTTAAGTTTAGAGTATTTTTTTTTAATTTGGTTCTAGTTCATAATTGTATATTGGTGTGTCCTGTAATAAAGCCATCTATCATAATAATATTACATCATCGCCTTGGTCGGGTGGTAATATGTACGATTTGAAATTTTTCTCTCTATTTCTTAAGCGAATAAAAAAACGCTTCTCGCCAAATTTTATGATTCCCGGTCAACGGAAAGCAGCTTATTTTCATTTTAATTCCGGAGTTTCAAAATGAAAGGCCGTATTTTTTGATTGGGTAAATTTCGATGTTTGATTTTTTAAAGTTATAATTTGCAAACCTGCTTACTGTATATTCATTTCAGCTTGATACCTCAACGTGTACCTGAGAAAAGGGGCCTTGAAAGATGTACAACGAAGTGATGGTAGCTTAAAGATTCAATTTTTATTTTTGAGGTACGGAAACGGAGCTCTCAAAACATTATCTCCTTCAAGGAGAACACAGTCACAAATACAGTCCTTTTCCTTACAGAAAACCATCATATTGAGTCAAGCCCCTGATCCTGAGTGAGATTGTATAATGCCTCAGTAAAGTGTACGCTAGTTTGCCTTTTAAAAAAAAAATCAAAAAATCACATTCAGAAACTTGACTTGAAAAATTTCGCAAAATCTAAAGCCAAGCACTGAAAAAGTATTACAAAAATCATCTCAAATTACTTTGCACAAGACAAACTTATAATGTTAATTATAATGTAACGTAGGATATTATTTCTTAGAACTGTATAGCACTATTCCAATCACTAAACACATCAAGAACATTCCTTAAAACCCAAGGTTGCCTGATAGAAATTGATACCTTAGCAATAAGGCCACCTATTGTTACTGTGTCTCTTATATTGTTATGTCCTGTTTATGTTTGTTTCGTGTGCAATAAATTAGTGTTCAATCAATCAAACATAGTTCAACTTTACCTTCCAATAATGCATTTATGCGCCAGCATATACAGTCATGCGCGGTCTGTGTATTTAAAATAAAATATAAATACTTCAATAATGTTAAGTAGTTCGTCTTTTAGCATGAATAATACTCGCCGTTTTAGGTTTTATAAATAATTATACACTAACAATAATTTCATATACAAATAATGTACTAGAATATCCAGTACATAAGGGCGTTTACGCACTCATACGTATTCGGTTAGTGTTCGATCCGTAAATTCTCACTTCAAGTCGTTTTTAGGTGTGCATCAGGATGGCGGGTCTCCATCATTACCGAATAGGAGGAAAATATTTAAATAAAAATTCCTGTAAACTATTTTGCTGACCGTCGAATTCGCCATCTTATATAACCGGTTTAAAGTATACGGTCAACAACCAATCATTGCCGGCGTGTACCGCGCCGCGGACGCTTTATCCGGTGACATTGAACCGCGGCTCTGAGTTTGTTATGCAAATTCCGCATTAATTTCTGTGATAATATTCTTTATGTTACTACTAGTCAATAATACTGCCGTTTTAATGGCTCTACTTTCAATAACAGGTAAGCCTTTTTAAACATAACCGTAAAATTATATCTTGTGTTAGTGTCGAACTTTGCGAAGGAATTTTGCAAAGTAGAGTTGTTTTTCTATCTAAACTTTTGGTTATTCCTTCTTCATCTTAAGTTCATACAAATAATCACATGTAAGATATAAATAAATACTTCTCTATATAATATTATACTTATAATACACATTATAATTATAACATATTTAAGTGTTCTAACCAAATCATTTAATTACCTTGTTAAGTTTAAATAATGTCAAATAAAAAATCTGTAATTGATCTTACCGCTTTTTTATACATTTAAATTTATAAGTATTGTTTCATACATACATACATAGTCAGGCCTGTTTTCCACAGGGGTAAGCAGAAATCACAGTTTTTTCACTTGTAAGACAAATAATAATAATAAAATGCGTTTATTGCTTTCCACATAAGGTAAATACACAAAATTTATCAAAAGACAGGAGAAAAAGGAGAGCAATAGGAGGTGACTCAGCATAAGCTCATCTACGTCTACGATCCAGGATCCCAGATAGCGCTGATTTTCAGTCACTCCTGTTTCTCTAATAATCTTAAGCGAGAAATGAGTCATGAAGGCTAAATAGTTTTTATAGTACATAACAAAAGAAAATTTATTCAATATAAAGAAAATTGTATGTGCAGTAAGGAGGTAGGTATGTGTGTCATGTGGTGTGTGTGTGTGTGTGTTTGTGTGTGATGAATGTGTGTTGTATGTATAAATATTTGCCTAATTATCTGAAAAAATATCTTGATACGATAAGGTACTCGTAGTAAGGAAAAAGTGTTGTGTCATTTCATGTCAGAGATAATACATTTTACCGCTTCCGTGCCCCGTGGTCTAGTGGTTGAGATCAGCCAGTGTTGATCTAAAGGTCTGAGGTTCAATTCCCCCTGGGGGCAGAAGTTTTTCTGCTTGGTTTGGTTGGTGGTAAAGCTTCTGAGTCCGCCTGGCTAGCTACCACCGTCTTATCTCATTTTGTCGTCATGACAACAATGTTAATAACATTACTGGTTCCTACAGTTGGAAGTAAGATAGCCAGTTCCTCAGTTGTTGATGAGTCCAGGAGAAGCTTTTTTCCTTCTAAGGCCTAATCGTCACTTACCATCAGGTGAGATGAAGACGAAGAGCTTCTCTGTAGTGTATTAAACAAAGATTCATTTTGTAACTGGAAAAAATTAACTTTTTTTCAGTTTTACTCTGTACCACATCCTCAGCCATTCGAGTTAGAAGGGTAAGTTTGTTATAATACAATACCAAATACTTCTAAATATAGAATTTAAGATGCTGTGCTGTGCTGAACATTGGCGTATCTAGAGTTTTCTTTTGGGGTGGGCCTGGCCCTTGATTTTTGTTTGAAGTTATCACTATTTGGCGTCCATCCTAGAATTTTGTAAGGCTAACATCCTGGGGTGGGCACTAGACCATTCTGGGGTGGACACGACCCACCCGGCCCCCCTCTATATATCCCTATAGTTTGCTTTTTGATTCTAGTTTTAGTATGTTACTGCTAAAGTAAGAGATTGTCTGGCTCTATTGGCTTAAGTAGTCGTAGATATACCCAGCATGCCGCGAAGTCCTACAAACACCTGTCACCGACTTGGCGATAACGCAGCAGATATTGTGCACTATTAAGGGTGAAGAATCAAGACATCTTCTTCTCTTCCTTTCCTTGTCCCACCTACGTGAAATCGGGGTTCCTTGTTAGTTTGCACCAGAGCGGGTGATTTTGGGTTTTCTCTGCAGGGATGTAAAGGTTCTTTAGGTCGTTTCTCTTCCTTTTGGGTGTTCAGGAAGGTTAAGAGCTATATTGACGACATGGTATTTTCCGACATGCTGCTTTATGGCAGAAATAGGTAAGACTAATAATAATCATATAAAGGGGCACACCTTGGTTTGCTGGGTCAGAATTGAATCGACACACGGTTATTATCGCCTTAAGGCTACGTTTCGGGCACATGCCATTGAATAATTTCGCATTTCTCATGGGTAAAGCTGTAACTAAGAATTGTTCTGAATGCAATGTAACTGAGGACGTTTTTCATATAATAGTGGAGTGTATCCGAAACGAGGCTGAAAGACATCAATTACAAAACACTTTTAATATGGATTTAAATTATATTGGACAAATAAACGAAATTTTAGCGTTCCCTTTATCTAAAGAGGCACGATATTTATACAAAATTGTAAATTGTGCACTTAGACGTCGATAATTTTGTAAGTAATGTATTTATTTTATGTGTATGCTCCAATGGAGATGGCATGATCAAATGTGATGAAATCTCCTTTATAATAAAAGAATAAAAAAAATCATATCTTTTCATCGCGTCGATTTAAAAGTGCGATTATTTCATAGGACAAAGAGACAGTAGACTCGAATATTTGATATACATTTCAATTTAATATCATTACGTGTTCCCGAGAGAGGGGGAGTTGCGGGTCTAAGGGGGAGACGGACAACGGAGTGATCCTATACATAGGACCACCCTTAGAAGGGTTAAAAATACTGCATCGTATTGAGGTCGCCATTTTCACAATTTGTATTTTTAAATGAAAATTAAAAACACATTTTGTATGACGCAGAAAATAATTTAATTGTTAATGAGTATAATAGGTATAGCAAAACTTCCGACAAAGATATATATTGCTATACACCTACTCAATAACAATTAATAATGGACTTTCAAAAAATAATTCAATCTGTGAGTCGCGATCGTTAGGGGGCGTTAGTCTTTATCGGGGGGTCGCCAGCAAAACACAAAAAGGCGAGGTTACAAAAAATACAATTTCTGTGAGAAGAATGAAGGTCTATGGCCCATGGGGTCGCCAGAATTTTTCAACCTGTAAAGGGTTCGTGTATTCATAAAGGTTGAAAAACAGTGATCCAATCGTTAGTATTGTGTTGTCTTTCATAAGTAAATCGCGTAAAATTACAACAATATTGACGGAAAATGTCGCGAAAAGTACGATAGATTAGTCAGAGGTCAAGGAAACATTGATTAAGCAGTTTAAAATAAGTTAAGTCCCGAGACAAGCGAAATACGTGATGGCCTGTTATCATTCTCATTGTATGTAAATAGGTTCGCTAAGCGAGTTTACATCTGCTAGCTTGTTGATGAATCACAGAATGACAACATGATTTTAATCCGTCCACGCTTACAACAGGTTTGATCTGGAGGAAAATTTACCTCCAAAGGAAAAACGTAATCCTTATAGGATATACTTTGTCCGTCCGTCTGTCTGCTAAGAGACTTTTCTTTTCGGGATGCGTAAATCGATTACTCAGGTCTATGGTCTCTTACGGCGGTGACAAAGTCAAACTTGTGACTTAACGCTATTGAAAGGTATGACCAACCGCATAGCATATTTTCGCCTATTTTGCGATTTAACAAGGGAATCGAAACTTATATATGGTACTTCCCGATGACCTAGTATTGTATCATGAAATTTGGCAAGAAAAAATAACTTACAGCGCAATGTAACGAAAAAAAACTGAAATTTTAAATACTCGTAGTATATAGTAAGTCCGAAGCCGAAGTAAAACTTTGTATGGAATTCTCGATGCACGAGTCCAATTAACACCTAGCCAGTTTTTTATTTCTTTATTTCTGTTCAGGCGACGTAGGCCTATATACATTACAAATACAAATAAGTTTATTAGCCAAAAACAGGGTTGACTATTTTAGAATTCTTAAATTTAAAATGCCAACAAACCGCGTTGAGGCCTAGACCTCTCCGCCTCATTTTTTCTATATTGATTTATTCATTTTTCTATTTAGAATTTCTGAGAAAATCCAAAGTTCTGTATAAAATGTATAATTATGCTAATTTGACGCTTTGCCAGTAAAAAAGATAATTGATTAAACAATATAACTATTTTCAGCAGGACCAGGAAGAAAGATGGAGTTGGGGTTTTGTGGATGCTACAGAAATTCCTGTGAGTATTAAATTTTTTAACTCATTCTTACAACTTACATATAGGACTTAATAATAAAAAAGGAGAGCTTTTTATCGTTTTAACACGTTATTCCAAAAATCAACTAAAATCTACTTAATAGTTATGTTATGTTTTCTTTCATGAACTTGGTGAAACCCTCATGAAATGGTAGATTTTATGAACTGGCCTGACCTTAAATATATAAACAAGAATATACAATACACAATACCTGATAAGTGTTGTAGTAAAATTGAAACAAAAAATATAGTTATTAAAATTAAAAAGAAAGCAATGGAAAGGAACGCAAAAAAATTATACAATGCAACATTTTGCATTGACTAAGTAGCACGCAGTAATTTAATAATGCCAATATAGAGCAATGTGTTTTTTTTATTTCACAGAGTCAAAACATCATAAGTACGAGAGCACCCTTTACAAATACGACAGCAACCACTAAGGTACTAAACTGGTACTTAGATAACAAATAATAAAAACCAATATTCCTTACGTGAAAAATATAAGAACTTACTTAAAAAATACTAAAAGTCAAAAATAAGACTATTTTTTTATGTTAAAGTCGGTGTCAAGCGATGAAAAGTTGTAAAAAATGCAAGAAGTAACTAATGAAGTTAGTTAAATATATTGTTGTATGTATTCTTATATTATTTTCGATTTATGAATTCGGTTTTCAATTTTTGCAAAAAAAAAATATGTAAACCCTATTTTATTTAAAATCTAACTCCTAAGAGTCAAGGATCTTTAAATTGTCAACTAGCGTGGTGAGATAATTCTTGAGGATGATTACCATACGTAAACACCATTCAGGTATTTGCGTGTGTATCATCATCTCAAGAAAAAAATGAAACACGTTATAGAAGCCTATGAAATTTAAGGGTTGTCTTCTATTTTCCTGGGGTCCCGTCATATACTCCTGACTTGGTGACAATCGGACCAATCTGAAAGCTATACCCTCTCAAACAAAGAAAGAATTTTCCAAATCGGTTAATTTACTACAGGAAGATTCTGTACCAGAGTCGTCCGCATGGATACCTCTATCTTACCTATTTCTGGCGCCAAGTAGCGGTGCTTGCATTGCTGTGTTCCGGTTTGAATGGTAAGACAGGCAATGAAATAACTGGGTACTATGACTTGGACAGCGTACATTGGCGGCCTTATGTGGTAGTAGATTTGTAAGATTTACAAGAGCCACATATACTATAGGCGATGGTAGCCACATTTTTTTATTGCAATTAAGTTGGCAAACAAGCAAACTGCCCACCTGATGGTAAGTGGTAACAGTCACCTATAATACATGTGGCTCCTGTGAGATTCGCAGCAAAACTGCAACCTCCACAAGAACCACAGTGTACGTTGCCAACTTGTGACTTAAGATGTAAGTCACGGTACCCAGTAATTTCACTGCCATATCTTACCCTTAAACCCGGTACACAGCAATGCAAGCACTGCTGCTTTGCGGCAGAAATAGATAAAACACCATGCACACGACCCTGGTACAGAGTCTCCCTCCGGTGCCATGACATACCATGATGTTAGCAACCTGCTTGTTACCAACTATATGTTGCTTAAAAAACATCCTTGGCAACATAGCTTATCTTAGCTTAAATCAGACCGCAGCCTTAGTCCGTAGATGGATGTAGGATCAATGGCTGTTAAATTGTCTGTTGGATTGAAAATGATTGTAAAAGATATTTTGTTTGCGCAACTAAAGAAGCACAACCTGTTCATTACTCACAACGCGGATGCTGGTGATATTCAACTCACCTGATGGCAGATGACGCGGAATCCTCGTTCACAAAGGAACAAGCAAATCACCTTAGAACCCCGAACAAACAACACTATCAACATTTTTACTATGTATAACAATAGGCTTGGGTAAGATGGTAGTAGCCAGCCAAGTGCGCTTGGAAGTCCTACCGCCAAACTAATCAGAAATATTTCTGCTCCCTATTGTTGTTGTTGTTACCAAACTAATTCGTTTACAATTCCACAGCGCATTGAGAATGGGACGAGTACTATGGGGCCCATCTTGAGGACAGGTGATGAAGTGAACCCCTGTGAAATACCAGATCCAACGATGCCCGACTTCAGAGCGCCAGGAAGGAGGATTAGTCAAGTAAGTTAGTATCGCCTTTTGTGTTTTATTGGCTTTCTTATTACAACAATACTTGGACACCTTAAGCTCTTGACCGTCATCTCACCTGATAGAAGGTGGCCATAAGGGCAAAGATGGGAGCGTGCTTCACCTGGACTCCTCAACAACTGAGGAACTGACTATTTTAACTACCTAACAATGCTTTTATCATTGTTATTACGGCGATAAACTTAGGTTAGATGGTGACAGCTACCCTGGCGTGCTTGGAAGCCCTGCCACCAACAAAACCCAGCAAAAAACTTCTGTCCATGCTGCAATCGACCTCCTCCCCGGACCTCTTCCAGATCAATACCGTCTAGTGGTTGAGACCACACTCAACCACTAGACCACGGAGGCGGTTTAACTGAACTCCACTCACTGCATGTCACTCACTGCACTCTACCCACTGCAAGGCGCTCACACCACGCCACTCACTGCACGCCACCCACATCTTTTCTCGTCTCCGCTGCGCGCCGTCGTCGATAGCATAGCACAAACCTCTGCTCTGCACGACTTATTCTCGGTCAGGCGTAGCTCACATCTCCGCTTCGATCTCTCCACACATCTTCACTCAATGTTTACTCGACGAAATGAGTTAATAACGAACTGATAATGATTGTTTAAAACACGTGTACTCTATTCCCGTCTCGTCTTCGATTATGAGTTGCATGAAATAATTATACCTTAATTCTTTTTGCAGAATGCTATGAATTCATCTGGGAAATAAAAGAGAGAGACGATCGAGAGAGAAGAAAGAGAACATGTAAGTCTGCAATGAATATTTTAAGTCATGGTATCACGTAGGTTCATCATAGTCACTTGTTCTTCATTAATTGAATTTTACATAATCTGATTTAACTCGCAATCAAGAACAATCCTGTCATTACAATTGCAGATACGCCTAAACAAAAATGAGTCATAGACACACATATTCAATTTACAGATGCCATTTAGCAAAAATCCAGTTTCAGGAAGCGAAAATCTACAGATTTCGAAAGTTTACACAAATCTGTTGAAATCTTCAATCGAGTAAGACTATAAGCACCCTATTACAAAGTAAACAAATCAACAAATTCACTATTTGTGTTAAAACAAGCTCAATATTTGATATAGTCCACCTTACGTATGGGCTGTTTTTCCATACAAGCATAGTCCCCTATTTCCTTCCTGGATAATAGCAATGGCTGCTCTATTTTTTTTCAGAAATATCTATACCTGTTAAGAAACTTCTTATAATTTGCCTTTTTGTGTATAAGACCATAACGTCGACTTGAAAGGAAGACTTGTCAATTAATACATATGTCATAAATAAACAATAAAAATCCAAGAGCATTACATAATTTCCCAAACCCCTTAATTCTACTAATATATATTACAAATTATACAAGAAAAACAAGCCAAACGTTTTCATGGTGACCCCGAACGAAGAAAAAGCACAAGGAGTTTGAAAATACGTGAATTTAATATGGCCGAGATACAAGTAAAAAAGCTAACAGTTTTACGTGGAAGTCTGAAAGCGAAAATTACAAATTTCGATAAGTATTTGCATAAAATATCTAATACCGAGAATATTTCTGAAACTCAATTATATAATTTAAAAGATCGCATAGATAATATTATGAATATATTAACGGAATTCGAAACAATTCAAAATGAGTTAGACTCGCTAGTGGAAAATGTAGATGAAAATCAAACACAACGCGAAAGCTTCGAAAATCTATACTTTGACACCTTGGCAAAAGCCAAGGCATTGTATAATAAATTTCACCAAAGCTCTTCTCATATGAGTGAACCTAGTGTTCATACTATTACCCAACCAAATGCTCAGTCTTTTTGTCAGATCAAATTGCCCGAAATAACATTACCAAATTTTGACGGGAATGTAACTACTTGGCTTGAATTTAGGGATACCTTTAAAGCTCTAATCCATGATAACCATAATTTAACCCAAATTCAAAAATTCCATTATCTAAGACAGTCACTTTTTGGTAATGCTAAGGAAACTGTTGAATCTATTCAGTTTTCAGCGGAACATTATTCAATAGCATGGGATACACTCTGTGACCGATACAACAATCCAAATATAATAATCCAAAATCATTTAAAATCATTATGTAATTTTTCAAATGTGAAAAGTACTAGTCAAAATTTACGCCTATTTAATGACAACATTTCAAAGAATCTACGTGCTCTCAAATTACAAAAATTACCGGTAGATAAATGGGATATAATAATTATATTCTTAATGTTACCGAAATTAGACAAAAAATTGCAAATAAAATGGGAAGAAAAAAGAAATAACGATTTACCTACTTTACAGGATTTTCAGAATTTTATTACCCAACAAGCTAATCTTATAGACAACATTCAAACTCAAGAATCGTCATCGCCTACAACTGAAATACGAAAGGAGCATAAAGTAGATATGAATATACTGAAGGGTACGTCTCCGATAGTCTTGCCTAGCTGTGTAATGTGTAAAGGTAAGCATTACTTGAATCAATGTAATAACTTTCTAAAATTAAATACCAACGACAGATTCAATATTGTAAAAGAAAATAAATTATGTACCAATTGTCTTAAGCCTAATCATGTCACTTCCATGTGCCGTGCTAGTTTTTGTCGAATGTGCCATAAAAGACATCATTCATTATTACACTTTAATCAACCAACTACATTGCAATCTCATGTAGCGACTACATCTCAAAATGCTGATATCGAATTACCAAAAAATAGTACAATGCAATCGAATGTTGGAATAACCTTTCATAAGAGTGGCACCGAAACACCAGCAGTAGAACAATTGCAAAAAATAACTCACCTTAATATAAATTATGCTAAACCATGTTATACAACTGTAATGTTATCGACGGCTGTTGTTTTAGTGTCAAACGCATCTAAGGAACTAATTCCTTTGAGAGTGTTACTTGATTCAGGATCGCAATGTAATTTCATTTCCGAAAAGGCCTTTAAAGCTCTGAATTTACAAAGATATAATACTAATATGAAGGTTGTAGGATTTAATCATAGTATTACTGATATTAGTTTCTCATGTTCGATCACTTTATATTCGCAATACAATAAAAATTACAAAATTACTATTAGTTGTCTCATAGCTCCTGAGCTATGTGAAGTATTGCAGAATACACATATTGATAAGGAATTACTTAAAATACCAGCACAACTAAACCTAGCCGATAGTAAATTTTATCAACCAGGCAATGTTGATATTATTTTAGGCGCTGAAATATTTTATAATTTACTATGCATAGGGCAAAGGTCCTTAGGACCAGGGTTGCCAATAATGCAAAATACTAAATTGGGATGGGTATTGGCTGGGCCTATACCTACGTTTCAAGATAAGAATATAATAAAAAATAATAATTCGTTGCGTTACTGTTATTCTATCAATGAATTACTCCCAAAATTTTGGGAATTGGAGGAATGTTCCATACAATTAGGAAACTCGCTATCATACGAGGATAAGAAATGTGAAGAATTATTTACCACAACAGTATATAATGACAAAAATGGTAAATTTGTACTTACAATACCATTCAAGGAATCCCCAGAATGCTTAGGAAATTCAAAAAATATTGCTTTACGCCGATTCTATTGTATGGAGCGAAAATTGCAACAAAATGATCTACTAAGAGCTATGTATACTGACTTCATGAGAGAATATGAATCGTTAGGCCACATGACAAAATTATCAGAAAGAGAAATATTACAACATACGGGACCTGTTTATTATTTTCCTCATCATGGAATATTAAATATAAAACGCGAAACAACTAAACTTAGGGTGGTTTTCGACGGTTCGTGCAAAACTGATACTGGTATTTCTATCAATGATATCCAATATATCGGAAAAAACCATCAACCTGATATAGTTTCAATATTACTCCGCTTTAGAAGATATACCTACGTAGTTAATGCCGATATTGAAAAAATGTATAGAATGATTTTAATAGATCCTAAACAAAGACACTTACAAAGAATATTTTGGCGTGAAAACCCAAAGGATAAACTAAACGTCTATTTATTGAAGACAGTAACTTATGGAATGTCATCAGCTCCATATTTAAGCACTAGATGTCTAAAAAAAATTGCTGACGATATGTTAAAAAATGAAGACATAACTAATGGAAAATATTCTCAAAGGGTGATTGAAACATCTAAATCTATTCATGATGATTTTTATATGGACGATTTGCTCTTAGGCCATGAGAATTTAAATGAATTAATGGAGATATCAAAGGAGATTTATACTAGGTTGCAGAGACATTCGTTCATATTAAGAAAGTGGAAAACTAATAACCAAGAAATTATGCAAGAATTAGCTAATCTTAATAAAACAAACGAAGATGCCTTGCATTTTAGTAAGGATCAATACGGCAAGATTCTCGGGCTGTGTTGGTATAGCCAAGACGATATATTTAATTATACGCTTGACGAAACTGATAAGGGTAAAACCAAACGGGCAATATTATCAAATATTTCCAAGATATTTGACCCGTTAGGTCTTTTAGGCCCTATTATAGTAATACCAAAATTATTATTGCAAGAACTATGGCTCCAAAGAATAGATTGGGATAAAGAATTACCGGATGACATTATAACTAAATGGTTAGAATTCTCTGAGCAATTGTCTAAGGTAAAAGATCTAAAAATACCAAGACATGTG
Organism: Schoenobius gigantellus; assembly: GCA_963935595.1. NCBI lineage: Eukaryota > Metazoa > Arthropoda > Insecta > Lepidoptera > Crambidae > Schoenobius > Schoenobius gigantellus. The sequence continues at coordinate 5,880,220 of OZ012554.1, read as the reverse complement.
AGTTGTGTGAAGCCTATTTCTATACAATTACATAGGTTTTGTGACAGTTCTAAACGTGCATACGGGGCTTGTATTTATGTTAGATCTAAAAATGAAGCGGGCGTAATAACCTCACGTTTATTAATTTCAAAATCAAGAGTAAGCCCTATAAAGGAACAAACCATACCACGCTTAGAATTGTGTGCTGCTTTACTTTTAACAAAGTTAATGACTAAAGTTAAGATTGCCTGGAGTGTAGAAGATAACATAAAATTATTTTATTGGTCCGATTCAAATGTGGTATTAGCGTGGTTACATACACAAAAAACTCAAAAATTACCAATATTTATCGGTAATAGAGTATGTCAAATTCAAACGTTAAGTAATATAAATGATTGGAGATGGATTTCATCTGCCGAGAATCCAGCAGATTGCTTATCTAGAGGATTGGAACCAAGCAAATTGCCGGATTGTAAATTATGGTGGCATGGACCAATTTGGTTACAGTACAATGAAGAGAAGTGGCCCTCATTCTTTTTACAGATTCCGATAGAAGCTTTATCCGAAAAACGAGTTACTTGTAATCAAACCACTCAACTATCCGAAGTTTTTGAATTCGAAAAATGGTCCAGTTATAATAAAGTTATTCGTACAATTGCGTACTTCTTACGATTTGTTAATAACATCAACCGAAATAAAATAAAAATTACAGGACCTTTAACGTGTAATGAGATGATAAACTCACTCAATTTGATTGTTAAAACAGTTCAAAGATCGGAATTTAATACGGAGTATGAATTTTTAAAAAATAATAAAACATTACCAGGCGCAAACAAAATTACTTGTCTAAATCCATTTCTTGACACTGATGGTTTGATAAGGGTAGGGGGTAGATTAACAAATTCATTATTATCATTCAATCAAAAACACCCAATTCTCCTCCCTTATAAACATAATTTCAGTAAAATTTTATTTAGACATGAACATATTCATTTACTTCATACCGGACCCACACAACTATTATCGCACATTCGCCAAAAATATTGGGTTTTACGCGGAAAACAATTGGCAAGACAAACGGTACATAATTGTGTGAAATGTTTCAAGGCAAGACCACGTCCAGCCAATTACCTCATGGGAGACTTACCTTCAGATAGAGTTACTCCTTCTTTACCATTTTCGGTTGTCGGTGTCGACTATTCAGGAGCCTTTCAAATACGTGATCGCAGAAGCAGAGGATATAAGGTTTCAAAATGTTACGTGTGTATATTTATTTGTTTTGCCACAAAGGGTGTACATATAGAATTAATACCGGATTTGACAGTTGATAGTTTTTTATCAGCCTTGCGACGGTTTATTGCGCGTAAGGGTAAACCAAATAAAATTGTTTCTGATAACGGCTCGACTTTTATAGGTGCAAATAATGAGCTACAAGATTTATATAGTTTATTAAATAACAATAGCAATTTAATAACTGATCATTTGGTTAAAGAAGGAATAGAATGGTCATTTATTCCTGTTTATTCTCCTCATATGGGAGGGCTTTGGGAATCGGCAATTCGAAGTTGTAAATATCATTTAAAGCGTATCTTAGGAAATGCATTGTTAACCTTTGTAGAACTTTATACAATATTAAATGAAATCGAAGCCATCTTAAATTCACGTCCTATTACTCCACTGGATCCGGAGCATTCGGAGGTCTTAACACCAGCTCATTTCCTTATTGGGCGAAGTTACACATCACTGCCAGAAGAAAATTTTACATCCACTGATGACAACGTACTTTCGAATTACCAACTACTTATAAAATTAAAACAACAATTTTGGAAGCAATGGTCAAATATGTATTTACATGAGTTACAAAAACGTTATAAATGGAAAATCAAAACTTGTAATATGGAACCTGGACAGATGGTGTTATTTAAGGATCAAAACATAATGTCTTACAAGTGGCACCTTGGGCGTGTTTCTACCGTTATTCCGGGAGAAGATGGTCAAGTTCGAGTAGTAGAAGTTAAGCTACCTAATGGAAACTGCACACGTAGAGCGGTGACGGGGTTATGCCCTATACCTATCTATCACGATAAAGAAAACTAGTAATTAAAGAAAAGAAGTATTAAAGATAATTCAGTAAAAAAAAAAATCAGAAATAATTCAAAAAAGACAATGAATAAGAAGACGATTTGGTCGAGAACAGAGAAGACTTTTTTGTTGCTGGGAGGGCGCTTTCAATTTTTATCAAGTTTTTTTTTTGTTGCTGGGAGTGTTAAGAAACTTCTTATAATTTGCCTTTTTGTGTATAAGACCATAACGTCGACTTGAAAGGAAGACTTGTCAATTAATACATATGTCATAAATAAACAATAAAAATCCAAGAGCATTACATAATTTCCCAAACCCCTTAATTCTACTAATATATATTACAAATTATACAAGAAAAACAAGCCAAACGTTTTCAATACCCACTATTGGCATGTTCCTATATTTTCCTTTCTATTAAATTAATTATTAATAATAATATAGATTAATAGCCAATTTCATCAATCTGTCATTTTTTAACTTTAATGAAAAGAAGGTGACAACACGCCACCTAAGAGTATCTTGCTAAGACAAGGTTGCTGAAATTAGCCAACCTTCAAAAACATAAAAAATTGCCAGATTCAAACTTCCATTTGACGAGATTATATTAAAAAAGCAAAACATAGAAACACTGTCAGAGTTTTTCATTATTTTTAATGCAAAAAGAAAACTTTTATATCGGTCTAGTTTTAGAGGAGAAAATAGGGGAGTACGAAACGTCTATTTTGTGTACTTTTCATCATTGACCATTGATTTACTACCAAACGTAGATAGAGCACTTCATACAAAAACGCGCTTGAAATCTGTCACCTAATCGACTATACATTTGTACGCTGTTAAATAGGTAGTTGAATATGCACACCCGAATTAAAATTACCATAAAGAAAGTACCGTATTTGTCGAATTCAACCTTATTCTTTATTATTACGGCAACTATTTGAAGTACAACCGTGTGCAGTTACATCATTTCATACCTAGCCACATTAAACTTGACGTCTTAGTAATTGCTACAAGAAAATATCAACTTTATACTCTCAAACATAATGCTCAAAATTGCTTATCGCGTTGCAGCTCCAACGCATGGAAAAGAACTGCACGAGGCCCGATTGAGCAGTTCTTCACCGGCCCACTTTTCGAACGTTCATGCGTTATCTACGTTTGGTAGTAAATCAATGTCATTGACATATACCGGGTATATAGGGTGATCAATCCAAATGGGTCAGTAGGAAGAAGTCAGAAACTATGAGAGATAGCGATATCTGTACTTAGGAACCATGGCGTCGATTTTAGATTAAATAATAATAATGGCATTCGAATTTTTTAACTCTCCTACATAGCCGAGAATCGAACCTGAACAAAATCTCTGTAAAAAAAATGTTATAAATTCTACAAGTTTTTTCGTTGTTATTGTTGATGGTGTGAATCATAAATCACAAGGAACACATTTTTTAAGGAACCTTTTTCGAATAATTGAAATAAAAACTTAAAAATAAGATAATATTATCGTTGAAATTTTTTTAAATATTAAATAAATTGACCCGCCCGCTGAACGAATATGTTCTAATTTTAAATAAACGCAATTTGTAATGCAAATATCAATGCAGATAAGATATGCATACGTGGTCTCTTCAGATAAATTTATTCGATTGAATCCACCATCAACAATTACAACGAAAAACTTGCAGAATTTATAACATTTTGTACAGAGATTTTGACCAGGGGGGGTTATTGTCTAAGAAAAAATCTATCGCGATCGCTTACAATTTGACAGTCGCAATCTATCCATTACTCCTTTATAAAAGGAGGTCGGCACAGAGTCTTGTGTTCACGGCGCAATGGCTGTCAAATTATAGGCGATCGTGATAGATTTTTTCTTTGACAATAACCCACCAGGTTCGATTCCCGGCATGTATGTATGAAAGTTTTAAACAATTTGAATGCCATTATTATTAAATCTAAAATCGATGCCATGGTTTCTAAGAACAGATTTCGCTATCTCTCATAGTTTCTGATTTCTCCCCACTGACCCATTTAGATTGATCACCCGGTATATTATGACGGTGTCCCTTTTCTTTTAACAGTGAGTTCAGGCCAATGTTAATGTTTATGAATTTTCCGGGAGAAAATTTCAGTGATTTTCAAATTAGGATCATGGTCTGAACCTGTATACGTCAATGCTTTTCATAGAATGTTTGCGGTCCGAGCTGAAGTTGTCTCTATCGCGCTCAGCTCGTTTGTCTGGGGCACAGAACGACAGCCAGTACATTTTATAAACACCTATTTATAAATTTCCTCGACCTTAGCGTTGGTTTCCTCTTAAATGGTTACCGCAGCTTGCCCGTTACGAAACCCTGCATTGCCAGCAGAAGTACAGAGGAACCCAAATGACGTCATTTGGCTGCAGTCTTCTCAGTTGTGGAGATACTTTCCCAATCCCCCTTAAGAAACTCATCCTCTCTGTATCCAGGTAAAGACTACGAACGCAGACAACTCCAAATAAGCCAAGGCAACGACATAATTGTAGAAAGTGCTGCTGGTGTCGGTGGCCGGGACACGTTTCCAGGGGAATTCCCTCATATGGTAATTAATTTGTACACGTTTTTTATTGGTTTTATTTGGTTTTAGTTGTGTAGAATGGGAATAAATGAGAGTACAATAAATTATGTACCTAACTTGGTCTTGAAATAAGACAAATCCTAGAATTAAAGAAGTAAGTTTGTACGTCATAAATTGTATGTTATGCGTAATATTATAAATTGATGGGTTTGATTCAGTTTAAAGTTTGATTCCATTTAAAGTTTATTTTCTCTTTTAAGAGCATTTCAAGAAAAACTTTAAATATAAAATTCCTAAGAATACTAATAAGAGTCGCGTTAGTTTTTTGTTACTTAAAAGCTTGTTATAATTCATCAAGCAATATTCAATGTATATGTTACCGGCAATGTGTATAATTCAGGTATTGTATACAATCCATAGGTAATGTATACAATCCCTGGGGCGTCCAGGCAATGTATGAAATATCATGAATATCATTGTCCATTTCATACTTTACCTAGGTATTGTATACAATTCCTAGGGATTGTATAGAATACCTGCTGGTTCACCGGTAATGTGTAAAATAAATAAATCTTAAGACTAAACTAATGTTAGGTAAGCCGGTTAATATCAATAAATCTTAACAGACTTACTTATCAAATAGCGGACAAATAAAACATGTTGTATTTACTTGAAATAAACTTTATTATCAACTTTAAAATCACAAAAAAATAACAGGAAACTTAAAATTCTTCTTGTTTGTAACATAACATTACAAGTATCTTTTAACATAATATAAGTAATTTTGTAATTGAACTTCACAAACAAAACAATTCTCTTTATAACAAAAAGTAGGTCTAATAGGCATTCACAATTTTAAGTAAAAGTAGGTTTTATTTATTCTTACACGACAAACTATTATGGCACTTTGAAGAGCACAGAGCCTTACTTTTGACACAGGAACACTTTTTAGAGTCACAGTTTTTTTTGCAGCTACATTTCACAAAGCCCTGTCCTGTCCCCGTAGATTGCAAAGTCGCAACTGTACGGAGTGTCGTTTCCAGATTGGGGACGTCTTCTTCTTGCAGTAATTTCTGATGGCAAACAGTGAACTGTTGTCTTGAATACAATGTCTTGACAACGCCTTGCTTTGTGCCTAGTTGATATAGATCGTCATCAGTTTTGTGTAATACTACAGCCAGTATATTGCGAGCATCACCACGACCTCTATCGACTTCTGGAACAGGAATGCGTACAGTGGTACCCAACGATACGGGAGGGAATTTTTTATCAGAAGTTTTAAGCATTTTCTGAGCTTGTACTATCAAATTCTCGTTGGCTCTGATGCGGTTTTCTATCGAAAAGGCGTTTTTTGCGCATAAAGGACAAGCAACTTTGGATCCAAAACCTTCTGCAATATTTTCTTCCGGAGCAGCACAAATAGTATGAATAGGCCTATTGCACATTCTGCACGAATGACCACCTGTTGTCTCCTCGGAACAAACACAGCATATAAGTGCACAACTCAATGACTCCTCTCGTACTGATACCAAATTCGGATCATGTAACGCTTGATCATTTACCTCACAAGGAAGATTTTCGACATTCGTAGGCTCAACAATATTCTTAGTATTTGGGATAGCCATCATGCGCACTTTGGACATTTGAAGCTTCCTTACCGATGTTAAAACTATCGAGTGCAGCGTTTTGTTGATCTGGTGCCTGTAGAGGTTGAGTGTCAGCTGTTTCAGTTTCTGATGTCTCAGCCGCATCTATTACAGATTCTGAAGATGACTTCATCACTTTTTCTAAATCTTCTTTGCTCTCCAGGTTGTGAGTATCCTCAAAAGGCAAAGATATGCCAACTTTTATTTTCGACCCAAAAAGAGCTTCATAAGGTGTTCTTTTGATTCCTGAGTGAAACGCCCTATTCTTCATGAGTTGTACAAATCGCAGACCATCACTCCAACGTTCGCTATCGTTATCTTGCATCCAAGTTGTAAGCATGTTTTCAATGTCCTGGTTAGCTCGTTCGACACTCCCTTGACTTTGGGAATGTCGGGTGTACCGACATTATCTAAGCGAACTTACTTTGACCGCGCCGCCTTGGCGCCGTGCCGTCTCTTGTCAAAGGATTTAATTTTATTTGCAAAGGATACCCGCGTGCGGCGTACACTCGCGAGTGAACGGTCATGCTAAAACGATTCACTTCCATTAATGCTTGAAATGGCGCCTCTAGGAAGGGTGTCAGGGTTCTATGAAGCTTACCGTACTTATTTGTTTGTAATAACCACAATTGCGTTCGAGTGTTACATTACCTGCTGCAAGTTTGGCATTGTATAGAATACCTAGGTAAAGTGTAAAATAAATTCTATTTCATACTTTACCTGCCCGTTTTAGGTATTCTATACATTGCCTAAGTATTATATACAATACCGGATTATACACATTGCCGGTAACATATACACATACAGTAATATGTATATTATTTATCTCTCTGGTATTTAAGTAAGAAAGAAATCTCTATTTAGTTATCAGTAATGAGATTTGAATATAAACTAGTTATAAAATAAACTAGTGTTTCATTTATCTAAGTATTTCATTCTATATCTTCTCCACATTAAATATAAATTAATATTTTTGACTACCTTGTTAATGCGTGAGTGTGCGATATGACGCGATAGAAATCGGGTAATTAACGATGAATTCATTACTTCTTCACAATGTTCCAGGGTGCCATTGGCTGGGAAGCTACGTTGGGAGGCTGGATCTTCAAATGCGGTGGTTCCCTCATCAGCAGCAAATTCGTTCTCACCGCTGCCCACTGCTCCAAGGCCTCAGACAGAGACACCAGCATCGCAAACGTTGACCCTAAGATCGTCAGATTGGCAGATAAAAATATATTGGTGAGAAATAAACAAGATTCAATTCGCTTTTACGCGGCACTTATATTCTGGCCATCACCTGCGCGAGGCATTTGTTAATCAGATAAAATCGACCTAATGCAAGTTGGACTCGTACACAGAGGCATTGTAAAACTGTAATAGAGAGTCCCATATAAACCTATCTATCTATACTAATATATATACTATAATATAAAGCTGGAGTTTGTTTGATTGTTTATTTGTTTGTTTATTTGTTTGGTTGAACGCGCTAATCTCAGGAACTACTGATTCAAATTGAAAAAATGTTTTTTTGTTGGATAGTCCATTTATAGAGAAAGTTATTATATTAACAGTTTTCAGATATTTTTCTTAACAATCTTCTTGTGTTCGGGTCCCTTTTTACAAGCTTTTATTTACTTTCAATTGTCCGGTGTCTGTAATAAAATCTTGCAAGTTAATTTCAGTTGAAATGTAGGCATATGATGATTGATGACATATTATTATCATATCTTTACATAGTACTCGTATAAACAAAGTCCTTCCCGCTGTCTGTCTGTACCCTTAGATCTTTTAAACAAGGTGACGGATTTTATTGCAGTTTTCATCAATAGATAAAGTAATTCAAGAGGATGGTTTGTAAATGTATAGATAGCGACCCGCTCCGGATTCGTACGGGTAATATAGTTTAAATTATCCACGCTGGCAAAGCCGCGAGCGAGTCGCTAGTCTGTAATAAAGTAATAGGTTTGTGTGTAATTCATACTGGCTTTCTTAACTAGATCATAGATTATTTTTAAACTAACTTGGCAAACAAGCAGTCTGCTCATCTGATAGTAAGTGGCTATTACGTACAGACTTCTATAGTTCATGTGGTTCCTGTTCGACTTGCAAATTTAAAGCCAATAGTTCATGTGGCTTTAAATAAATCTACAAACCCTACAAGACAATGTAAGTTGCCAACTTGTGACATCATCGTCACAGCTCATATACGTCCCCACCGAGGGGCTCGAGCCTACCCTATGTTAGGGTGATTAGGCCTTAGTCAACCATGCTGGCCCAGTGCGGATTGGTCGACTTCACATACACCTTTGAATTTGTTCGCAAATGTATGCAGGTTGCCTCACGATGTTTTCCTTCACCGTAGGAGCGTCAGACAAATGTACATATGAAAATCGAAACGAAAAACATAGTGGTACATGGCGGTCTCGAACCCGGACCTCCCGATTGGAAGACAAGTGCCGAGTCCACAGCGCCACCGACGCTCTTTATAAGCCGTCTTATTTCAAAACAATTTAGTACTGGTTTAAACCAGTACTAAATTGACACTGTCTCTATCTATGTAAGTATATTTACTATTTACTTTAGACCAGACTTAGACCAAGTTTTTTAATAAGACGGCTATAGATGTCAAGACACAGTACCTAGTAATTTTACTGCCTAACCCTTCAAACCGGAACACAACAACGCAAGCACTACTGCTTGAAGGCAGAGATACTGCAGGTACCCATGCAGACGACTCTGGTACAGAGTCTCCCTGTGGTATCATGTATACGTTTTTTTCCAGGACCAACACCGTTTTGGCGCTGATATCTATCATTACGATTCGTCGATTCAACGATTCATCATCCACCCGAAGTACGATCCTCCGAAGAAATACTTCGACATAGCCCTCATCGAGCTAACTCAAGATGTGGTGTTCACTGCGTTCGTTCAACCAGCCTGCCTGTACACCGGGCCAGATGATAAGCTTATTGGGAAAAAAGCCGTCATGACTGGCTGGGGAGTTATTGAAACAAGTATTTTTTTTTGTTTTATTAGTATCTATTGTCCTATCCCATCCCAAACAAATTATTTCCATCCCAAATTAATTAAAGCGTCCCAGACTTTAAAGGTGCATGTTGCGTCGATTCCATACGACTGAACTACATGGTAGCTCTATTCGGAGAGTGAAACATACCTGCAAGGTTGGATGATCCACCAAAGTTAGTCGTCTCGTCTTCCCTAAACAAAGTCGAGTTCAGCTAAAACAAGTCAATTTGATGCTGTAAAAGCCATCTGCCGCCAACATTTATCGACTCATCGATAAATGTTGATCGACAAACTCATCTATTATCGACTCATATTAGTCGATAATAAAAACATAGCGTTAGTTCCGTTTGTTTTCCGTGGTACCATTAGATAGTACCATCAATAGTACTACGGAAAATTTTATTTGTCCATCCAACCATCAATGGTACCATGGAAAAAATATTTGCCCATAGTACCATCAATGGTACTACCGCACATTATATATGCCATAGTACCATTAATAGTACGATTACAGCAAAAACTGCAAAATCAAATTATACCATACGACTTAAAAGAAAACTTTGAATCGACCAAATTTTTAACCTACTCGTACCTACTTAATTCTTGTGTCAATGTTATAAATTAGGAAATCAGTACCGAATGTATTACAATTTCTATTATAATACATTTGATATTAGACATAAATCAAATTATCATAAATGTTGTTCGAAATTGTTAGAAGGATGAGAATATATCAAAGCTGAAAGCAGCAGGAATATTTTGTAATGACTGAGAGTTTTTAATTTAGGAACATATAGAAGTTCTGGTTGAACAAACATTGCAATAAAATGATAAGTGTGTTTGGTGGAAGCCACCGGACAAACAACTCCGTAGAAGGCTGACATGCAAAATTAAATAGGGAAACAAGTACTATAAAAACTGTTCTTTAAATACAAGCTTTTGTTAATACAGTCATGTTAATAAATCAAACTAAAAAAACTCAAAATTGCATACTGATACTATATCGCGGACCAAAGTACTCATCAAGACGAATCAAACGAGCCCAAACTCGATGGGGTTCTATCGTTTTATTGAGGAGTTCCTATGGCCACCTTCCAGCTCCAGCATTAGATCAGCTCCATATCATCATAACGATGTCCTCCTAACTGATATTCGGTCACGGCGGCCAATCTCAACAGAGACTAGCCATCTGCACAGGAGAATTTATAGTGCACAAGTGACTTCACAAACGCAAGTGCAAAGGTAAAAGTAAATAAAATCTTGTGATTAATATAAATAATGTCACATTACTTCCTCTTTTAATTTTTTTTAACAAAATTTAAAAAATAAATAAAGAAAATAAACGCTGGAAAGGGGAAATTTTAAACGACCAGTACATTAAGTAAATACAGGATTCTAATTAAGTAATTGTATTTTGCTTATCATTTACGGTTGGTAGGTACCACGTTAACCACCACGGTACCACGGTTAACAAAATATAATATTACCCGTGATACCATTGATTAAAGGTACCACGGCAAATAAAATTTTCCGTAGTACCATTGATCGTACTATCTAATGGTACCACGGAAAACACAACGTTAGTTCATCTAACATTGTCTGTTTAAGTATCTATACTACGCCGTTAATTCATCTAGCATTGTCTGTTTAAGCATCTATCTTTGCTAAATCTAACATTGTCTGTTTAAGTATCTATACTACGCCCTTAATTTATCTAGCATTGTCTATTTAAATCTGTCTGTCTGTTTTAAAATTAGTATTTCCCACTGTCTTTTTCATATGCAATTTTCATGGTTTATCGCGCACCTTAAGTTATCTCTACTTCACTACTTTACTTACTTTCACTAACAATATTTAGCGCTTACTATAGTGTTAACACTTTAGTAAGCTTTAGCCACAATCGAACCAATGCGCGAAGTTCCAATAGTATGTAGTTCACTTTTCTGATTCGTATTTCAGTAACCCGCCGCACGTCACCTGAATTGCAAGCGGTGGAACTGGACATGCTGGACTCTCAGGTCTGCGACCAGCTGTTGAAGCCGTCCTGCAACAGACACTGGTGCGGCATGCACGAAAACCAGATGTGTGCTGGGAAGCTCGAGGGAGGTGCTGATGCTTGTCAGGTACCTATAAATGATTTTGAAGCAGTTCAATGTTAAATCCTCGTAAATCCATCAATTGGTATTTGTGGTCAATGTCAACAGACTCTTAATCCACAAAAGTCCGCGCGGATATAGGTGCACTCCTTGTTTCTTTATTCTCAGAATCAGATGGATTAACGGATTTGACTGAAGTAAGATCATGCGCATAAGATCGAAAGAAAGAAGACCCACTTTACGTAGGAGACGAGCTTTTTAAAGTAGGGGTTCATGAAGCATCGCCTAGTCTTCATTGGTGCAGTTTTGCAAGGGAGATGTGATTTATCCTTACATATTATAAAACTAAGTCCCCCGCCGCATCTGTCTGTCTGTCTGTTCACGATAAACTCAAAAACTACTGCACCGATTTTCAAGCGGTTTTCACCACTCGATAGCGTGATTCTCGAGGAAGGTAATATATAATTTGTTAAGTTTTTGTATTTATTTCTGCGTACATTAACGATATTTGTTGATTTAATATAAAAACACAGAAGAAGAATAAGACATTAAGAAAGATGAGTACAAAGGTGCTGTTTATTTCTGGATAAATTTCTGTCAGCAGACCTGCCACGAATAATTATAAATCAATTTAAGTTTTTTTTACATACGACGAAGAAGCTCTTGGTCTTCATCTCATCTGATGGTAAGTGACGATTAAGCCGAAGATGTAAGCGAATTTCACCTGGATTCCTCAGCATCTGAAGAATTGACTATCTTACCCCACAACAATGCTTTTAACATTGTTATTATGGCGACAAACTTAGATAAGATGGTGGTAGCTATCCAGGCGTGTTCAGAAGCCCTACTACGCACCAAATCGAGTAGAAAAACTTCTGCCCCTATTGGAGAATGGAACCCCAGACCTCCCGATCAAAATCCGGTAGTCTCAACTACTAGACCATATAGGCGGTTAAAGATGTACTTTAATCGATATGGTGTTACGAAAAGTGGTCCCTAACATGATTTTAATATGAGCCAACGGAAGCAAACTCACGTATACTGAGCGGCAGAGCATTTTACGGTCTGAATGCTTGATTGGTGGAGACGATGGAGTAAAACTGTGTATTGTAGGGATAAAAACTGAATAGGATTTCGAAGTGGAATCTACAAAAGAAATCAGGGGGTTTTTGACGTGAATACGGTCTTTCTTTACAACTCTAATAAATCACCGGCAAGTTATTGATTCTTCAAACTTTTTTTGTTGTCAGGGCGACTCTGGCGGTCCACTGCAGATATCCATAAAGCTTCCAGGAAATTTATGGTAACTATCAAGAATCTATTAGACCTATACTTACTTATTTTTGCATACCTTTTTTTCATTATGAAGTTTAGTTTTAGTTAAAAAAATCTATATGATGATTTATGTGAAACTCTTCTCGTACATTTGTGTCCTAGAAGCTCATCCACTAAATCAATCTCGATGTATCGATGTCCAATCTTGTCCTTGACTATGGCCATTCGGGACAGGGGAGACCTAATTGACCGGACTACTTCTGATATAATCACAGTATTAAGAACGAAAATTCGAAATTTTGACCGATTCCTTTAGCTCCTAATGCAACACTCCTGCTAGTAGAAATGCGAGGACATGATAACCCTCATTTACTATTTGATCGTTAAGGTTTTAGGGGGGTCCGAATTTCGCCTGCTGGGTGCACTTACTAATCAATGGACGAAGCTCTGTTCCCCACCAAACTGCACTGGACCGGTGTGGTGGGAGATAGTCCAAATCCTACTTCTTAGAGGAGGTTCTGGGCCAGGAGTTAGCATATTAGAGTCGGGTTGATGGTGGTGACGTAATTATTTACTTATACGTCAATATTGTATCCTGCAGCTACAACTTTTGCAGAAGCGTACATCAGGTCGTAGGCGTGACGTCATTTGGGATTGGATGCGCGCTGCCCAACCTTCCTGGAGTCTACACAAGGGTTTCTAGCTTTATTGACTGAATTGAGGGTATTGTTTGGAAATAAACTACATAAAATAAAATAAAAACTTGATTTATTGGTTAGATGCTCAAAAGACCTTTCCTCGTCCAAACCTCCTCCTCCTCCTCGTCTAACTCCTCAAAAAGAGGTAAGTAAAGTTTGTAAGTTCGTTTATAGGAAATAATCTCTGGAAGAACTGAATCGTTTGAAAATTCTACTGAATCTGAAAAAATCAGTTTACCACAACAAACCACAAACCTTTCAATTCTTGAAAGGTTTGTGGTTGAACATTAAAGAAAAAAATACCATTTTCCAGCCAGTTGTTTTGCAAGCAACAATTCAAAATGCTGTAAATTGCTTGTTCATCAACTTGGAAGGTGGTTATTTGAACGATATCATTATTTTATCTTAATGTCATCCATTTTACATCTTCAAATCAACTTTTCAAGAAAACAAAAACTATATTTTTTTTTATTTCTAACAAAATGTAAGCCAATACATTACCTACATTTGCGCCACCTTGTACAATACCATAACAAAACTCAAGCTTCCTTTAATTTGCCTCTCAGGGTAGATGAACAAATCCTAAAAGTAGTCGCAAAAATATAGGTACCTACCTACAACATTATACTTTTATATATATATTCGTATTCCCTGTTGGACTTTGTGAATTCAAATCGTAAAATTAACTTTTTTTCTTATAACTATATGTATGTCTGCAAAATCAATCTACAATTGCAGGACTATAGCTTAGTAATTTGTTTTTAGCTCGTATAAAGCTTATACAAATCTCTATCGTTTGGAGGAAACAACATCCCAAGTCGTTTGGGTAGTGACCGTAAAATTGTCTCATCTAGAAGATTTTACGCTTCAAACATCACGCTTAGCGCTTGCAAACTAGAATAGAAGCTCTTTGAAATAAACGAAAATAGAGAGTGATTACTAACTAGAGTTATTGATATTGAGTTATTGAGATAAATCTAATCGTTAGAAGGAAAAATCTGGGTATCGATACTAACAGTAAGTAAAATTTACTTTAGCTTAACAAAGTAAAAAGAGATAATACAGTTAAATCTAAAGTAACAAATAGGAATATCTTTCATTGTTTTGATAAATACGCATGTTGGTAAAAGCAATATACTTACAATTGTTGTATAAAAAAAAGCCTTTGCCTTTGAGAATATGGTAGGTAGTATATTTTAGTAACTTTCTCTGTAAAATTACTTCATACTCTAAAGCTATTGCAGAGAGCTACTTAAAACTAGTGACTACCTAACAGCTTCCATTAAACAGTTGTTGCTGAAATACCTGTTTAAACGCATTAAACAGGTATTTCAGCAACAACCGTTCGCCAGTAAGAGTGCTTTAATGCGGAAATGAATAAAAAATGATATGTTGATGACGCTTTCCACTTCAAAAGGCTGCAATACACGCTAGAGCCAGCAACTTCCTCCGCAGATTTATGGGTGGTCATAAAAAGGCATATTTCAAACGCTCCCCGTCGCGATTAGCATTTTTTCCTTGGACACATGTTGATGCTCCAATTTGCATGTTAAAAGTTTCCCCTAATTCATTTTATTCGACGCAGCCTCAACTTAATTAAGGTCGATTTGAATTTTGATCCGCTCTTAACGGTTCTCGTTCATGTAAAAATCATCGGCGGCCTGAGTGAGTGACTCCCTGAAAAATGTCCAAATGTTGTCAGGCTTTTGAAATAAACCTTTTTCATTGAGAGCGAAACCGCGCCTTTAGTACTAACGGAGACAATATTTGAATATAATGGATAATGTTTTCTAGATACTTAAGATGAAGTACTCATATGTATCCCATTAGAGGGTTTGAAAATTTGTGACATCATCGTCATTTAATTGTATGTACAGTCAACAGCACGTCAGGCTATACAAAACTCTCAAAGGATATTGCTCTGTCTCCATACATTGTTCGCCCCAATGCCAACAGCTGTGAAAAAATGCTTTTCGTGTAATTGGGCATTAGTAAATACCTACTGTACGTCCACATCAGTTACTACGGACAAGCTTTGAAATCGAATTATATATCAAAATGAATCAAGATTTTAAGTAACACTTTATTTCGTTAGCGCAATACACATAGTCCATACCTATACAATTATTAAAATAATAATTATTGCAATCATCAAAGAACGTTATTATAGCTACGTAGTAAAGAACAAGAAATCTCTAAATTATAAACAAGTCAAAAACACAACGAACTAACAAGCGGCAGCGCGTGAGTAGTCAATTGACGTATGTTTTAATTTAATTTTCGTTGTAAATTGTGAAAAAAGTTATGAAAAACATAATATAAACAGATAAATAAATGTACATACCTACATAAAATCGACTCAATTCTATTCAGTTGAGCAAAGGTAACAATAACCATTCGTTTATTTTACTTCTTTTGGTTTTGTTTCTGAAAGTACTTTTATATATTTTTGATTTGTCCGTCGAATACATATATTTGTTATGAGTGTTATAAAATATGCATATAATTATGACGTAAATCAAATCTTTGTTGGTCGTGGGGCGATTTTCGACATTGTCCTTTCTCTAATCGATTTTGAACCTTGAACTGGTTTAACATTAAGTTCAAAATTGTAGTTTTAGTAGCCTGATGTGCTGTTGACTGTACGTTAACACTCGATGCGGCTTCCGCACAATCATGTGGCCAGCCGCTCATGTTGCCGGTTCTTTGACTCGCCTCCAAAAAACCAACAAAATAGGGAGCGGTGGGTATGGCGAAGAGCAGAACGTGCGACATGATGGGTAATGTTGCCACACTGCGTCCTTTTCTTGCTACCCATGCTACTCGTAGAGTGTGTGACAGACCCATATGAATCATTCTCCGTTTTTGTCCTACCGCAGCGAGACGAGATTTATGCTCGCAAGTTGCGAGTGGAAACCATTGATTTACTACCAAACGTAGATAGAGCACTTCATACAAAAACGCGCTTGAAATCTGTCACCTAATCGACTATACATTTGTACGCTGTTAAATAGGTAGTTGAATATGCACACCAGAATTAAAATTACCGTAAAGAAAGTACCGTATTTATCAAATTCAACCTTATTCTTTATTATTACGGCAACTATTTGAAGTACAACCGTGTGCAGTTACATCATTTCATACCTAGCCACATTAAATTTGACGTTTTAGTAATTGCTACAAGACTTTACTTTATACTTTCAAACATAATGCTCAAAATTGCTTATCTCGTTGTCGCTCCAACGCATGGAAAAGAACTGCACGAAGCAGTTCTTCGCCGGCCCACTTTTCGAACGTTCATGCGTTATCTACGTTTGGTAGTAAATCAATGGTGGAAACGCACACGCCGCGAGGAGCGACCACTCGCACGCAGCACGTTCACCGCGGGCACAGAAAAAATAATAGTACTAAAGTACAGAAGGATCACTCTCAAAGAAGATCCAAGTTTAGGTATGAAAATTTACCTACTCTTACGACCTTCATCTGACTGCACGGAAAATTGAAATTTATTGCATAACACGAGTGTTCCAATTCTGTTATGCGTGGCTGACCCGATACCGATTGAGCGATAAGAGCGCAGGGTTCCCACGCACCGATATGCAGTTATCGTTTTATTTTATTTTAAATTACGGAGAAAAATCTAAATTATTACGTGCGGCGCGGCCAGCATGCGAGCCGAGCGGCAACCTTCGCCATACACCGGCTCGGCCGGTGTGCCGGCCAAACGTACCTATAAACTGCGGAGTGAAACCCCCTGCCGCGGGGTCCAACTACTCACATCGTGCTTCACGATGTTATGGCATACGCCGCCGGGTCAACACTCGCAGCGCGCACCTCGTACAAAGCAGCGCTTCATGATGTTATGGCATACCATCTAATGATGAATAATTATTAATTCAGTTAATAAAGTTTTTTATATTAATTCTTTCAATTACAATAGGTATAAAGCTGTGATTTGCTCCGCAGATTTCAGACCTGGGCAACGAATCGTCGCCGACACGTGGCGTAAAGAGACAGAAATAGTCCTTCGAATCCCTTCCCGAACCAAAAAAAAAGAGTACATGAACAAGAAAACTACGTTCGAATTGAACTATTTAGTCACTTAAAAGAACAACCAGTTGCGGACCGAACGCGACAACCACAAAGCAATTTTATTTTCTACGCTCACAACATAAGAACCATTAAAATTCCAAAGAGCTGAGATTCCTCCCAGCTCTGCATTAAACTTCCATCCACGTCGAAAATTCAAAGCATGCCCCTTGTTTTATACGGCGTTATATAAACCGCGCGGCAATGCGTCACGAGAGTTGTTTTGATTGCGCCTACATTCCAGAACACTCCTTGACGGCAGACTTTACAGCATAATCTGTGGTCCCCTCATGCGGAGACTTAGGGCCGTCTCATTTGTTATTCTATTTTTACGACTCATATATTTCGTCGTGCCCGCGCAATCGAGACGTGTTCCGAAACGAATCTGCATATTTTTCACATGCCGACCTGATTCTCGGCGGCCTGCTAAGATACGAGGTTTTATTGGCGTGGAATTTACGATTATGCAGCACATTTTCCTTGTAACGGTCAACTAATTTTGAAAAGTACTAGCAGCGGGCAGAATATTTGCCGATGACGGCATAACGTCACACGTGTGCGGGACATGGTGTCCGGAGACGGGAGGCGGCCGACTACCCCTCCCGCCTCCGGACACCGTGTCCCGCACGTGTGACGTCATGCCGTCATCGGCAAACTTTCTGCGCACAGGCTCTGCGGTCCGGTGTAAAGAAATTCTTCACTACGGTGGTGCCAATTTGGCACCACCCCGCTTAGTTGATCGTGTGCGAACATGAGAGTGAGACGTAGCCGATGTGCGGTAAACATTGTGTCGCTAATATTGCATAACGTATATTTCAAAACTTTATTGTGACACATTAAATCACTCTCGTTGTGTACATATGAATATCTGTTTTGTGTTTAAGGCGTATTTTACTGAGTGATTAGATATTTTTTAATTAAAACAAAATCAAATGGTTCCGATGCCGCGTAATTAGCTCGACTGCCACAACTACAAATTGTAGCACAACCGTTGGTGGTGATTTTAGTACCATCAGGGGATCCTTTCATACCCAATAGTACATACCAATTTGGGCATCGTGAAAATTATTCATGATTATTTTAAAGAGACCCGGATTGTAATGATTTGGAACATTGATTTACTACCAAACGTAGATAGAGCACTTCATACAAAAACGCGCTTGAAATCTGTCACCTAATCGACTATACATTTCTATGCTGTTAAATAGGTAGTTGAATATGCACACCCGAATTAAAATTACCATAAAGAAAGTACCGTATTTATCGAATTCAACCTTATTCTATATTATTACGGCAACTATTTGAAGTACAACCGTGTGCAGTTACATCATTTCATACCTAGCTACATTAAATTTGACGTTTTAGTAATTGCTACAAGATAATATCAACTTTATACTCTCAAAAAACAAACATAATGCTCAAAATTGCTTATCGCGTTGTCGCTCCAACAACGCATGGAAAAGAACTGCACGAGGCCCGATTGGGCAGTTCTTCACCGGCCCACTTTTCGAACGTTCATGCGTTATCTACGTTTGGTAGTAAATCAATGATTTGGAAACACCGACGAAGGTAAAGAGTTCCAATTCTTAGCGACACAAATAAAACAAAATTGCTGAAACGTTAAGTAAGCTAAAATGGTTCTTATTTCATTTTAACCCGCTAAAATGACAATTTACAATACTACTTACTTCATTTTTAACCGACTTCAAAAAAGGAGGAGGTTCTTAATTCTATGCGTAGGTTTTTTTTCTTTTATTGTGTGAATGTTTCGCGATTACACCGCCAATTGTAGACCGATATTCAAAATTCTTTTTGTATTTGATAGAGTATACTCCTAGGGTAGCCCCAAGGTCATCATTGTCAGGATCTGATCATGGGACTCTCTACTTTAATTAGCTTTAGCTTAAGTAGAAAACTCTACTTTAATTAGCGAGGGAAACGCAAATTAAATTAGGGTCTCTTTTACTAAAAAGTTAAAAATATACAATATTTTACAAAAAATAAAAACCGACTTCAAAAACACTGAAAAGTTAAAAATAATATAAGAAAAGGTAGAGACAACATCACACTTCTATATTGAAGTCGGTGACAAATTTTAACACTTTCTAGAAGATCATCGTTTGGCACCGGCTACACACCTACACAATACCAAACTAACCATCAACTTTTTAACACAACAGGAAAGATCTTGGCCTTCATCTGATGCTAATTGACCATAAAGCCAGATGAGCTTCACATGGACTCCTCAACAACTAAAGATCTGACTCCTTGCCTTCAGTTGTCAGAACTGAACGAACAATATTACTAACTACTACGGCATGCTTAGTTAAGACGGTGATAGTGAGCCTATCGACAGCCTATAACCTATAGCCTAAGACCTAACATCAACCAAACCGAGCATAAAAACTTCTTCCCCAAAGGGAATTGAACCTCGGAGCTTCAGATCAATTCCGGGTTGTCTTAACTACTACGTAGACCATGAATGCGGTTTTCTATCAATAAAGTACTCGTATGCCAACACCAACACTAAATAGCTGTAAACAGGTCTCTAAAACAGAAACTAATTCGCATGTGCATCCTCACATCAAGAGCAATATAGGTGTAGTGCCGTTTTACGGTCACCAAACAATAAACCATCACTTAGAGAGTGGCTGTAACTGTATCCCTCAGCCTGAACAGCTCACATACAATTGCAATAAGCGATGCGCCTCGAAGCGAATGAGCGCGGATCACTCGGGTCGGAGCTCCTATCCGTCTCCTAGACAAATCGCTACCTCAAATGGAAGATTACTGTTATCCTGGTCCCGATTTACACCGAATTGAGCTTTTTATTAATAGCGGCTTTTAGGCTATTTCATTATGTTTAAGTAAGCTTCAAGTAAACTTGTCCGGGTGACGTGTTTTGTGGGAATAATATTCAAAAAACGTCTCTTAAACCGATGGATACCTTACTTTTACATTGTGAAGGCCTTTAATTTTTAAATCAGATAGCAAGTGACTAAGGATTAAAAAGGATTTTAACATTTAATTTTGTATCAATTGCAACAAATTTACAATTTATACGTATATCAGTATATAAGCATGATACAATAGCTGGTGACATAAGATCATTATGTTTCTTAACATATTAATATGACATTTAATAATTATTTAAAAAGAATAAAACCAACTTAAAACACCAAAACGTCATAAATGATATAAGAATATACAACATCACATTTTTATATTGAAGTTGATACTGATCTTTAATACATACCTATTAGAAATTGACCCAAGACAAACACCAAAACGTCTTTCGCTCTAAATCGTATTGAACGAATTATTCCCGAACTCCTAAGCCTACCAGAAACCTTTCATCATCAGCTCAGTAACATGATCAATGACAACTACCAGATGCAAATACCTGAATATCTTGAGAAAAAACAAAAAACACGTTGGTCTATGAAATTTAAGGGTTTCTCTCAATTTTTCCTATGCTCCCATCATCAGATCATGACTTGGTGACAATGGGACCACCTCAGGAGTATATTTCGATTACAAAAAGAATTTTAAAAATCGGTTCACAAATAATAATAATAATAATGTCCTCCTAACCGATATTCGGTCACGGCGGCCAATCTCCACAGACACTAGCTATCTGCGCAGGAGATATTATAGTGCACAAGTGACTGCGCAAACGTAAGTGCACTCTCCTAGTCCGATGGGATGGTTAACCGACACGACCGGGAAGAGATCAGGCGCAGGACCCACTGTTTAACGTGCCTTCCGAAGCACGGAGGAGCTTGAGATGTTTCTTATTTTGCTCATCCATTCTAGGACTGACCACAGCGAACGTTGCTTAATATTAGTAATCGTTCGCTGAGTGCACGCGCCAATGCGCCACCAAGTTCGCAAATAGCAGAGTAATTGGTGAACACACATAAAAAAACCGACTTCAAAAACACTAAAAACTTAAAAATAATATAAGAATAGGTACAGACAACATCACACTTCTATATTGAAGTCGGCGCCAAACGATGATCTCCTAGAAAGTGTTAAAATTTGTCACCGACTTCAATATAGAAGTGTGATGTTGTCTGTACCTATTCTTATATTATTTTTAAGTTTTTAGTGTTTTTGAAGTCGGTTTTATTTTTTGTAAAAAAAAATTATTTTTAACATTTTAGTGAATGAAATCTTTTCAGTTAAAGAAACCCTAATTTAATAACAGCTCACCGAAGGTGAGCTGGTATTAAATTAGTCTTTTCCTCTATTTTATATGGGGTCCCATCATCAGATCCTGACTTTGGTGACCATGGGACCACCCTTGCAGTATACTCTATCGAATACAAAAAGAATTTTGGAAATCGGTTTAAAAATGACGGAGTTATGTGGTAACAAATATTAAAAAAAATACAACCGAATTGATAACCTCCTCCTTTTTTGAAGTCGGTTAAAAATACATACAGTCAAACATCAAATCTCCTCCTTTTCGAAGTCTAACCGACTTTAAGAGCTTCATTCAAAAAGGAGACCAAAATTAAGAGCTTCATAGTTTGCCCATTCTTGTCGAGTAGGCTCTCCTAATTTCCTAACATGTGTACAGCCAATTTTTACTCTACTTGTTTTTGCATACTTTATCTTGACTATGATTCGTATAAGCTATTTTTAATGTTTAGTATGTTCTCGTTGATAAGAATATTATAGTTTAATGTCAATAAGTACATAGAGATGTTAAATAAACATTTTTCAATTTGAATTTCACGTTCAAATAACGAATATGCTAATAGGCTAGAAGACTAAAAATGTTTTTTGTTTTAATAGAGGCTCATTCATATAATAAACTGAAAGAAAAAATCGGTTTTCGAATAATTAAAAAAACAACCAAGATATAAGGTATTAAAGATTTTTCTCCATCTCTTTGTAGCAAAACGGCAATTTACATGGAGTTTATATGGCCGTACTAAACAATGACGTCACGGTTGATGTCGGATCTCTCTGTCTAATCGCTTCCAAATTAACAACTTCAAATGCTTGTAGGTATCTAATGTATTTCTAAGCCGATTTTAATTCTACTTTCACAGCATTGTATCTTTTTCCACGGTATTTTATTATTTTATGACGAGACGTGAAAATTACAATTCAGTCATCATCCCTATTCTCTAACGCAATTCTCTGTTCATTTTGTGAAATAAATATATACTCTGATTCACTGACGCCTGTGATCGGTTAAAAGTGTTTTATTTATTAACATTTGGTCGTGGTACGTCTCGGTGTAACAGTATGCCGGCCTAAGCCATCGTCTACACAGACATCTCTCCTTACAGAGCTGGATAGTTTTATGTTTTTTTATTATTCGACGAGCACTCTCCATCGCGTTGTTTTTGGAATCAGGTGTAAGTAGAAGAGAACTTTTGCTAATTCAGTAGTGGTACATAAACATTTTTAAAATCTTAGTATCAAAAATCTCATCGCCACTACATGATGAACGGGATGTTAATAGTAGCTAAATAATACAATTATAGTAATTTTGGCAATGTAAAAGAAATTACACAAAAGTAGACCTTTGTCTTTTGCCTGTTTTTCTCGAGAAGGCTTTTTAAATTTCGATCAAATGTAGAGTCAACTTTTTTTATTTTAGTTACTTATATTTGCGTTTAAAATATTTAAATACATCCTAATTATGGTAAGGGTATATGAATATACGAGGCTAAAATAAACAACTGTGTAGTTTCTAATAAAAATTTTTGCTATGTTAAAATTTGGTATTTCATTTGACAAACAAGGCAGTATTCTGGGGCCACTATTATTCTTGGTGTACATTAATGAACTCCCTAATATCACAAATAATCTTTGTGTAATGTTTGCCGATGATGCATCTATTCTATTTGTTAAATATGACGATTCCAGCTTAGAAGAATATGAAAATAATATATGTTTGACATTACAGAATCTGAAAAACTGGCTATGTTCTTTGAATTTAAGAGTTAATTTACAGAAAACTAACATACTCCAATTGTGAAATTATAAAAAAAAGCCCACTTAACCTTAAAGTATCACTAAGCAATGTGGCAATTAATGAAATTGATCATACAAATTTTTTAGGATTAACATTAGATACTCACCTTAACTGGAAGTTACATTTGGAAAAAATAAATGACAAAATCAATAGCTACTGCTATGCATTGTCGGTATTGATTGATGTATCGTCTGTGGAGGTAGCTCTAAGTGCTTACTATGCCAATGTTTATTCAATTCTAAGTTATGGTATTATATTTTGGGGTAATTCTGTAAATATAACTAGTACGTTTGTCCTACAAAAGCGTTGTTTAAGAATAATATTTCGCAAACAGAATGACGAAACGCTTAGAGATATATTCCAAGAGAAACAAATTTTAACATTGACCTCAATTTATATTTTAGAAATCTGTAAGTTTGTTAGAAACTATAGGTCAAAGTTTAAGAATATATCAGACATGAGAGTGAGAAAAGTCCCCATGAGACATTATGATGCACTGGCACTCCCAAATATTCGCTCTAAAATCTTTGATAAAAGTACATATGTGTCTGCTATACGTATTTATAACAATTTACCCATAGTTTTAAAAGATCTCCCCGACCATAAATTTATTAGACATTTAAAAAGATGGTTATTAAGTAAGGTTTTTTATGACATAAATGAGTATTTTAATAATTCCAATATATTAAAGTTATGACTTCATTTTTTTTTTCATTAAATGTTTATTTTACTGACATGTTAATCTATAGAATATTAAATTGACAAATCGTAAAAATGACCAAAGAATGTGTGATTAAAATCAAATTGTATAACACTTTTTTTATATTGTATGCCCGACAGGGTAACTGTTATTACTCCCTGTATGCAATAAAATCTAGCAGTAAGGACAATTATTTGTAACAGTTATGCAATAAATTTTCTATTCTATTCTATTCTATTCTAATTATTGAATACTCCTGTGAAGATCTATATGAATCTTCCCTTTATACGTCTGTGATATGAATGGATATTTTATAATTAAATAAACATTTTTGGGTTGAGTTTAAAGTATCGATTAAT
Organism: Schoenobius gigantellus; assembly: GCA_963935595.1. Lineage (NCBI taxonomy): Eukaryota > Metazoa > Arthropoda > Insecta > Lepidoptera > Crambidae > Schoenobius > Schoenobius gigantellus. The sequence goes on along the minus strand of OZ012554.1, from coordinate 5,855,718 downwards.
AATTTCTTGATGCACTTTCGGTTTGGAAGGCTGTGACTCTATTCGAATCCGGACGGTGAGACACTTTTGATGTGATGTCCCGTTCAAAAACCCCACCAGAATCCTGGGTCCTATTTTGTGTGAATATAAATCTATCACGATCGCCATGATTGGACAACAATTGCGGCGCCAATACAAGACTGCACCGACTGTCTTTTATAATAAAGCCGTAATGGATGCACGTTGACTGTCGAACTTGAAATCAATCGTAAAAGATTTTAATTACACAATAATGTTCGCCTGCAAGGCTAGGAATCCACTACAGTTCTTGCCTTCATAAATAAAACTCTGATGATACTAAGAAGGCGTAATCAGGCATTAGCCCAAAATGAACTATGAATCTAAAATAAATCACTTGGTACCTATGTGGTATAATATCTTACAATTTGTATGTTCTAATAAAGCTACAATAAATATATTTTTTCAGTTAATTTGGGAGTAAAATGTGTAACCAAAGAACACAAAAAGCATGTGATAGACAGGTAGACAGGTAGGATACATTTTAGACTGTTCCAGTGGTCCCTACCAACGTGTTCCCCCTGGTGTGTAATGGATTTTTCCACCTATCTCTACCGTTGAGTTACCAGTACGGATAAGAGGTAGTATTACAGCGTGGTTTCTTACATGTAGGAAGGCCTGTGCCCAGCAATGACTCACCAGTTAGTTGGTTTATACGTTAGTAGGAACTAGTGGTGGAGCAGCCGGCATTTTTGACCGCTCAGACATGTATGGAAATGACATTCGCCTGTGACAGCCTCACGCTATTTTTCCGCAGCTAATGTCATCGCCATACATTTTTTCTGCGGAGCGACTGCGAAAAAATAAGCGTGTGGATTTTGTCTAAGGGGGCTGTTCAGTCAACACTCCAGAGTGCCTAGTGCGAGTTTTATCGAGCTCTACTCGATCGTACGCATCGAACGCGTTAACTCGAATTTGTATGGAATTAGAGCAGCGCCATCTAGTAGCTGCTATGGAATGAGACAGCTTCATCTAGTGGCACTGCTCTAATTCCCTACAAATTCGCGTTTACGCGTTCGATGCGTGTGATCGAGTAAAGGTCTCTGCATACGTAACGTGCTTAGAACGTGGACGGAGCGAGGACGGCACGGAGACTGGATGTGGTTTAGAAAACCCTGACGTGCAGTTTAATGCATACGCAACGTGAGAGTGACTCGTAACTAACGTGCTAGTGTTGTGAATAGGAAAGATGGGACTTTTCATTTGAAGAATTGGCTATAATTGCTATTTCTTTAGATGACGAAAAAGCTATGGCTGCCAAGAGGAAAAGGAGATTTTCTGTACATCTTACATGGCAAACAAAAGAACAAGAAGAATTTCTAAAATTTTTTAAGCATATGTTGTCGGATAGCCCTGCGAGCATGGACTTGTCGATCGACATAATATATCGATCGACAAAAGCATCTGTCCTTTTCACTCCTTAGGAATATCTGTCAAATTTTGTTTATCGAGATGCTCGCAGGGCGAATCATTATTTTTTTCGCTTAACAATATATGATGGGTTTCTATCAAAATTTAAGTATTTTTTGTGTTCCAATTAGAAATTCATTTAATTACTAGAGAAATAATGTAATTCAGTATAATATTATTATATCCCTGTTTTTAGGGGCTTGAAATGAGTTACTTCTCATTGAGTTTACATGACCTAGAATTTATCAATCTTGGGGTGCGATGTCAGACACCTCCACGTGGTGCACCCTGGGCAACCCGGCAGATTTTCTGCCGCGGGCTAATAGTCTGAAGAGAGGACCCCCAAGGAGGGGGGGGCGTGGGATGGCCGGGCTTAGCCCGGCGGGCCACTTCGTATGGCCACCCGCTTCATGCGGAGAAGGGCGAAGTCCCCTCTTCTTATGTTAAGAAGAGGTGTGGCTCTCGCAGGAAGCCGATTCCGGCGGCTACCTCTTGTGGTAGGGAGGATGAGGGCGAGCTTCTCGCCGTGGCGCTTCGCGCCCGTTGGGGATTTCCCCGAGCTTCGGCTCACCCGCGCGGCGGTGGATCCAGTGGGATCTGCCGTCGGGCAATCCGTTACCCGCACTGAGCGGGCCGGGGGTCCGGCGCACTGAGCGTCGGGCCGCGTGGAAGACAACCACAATAAAAAACCAATTTCGGGGTGTAGAGCGGCGCAATTCTGTGCCGCTCCACAAAGTAGCAGAGCCAGATGTGGAGTCTGGCAACGGACGTGTCACAGGCAGGGGGTCAGCGGGAATAAGGCCTGGCTGTTGTCCCCTTCCCCCTGTCTTGTGACGGACGGAGAGCTGCTGGGGGGGTTTTTAGTGGGTAGGCCCGGGCCGTGTACGGTCTGGGGAGTCCCACATATCCTCGTGGTTTGGCTCGACCACGAGGAATGCGTCAAGGCATTTTCCCCCCTCCCAAAAAAAAAAAAAAAAAGAATTTATCAATCTTGAGTAGGTGGTGCGAAAATATTATAAATAAAGTTATGAATGCAGTAAAAAAATTAAATGAAACTACGTTTTCAGTCAGTGATAATTCGACTGCAATTATACGCCACAGAAAATGTTTATGCTTCGTGTCTAAATACTTTGCGTCTGCAAAATTATACAAAGCTGGATATGAACGTACACACTCGATTAGTTTTTCGTCGTCCATTTTCAATTCTTGTGGCATCACAATAAAGGTATCTGAAGTGAGCGGAGTGAGTGTGCATACGCAGCGAAACCACGGACGGGACGGGGCACGTGCGGAGCGGGACGTGCTAAACATAGTCGCCGACGATATTATTCCCGTCACGTGGGCTCCACGTTCCCGTCCCGTCCGTGTGTTCGTGACGTATACACTATCGGGTACATTTTCTATAAAACGATATTTCCAAAATTTCCCGTCCCTTTCCGTCCGAGTAAAAACACGTTACGTATGCAGAGGCCTTAAAGCTCGATAAAACTCGCACTCCGCACACTGACCTTGTCAAGCGAAATCGACGAATGCGATTTCAAAACGATCGACAATAACAACAATAACTGTTAAACAAAATCAATAACATTTAATAATGTTGAAATATGAATTGGTGACGACAAAACTTCCTACATGAATCGAGGAATCTTAAGCATAGTCGAATACCTATTAGACAGGGAGCTGCCTGCATGAAAACCTGTATCGAAACACAGAATGGAACAATATGAATTGATTAGTTTTCACATAGACCAAAGGCGTATAATTTCTAAGGCGTGCTGACTCCCACTTGCAATAATAAATATTTCAATGCCGGGATGTTGCAGCCAAATGAGACTTAGCACCCTCCAACTATTTCTTCCAGAAGCTCATCAAAAAGAACACTTTGACGCAAGTCTCATCTTATAAATTCAGAAATTTAAAAATAGCTATTGTTAGCACCCTTTTGATCTACTTCAATACTAATCAATGCACATTGTCCCATTCTGTCCTCGATACATAGCTTTCTATGCTGCGGGCTCCCGGTCTATTAATCCGTGACTGCGACTCGCTGGCTCGCATTAATCACCTTCAAGGTAAGTTGACGTTTAATATTTCACCTCTCCGGCGCCCTCGGCAGTGACTGATCGTTGAAACAAAATCGCGATATGCAAAAAGTAAGATTTTTAATATAACAAAACGCTCGCTCCTTCGAAACTGATAAGCTATCAGAACTGATTTGAGCCTCCCTAAGTTCGAAAGGATGACAGATTAGGGACACTGATCTACTTAAAGAACAATTTAAGAGTAACGATTTTTAGATTAATTAATGTAAAGTCAAGAGCTAAATTTATGAAAACTAATGACCTTACTTACACAATAAACCGCGAGGTTCTTTATTCCAATAAGGAAATGGATAAAGTTGTTATCCTTATAGTTGGTATAAACATTTTTAATACACAAATTTTTATGTGCAGTCAGCAACACGTTAATCTTAACATTCGCATTACGAAAGCCGTCGCTATTAGAGCAGTCTCGAAACATGTAGTCTTGCGTGATGGTGAGTGTACATTACGTGTGAGAGCAAAATAAAGGTGGTCAGGATCTCGAGGGAAAGAATTAATGACAGAAAATTGTAGTATAAAATACAAATCAAAAGGCGAGAAAATACAAATACAAGGACAAGTAATAATTATTAATAGAAATAATAACATTCTACACGACGAAACAAGACAGAGCAAATAGCACGGAAAAAAGTGACAGAAAAAATAACAAAAAAAGATTGGCGTTTTAAAATATAATAAATAATAATAAATGTAGTAATAAAATATAATAAAAAGTGCAAAAATCATCTTGCCTAATGGCAACCCGATGGATCAGTAACATATTCAGGGCTGTTCCCAGTAGTCTTACCAGTAAGTATTTCCGTTTCTGCATTTTTGTTTAAAAAGCAAAACAAATCAATTTATAACGTAGAAATTCGCTTCAATTAGTTTTAAGGTGTTAAAATTTTCATTCGGGCTTATTTTGTATTTTTCTGTTTTTTTATACTGTAAATTTTCAGCATAGTAGATAACTATCTCCTCTTAACTGGAAAAATAGCTACGGCTAATATATCTACTAGAGTACGCATTAGATCCCATTCAGAAAGTGTCTAAACTGTGGATTTAACCGTAAGCTACTAGAAGCTGCGAGATCTGTCTGTGTCTCGCCATTTGACGTTGCGATTCACTAAAGAATCCTTGTACATAAAAATACTTAGTTGGAAGCCCATTTTTCTCTTCCTATTTTAGTTTATTACACAGTTCTTGAAACTCAATAATGTCGTTAATATTATTGTTGACATTTGTAAGATTCTAGTCGCTAGTTATAGTTAGGTTTTTTCAGATTCAATTTTCGAAGGCTTTCTTGTTTCATTTCTTCTTCTACATTTATACTAGATTTAGTTTAAGGGAAACCAAACATATACATAACGCATCTTCATTATGATACGCTGTTGGTTTTCTTCAGTAAATAAATAAATTAAATATTCTTTTATAAAATAATCTTTCAACATAGGCCGTCACAGACACTTATTTAAGCAAAAACAAAACAGAATTCTACTCATAATTGGAAGGAAACAATTTTATCTTGCAAATAGTCGGTCATGAAGGTGGTGTAATAGTTTTGACAAGACTTTACTTATAAAAAATCGTTAAGGAAGGTTAAATTGATAGCTGTCAGTGTGTTGATGCAAAGGAAAGTCAACTATGTTGTTTTACGTCATGCAACTGAAATCACTTTTTTGCCGACTAAACAACCCAAACCTAATCTAGATGTCTTCAAATAAAGAAGAGGGATAAAAATTTGACTCTACACAAATGCGTTACTCACACCTCGCGTCTTGCAATACGCCAGAACCTTCTGGCTCTTCACAATTTGTTTGAAAGCTATATCAAATGTCATCCTACCAGCCACCACCTAACGACTAACCAAGCAATGTCATTCGCGTGCATGTTGGTACGCCCATCATGGCCGTGTTCCCCAGTGGTTTATAAAAGAGACACATAGGGTAGGGAATTGTAGTGGAATATATTATAATAGTCATCATTATTTCAGCCAAGAGACGCCCACGGTTGGATATAGGCCTCCCCAAAGGATCTCCAAAACCGATCGCTCCTGCGCCTCCCGCATCCAGCGGCTTCCCGTGACCTTCACCAGATCGTCGGTGCACCTTGTGGGGGGCCTACCAACGCTGCGTCTCCCGATACGCAGCCATACCACTCGAGGACCTTTCCGCCCCAACGGCCTGCAAGTTATGTGTCCTGCCCACTGCCACTCAAAGTTTGCAATTCTTTAGGCTACGTCGGTGACTCTAAAGCTTTCTTCTACGGATCTCATCATGTCTGATGCGATCGCGTAGAGAAACCCCTCTCCATTGCCATTTGAGTGACATTGAGCCTTCTGATGAGACCCATTATTATAAGCGGCTACGTCTTAGTTCCGTACGTCATCATCACTGACAACACGCAAGTATTGAAGACTTTCATCATACCCTGTAAGCTATCCAATCTGTGCATCTCGCAACAGCTGAAAATTTGATCTTAAGTCCAATTTTAAGGCACAAATTGGAAGGATGGAATTCTGAAACTTTACGGTTCTTCAGTAGGTATGACAATATTTTATGGGTAATAATTAGACGGTGTCAAGTGAATTATACTAGTATAGAAACATAAATTATATCTTTACCCTAACGACCTTATTAATAAAAAATTTACTCTTGAATGATCTTCGGATTAGTTACTCCGTATTTTGTCTTGTTTCCGTACATGTCGACATATGTTGACATATGACTGATGGCGCCTAAAGTAGACGCCACCACGTCGGCGATTCGCCGATTGTTTTATGCTGAATTTAAAACCGAATACAAGTGGTAGTAATACTTACCCCTAATCTCCGTATGTAGCCGGTGGACTTCCTGAGCTAGCTCGAAGGAAGTCGCGGCTCCTGAAGGGCTGCTGTCAATCCACCGAACCAGACTGGATCACTACATAGGCCTATTAGGCCGTCGCCACTCACTTCCTTAGCGGACAATAAAACTTGGCACACTCACAAGCGGACCCTCGCACCCAAAATTATTTGGTGCGCCGCGCAAAACTAGTTCAATTACGATTTTCTCGAAAACGCGCCGCCCGGTAACCTATTTCAATGTCATTACGTATTCGACTCGACTGACATGTCACATGCGGCCGGCCGCCACAGGCTCTAACATGCACAGACTATATGCAGTGTTGCCACTCGCTCTTCCTCGAGCGTAAACAATGACAGTATGTCAAAATAAGACAAAACACGGAGTAACTAATCCGATGATGATCCAAGGAGTAAAATTTTTATTAATGAGGCCGTAACGGTATACACATATTATTTTATTAGTCTTAAATGTATTTACAAATTAAATTCATGGTAATAGGTATGTAAGAAGAGGATTGTCCTGTTACATACCAATTACCACGAATCTAAAAATAATAACAAATAAGAGGACAATGTGGATCTCAGCGATTTAATCTTGTCATAAAAAAATAAGCAATGAGTCTCGACGCTCAATGATATTATACTTAAAATCACTCTCGATATTTAATACCAATAAATATCTAGTATTCGCACCAATTTAACTTAATTCCCACTTAATTCATGTCCACACAATATTCTCGATCCAGTCAATGAAGCTGGTCACCCGCGTATAAATCCCAGGAAGGTTTGGAAGGGCACAGCCTATACCGAACGAAGTAACGCCGATTACGTGGTACATCAGTCCCTTAGTATTGCTCGGTAAAGGTATTCTCATTTGTAAGGGACCGCCGGAATCTCCCTGAAATAGAAATATTAGCTTTTTAAAATGACTCGAATAATTGATTAATTATTTTTAGTTTCACAAAAAAATGGATAAGCATCAAAACTCAGACAAAAATCAGAAACTGAGATTAAAATATTTCATTAATTTGTTTCAATTTCATGGTTCATTCATTGCCTTTTTGGTATGTCTTAAATATTATATATAAACGACATAAAATATTATTTTCCACGTCAGCGGACTTCTAACAGTACTTTGACCTTTTCTCACAACAGTCTTTCTACATGGGTTTTAAACCTATAAGATGAATCAGTAAAATTTTGTATAACTCGTTACTGAAAAGCAACATACATTATCATATAAGTATTCAACAACATATGCCCGATTATTAGTAGACAAAATCAAGAATTAAAAATCATCTATTTGCTACTTTCTGATTGATAGAAACAAAGTGCGCGATCGACCAATCCAAATGCATAAAAAACTTAACTACTCAATAATCATTTTAATTTCATTGACGTAATGTGTATAGAAGTATGCGAAGCAATTCAAAGGTGTATGTGAAGTCAACCAATCCGTACTGGGCCAGCGTGGTTTGACTAAGGTCTAATCGCCCTAACATAACTAGTTAGGGTAGGCTCGGGCTCCTCGGTGGGGATGTATATGAGCTGTGATGATGATGATGAATGTGTATAGAAAATGATAATAATAATTATGCAAGTAATCCGTGCTTATAAACTTCAATGTTCCAAAAAAATAGTTATCAAAGATCACCTGGCAAGCATCGACGCCTCCAGACAGTACTCCAGCGCAAAGTTGATGCTCCATTATCCCGCACCAATGCCTATTGCAGGATGGGCGGAGTAAGCCATCACATTGCTGAGAATCTATTACGTTTACATAGGCTGCTTGAAGAATAGGAGACGTTGTTTTGTTGACTGCGGAAAATACAGAAATTTCACTGAAATCAATGGGTTTAGCGAGTCAGGAAAAAAAATGTGGCACGCATTAAAGTTAAATTGCAAAGGAGTTGAGAGCTGAAAGAGTTGAGTGTCTATTTCTTTTGTGATGAAATTTAGGAATTTTATCATTAGAACATACCTGTTTCCACAACACCCCACCCTGTAAGCGTGGCATTCTGTCCGATCAGTAAATTTTCTGGACCTGTATAGAGACAGGCTGGCTGAATGAACATAGTAAAAATAACATCGTTCTCTAGCTCGAAGAGGGCTATATCAAAATATTTCTTCGGTGGTTGATACTGTGGGTGTTGGATTATCCTTTTAATATTTACGTCAGTAGGAGCAAATCCGGAGTCGTTGTCAAACTGAAATAAAAGAAAGACTTTTTTGATTTTTGAGTCGATAACTTATTATAATGTCTCGTCGTATTTCTTTTTACTATACACAAACATAACGATTCTCGTCGTATTTTGTGATTCCTTTTTTAAACAAGAAATTTGACAAACAAAGAGACTGCCCTCCCACTCTCCCCTCTCCCCCTCGCGTATGGTACATATTATGTTGCCAACTTGTGACATAAGGCGTCGTCACAGTAGTTTCACTGCTTGTCTTACCCTTCAAACCGGAACACGTTACAGCAAGTACCTTTGCTTAGTGATAAAATGGTAAGATATTGGTACCTGCACAGAAGACTTAAGTGCCGAGTCCGACCCTCATTACAAACTCGTATGTACTTTTATTGGTATCAGTATTTTCAACATTACCTGATAAATTAATTTCATAAGGACTCAGAACCGTCGCAACATTCGCATCTGTCCTACACTCTGATTTCTTTGATTGCTTTCGTCGTCCTCTGAATCTTCAAGCAAATCAATAAAGCTGAATATCTTTGTATTACTTACAATGTCAATAATGTTTTTATCCCCGAGTCTCACAATTTTTGGTATAATATCGGCAACACTGGTGTCCCTGTCAGAGGCTTTGGTGCAATGGGCAGCGGTAAGCACGAAGTTTCTGCTGATGAGAGAGCCCCCGCACTTGAATATCCACGTTCCAATAGCAGCTTTCCAGCCTACGCCACCCTTTAAATAATAAAGATTAAATGATTTACAAACAGGAAAGCATTAAAGAAAACAGGCCAAGTGCGTGTCGGGCCATGCGCAGTGTAGGGTTCCGTAGTTGCAAATGCCAATTGCCAACATTGAGTTCACACTCACCTCACAACACGTTGCTATTTATTACATTAGGCATTATTATTATTAAAGCTGCAATGATTTTATATTTCCTTAACTTCACGTGGTTCGTAAATTTATATTCAGTACAAATTTTCAATGAAATTTTACTTTTCCGAGTACATTTTATAAGTTGGTCGTCTATAACTTTTTAGTTTGTACTTAGTACTCAAGTCTGATAGTTTTCCTTTAAACTTCGTTATATACTGCTGTTGTATTTTTTTCACGTGTCCATATAATATAACCGTTTAGCAGAAAGAGAGGGGGGGACACTTACCTCTAACAAAAATTTGCACTTTAAAACCAAATATTTCAGAAACAGATCACTAAATCGAAAAATGGTGTTCTAAACCTTTTTTGTTTTCTCTTTATTTATTTCATCAACGTCCAAATTAGTAGTCAACACGGTACCTATGTTGAAGACGCTGGTTTTAATCGTGCCCGAAGTGGATTTTTTCTTATATTGATTTATTTATTTATAGTTCATCATAACAAATTCTATTAATCAGTTCAATGTTCATTTTATACCATATGTGGAAACTCTCCAGACAATGCGTCTCGACCACCAATCGCGCCGATAAAGAAGGCCCCTTCATGTTCTCTTTGCCATGTCTTACCTAAAACAAAAAATATAGGTATATATATTATTCGTTATAAAGGCTATAAAGTAAAGTGGTAAAGTTATAAAGTAGAATGAAGATATCACTGTTAATTAAGACCAAACTTATTTACAGGTTCGAGTCCCTTGGTGGGGACGTTTATTATAGAAATAGAAATAGAAATATCATTTATTTGCCAGAATATGGTACAATAATAAGATCTTAGTTTGTAAAATGTGTCACATATTCCACTTACGTCGGAAGCATGCAAATATATAATGCAATGTAATAATCAGCCATAATTCATAAATAGTTTTCCTCACTTAATACTTATCTAAACACCATTCATTATATAATAAAATTTATAGGTTACATTAACACATTTCAATTCATTGCAATAGGTAAGTACTAATCATTTTTTTAATGCATAAATAGGTAGGAATTAGTGAATGTCAATAATCTAAGTTGTCCACTACATCAAATTTTACAAACTAATTATGTCAAAAAGTAACAGCAAGATAATTCCATATGTCAATTATATTAATAAATTATTTAGCGACTAATAATACTAAGTTATATTTATAATACAGAAAAATCCAAATATCAATAATAATTTTACATGGTCACACTTTAATATTAATAAATATGTCATTACAAAAATACCTAACAAATTAAAACGTATCATTAAGATATTCTCTAACACTATAATACAGCTTTACAAATAATAATTCAATAAGTTGTACAATTTAATTAACACTTTGTATATAGTTTTTTAAGTTTAGAATAGTCACTTTATTATCTGTAATATTGTATTATTTGAAGTATATTCAATAAGTCTCTTTTTAAATATATTTATCGGTAGTTCCTTGAAACTGTCCGGTAATTTATTATAAATCTTAATTGCCATTATAAATGCATTATTTTTATAAATTCTGAGATAGCTTTCAGGTATGTACAGCTTGTATGGATATCTTGTAGATCTTTTAACAACATCCTTGTTTAATTGAAAATAATATTGATGCTTTTTTACAAAAATACAAATATCTCTAATGTACATGCAAGGTAAGGGTAAAACTCTCACAGAACCAAACAATGGTTTACAACTGTCTAAAGGCCACGCTCCACAGACTGCACGAATACATTTCTTCTGAACTTTGAACGCTTTATCTATGAATACTGAGTTTCCCCATATAAGTAGCCCATACGAGAGTACAGAAGAAACATAGCCATGATATGCACTTAAGGATGCCTCCCTAGATACTACTTGTCGCAATCGTCTTAGGGCATGAACAAATTTATCTAATCTTGTACAAATATTTTGAATGTGCTCTTTCCAGTTCAAGTGTTTATCAAAAATTATGCCTAAAAATTTTGCATGATCAGTATCTTGAATTTTGTCATTATCACATATAACATTAAGTGGATATCTATTTCTTTTATTGTTATACGACTGAAACTGTACCATTTTTGTTTTATTTGTATTCACTCTAAGACCATTACTATCGAGCCAGTGCATTACTTTTGCAAGTTCGCTGTTAATCTCATTTTCAAAATTTGTATTGTTTTTTTCTTTTACTATTATTGTTGTGTCATCAGCATATAGTATGCATTCATGTGTCACAGAACTTGGCAAATCATTTATGAGTGCAAGAAATAAAAATGGACCCAATATGCTTCCTTGCGGTACGCCACATTCATTAAACTCATACTTCGATTCACTTACAATTTTGGTGTCTTTTACGATTTTGGTTATTTGTGTACATTGCTTTCTGTTTGAAAGGTAACTCTCAATCCATTTGTATGCATTTCCTCTAATTCCATATCTGTAAAGTTTGTATAACAATATATTATGATTTACCAAGTCAAATGCTCTGCTCATGTCCAAGAAGAGGGCTGTCAATGGTATTCCATTATTTATACTTTCCGTAATAATTTTCACCAAATGAAAACTAGCTAAAGTTGTAGAACTGTTTTTTCTAAATCCATATTGTTCTTTCACCAGTATATTATGTTTGTCAAAAAAACTTACCAGGCGCTTATACATTGCCATTTCGAAAATTTTTGCGATAATTGGAATGAGTGTTACAGGACGGTAATTTTTTACATCAGATGGGTCATCTTTTTTAAATATAGGTTTGATTATGGATAACTTTAAGTTCTTTGGAAATACTCCATATGTAAATGAAAGATTTATTATGTGAGATAGCGGAGCACATAGATAGAGAGCACATTTCTTTATTATGTCTGTTCTTATGTTATCATAGCCAACTAATTTTGTATTATTTAAATTAATAATAATTTTGTAAATTTCATATTTGTCCGTGGGTTGTAAAAATATAGTATCAGATATAAATTTCATTGATTTCATGTCGTGCATTTCATTTGTTAAATATTTTTTGTCGTCACTATTGATATTTATAAAAAACTTATTGAATAATTCAGCTATATCTAATGGATTAACATACGCAATATTATTCATTTTTATTATGTCAATATCTTTTTTGTCCCTTATCTCTCCGTTCACGTTATTCTTAATCAATTCCCATGCCGCTTTACATTTATTTTTCTGTTCATTTATATATTTTATTGATTGTATTCGTTTTGATCTATGTATACATTGTCTTAAAATGGTTTTATATTTTTTGTATATATTTTTATTATGTTTTTTATTATTACCTTGAAATCTATATGTCAAATATATTACAAGCATATAGTAGCGTAGTGTCAATATTATGTGTAAACAATTATATATACATTATAATCATTCGATCTTAAGTTGTAGGTATTTGAATTAAGGCAATGTTTTGACAAAATGTGCGGAGGTAGAAGCATTAGAGGCAAGGCGCTCGCTGCGACGAGCCGGGGTTTTTAGGTTAAGCTGTTGTGCTAATAATATAATTTGACGACACGTTTAGCGCAGAGGTCGAGTGATCACCTGTGGATCACCTACTGCGCAACGGGTCGCGGGTTCGATTCCCGTACGGGACAAATGTTTTGTATGGCCTACAGAAATTTGTTCCGGTCTGGGCGTATGTGCATGTGATATTCTATGTTTGTAACTGCACCCACGACACAGGAGAAAATCCTAGAGTGGGGCGACGTTTTTAAAAAAAAACGTATTCAAAAGATATCTGCATTTTAATTACAAAGTTCTGAATCTTTCCTACAGCTTCAGAAGTGGGATAAACGAAAACGAACATTCTTTTCGATCTACGCCTACTTGGAAAAAAACGAAACGTAAGTACATTCTAGTTATTATACTTATTTCCTTGAAATAAAAGTTATTTTCCTTTTTTTGTGGTATTGCAAAATCAGGTTTAAATGTGTAATAAGCAGTTTTTTTTATATATATACGTTGTTGTTTATTTATGTGTTTTGGACAAAATGAAAAGTATTTACAATTCGATAACAAAATGGAGTTAAAAAATGTATTGAGATAAAAAGAAGTTCTCGAAAATAGAAATGTGGAAACCATGAATGTTGCTTGCTTATTTCATTTCGGAAAAAAATAAGCATGACTTGTGAGATAGTGGCATTTTGGGTCGGACTTTGTGCTTATGTGAAAGTGAAATCTCAAAAACAAAAACAAAACAACGCCATCTACGGTTTCACACGGACAATTTAATTTGAACAAAAGCATGCGCACGCACAGCGAGGCACGTACGACTAACAAGTTCTTCCTAGATGGCGCTGTTTGAACTTCCAATAGTGAATGTAGAATACACAACGAAACTTGTTTTCTTCTTTTGGTTATTTACATGCACTATTTTCATTTCAAATAAATTTTAATAGAGAAACGATTATCTTTTCTAAACGACTTTTTAATATACAAAGACTTTTAATGCAACCTAACTTACAACGTGAAGAAAATATAGGTACTTTCATTTTTTTAATTACGTTTGATAAAAAAGTAGACTTTTCCACATGTGTTTAGCGAGCGGAAAGTTATTCTCTTCAGAACTAGTGCTTTTTGTTTTATTTCTGCATATAATCTCAAAACGCATGAAAAAGGTATTTAATCAAAAATTTTATGTACAAAATGTAATGATAAGTATGAAATGACTATTTTACAGCGTAAATATTATTAATAATACATGAAATAAATTTAAAATATATTCTTTTAATTAAAAACGTATAATGTAAATAAATAAATGACGCAATGAAAATTATTTTTCTTTAATTTATTAAAAAAAAGGCGTTCGATGCACGTGCGGGGTTGCCATTTCCTCTCGTCCCTATTTTTGACTTGTGAAGAAGTGACATACTTTCCGCACTGTTCTACTTGTTACTTTTTATTTATTTATATACAACTTTATGAATTAAATATAATTGACCTCATTGGTGCGAGACTATAAAAATATAACGCACAATCTTTACGGAGTTAGCTAAATTGCGTTGAATGAGAACAAACAATGATATATTAAGCTGTACTTGTCAGTTCCAGATAAATCGAGAGAACAATATGAATCGAGACTATAGACCTTGCAGTCAAGACCCAGGAGTGTCCAGGTATGAGGGCCAGGGTCGAGGGACATTAGAGCGTCGTGAGTTAAGCCAAGCGACATGGCCCAGAGAACTCAGGCGTGAAAGTCTGACCAGGAGACAATATTCAGAACAGCCAGGGGTATCGCGGGTGCGCGATACTGAGGTTGAATATTATGAGAGTTTTGACGGAGAGCGTCAAGGACGAATTATGTTTCACCCACATGGAATTAAGGGGAGATCTCTTCGAACACCCGCAAAATCACCGTTCGCCGAGTACTGGATCTAGTGGTGGTGCAGCTGTTCGAGAGAGGAGCTTGGGCAGGTACAGGTAAGCTGAAGAGAACGAGTGGGAGCTACAATCTGCTTCCAGACGCGAGAGTAAGAGAAGCCGCAGCCCAATAAGATACGAGGATGAGATGCAACCAGGTAGTGCTAAGAAACCCAAGAGTACAGATTCTACTAATAGTATATTAGATAAAGTTATGTCAATTTTGCAGTCAGTTAAGAGTTCAGACAAGTGAAAACTGCCTTTTAACACCAACATTGTTCCCGAGTTTGACCCTATGTCAAAGGAGCAAACGGTTTTGACTTGGCTTACTAAAGTTGAAGAATGTGCCGAAATTTATGGGTGGGAAGATAGGGAAACAATCCACTGTGCTCTTCCGAAATTAACCGGGGTAGCCAAGACTTGGTATCAGAGCTTGCCAACGATGATGTTTATGTGGGTGGAATGCAAAAAAAAGTTAATAGAATCCTTTCCTGCGCGCGAAGACTATGCTGAACTCTTGACTGAAATGCTAAATAAAAGAGTTAAGTATGGAGAATCACTCGAACATTATTATTATTCCAAAATAAACTTACTGAATAGGTGTAGAATTTATGGTCGCTAGGCTGTCGATTGTATACTGTATGGCGTCGAAGATAGAGCGATCAAAGTAGGTGCTCAGGCTGCACAGTTCTCAGAGCCTGAGCAAGTGCTTAAATATTTTAGAACCGTAAAAGTAGGACACAGTCGCGAAAGTCAGGATTTAGGTTCTAAGTCACGAAATGAACGCAAGGGTGCGATGTCCTCCAGTAAGCCGAGTAGTTCAAAAATAACATGCTACAATTGGACATCCCAGTTTTAAGTGTGACAAGCCTTCAGCTAAATGTACTACTTGTGATAAATTGGGTCACTTATCCGCCCACTGTTATAAAAATAAACGTTCAACTAAGGACCGGGAGAAAGATCCAATTCACAATAGTAATAAGACCGAACAACATGTTGCTCAATTATGCGTAGCTGAAGACTTGAACGCTAAATATATGTTGCAAATTAAAGTCAATGGTCATATATTGGATTGTCACTTAGATCTAGGGAGTCAATGCTCGCTCATTAAGCATTTCAAAGCTAAAAAATTGAACTTAGATATAGTGGTTCCAGAAGACTTACCTGTTCTAAGGGGTATAGGTGCAAATTTAATTCCCCCATTAGGTATGACGATTGTGTCTGTAGAAGTACAAGGCATAAAAGAGCGGATAAACTTATATGTAGTAGATGATTACGTAATTAATCAATCACTACTGTTAAGACATTCGTTCACGGAAAAACCAGATATTGTAATCACGAAAACTCCGACTGCAGTAATATTTAGCAAAATGCCTAGCGTTAAAATGCATTTGGTAACGTGTGACAACGTCGAGATTCTATCAAGTACTTTACGTGCTGTCCGAGTTTTTGCTGATCCTAGCATAGATGCTCATGTTTACGTAAATGGTTCTGTGAGAGGCCCACAAGGGAAAGAATATTACCTTCTTCCTGGAGAGTACGAGGTTAAAGGCGGCCTTACTGCACTTCTAATCCATAGCGTTTCCCCCAATCCTATTACACTAGAAAAAGGGAACCTTTTGACGCGAGTACAATACAGGAGCAATGATGGTACAAAAAGAATATTAGAATCATGCAATGTCACGTTCTGTGAATCCCAAAACAATGATGTTTTAAACTATGATGACAATTTAAGCGAGAAAGAACTATCGAGTTTGAAACTTTTAATACAAAAATATGACAGTTATTTTTCAAACGGACTTCAGAATTTGGGCTTCACAGACCTGACAGAGATGATGATCGAGCTTGAAGATGCCGAGCCAATTATTTATCGGCCCTACCGGATGTCTTATGCGGATCGTGTCCTGGTTAGAAACATGGTACAAGAGATGGTTGATCATGGTATAGTTCAGGAGTCGACATCACCATACGCAAGCCCAATTGTATTAGTCCAAAAAAAACTGGCGATAAACGGCTTTGCGTTGATTATCGTGCGTTAAACCGGAAAACCAAAAAGGAACATTATCCTCTTCCTCGGATTGAGGATCAACTAGATCAATTAGCCGGCAATAAGGTTTTCACGTCGCTAGACTTGGCCTCAGGCTATTACCAGATACCGATAGCTGAAGAGTCGAGACATAAAACCGCTTTTGTGACACCGGATGGCCAGTACGAGTACAACCGAATGCCGTTCGGTCTGGTAAATGCACCTTCGGTCTTCCAGTGTACTATCAATAAAATACTTCTCGACGTTAGCGTCGAGAAGTATTTTATTAAATACGCGTATTTGATTAAATACGCGATAGTGTATATGGGTGACGTCTTTATTCCTGCTAAAGACGTTGCCGAAGGTCTACAGAGGCTAGAAGAAGTTCTAGAACTTCTTAAAAGGGGAGGACTTACACTCAAAATAAGTAAGTGTCACTTTTTCCTCAACACCATTGAATTTCTAGGATACGAGGTAAGCTCTGACGGTATTCGACCCGGACAACGAAAAACTGACGCGGTATCCAAATTTCAAAAGCCGAAAAACCAACACGAATTAATACAATTCCTTGGGCTGTCAGGGTACTTTCGGCGCTTCATTATGAATTATGCCATAATAGCTGCGCCTTCAACAGATTTATTAAGAAAGGATGTTAAATGGTTACGGTGTGAAAGATAGGATCTCGCATTTAATAAAATCAAAGCTATTCTAATTGATAGGCCCATCTTCGCTCTCTACGAACATACGGCAGAAACACAACTGCACACAGATGCCAGTAAAGATGGATTGGCTGGCATTTTATTGCAAGCTAATTCAAATGGTGTGTTCCAACCAATAGCTTATTTTAGCCGAAAAACAAACATTGACGAGCGGAAACTCCACTCGTACGATTTAGAGACATTGGCAGTAATAGCGTCACTTAATCGTTTCTGAGTTTACCTTATTAGCATAACATTTAAAATTTTCACAGACTGCAATGCGCTTCGGTCCACTTTGGTCAAACGTGATTTGATTCCGCGGATTGCTCGGTGGTGGATTCAATTGCAGGAATATGACTGCACTATTGAATATCGACCAGGGTCACGCATGTCACACGTAGACGCGCTGAGTCGCAATCCAATAGACGAGGCCGGAACAGAGTCTTTAACGTGTTTCGATGCCCTAGCTATCGAAAACTGCGATCAAGAGTGGATTGCCAACGTGCAGTCTGCTGATGAAGAAGTTAGGAAAATAAAAGAAACTTTGTCAGACACTACTACAGAACAAGTGATGGATATTCACAAAAATTATAAAATAAAAAACAATCGTGTATACAGGGTAGTTGGGAATGAATTGAAATGGCTTGTGCCAAAGGGGGTCCGTTGGCAAATCTTAAAAATGAACCACGATGACGTTGTTCACTGTGGTTATGACAAAACCCTTCAACGTATTCGGAAAAACTATTGGTTTGCGAAAACATCCTATAGATAAGTCTAGCGTAACGATAGAGCTATAGATAGATAGAGATATAGATAGAGTAACGATAGAGCGCGGAAATTCATCTCCATGGAGTTTGCAGCATCTCAAGAACTCTTGCCTGCCCTCCACTCGATTCAACTTGGCGGGAGATTGGATTGTCATTTTTCACGAAACATGTTGTCGTGTCGACATTTTTGTACGTACTGACCTCGAACCAGTCTCATTGCGAAGGGGAACATAAAATGTCGAAAATAAAATAAAAGGTCGTGAGAGCCTCAGTACACTTACTTTCTGGATATACCTCTACGTTATGTTATATATGTATATACCGGGTCATTTTTCCAGCAGGAGCCAATTTTTGTGTGCTTGTTCAGACAAGCAAAATGACGATCTTTTACTATGGGACCAATCACGAAAAAAAAATTAATATTTATTTAAACTTACATTTTTCTTGCCTTTCTTCTTCATCCTCTCTTGCTTTTATATCATAGATGTATTCAAAGCATTCTGGAATAAAATTAAAATTTTATTACATAACTTCTGCGTACTTACACGATGATATGACTCCACTCCATTACCTTCTTGTGCTAATGAAGAAGGCACGTACAAGTAAGGATTTTATAAACATACCTAATGAATTTTAATTATTTATTCTGTTTGTGTGAAGTGTGAATTAGAGCGAAAGCGAATGTAGACAATTTGTCAGAAAATACTTGCGCATTCAAAACATATAACAAGATACATTATTTAAAAAAAACTTTTCTAAGTACAAGCTTTTAGTACTCGTCATTACGAATCAAACGAGCCCCAACTCGATGGGCTTGTGTCTTTTTATTGCGGAGTTCCTATGGCCACCTTCCAGCTTTAGGATTAGATCAGCTCCATGTCATCATAATATTGCGTTATCACGCGATTTACATATGCATGCAAAATTTCAGCTCAATCGGAACCGGGAAGTGGGTCAAATTTAACTTGCAAGATTTAAAAGAAAAAAGTAAATAAAATAAGACTGCTGCACCCTCAGGAAGGGTCTTTTCATTATATTTTTTTAGCTTATAAAGCTTTACTTTTACATGGAGAATTATGTTAATGACAAGATTCGTGATTTGAACTTATACTCACTTGCTTCGCTAATCCTCCGCCCTGGTGCCGAAAAATCCGGCACAGACGGTGGCAGGGCAAGGCAAGGGTTTGGCACTAATGGAATGGTGGTTGTTATGTCACGCTCTGGTGTGTTTTGATCTTCATCATTAGTATTTGAAGGGCCGCGCAGATCTAGTGGTTTCTCCTATCGAATTTTTAACGGACATATTAGGTCCTTACATATGAAATTGGCGTTTTGCCGTACTGGCCACTTTGATCTCAAATATCTCCTCTATGGTTAGTAATTCCAAATTCACATTTATACAGCTATTAACTCATGTATTTGTGTTTCGAAAATTATAATTCACTTGTTTTTTTGTCAATTGTTTTTTTTCTTAGCGTCACTCAGCTTACAAAATGGAAAACTTGAAATATCGCGTTATTTACGAGTATGAGTTCCACCTAGAGTTGCCAACCGTCCCGTGTCAGGCGGGACGTCCCGTTTCCAGGTGACGGTGTTTAGACGCCTCGTAGCATTGTCTACGAAACTTGATATTAATTTTATATTTTAATTTCAGGTACTAAAATCAAATGTTCTTTTTTTAAGAAGACATTAATTGAGCTGTGGTGTTCGCAAAATCCTTCAGATCGTAAAAAAATAATTTTAGAAGCTTTTTTAAAGTATTTTTTGACGTATCACATCGAACTGTTAGTTTATGTAGATGTCTTGACAAATTCTGGGTTAAGTCAGCACGTACGAAAAATGGAGTTTTAAATAATTATTCAAATTGATTAAACAAAAACGAATGTGTAGAGCTAACAAGAAGTGTTGAACAGTGCCCTTTACAGGAGGAACAACCGAGGCCGTCTCGGGGGGGCGGCCCAGCAAAGACTTTTCCGATTTTAGTTCGCGGTCAAAACGAAGACGATTAACAGAACTATCACAAGTAGATCCCGCTATTGTAAATACATTACTTGATACTTCAGATAAATGAAATATATGTTTGTTTGCAAAAGCCAGTCAAAGAATCTCGGTATCAGTTTGTCGGTCATTGAATATTTTATTCATATTTCGTATAGGATTAATATTTAGAAATGGCTTGAGGTCAGAAGGGGAACAAAATGTTGCAGGATAGATAAGTTTACGTACAAACTGAATTTAGTAAAGGGTTAGCTGTAGATAAACCAAGGCGTGGCGGAAGCGGTACATCGAACGACGGTATTATACAACACAAAAATTTGTGACACTCTGCAGTCTCACTTGAAATTACAGGCTTGCGTAACTTAATCGTTGTAGTATAATTTTACAGGCTTTGTCATCGGGATTTAATATTGATTGTAATATGTTTAAAGAATATGCTTTGGTAACCGCACGTCAACTAGTTGAAGAATATCCGTGGTTCAATCATTCTGCTTCCATCCACAAAGTTCTCATTCACAGTGCTGATGTTTCAGAATATGCTCTTTTTTATAACAAAATGAATTTTATAACAAACATTTAAAATAGTTTAGATGATCCGAAAAATGTCACGCGAAGTAAAAAATACAGACTAAATTTTACTGAGTATTTTTGCCTTTTTTTTTGTTCGAATCCCTTTATAAGTAGTTTTCTGAAACTTTTTCAAAAGAAAAAGAGGCTTTTAGCTACAGAAGTTGTAAAATTTTAAGTTGCATGCTAATTTTAAACTTGTTATTGAGTAAGCTGTAGGTATAAAAGTTATAAAATTTTAAGTTGCATGTTAATTTTTAACTTGTTATTGTGTAAGCTGTAAGTATAATATTATTTGTTCAGAACTGTCATTTCATAGCACAATTTTTATTTGACTAAGTTATAATAATATTTTTATTTACTAGGATAATGCACTTAACTTTAGTTATTATAAATTTAGTGATTGTATAACAAATAATTATATTTTAATGCCAAATTGTGATAACAAAACTGCATACGATTTACATTGAATTTTTAAAGTTGTTCTGATGCTTGTACATTATTAATTATAATTTTACTTCAATAAATTTGTCTTTATTTAATCAAAAACATCTTAAATTAATATTTTACATCATTCAAATTAAAAAAGAATGATTGAAAACAATTTTAGGGAATTTTGACCGCGCTGTCTACAGTGCATTGCTGTGTTACGGTTTGAAGAGTGTCGACGCACCTCCTTGCGACGACAAGAAGATTTGAAGTCTAAAGATCAAGCGTTCGGTTTGACGTTTTTTTATGACTTTTCTGTTTATATTTTGACAATGTTTTATTCGAAATTAAATGTCTATATGCTTTGGATGAATATTTTATGTTTTATTGTAATAGTAAAAAAATATCCAATCCAAATTACGCAACATTAAAAGTTCGCGATAGTCAAGCGCGCGAACATGTGGTGACCCCCTTCTGATAGCTGATGAAACTGCCTTCAATCACTCAGTGAAGAGTGAAGACAGTAGAATCGGCAAGTTTCCCCTACGGCAGCGCCTTCAATCGCTCCGCGAGAAGGAGCGAGGACGTTACCAGCCAGTAGCAGTGGAGCCAAGAAGACAAAGTGTCCCCTACGGCGACGCCTTCAATCGCTCCGCGAGAAGGAGCGAGGACGTTGGCAGTAGCAGTGGAGCTGAGTAACGAGGAACAAGGAAGGAGTGCCTTCAGGGCGGCCCGTGTCTATATGGTCGCTCGATAGCATTGCCCCTTGGTGTCAAAGTTACGTTGTTGTAAATATTATTTCCTTCTCAGTTTTTGTTCCGATATTTACGTTTTATTATTTTGTTTTCCAAGGGTGTACGTTGCCCGCTACGAGCAACCCAGATCTCACCGGCGGGTTCTAGAGCGTGTCGGGTGCAGCTTGCCTCCCGTGGAGCCCTGTACGCGCGCGCCGTTCGTCGGCTGATCGGTTGCAGGCGGCCTACGTTACCGGAGTCACGGTTACTACTACTCCTGTCTGTCATATCAATCTAACGTATTGTCTATTTATTCGTTCATTGCCTTTGCGAATTGCTTTTACCATGGAGGCAGAATTGAAAGTGTTAAGGCGCCAACGAAGGCCAAGGCAACCAATTTTAAAAGGTTCCTAGACGAACTTAAATTAGTAGAGCTCAGTCAAATTAGTAAGGAGACTTTATGTGAGTTAAATTTCAAACATAATAAAATTTTAGACACTTATAAGGAATTAGAAATTGTACAAGGCAAAATTGAGTCGTATTGTATGGAGTCAGATTTGGAAAATGAGTTGTTAATTAATGAGTTAAATGATAATTTTTTTTGCAATGTCATTGCGTCATCGCAATGCTTCTTAGAATCTACTAATAAAAATTCAGTGTACAGTCTGACTGAAAATAATCAGCATGGATTTATTCCAAATGTCAAATTACCAACAATAAATTTGCCAACATTTGATGGTAACCATTCTAAGTGGTTAGAGTATAGGGATACTTTTAATGCCCTTATTAACGAAAATAATTTGATTCCGGATATTAGCAAATTCCATTATTTGCGGTCCTCTCTTGAAGGGGGAGCCGCCGTAGTTATAAAGTCGATAGAGTTCACGGGTGCGAATTATGAAGTAGCGTGGCAGTTGATTTGTGAGCGCTTCAATAATAAGCGAATTTTAGTGAATAATCATTTGAAAGCGTTATTCAGTTTTGAACATATGACCAAAGAATCGTATCGTTCATTGCGTTTTATGATTGATCACTATCGTAAAAATTTGAGCTCTCTCCAAAGATTAGGAGAACCAGTAGAGACATGGGATACTCTAATAATCTACATTATGTCATCTAGGTTAGATGCTTTGACTAATCGTCAATGGGAAGAGTATAGGAGTGGTATGTCAAAAGATTCGCCTTCACTAGATTTATTTATGCAATTCTTACGTGGAAGAGCTGACGTACTAGAGACACTTCAGTTTCAGAAAGGCGAATCATTTAAATATTCTAATACTCAGCAAAGGGAACAAAATAAAACCAAATCATTTGTAGCGTCAGATGGTAATTTTACGAGGAAATGTGTTGTTTGTAGCGACTGTCATTCCCTGTACAACTGTGACAAGTTTAGGTCAATGTCTGTCAAGGAAAGGGAGGCTGTAGTTGCAGATCATAACTTATGCAAACTTTGCTTTCGTACTGGCCATGGACCGGAGCGCTGTAAGTACGGTCCATGCAAGCTCTGTCAACAAAGGCATAATTCATTATTGCACAGTAATGAATCGATGAAGTCGACAAATGCAGTAACTGCTGATTACACTGAGTTACTCCCATCAAACGAGACAGTTTCATCCAATGTTGTAGATAGTATAACAGAGTCCCCTGTTGCCCTTTCTGCCAGTGTGTCAGGGCAGGTACTATTGTGCACAGCCGAGGTAGATGTAGTGGAGTTAAGCACTAACAAGACTTTTACTGCAAGGGTGTTGCTAGACGCTGGAAGCCAGTCTTCGTTTATTACAGAGGCTCTACAGTGTAAAATGAACAACAATTGTACAAATACAAAAATGATTACTGTGTCAGGCATAAATAATAATACCACAAAGCTATCAAAATCTTGTGAAATACTAGTCAAGTCTCGAGTGAACGATTTTAGTTCCAATGCAACATGTTTGGTTATTCCACAAATTACTAACACATTACCAAGTTTTGAGATAAAAACATCGAAGTTAGGTTTACCAGCGAATATCATACTGGCGGATCCTAATTTCTTTCGTCCCTCTCAGATTGACATTTTACTGGGAGCCGACTTGTTTTGGGACATAATAACTGACAGTCGACTCAAGTTGGGGCGAAACAAACCCACACTACAAGAGTCGAAGTTAGGTTGGCTAGTAGCAGGGCCGATTGGTGACAGGAATAATAATCACACATTTTGTAATTTTACTAAAGAAATTCCAGACATTTCTCGATTATGGGATTTGGAGGAAATCCAGTGTGAGAAAAATAAGATTTTATCTGCAGAGGAGGAGCTTTGTGAAACTCATTTCTTAGAAACAACTAAGCGCTTACCTGATGGTAGGTTTTGCGTAAATATCACACTACGAGAGCGCCCCGAAGAGTCGTTGGGAGAGTCCTATTATGTAGCGAAGAGAAGATTTCTAAACATCGAAAAGAAAATAAGTAAGTCTGGTATGAAAGGGGATTATAGCGACTTCATACACGAATACGAACGTCTCGGGCATTTGACCGAAGTAAAGGCCCCCGCTTTTGGATACTACATTCCCCATCATGCGGTGATTAGAGAATCGAGCGAGACGACTCGCCTTCGAGTTGTATTTGATGCCTCGTGTAAAACCACATCCGGTAAGTCATTCAATGACATTCAATTGGTGGGCCCCGTAGTGCAGGATGACCTCTTTTCAATTTTATTAAGATTTAGACAAAACACCTTTGTAGTTACTGGAGATGTCGAGAAAATGTATCGACAGATTATGGTCGACAAGTCGCAGCGTCATCTTCAGCTAATCTTATGGAGAGATGAAGAAGAGCAACCACTGAAGACATTGCAACTGAACACAGTGACGTATGGAACAGCATCAGCCCCCTATTTGAGTACGAGATGTTTAGCACAAATAGCAGATGAGTGCACTGATGAGACTATAGCAAACGTCATACGTCATGATTTTTACGTAGATGACCTTAATACAGGCTCTGAATCAAAATCTGAATTGACTCGCGTGGTGCAATGTGTTGTAGAAAAATTGGCTGAGGCTCGTCTTCCACTGAGAAAATTTCGCACGAATGTCCCAGAAATCTTTAGCGATATGCAAACGGTGACACAGACTCAAGATTTTTCTAAGGAGTCATCCGTACTTGGTTTGAAGTGGACTCCTTCATGTGACACTCTACAATTTTCAGTAGATGTAGAAGCTGCACCAAAGACAACTAAGAGGAGTATATTGTCTGCATCTTGTCGAGTTTTTGATCCTTTGGGGCTACTGTCAGCGTGTACAGTCGCTCCAAAAATGTTACTGCAAAAATTGTGGATGATGAAGCTAGACTGGGATGACCCAGTGCCAAAGGCTATTGAAGATTCATGGCGGCAATATGTAAATAATATACAGTGTATAGCAGGTTTAAGAATTCCAAGGCATGTACTTTGTAGTGGAGCAGGTTTCATTGAAATACATTGCTTTGTCGATGCGTCGCAAAATGCTTATGGCGCCTGTATATATATAATATAATAATATAATAAAATTATTTTATTTCTCTCACAACAAGTTAACTTACAATATAACTTATTTAGATCGTACAATTTTTGCATACAGTGTTGTGAGAAACTGGTGCCTGTTAGAGACTATATAGCCTGTGTTACAGGTCACCAGGCCCCCCTCAAGCAGATTGCAATATAATAAGGTATGTGCCTATGTTTGAAAGGACATCCGTTTAGAAAAAGAAATAAGGAATAATCACAAATATTAATAATAATAATGAAAGAAAATGTATGAAAAATCATATTTAGAAAATTAAAATAGTACTAAAAACATTAAAGAAATAACACTATACTTAGCTATTAATGTACTGCGGAAAACACAGAGCGAATTTATCTGACGTATGTGGCTGTGTGTGCGAACGTGTATGGGGGTAAGGTGATGGTGTGTGGATGTGTGTTTGCGTGTGTGCGTGAGTGTGTTGTGTACATATACGGTGGGTGTGAGTGTACATGTGGGTGTGAGTGTACATGTGTGTGTTTATGTGAGTGGTGTGAAAAAAAGTCAATGAGGTTTGTATAAACAACAAAAGGCTAACAATAAATATATTCCAAAGTGTAGGGCAGAAGCTTTAGCATTAGCAATAATAAGGGGATTAATGTATACAATTTTGGTCTTATCTTTGGTCAAAATGTTACGACTTATAAAAATAATATTAAGTTCCATAATTTACTAATTTTATTTGAGTATACGCTTTTCGGGTGTTGATTACTTTAAGATAGAAAGGAGACTTTCAGTGGATTGGTAATCTAGATTTGTTAGATATCTCACTACAACAGTCTTGCAACCGGCTCTTGGGAGTGAGTATATACTTAATATAGTATTTACCTTATTGTACAGATAATCACCCATGAAGCAGAAGAAATTACGTGAAAAGGCGGTTCTGTAGGGTAACATTGCACAGACAGACCCCTTCCTGCGTTTATCCTTCAGTAGTTTCGGGTCATAGAACAATTTGGAGTGCTTGGTTAAAATGGTTTGTAGTATGTACGTTTGCCTGACGGTAAGCACATCCCATTTTTTATAGAGCTCTGCGGTTGGGTATCGGAATGGAAGGCCAGCCGCCACCTTTAGCACTGCGCGTTGAGCTCTTTCGACCTCAAGAAGAGTTGTTTTAGGTATACCACCCCATGTTGAAATACAGTATTCCAGTAGTGGCTGGCAAAGGGCACAATAAACCATTCTAATAGTTCGATGATCCGAAACATGTCTGAGTGTTTTAAAGATATATATAAGCTTCCGTAGTCTGGGCACAAGGTTTTGAACATGGTATTTAAAGGAAAGCGTTTGGTCAATGATTATTCCCAGGTATTTAATGTGAGTAGTCCTATTAAGAGCAGAGCAATTACATGCTGTACGGTCAGAGATGCATTCATGAGCTATTATCTGCAGCGAGTCAGGGGGAAGCTGTGAAGACTGCAAAGCGAATGCCAAATATTTAGTATTGGCTACATTTAGGGTTAACCTGTTGCATTTTAACCATTTGATAATGTAGTCAAGTCCAAGCTGGGCATTTTGAAAAGCTTCCCTCCAGGAATGACCACTAAAGAAAAGTGCAGTGTCATCAGCGAAGGTCAGGACTTTGCCCTCACTAAGCTGGGTATTACATAGGTCATTAATGTAAGCTAGAAATAGTGAAGGGCCAACTATGCTACCTTGGGGCACACCTATATCGACTGTAACCTCGTCACTAATCCATTCACCGATCCTAACTCTCTGCGTTCTATTTGTTAGGTAGTTCTCAAATAATTTGAGTGGAGTACCTCGTATTCCTAGATTCCTTAACTTTATCAAAAGGTGAGGGATTGATACCGTGTCGAATGCCTTTGCCAAATCCAAAAAAACAGTAACACATTTTCTTTTTTTGTCAAGTGTTGTGATGACTGAATTGACAAGTTCGAGAACCGCCTCACTAGTAGACTTGCCACGACGGAAGCCATACTGCGAGGGTGAGAGCAGCTTATTTGACTCGAGGAAACCTATCAAGCAGTCATTCATGATCCGTTCTAGGATCTTAGAGAGCGTTGGCAAGATGGAGATGGGCCTATAGTTGTCAACACGGTCTTTCTCCCCACCCTTATGCACAGGTTTTATAACTGCCTTTTTGAATACTGAAGGGAAGACACCTGTAGATATTGCTAAGTTGCAAATGTGAGTAATGGGCCTTGTAAGTACATGAGAGTATCTCTTTACTGTTTTGCTCGACACTCCATCAATGCCGACAGCGCAACTATCTCGTAATCCCAAGATAAGCCGCGCAACATCCTTTTCATCAACCGGCAACAGGACAAGAGATTTTGAAGGTGGCTTTGACTGATGCAAACTATAAGGAGTGCACGTAACCTGGTCACTACTGCGGGCCAGTTTACTACCAATTTCTTTAAAGTAGTTGTTTACTTTGTTGACACTCTCTTTCGCATTTTCTAAGATGAGACATGGGGAGTTGTCAATGGATCTACTAGAACTGGTGATATTTTTAATGGCTTCCCACATTTTTCTTTTATTATTACCAGCTTTTTCTAGTTCCTGTCGCTCATAACATCTTTTAACGTTTTTAAGAATCATACAACAAAATTTTCTGTAACGCGTATAGGTTGTCTTAAGAACTTCATTATTAGGATCTTTTTTTGTTTTCTTATGTAAGTTGTCTCTATTTCTCATGCAACGCAAGAGACCCAAGGTTATCCATGGCTTACTGATAAACCTGCGCTTCGAAGAGTATATAGGTGTCGTGCACTTGTTTATGGCCGTTGATAACAGATCTGTCAAGAGATCTGCCGCTGAGTCCGCATCCTTGCACTTCATAATTGGCTCCAGGTCAGAATCAGATATGAGATTGTCCAGTTTTAGGTAATCAATTTGATGATAAGGTTTCTTTAGATTTTGTATTTTCGTTTTAAGTTCAATGCTAAGAGCAACACTATCATGGTCAGTAACTGATGCATCAATCAGAAAACAAGTAGCCTTAAGTTTAGTTTTAATCATCATATGATCGAGGCATGTACGACCATGCGTGGGCTTATTGTGGCCTGATAGTAGTGAGTGACCTGCTAGGGCATTTAGGTACTCGTTTGAGCGTCTATCCGGGCTGTTTGAGATGATGTCTATGTTTATATCGCCACATATAATTATGTTTTTGTAGTTGCTTAGTTTTGTTAGAAGTAGATCTACGGAACTGACAAAATTACTGATGTTTTTTGTACTGGGGGGACGATAGATGCCAAAAATACAAGTTTCTTTGTTTATTTTTAGGATAAGACAATTTGCGTCATCAATTTGGGGCTCTTCTACGGACACGTTTAGTGAATTCCTATAATAAATGACAACACCTTCATTTTGAGTTTTATGTATAGTCGTAGAAGCACATATGTAGTCATTTATAACAGGTAAAGTCTTATTTGAAGGTAGCCAGCATTCGGATAACACAATCACATCCCAATCTACTTCAGATCGGGAAAGCAAGGTTATAAAATCGGATAAATTACAATTAATGCTGCGTATGTTTTGAGTAATAATATTCAACGTACGATATTTTATTTTATTTTTTAGATCGTCAATGCTGCAGTGCACTACCCTAGCCACTGACAAAGAGTCTAGATCCAAGCCCACAGTTTCAATATTTAGCATAGGCATTTTTATTTAAATATTAACTAGCTGTCACGATAAATACGTGACAAGGTAAATTTTAAATATAAAAATCTGGTAAGCTTGGATCCAACAGTCCTTGCGTTTTGGCATATCTTATCAACCTTTGTTATGCGCAAGCATATTGAGCAAACGCCAACCTCTTTGACATTCACAGTTGTGTTTTCTTGGTGTATTATAAAATAAGTGTGTGATATACAAATTAAAATCGCATACGTGGATCCGCAGTTCAGTGATAATGAAGAAATATTAATAAAACTTAAAGCATGCAAAACAAATAAATATAAAAAGAGACACGACCACTGACAATAAATAAAACAAAGGCGAAAAATTACAGAGAAGATTAAGATTGAAATACTGTACCCGTACAATATTAAATTCCTACCGCTACAACTTTGCAAATATAGTCACAAAATTAAGTCATTAATGTCTTTTTCTTCAGTCACAAGCACAGGAGTAGAGCTCTCGTCTTTTTTGACAAATAATTTTCCGTGCAAAGTCCAGGTGGCAGCAATTTTTTTACTCTTGACGTATTGCCGTGCAATATAATGTAGGCGTCTCGTTTTACTGGTTAGGTATTCCGATATATAAATAGGACAGGGTGAACCAGAAGCCAGGATGCAATCCGAATTTAATAAAGGCTGATTTTTATCACGCATAGTTTTGTTATACTTTTTGTAGTTGGATAGTAACTGTTCTTTGCGAGTTATCGTGGTAAAATCAACTACTATGATCCCGACTTTGTTACGGTACACATCACGGATGTCTGTCCTCACAATGGGAGTTGTGGTACCCAGGGTTGAGTCCAATTTTTGAACTAACTCTATAAGAGACCCCTTGCTTTCATTCTCAGACTTAGCCAGATTTCGAATCTCGATACTAGAGCTACGGGCATGTTTTTCGAATGACTCAACCTTGTTTTCCAAAACTATTATCCGATTCTTGTAGTCAGAGTTTTCTTGCTCAAGAGAATTTATTTTATCAAGTAATTGCTCATGGTTATGTGTCATTGCCTCAACTGAACTCTGTATGTTTTTGTTTTGCTCCATAATGGTAATTAGCGCATTATTTATGGCATCGAATTTCGCATCCTGCTGCAACTTTAACTCATAAATCATTGAAGTGGTATCTAGGTTTCCTGCGTTCGTATTTTCCGTTAATTCGTCGAAGGTGCGTTTCAGTCGCTTCGTAATATAAAAATTATCGTCTGACGTACAGGTGAGTGATGAATTTAGCGCAGAATCAGAGTTATAATGTGTTAGAATTGCTTTATTCGGGCTTGAGTTTTGCCGGGAGTTCGAAGCCGACGGCGGAGTGCGTTTAACCGACATAATAAAATCAGCGTAGGCCTAAATGTTGCACCGACAGTGAGTATAGGCGGGGCCTGCGTATGCGCGGATATGCAAGGGGCGTGGCTGGTACGGTCCAATGGCTGTGTACTCACGTTATGCCTGTCCTTTTCTATGAACTGGTCGTCGTTTCTGTGTTCTAGGAGACCTCTTTAGCACTTATGCGCTCCTAGTACTCTTGAATTTTATTTCACTTCAATGTATGTAATATTTCAATTTAAAATTTAAAATATTTTACGGAGCACTTTAAACACGTCTATACACGTAGGATCCGCGGAGGGAAGGGGATAGGGATATACATGAGGTCAGCGCGGGAAGACAATCCTAACAAGTTTAATGTGAATTTGCTGTGCGCCAGAGCAAGAGTGGCACCACTCAAACCAGAGATGACTATTCCAAGAATGGAACTATTAGGTGCTTTATTAGGTTCTCGCCTCTACTCAAAGGTAGTGAAGTCCAGGAGAGCCAATGGACCTAAGGTTCGTGCCATATTTTGGTGCGATTCTAAAATAGTGTTGGGTTGGTTGAGAACACAACCTAAAACTTTGAAAACCTTTGTCTGCAATCGAGTCAATGAGATAAGGGAACTTACTGACCAACAAGTATGGCGACATGTGCCAACGCACCTAAATCCGGCAGATCTTACGTCAAGAGGCATAAAACCATCCGAACTTGTGGACAATACATTATACTGGCATGGTCCTCAGTTTTTGGCACAAACCGAAAATGAATGGCCATGCGAGACGCAAGTGGAGGAGCAGCCGCTGCCTGAAACTAAAACTTTTATATTGTCTGAAGAAAATATTAAAACTGTTATCGATTTTGAACGTTATTCTAAATTATACAAGTTACAGCGAGTAATGGCATATGTTTTGAGGTTCATTAGGAAGGATAGAAGGAAGGGTGAAATGTCTGCTGACGAATTATCATCCTCACTTACCGTATTAGGAAAATTGGCTCAACAAGAGTCTTTTACGCGTGATATTATGTATCTGACTGCGAAAAGGCCTTTACATTGCAAATCACGAATTCTGTCACTTAATCCCTTTATTGATAACACAGGACTCTTAAGAGTTGGCGGACGAATAGATCAAGCTCCGATGTGTCATTTCGATAAGCGGCACCCCATATTGATTGACGCTAGGCATAGGTTTACAAGGTTGTTATTCGAAAGGGAACATTTACGCTTACTTCATTGTGGTCCGCAACAACTACTGTTTTCAATTAGGGATACCTTTTGGCCGATAGGTGGTAGGTCATTAGCGCGATCCACTGTCGTCAATTGTATTCGTTGTAGACGAGTTAGGGCTACTACTATGCAACCAATAATGGGCGAATTACCACAGCCTCGTGTTACTCCAGGTCTGTCATTTGAGACTTGTGGATGTGATTATGCGGGACCATTCTTAATTTCAAGTCGTAAAGGTCGTGGGTCAAAAACATCTAAGTGTTATTTATGTATTTTTGTGTGTTTGTCGACAAAGGCCGTACACTTAGAGGTCGTTGGCGATTTAACAACAAATGCATTCATTCTTTGTCTCCGAAGGTTTGTAGCTAGGCGTGGAATACCACAAATAATATATAGCGATAATGGCAAGAACTTTGTCGGGGCAATGAACGAATTAGGTAGACTGCTGCGGGCCTGCAACCGAGACGTTGAAAATTACGCGTGCGCAGAGGGTATTGCATTTAAGTTTAGCCCTGCGTATTCGCCAAATTTCGGTGGGATTTGGGAAGCCGGAGTGAAGGCTGCGAAACATCATTTGAAAAGAATCGCGGGTAATTCTCATTTGACGTTCGAAGAGCTTACAACTTTGTTCGCACAAATAGAAGCCGTGTTAAATTCAAGACCACTTACCCCTATGTCACAAGATCCTTCAGATCTCCGAGCGTTGACACCAGGCCACTTTGTTATCGGGCGGCCATTAACGTCATTGCCGTCCCCCACGGTACAGCGGCTAGCACCGAACCGTTACCAGCACATCGAGCGGCTACGTCAAGCTTTTTGGAGCAGGTGGTCTAAGGAATACCTGAGTGAACTCCAAGTGCGCCACAAATGGAAATCATCATCAGCAGGAAGTGGAGTCGCTGTCGGGCAGTTGGTGATCATCAAGGACACTCAAGAGTCCAGTACTGAAATGGCCGTTGGGTCGAATTATAAAACTGTACCCAGGACCAGACGGCGTGTGCAGAGTCGTCGATGTAAAAACAATAAGGGGCACAATCAGGAGAGTGGTGTCTCAGTTGAGCCCACTGCTACCTTGAACAGGTAGTTCAAGGGGGGGCAGGATGTCGACGCACCTCCTTGCGACGACAAGAAGATTTGAAGTCTAAAGATCAAGCGTTCGGTTTGACGTTTTTTTATGACTTTTCTGTTTATATTTTGACAATGTTTTATTCGAAATTAAATGTCTATATGCTTTGGATGAATATTTTATGTTTTATTGTAATAGTAAAAAAATATCCAATCCAAATTACGCAACATTAAAAGTTCGCGATAGTCAAGCGCGCGAACAAAGAGCAAGATATGGCAGTGAAATTACTGGGTATCTTCACCTTACATCTTATGTCACAAGTTGGCAACTGTGGTTCTTGTAGGGGTTGCAGATTTGCTGAGAATCTCACAAGAACCACATGTACTATAGGTGACTGCTACCACTTACCATCTGGTGGACAGTTCGCTCGTTTGCCAACTTAGTTGTATAAAAAATTTGGATCAGTTTGAGATCTGTTTTTGACAGACACTCCATACATTAAACGTTAAAACTGCATCTTAAAATCGATTTCAACTTTGAGATGCATTTACAAGTCTTTGCCTACAGTGATCACAGATTCTGCCAAATCTAGACATATACCACCAATCATATAAAGCGTTTCAGCGTGTACTGGGGGACTACTTGAGCCGTTCAGTTGATCTATAATGTGATATGTGTATTTTTAGATATATATTTTTAATTATTTCTTAAAATCAATCAATGTTACAATTTATAAAATGCTATGTACCCTATAATGGGACACTTATGTGAACAAGTCATGTGAACAAGTCCTACACACTATGTACAATACGAATATGGTAATAAGTCTTCTGCTGGTGTACCTTTAATACTAAATAATTAATTAATCACTAACACTAGACACCGAAGTCCAGGGACCCAATTTTCGAAGCATTCATCTAGCATCAAGAGCTCGTCGGGCATCGCCTGTGCTGGCTTTATTGATTTTAGTTCCGTTTTTGATATGTTTCATGCAACTAAATAAAGAAACAGGCTGCCCACCTGATGGTAAGTGGCTATAGTCACCTAGTACGTGTGGCTCCGGTAAGACTTGAATCTACATTATTAGCGACATAAAAAATAGTGTCAGTTTATTAAAAAAAATAGTGTAGATAGAAGAATATCGATTAATAAGCAACCGTTACAACTGTTACAAGGTCAACATGTAAAGTCTGGCGTGTTGCTGTGTGTACGTTACTAACTTGTGATATAAGATGTCAAGTAACACTACCGTGTGATTTCACTGCCTGTCTTAATATTCAAACTGGAACATTGCAATGCACCGCTGCTTGGTGACAGAAATACAGTGTATAAAAAACCCTCTGAACCCTTTCAGGAGCATGTTTAAGTTCAAATTCAAAATTCAAATTCAATATTCTTTATTCAATCAGGATTTTACAATCGCTTTTTAACATCAGAGAAGCTACGCCATTGGTTCACAAGTCTACGGCGGGAGACCTTGTATTGAAAAGAACCAGCAAGAAAACCAGCAAGGGATATTTTTTCCTCCCTGTATTGTTAAACAGAGTCGTCAATTGGAAGCAGCATGTTCAGAATATATAAAAATTATGTCGTCATTGAAAATTCAAAATTGTAAAATTAATCTTGAAATCTCCCATACATAGTTAGGTATGTAAAAAAATGTATGAGCAATTATAAAATTAATTTTAAAAATTCCGAATCTTCAATGACGCCATATCTATAATCTATACTTAATATTATAAAGCTGAAGAGTTTGTTTGTTTGATTAAACGCGCTAATCTCAGGAACTACTGATTTAATTTGAAAAATTCTTTTTGTGTTGGCTAGTCTATTTATCGAGGAAGGCTATGGGCTAGATAACATCACGCTACGACTAATATATTTTTCCCGTATTTGCAAAAATGTTGCAAAAACGGGAAATATATGGCGAACCGTGGATTCTAAAGATGCTCCTAAAACGGTTCACAGGGTTTTTGTTAAACAACGAATACGACATAAAGTTACTCAGGCAAACGACTCTGGTACAGGGTCTCCCGCTGGTAAAATCAAAATAATATTGATTTTAGGCTAGATAATATTCTGTGGATGGCTGAATGCGGGAGGCGCAGGATCGATCAGCTTGGAGATTCCTGGGGGAGGCCTATGTCCAACAGTGGGCGTTTCTTGGCTGAAATGATGATGATGATGAATATTCTGTTGATTCTAATCGAAAACGAATCGAAATTCAGTAGTTAGTCGAGCGCAGTTTGCGCTCAATGCCAGAAGAATGATTCGTGAATATCAACGCTTTGACAAACGCTTGCCAGATGAATGATACAAAAATAGAGGAGAAAGCCATAGGAGGTACCCTCATACTCTCCATTAAGCATAATAAGAGGATGCGCTATAAGGAATTTGGCATTTATTTATACTAAGTCTACAACATAATGTCTAAACAACGTCGAGTATTAACTAACTTTTTATCATCATCAATACAAATAAATAAACATTGAAGTGTCTGTTTGTAATGTCAAAATAACAAGTTTTTACTAAATATATAGGAATGTATATCGGGTACCAATAACAAAAACACAATAAAAAAAATTTTTGTCTGTCTGCCTGTTTGTTCCCGCTAATCTCCGGAAGGGCTGGACCGATTTAAACGGGACTTTCACTATTAGATATATAATATACATATAAGGTATAACAAAGGCTACTTTTTATCAAGATCTTTAAAAAAATTGCCTACAAAAATCAAAATGCCAAAAGTTACTATTCCACGCGGGCGAAGTCGCGGGTACAGCTAGTTCTAAATAAAGCCATACATCTAATAACACAAAGTTGGCTTTTAACTTCTTTTCTGAATTCAAAATAAATATTTAAAAAGCTTTATTCAACATTGGCCATAACATGCACTTATTAGCGTCAAAAACAAAACATCTTTAGTCTAATATAAAATCTCCGTAACTTACTGATGCATATTGCGCAGGACCCCATATCCATCTATCTTCTTGCTGTAACCATAATAATACATAAGTTGTATAAAAAAAACGGATCTTTCGATAAACAGAAAAACAAACTTAACGTAGGTACGCATATTAATGATAAAGACGATGGCGCTGTACGGAGCCCCGATTTGGGCGGAGCGTCTCGCCCCCCGAACGATGGCCCTCCTGCACGTCCAGTGTTGGAGGAGTGGGTTGGGCGCCGGCGAGGCAGCCTCACCTACCGGATGGTGCAGATGATGACCGGGCACGGGTGCTTCGGCCATTATCTGCATCATGTCGCACGGAGGGAGCAGACGCCGCAGTGTCACCATTGCGGCGCTCCCGACGACACGGCCGGGCACACCCTTTCGGAGTGCCCGGCCTGGCGACCCCAGCGCGATGCATTAGCCCTCGCGCTGGGCCTAGGTAGGGGTACGCCCGTCGAGCTGGCCAGCGTCGCACGGGAGATGCTGACCAGCGTGGCGGCGTGGGAGGCTGTCGCCTCCTTCTGTGAGGATGTTATCTCGCAGAAGGAGGCTGCGGAGCGGGCGCGAGAGGATGACCCTCTCGCCGCACCGCTCCGGCGCAGGCGGTTGGGGAGGAGAAGGCGTGCGTTCCTCAACGCGCGCCAGCTCCCATAGCAAGCTGGGGATCCTTGGGGTGGCCTAGTCAGCTCAATTCCCTTGTCGAATACCGTAAAAACTGTATTTTCGCTCTTATAAAAAAAAAAGGTACGCATATTAAATCAACGACGAGCAACAATGCTTATTATTATTATTTTTTTTTTTTTTTTTTATGTAAGGCCCGGCAAATGACCTCCTCCCGCCTGATGTTAAGCGGTGAAAGAGGCCCAAATGAGTTGACAGATAGAGTAGGGACGACATCCACTATCCTACCTGCCCGCCCCTTGCCGGCCTAAAAGATGCTTTTTCACACCTCTTTTGAAGGAACCCATGTTGTAGGATGGAGGAAACACGTGCGCAGGTAGAGAATTCCAAGTATGGGATGAACGACAGAAGAAGGAATCTTGGAATTTCTTGGTACGGTGTGAAAAGGAGGACACAGTGTACGGATGACTCCGAAGGCCCTTACGCGTGTTTCTGTTAAGGAATGGAGAGGGAGGGATAAGGTTAAAGAGCTCCTCAGAGCATTCCCCATGGAACATTCGGTAAAAGGCGCTAAGAGAGGCGATGTCACGACGATTATTGTTTGCTAAACGATATAAATTGACAATTAAAAATTCTTATGTGGTTATTCGTAATCGTAAAATCCCGGATGAATTAATCAAGACTAATGCGTTACTTATTACCACAAATCACAATCATCATTAAAATTAAACGATTCTCCCAACTTAACCAAGTACTTAAAATAGTGATATACTTAAAGAACTACTTATGGAGCCGTTACATCAAAACAATAAAGAGTTGTTATAGATCAATATTGCTAGATAATAAACTGATTTTATACTTAATCTTCTACATATAATAATAGGTGTTAAAGTTATCGAACAAATACTATAGAAGTTGACATGGAATTTTTTATCTTACCTCTCTTTCTACGTATAGCAACCATCTCGCTCTCCAGTGCGGTATTAATATTGTTTTGAGGGATCGTGGTTAGAGGGCTGGGATAGAATAAACGTTACTTTCGAAGAGTATGAGTGTTTATCTTTCAATGTCTGAACCCACTTCTCAAATATAGTATTGAAAATAATCCGACTTAGCTTTTAAAAATTATAAGTAGCTTAAATAAATAAGTACTTACGCGTTTCGCTCGCACGTTATATGGAATTTTTTTCTGTGATTCTATATTTCTCACGCTCGTGGACAATGTTACAACTAAAACAATAAAATCAAATGATGGAACTTAATTATGTTATTATGCTAAATTATTTTATTACAAAATCCAATGTGAAGACAAACGGAATGATACAATTTAAACACGTTTTATAATAGATCTGTCCTTTTCCTACATGTAGTAGGTACGCATGAAACAGGACGAGAAAATGATTTGAATTTTAATGAATTACTCATAACTATAAAAACAATAATAAGGATAATATTTAAAACTTGTCCAGGTTGTATTATTTAAAAACAAACATTTTCATAGTCAAGCGAGGAATTGACGAAGAAATCCCTCCCAAAAAATCTATAAATTCGAAACATTGATCAAAAGGATATATTTTTTATTTATTTTTGTTTATTTAAATAAACTTACAGCTTTATATATCTTTTATATAGCAAACGTTATACAAGTTGAAATCATTATAGTTCATATAGTTAAAATTCATTAGCCAAAAATGGTTTTAATGATTTTAAAATTTCAAGCGTGCGAGCTTCATCTAGATTTCTCAAACAGAGTACCTCTTATATACCTATTAATTTTTTGCCCTACTACGGGACTAGAGGCTGTAAATGTGTGGTTTTTTTTGCAAGTTTGATATTTGGCGTTGGCTTCGTTGGTATTCAGCGATTATCATATAAGAGTGTCTGTGGAATCAAAATATTTTCAATTAGTTGTATTGGTTCTTTAAAAATACAAATTTTTTAAGAACATTTAAGAACAATATTAGTTAAGTGCATTTCTTGAAGCATATTTCTGCAGATTTTAACCGACTTCGAAAAAGGAGGAAGTTCTGATTATTTTATGTGTTCATCGATTACTCCGCTATTTGTGGATTTTCAAAATTATTTTTGTATTCGATAGAGTATACCTAGGCTAGTCCCATTGTCACCAAAATCAGGATCTATTGATGGAATCCCATGAAAATCGAGGGAAACCCTTTAATTCTAAAGGTACGGTACGTCCAACGTGTTTCATGTTTTTTTCGAACTTATTCGCGTATTTGCGTCTGGTAGTTATGAACCGAGCCGATAACGGAAGGATTCCTAACCCCTAGGAGTTAAAGGTAGTTTTTTTTTATATAATAAGCACGTATTACCAAGTGAGCTATTATTAAACTTCTATTTAACACGTATCTATTAAATTCACTAAAAGATTTCATTCACTAAAAAGATAAAAATAAAAAATACAAAAATAAAAACGGACATCAAAGACCGACTTCAAAAAAGTTAAAAATAATATAAGAATAGGCACAGACAGCACACTTATATATCGACTTCAATATAGAAGTGTGATGTTGTCTGTGCCTATTGTTATATTATTTTTTACTTTTTTGAAGTCGGTTATTATTTTTTGTAAAATATTTTTTTATTTGTATCTTTTTTTTTTGAAGTCGGTTAAAATTCCCTATCTCAAAAACTACTGAACCAATTTTAATGAAACTTGCAGTATTTCCTAAGTTGAGCAATGCCTAGTACAACAAAAAATATATTATTTTTAACATTTCAGTGTTTTTAACTAAATAAATTAACTGTCAAACACTGTCACGCGCACACCTACTGTCGATTCTTTAAGGATTCCGCAACGAAAAAGTGTGTTTTACTTTGTGAAAATATAATTATAGTAAAGTATGATAAGTGTGAGTGTTATCTCAACAAAATTCGAAAGACTCAGTGTTAAATTCTGTGTAAATAACATCTCATTATTTGAAATACCCTCATTGACTTTATTATTTTTCCGATTGTTTTCCACAATCTAACAGGTTAAATTTTGACAACCAAAACTAATGTTGCCTGTTAAAAATCAATCATCATCACAGCCCATATACGTCCCCACCGAGGGGCTCGAGCCTACCCTATATTAGGGTGATTAGGCCTTAGTCAACCACGCTGGCCCAGTGCGGATTGGTCGACTTCACATACATCATTGAATTTCTTCGCAGATGTATGCAGGTTGCCTCACGATGTTTTCCTTCACCGTAGGAGCGTCAGACAAATGTACATATGAAATTCGAAACGAAAAACACATTGGTACATGGCGGGTCTCGAACCCCGACCCCCCGATTGGAAGGCAAGTGCCGAGTCCACTGCGCCACCGACGCTCTTCGCGACGAAAAATCAATACCAACAATAAAATTAACATACTAAACTGGTAAAAACCTCAAGGAACATCGCAAACATTTGTTTAACTCCGGCCTATTAAGGAATGGCGTCACCCCAAAGTGACCTATTGTTCGGTCAATTTCTCATGAGAACAAAATGAATGAGAATCTAAAAAATAGAACAAATCCAACTATGATCTAACAAACATTCCACAAGAGCATGTTTACAAAAACACGTAGCAATTCTGTCGGTACCATACCACAAGACACCAATGCTCCTGAAATAATATTTAGTGCGAAAGATCGAGAAAAGAACACCTGGCAACAGGATCGAATACCTCAAGCTAAAAGAAAAAGAGTGGAAACCAAATCACCACCGACAGAAAATGATAAGAAAAAATCTAACACATCTACATATGCAATACACACACAAAATCAATTTGAAATGCTGGAAAACGAGAAAGACTTATCAGATAATAAAGAAGCAGAAAAGCCACCAAAACCCGAACCAATTTTTGTAACTGGAGTTCTGGATATAAATGCCCTTAGAAACGAACTAATAAACATCACAAAAGAAGAAAACTATACTATGACAACACTCAGGTCAGGTCACATCGTGAAAATAATGCCAGCAAGAATAGAAATATACAAATCAATGAGAGAAAAATTCATCTCGGCCAACATAAGCCACTATACATACATGTTAAAGAGTCCCAAATAAAGGAAGAACTCAAAGAAAATGGACATGATGTACGACAACTTGTAAATGTACGCCACCGAATCTCAAAAGAACCTTTACCTCTTTTTTATGTAGACCTAGAACCAAAGCCGAATAACAAAGATATATTTAAATTGAAATTCCTAAATCACATGAAAGTATCCTTTGAACCGCCTTACAAGAAAAAGGAAATCCTCCAATGCAAAAGCAAAGATTTGGACATTCGAAAAATCAATGTTACCGACCATTCAGGTGTGTCAAGTGTGGAGAAGACCATCCAACCACCTCTTGCACCAGGACTAGAGACACAGAAGCCACATGCGCAAACTGCCAAGAAAAACACCCAGCTAGTTACAGAGGGTGTGTCAAGTACAAACAATACAAAGAACATATACTGAAAATTCAACCGAAAAAGACACAGATCAATATAAGCCATAATACCCGGACGCCCGAATTTGTCAATTTGCAGCCAAAGAAATTTAATACTTTCAACAAAACAACTTATGCTGAAATAATCAAAAATAACACAGAAAACACAGTTAATCAAGATCAACCACTACACTTACAACAACTCGGTGACATCTTAGATAAGATGTTCAACAGAATCCAAGCAATGATGTTGTAACATAAATTTCCCTACAGGAAATTTCTAATCAGGTTCCTACTGCCATCTAGTGACATTTCCATGTATTAGTTACCTTTTTTTATCTAAATTCAGAAAACATTGAACGCGCCTTGGGTTATAATAGTTTTATGTATATCGTGTCTTTGATTATTTTCAAATTTAGTTCAGGAACTTTTAATTCAATAAATATCGATAGTTTACTTGGTTTTTTATCTATGTTTATTAGTCTATGTTGTCTCGGAATAGTTAGTCTGTGGAGTGTGGACTGGCTGAGCCGAGACAGCCATATTTTCTGTTTTGACGTTGACGGTCGAACACTTGTGTCTGTTGGCTAGATAGCCTAAATTATTTTATTAAAACAAATCTGTAAGTATCACACCGTGAAATGGTTAATTCTTCATTTTGATTCTTTTAATTGATTGTCTCGTATTCAGCGCAGCGTTTTAACCAGGTATTCCTTTTCAGCAAGCATCGATAAGCGAACACCTAATCTTCCACACAGTTGGATTTACTCAAATTCATATAAGGGCCTCTAACCCATTTTACGTAAGTTATGTTCATGATTATGTTATTCCTATGACGCCTTTTCGATATTTCAATCCTTGCTTTCTAAATTTTCAGCCGTTCGTTCTTATGATTATGAAGCACGTACGACATAGTGTAGCGTCGTTAAAATAGACACCAGCCAGCAATCTACCAGCACAGCCAGGCAGACCCACTTTCCTCCGACAGGTACGTTACCGTTTTCTGAAATCGATTCCTGTGGTAGTGTTTTAAATTTGTTCTTAGATTTCATATTTTTAATTGTAAGGTTATCCTACATGATTGCCAGCCATTCGGTGAACATTGACCTTTCAAATTAACTTGAACCACATTACCAAAATATTCCTAATATTCTCATCAGTTACCCCTACTTACTTGTATTGCAATTTTTTTATAGTGATTGCTCATACCTATTCGTGTAATATTTCAGGAGGAATTCCCTACCCCGTGGTTATTGAATACCCCGGAGTCAGACTTAACTACTGAACCCGGTTGCCCCGACTTCTCTTCTACCACCAGTGTCCGGTGGCCCGGAGCCTGTGGTGTCTCCAGAGCAGGATCTCCCCGAATTTCACAGCTGAGTCCACTCCAAATAAGTTTATTATAAAACATAATTCTACCATCCTTAGGTAAAGGCATTTAGGGAGTTAACTAGAGAGAGCGTTATCGATCAAATCGTGCAAAGAACCTGTACCATATTGTCAAACAAATATTAGTGATACAAATCCTCACCACTGATTGGCAGCCGTAGGCCACAATCAGTGCGCCCACTAATATTGTGTTCCCTTGGATAAAAAAAAATCCTTATGTCGGCTTTGCCGGATTAAACCACATATTTTGACATTTCAATCTTTTATTAATCACCTTATATCTATTAACCCTATGCACATTACTCAAAAATATAAGTATTACAATGTTAAACATAAATGATCACTTGGAACGCCAACGGACTAGTCGCACGAAGACTAGAGCTTGAAATCTTCCTGAACATAAAAAAAATAGATGTGGCATTAATATCTGAGACCAGATTTACAAACAAAAGCTTTATCTCAATTAAGGGCTATGCTATCTACGCAACAAACCATCCATCAGGAAAAGCACATGGAGGAACAGCAATACTCATAAGATCTAACATAAAACACCATCCACTTGAACCTTTCTCAACAGACAAGATACAGGCAACACTTATTAAAATTAATGATC
This sequence comes from Schoenobius gigantellus, assembly GCA_963935595.1. Classification (NCBI taxonomy): domain Eukaryota; kingdom Metazoa; phylum Arthropoda; class Insecta; order Lepidoptera; family Crambidae; genus Schoenobius; species Schoenobius gigantellus. The sequence goes on along the minus strand of OZ012554.1, from coordinate 5,812,900 downwards.
AGATCTCAGACATTACAATTGCTGCAGTTTACTGTCCTCCTAAACACCAGATAACAAAAGAGGACTATAAACATTTCTTCTCTGAACTCGGACATCGCTTTATAAGTGGAGGTGATTGGAACGCAAAACATTCTTTCTGGGGCTCTAGGCTAGCAACAACTAGAGGAAGACAGCTCTACCAAGCTGTGAGAGACCTTAACCTTGATTGTTTGTTCACTGGTGAACCTACCTACTGGCCGACTGACCCACGAAAAATACCTCATCTATTAGATTTTTACATATCAAAAAACATTGCAATCAACAACACCAAGGTGGAATCCGACTTAGACGACGACTGCAGCAAACAGGTCCACACCTCAATACAAAGGTGGAAGTGCAAAAGAACATGTATACCCTGTTCTTATCAAAGACTGTATAAACGAAAGACGTAGACTCCGTAGAGTATGGCATAACACCCATTATCCAAGAGATAAGACTGCCTTTAATAAAGCCACGCAGCAACTAAAAACGCTGATCAAAGGATGGGAAAACGAAAATTTGCAATCACATCTAGCAAAACTGACACATACTAGTGACACAAATTATTCTTTGTGGAAGGCTACTAAAACCCTGAAGCGCCCTATAAAACAGGCTACTCCATTAAAAACAGAAATGGGGGCCTGGGCTCGATCTGACTGTGAAAAAGCTAACACATATGCCAGTCACCTGCATAAAGTTTTTGAACCGCCCCCTAGCAACAGTCAAAATTTCGATAATGAAATAAGCAGATACCTTAGCTGTCCTACTCAAATGTGCCCACCACTGAAACACGTGACACTACATGAATTAAGGCGGGAAATCCTCAAACTTCAAGAAGGCAAATGCCCTGGTTATGATCTTATTGACGCTACTCTTTTGAAGCATCTCTCAAAAAAAGGATTATTGCTGATATTAGTTATCTTCAACGCATGCATAAGATTGTCCTTCTACCCAAGTCAGTGGAAAATAGCTCAAGTAATAATGATACTGAAACCAGGAAAACCGGCTCAGGATGTGGCATCATATAGACCCATAAGTCTACTTCCGGTAATTGGAAACTACTGGAAAGGATCATACTAAGCAGAATGCAACAACATCTAGCAGAGATAATACCAACTCACCAGTTTGGCTTTAGAGAAGGACACGGTACCATCAAGCAAGTGCATCGCTTGGTTGACGTCATTGGTAGAGCACTGGAACACAAACAATATTGTTGTGCAGTTTTTCTAGACATTAGCCAAGCATTCGACAAAGTGTGGCATAATGGGCTGCTTTACAAAATTAAAAAAATACTTCCACACTCTTTCTTCCCTATACTAAAATCTTACCTTGAAAATAGATGCCTCGAAGTAATTTATAATTCTGCTACATCTCAAATGCACGACATTAAGTCAGGAGTACCACAGGGTAGCATACTGGGACCAGTTCTCTATCTAATATTCACTGCTGATTTACCCACTCATGCTTATACCACCACAGCGACGTACGCCGATGATACCGCAATCCTTTCCACACATGAGAATCACGACTCTGCATCTGAAAGGCTCCAATTACACCTAAATCTGATCGAAGAATGGCTCGAGCGCTGGCGTATCAAAGACAACACAGATAAGTCCATCCAAGTAACCTTCACGCTCAGAAAAAAACCTGCCCACCTGTAAAACTCTGCAATGTGGAGATCCCACAATCAGATGATGCGAAATACTTAGGTCTGCATCTTGACCGACGCCTCACTTGGCGCAAGCACGTTTGGACCAAAAGGAAACACTTAGACTGCAAACTGCGTAACATGTATTGGCTTATCGGACGTAAATCTCAATTGATAGACGCCAGTAAAATGGCTATCTATAAATTTATACTGAAGCCTGTATGGACGTATGGCATACAGCTATGGGGCACAACCAGTCACAGTAATGTTGAAATATTAGAAAGGTTTCAAAGTAAAACAATGAGAGCTATGTTCAATATACCACCGTACATAAGCAATAAATATATGAACCTAGATTTAAACCTGCAAACAGTTAAGGAAGAAATTGAGTCACTCAGCAAGAATTATCAGTCCAGATTGGACCAACACATCAACCACTTAGCTGCAGAACTACAGGGTGAAGGCAGTGTAATACCGGATCTAGCAACAAGATATGCAGACAGAAGATGAGAATGGCAGTAATGGCTGCACAACTCAGTTGCAGACAAATTCACTGATGAAAATCTGACATCATATTAGATTATTGTTTCAAGGAAACAGATGGCTAAGTAGCAGGATATTTTAAAAAAAAATCAGTGTTTTTGAAGTCATTTTTTTTACTAACTTTCAAACTTTCGTATTGCATTATCAATATAAACATATAAACGGGAATTAACACGATAAACACGTGTTTATCGTGTTAATTCCCGTTTATATGTTTATAGTCATTTTTTTTTGTAAAAAAAAAATAATGAACACTTGTCATTACGACGCGTTGTTGCCACGTGTGAACGAAACGAGGCTGAAAACTCTGCTCACTCGTCACGATGAACAGAGTTTTGAACTTTTGACTCCGAAATTTATTACACGAGATTGTGTACCTATCTAGTTATTTTATAGTACATCAATAACTGCGACTAGTAGGTATAGGCCGCGGCTGGCGGCTGCACCACAGAGCACATTTTTTATACGAGCCGCACGCATCTGCGATTGGCCTTAACATACCTACTGATAGAAACTTGTATCTTACTGCCAATGCACTTTAAGGAAAACAGAATCTTACTAAACAGAAACATGTAAAGGGTAACGTAAGCTGAACAGACGGGTATTAGAGGCCATTTGGGGGAGTTGATTGCTAATGATAAGCCACGTTTTGATTTTGTTTTTTTTTGCTTTTTTAGTACTTCATCTCCCATTACGCATTAAGTATTGTACTGTATGATTTTTGACACCCTCAAGTTTTAGAGGTAATGTTTATGAGAAATTAGTTCCCTGTGATCGAGTTAATCGGTATTGTAAAAATACAGGATGTAAATTTATTAATTTTATCGGGTTCAAAACCCGGTTCAGACAGATGATTTATTTTAAAATCTCTTAATGCCGGTGTTATTTTGGTTTTTTCCTGGAGAATTCTACATTATCTCCTAGGAAAAACAATTCTACAGCCTGATTTACTAAATTATAAATTATAATATACCTACCTAATCATAATTCTTGATTTCCTCCTGCAACTTCGCCGGTGTTATTTTCGTTTTCCCTTGAGAATTCTATATTTTCACGTAGGAAAAACAATTCTAAAGCCTTTGTTACATAGTGATAATGTATAATATTCAATTAGCGATAGAATTTTTAAAATCGGTCAAATAGTTTTTGGGTTTTTTCATTACAAACAAATACTTATACAAATCATTTTTCATTCTCTTTTATAGTATAAGTGTAGCTTAGTAGTGCCTTAGTTTCGATCATCATACAAGCATCATACGATAAATAGACCTTGATCTATCTCAATTAAATCAACCTTGCGTCAAAGGCTCATATCATAAACAACAATATAAATTATTTTTTAGTTTTATCTTGACTTAAGTATACCTTTAGGTGGAGCGATGATTTCAAGGTCAAACTTTGAACGTGTACGTAGATTACCGATTGTTTTATCTTTATATCAATTCAATTGATGTGTATGCACTTCAGTTGCAGACGGATCAAATTATGATTCTGTTGTTAAAGCAGCATTTAAAGTTATTATTTTAAGCAATATATTAAGTATAATTAGTTATTAAGTTATATTCATTTTTAACTCTTTTTTATCTTTGTTTATTCTTAATTATAATAATACTAGTACTGATTTTAAGTCCGCGTCCGTTTTGGTTTTACAATGTTAGTGAGTAATCCATGATATAAAGTTTAAAGTAAAACTGATGGTATATTTAAGCAAATGTTTACTCGTACAAAACGTACTTACAATGGTCCTCTGAAACCAGCGCTTCTCTTGCAATATGTAACAAAAGTTTTAGATAGGACAGTTTGGGAACTCCTTTGTTTTCTTTTGTATTGTTATTTCTGTTTATTTCATGCAATAAAAAATTTCATTCTTTATTATTAGTGCTTTAAGATTGCCGAAACAAAATTTGTATAAATTTTTACTTTATGAAAAATGCAAGACATAATTCAGAATAACAGTTGTACCATAGGTCGGTCACCAATTCAGATGGTATTTAGTATGTGCCTCTAAAAGTTAGTTCTTCGTCAAATATTTTTAAATAATATGATACTGAGACCATTGATCTATGTAGGACTTTCGCTACGCTCCGAGACACATTTAGGACGCAAACATTCATTTAGTCATTTATTTTGCAACTTTACTTTCATTATTAGTAAATTAGATCGTTAGTAGTTATTCAAAAGCAATTCAAATAAAACTAATTAAGAAATGAAATCATGTTTGAGCCGTTGTACTTGAATATTTTTCAGGTTAATTAATTTAAATAAAATTACTCACATTCTTTTTGAAAATAATAATAGAATTCTATGCAAAATCAAATGTTCAGAGTTAATTATGAAAATGTTTGTTTATGTTTACTCGTAGCATTTGGTACTAAAGAAAAGATAATTAAACACAAATAATAATTTCAAATAGTTTGTAAATAATAATATTATATTATAACTTATGTTAAACCTACCTTGTGTAAATATGACGCACAGCACTAGAATCTTCATTATGTTTTTAACAATTTAATCGAACTTTGGTTTCACTAAAAATCCAGATGCGGAACCTTTCTAATGAAAACAGACTTTTGTGACTATTTATACAAAAATAAGGAAAAGATCTAGATAACACCACTTGTAAATTCACAACATTATGTTAAAATATTGAACGACACTGACTCGTGCGACGCTAAGATGTGCGTGAACTTGAATGAGCAAGTATCGTAAACTAGTTCTGGTTAAAAACATAATTATACTGGGGCAGTTTTATAGAAAGCATCAAAAAACAGTTACATGCACTAAAATAACTAATGGCTAAATGTAGACATCGCCATGCTTATCAGGATACAAAAAAAACATGCACAAAGTGTTCGTCATCATAGCGTAGTTAAATTGTTTCTTTTTCTATTATTTTTTATAAAGACGTGCGATTTGATATAAAATTATTGGTTTCCGATTTTCTATTTTTTTTATCTACAGCGGCAGCACTTAGTTTCACTATGATCGAGGAGCTCGGCGGCCGACGCGACGACGGTGCACCTGCGGTTTATTGGTTAGATAGATTTTTTAATTAATTTATTGGTTAAATAGAGTCTTGTAATTTGTTGACGTCAATAAGTGCCTGTAAAGGTCTATATTGAATAACGATTTTTTAGTTTGAGTTTACTTCTACCACAACGCAGCCATGTTTCTATTGCTATTTTTGAGTTTTTTACGTATGACAGGCAAGCTGAAAGGTGAAAGTGACCCTCAACAACTGAGGAACTGGCTATCTTACCTCTAATTGTCGGAACACGACAATGCTATATTAACATTGTTATTATGGCGACGAACTTAAATAGCCCTACCATCAACTAAACCGAGCAGAAAAACTTCTGCCCCCATCAGGAATCGAACTTCGGACCTCCCGACCAACACTCGGCGGTATCCAACACGTCACAGTATTTTTTGTATTTGGTAAGTACCTATATTGTTAGTACATTGGCAAATCAGATTTTTTAAAGATCTCATGTGATTTTATCTTACTTAAATAAATAATCATAAATTAAAGTAGGACATTTTTATTGAATTCTTTAATAAAACAATAGCTATTTTATAAGTAACTTTGGAGGGTCTTCAGCAAAACGGCTTATGAGGTCTTCCGTGAAAGAATCGTCCATAATGTTAACAAATTTTCTATTACACTGAGTATACAAATCTCATTTAATCGTTGTGCTCTTTGAAAAATACGTTTTTCCTTTTTGTTTTAATACAAATTTTACTAATGCTAGTACATTGAGATCTATTACCTTAATAGTATTGAAGAAGATTCAACATGTTGCATCTTATACCATACCTCTCTAGTTTATTTATGAGAACATCATGTTTAATAAAATCAAACGCTTCGGTCATATCCATGAAGACTGCAGTCAGAGATATTCTGTTATCTACGTTACTTAGAATATCAGATAGTACTGAATATACAGCCATATTTCTAGTCATATTTATTCAGAATCCTTTTTGCTCTCTTGTAAGAAGATTGAATGCCTCAAAGTAAAACTGCATAATACCGGAAAAAGCGCTCTAGATCTATAGTTCTTCAAATCTAGGCAGTCATCTTTTTTAAAAAGCGATTTTATTATAAATTGTTTAATCTGTTAGGGACTTTCCTTCATCTATACACATGTTAATGATATGACTAATTACTGGAGCTGTGATGTCGCCTGCATGTATTTAAAACATTAGAGGAAATACCATTATAACCCGTGCTGTTAGTATTCTTGAGGCCTGAGATGATATAATGCACCTCTTCTGGGGAGGTTGGGGGCATATACAAAGAGTTAGATACACTATCAATACATTTGTCAATTCTGGTACATGGACCTACAAAAAAATACGGAAGTAGTGTTGCATTACCCTAAATAAAGTGATTGAACCTAATATACAAAAAAATCCATGTGCATAATCAACATTTCGCCGCCATTGCTATCGGAACACGTCGCATAACAATAACTTAAACGCAAGTGACTTTCACCTCTGTGTACAGTGCGGTGGGATCATAACCGCGTACATCGTGTGCGCTTGTGAGTGGTGAATAAGTGCGGCTCATCCGTTGATTTGCCAAAGATTATAAGTGCAGAAGGCGCAAATTTTCTGTTTCCTCCGCTTCGTCTCTGAGAGGTTTGGCGATGATTTGTGCAGGGTGCAAGGGATTATTGGACGATGATAACGCCCTAAAATGTAATGCATGTGTATCACATTATTGCTTGGAATGTTTGAATATTGGATCGGAAAAAAAAGCAAACGATCTTGGACCTGAACAGTTATCTGCGCTGAGATGTCCTTCGTGCACGAACGTTTCCCATAGGAGACGTGGGAATGAATTGTCCGCTGCCCTTTCACCAGCAGTTGCTAAGCATTCTCCAATTACAAGGGACGTTGTTACAATCGAAAGCATTGGCAAACTCTTGGATCAGAAACTGGCGCCGACTTCGGACATAATGATGAACTCGCGAAATATCTTAGTAAAAGAAGTCAAAGGCCTCATTACTACGGAGATGGGTAAGATGATTAAGGAACTGAAAGAAGAGTTTACCAAAACTACAGATTTCATTATGGGGGAAGTGAAGAATTTAAAAACAACCATCGCGCAGAAGGATACCCAGATTAAATCCTTACAGAACGAGCAGTCAGTACTTAAGGATGAATTAAAATTATTTCAAAACCGTGTTTCTGTGATTGAAAAATTGTCACGGGGCCGCAATGTTGAATTGCAATGTGTTCCGGAGAACAAAATGAAAACATTGTGTCGATGATCAAATGTTTATGCGAGACTATACAACTACCGATCTCGGACTCGGATATACATGCGTGCCACCGTGTCGCAAAAATGAATTCAACATCAGAACGGCCACGAAATATTGTGGTCACATTTACTTCACCACGCCTCCGCGATGGTCTGATCTCGGCTGCACACCGCTATAACAAGGGGCATAATAAGGACAAGAAACTTAACACCAATCATCTCGGTATAAAGGATGTATGCCAACAAATATACATTTCTGAACACCTGTCTCCGGAATGTAAACAATTATATGCTGCTGCTAGAAAAACAGCCAAAGACAAAAGTTATACCTACTGCTGGGTAAAGTACGGTCAGATTTATCTACGGAAAAATGACGAAACTAATGCTATGCTTGTGAAATCGGTGGATTTTTTAAACTCACTAAAATAATTCAACAAACAATTATTTCATTTACTTTTATATGTTTGCATAAAAGCTGTATTGTTATAAGTGATAAATTCAAAATACCACATGGTTACTGGTTATATGAGATTCTATTTATGCTACTTATGATTGCTTTATACATGCACTTTTCTTTTGAATTAATATTTCACAGTATTGTTGTTTGCCTACTGAATATTTATGAATTGATAAATGTTTCTTCTCTCCATTGTGTCAAAAAATTGCAATGTAGTGTTGATGGCGTACCAGAAATTTATGGATTTATGAATAACACATACAGGATATTATTTCATAGTTACTATTATTGTTTTATTAGCTTTGTATCGAAACTATATATGGTCATTTTTCTAAATTATGATTTTAACATATTTGTAACATTTAATTTACATTATAATTTATATAAAACATATGTACACTGTATTTCTGTACACATTATTACTTTAATACACTTTATTATGATCATGCAATCCGTAAAAAAATCGGTCACTTTTGACTTATTTCCGAATCAAATAAGAAATTATATTTTTTGAGCACACACTGTATAAGGTGATAGAAAGTAGTTGCATCACTCACAACCAGTGTGGTGCAATATTTGGAACTTATTCATTTCCGAGATGGCTTCATTAGGTAATAATAACACCTCATCTACACTGTCGATATATTACCAGAACGTGAGAGGGTTGCGAACTAAATGTTTAGACCTTTTTAACAGTGTACTGTGCGTGAATAACGATATAATTTTATTTACTGAGACTTGGTTGCAAAGTGACATTTTAGATAGCGAGCTATGTGACGCACGATACGACATCTTTCGTTGTGACAGAGATTTGAGACTGTGCGGGAAGTCGGGCGGCGGCGGGGTTATGATTTGTATTCGAACGGGACTAAGGGCCTCTATTGTAAGCAACTGGACTAGCGATGCAGCCGAATCTCTCTGTGTGCGAGTTCCCGCCCCTGCGATATCATCCCAAAATGACCTTTTCATAATAATCGTTTATACACCGCCTGAGCAGTGCGGGTTCTCTGTGCGTTTAGACAATATAAATAGTAATATTTCCAAACTGATTGAAAATTACCCTCATTGTAATTATTTATTAGTGGGGGACTTTAATTTACCGTGTGTGAAATGGGACCAAGATCAATATACGATTTTAAAGCAAGATAGTAGCGACCTGTAAAACTGTGCCACGAATTTTATAGATCATCTTTACTTCCTCGGCTTAAAGCAATATAATTATATATTAAACTCCAAAGATAAAGTGCTCGATCTCTGCTTCAGTAACCTACCAATGAAAGTCATACGCCCAATACAACCTCTATTGAGGGAAGATTCATATCATCCATCACTATTTATCAGCATATACGACTTAAACTGTAAACTATTTAAAGAAAAACTAAACACAAGATTTAATTTTTACAAGGGTGACTACGACTCCGCGAATAAATATTTAGCAAATATTAATTGGATTGATGTCTTGTCGTGCGAATCGGTGGACGAAGCGGTAGAGAACTTTTATAATATACTGCAAGAATGTTGCACTCGTTATATACCTCTCTCTAAAAGCACAGCTAGTAGATCACATTATCCAATCTGGTATAGTAAAACGTTAATAAAAATTAATAAACAGAAAAATAAAATGCATAAAAAATGGAAACGTTTCGGAAATCCCAGAGATTATGACGAATTTTCTATACTCAGAAGTCGTTTAAAGCGGTTACAGCAACAGTGTTTCAGTGAATTCACTAAAAGAACGGAAGAATCTTTAAAGCAATCACCTAAACATTTTTGGGCGTATGTGAAATCTAAAAGAGGTGGATCCAATTATCCAAAACAATTTACTTTAAACAATAATGTGTTCACAGATGGTCAGGATATTTGTAATGCCTTTAATTCATTTTTCGAAAGTGTTTTTGCTAATAACTCATCATCTTCTAATCATTCCAACTCTTCTTCGGTTCCACCTCCCAACAACCAAATAGTTTCTCAAATACATATCTCTCCTGCTTTAGTTGAAAAATATCTCAGAGGTTTAGACAAATCTAAGAGTGCTGGCTGCGATGGTATTCCTCCGATATTTTTATCTTCATGTGCTAAAAGCCTAGCCCCTCCCATATCAATGTTATTCACTTCTTCTCTAAAAAAAAGTATTTTTCCTGCAATCTGGAAAAAAGCGCATATTATTCCTATCCATAAAAAAGGATCTAAATCTATAATTTCCAATTATCGGCCTATCTCTATTCTTAACACTATTTCCAAATTATTCGAGAAGATTATATACGATAACATCTACCAAATCATTGCTCGTGGGGTACCATCTTCACAGCATGGTTTCTTAAGAGGTCGCTCTACTGTCTCTAACTTGTCTGTATTTACTAACTATGTTCTTAAGCACATGGAAGGCGGAGGGCAGGTTGACGTGGTCTACACTGATTTCGAAAAAGCCTTCGATCGTGTTGACCACGTCATCTTGCTACATAAATTGGAGTCGTTGGGAATACACGGAGATTTACTGCGATGGATCTCTTCATATCTATTAAACCGTTCGCAAGCAGTCGTACTTGATGGATTCAGATCGGACTTTGTAACGGTGCCCTCAGGCGTTCCGCAGGGCTCGCATCTCGGGCCTCTTTTTTACAACGCATATCTATTTGATATATATTCTTGTTTCAGGAGTGCTAAATACCTTTTATACGCAGACGACAAAAAGGTTTTCATGAATGTCAATTCGATTTCTGATTGTTCATTGATTCAACAAGACCTCAATAATCTGGTAGCATACTATTCTAAAAATAATATAACAATCAGTATTCCCTAAAATAAGTGTTTAATAAAATAAGTCTAAAAATAAGTGTCAATGCATCAGTTTAACGCGTAAGAAAGAGCCAATCACATTCAATTACAATTTTAACAACATTGCGATAGAAAGGGTTGAGCTGGTTCGGGACTTAGGAGTCTGGCTTGACTCTAAGATGTCATTTTCAAATCACATTGATAATATCGTTGGCCGATCGTATCGTAATTTAGGTTTTGTAATGCGTACATGTTCACCCTTCACTGAGTTAAGCAGTCTCAAAATTGTTTATAATGCCTATGTACAGAGTATCTTGGAATACGCTTGTACTATATGGTACCCATTCTACGCAGTACATAAAAATCGGATTGAAAATATCCAGAAAAAATTTATTCATCACTTAAATTTTAAATTTAATAAAAAAAACCGTACATCATATACTGACAATTGCCGAGAGTACCGAATGCAAACCCTCGAGCAGCGGCGTAAGATGCTGGACATGGGGCTCCTATACGACGTTGTGCGTGGGCGCCTGGACTGCCCCGAGCTCGTGGAGCAGGTCGCGTTGCGGGCGCCGGCGCGCCGCACGCGCCACACGACCTTATTCGATGTTCCTTTTCATCATACTAATTACGGCTGCAATGCAGTGTTGTCAAGAGTCACAAATAGTTACAACACTGAGTTCAATGAAATTGATCCATTTATCGGAAGTAAAAAAACTTTTCTAAATAAAATTAGAGACCGACTTAAATGACGATTGAATTACGGAAAAAGATACGTGATATATATATAGGATATATATGTTCGTAAGGATATTCATGTGTTTTTTAAAAATAGTGATATTCATTCAGTTAATACTAGACAAAAGAATATGTTAGCTTTACCAAATACCAGGCTCCAAAAAAATAATAATTCTTTTAGAGGCCTGTGTATACGTTTTTTTTTCTACAATAAAATCCCAAGTTGTATACAAGAACTTAGCTTAAACAAATTTAAAGTTGCAATCAAAGATGTACTTATTAAAAAAGCATATTATAAAGTGTTTGATTACATGACGGACAAAAAAGCTTGGGAAAAAAGACGGATGGAACGTTGTTGAAATGTGTCTGACCTGGTGCATCTGTGTGAGTGTAGATTGGGTACAAACAAATAAAATTGTAGGACCTTGCATGCTTCACATATGTTTAATTTATTTATTTATTTATTTATTATGGAACAACAACAGCCAACTTATGTTATAGACTTACACTAAATACATTATTTAAAATAAATTAGGCCAAAACAGTCGTTCACAAATTATAACAATTTTTATATTATTATTAATAATTAAAACTAGACTTAACAAAATAATAATGAAGAGATAATCATGCCTATGCTATGTAATATAAGAAAAGATATCATATATATACATATATATATATATATATATATATAATGCAAATGAAAATCGATTAATTCTATTACATACATTGTCAACGTGTTGTTTCCAGTCAAATCTATGGTCAATATCTATACCTAAGAATCTTACTTTATTTGAATTTTTAATTTTTTGTCCTTGATAATTTATATCCAGAGTACGGTTTAGATTAGTATAATTCATAAAATATGTCTTGTCAATATTAGTTTGTAAATTATAATATTTTAGCCAGTTCACTATAGTCTTTACAGTTTGATTTACTTCATCAATATGCTCATTCAAGGTTTTTTTGGAATTCGTCGTGACTACTACTGATATGTCGTCAGCAAATAAAATAATTTTATGGCTTATAATACTTGGGAGATCATTGACGTAGACAAGAAATAAAAGGGGCCCAAGCACACTTCCTTGTGGCACTCCAAATCCGCTTAAAGCTTTGAATTCCGATCTGTATTTCTGTGCTACTTGACCAGTATCTAGTTTAGTTATTTCAACAGACTGCATTCTGTTTTCTAGATATGACTTTATCCATTTTAGTGTTGTACCTCTTATACCGCTATATTCCAATTTCTCTAAAAGTTGTTTATGTGAAACAAAGTCAAACGCCTTTGACATATCAAAGAAAAGTACTGTTGTATAGTTTTTGTCATTTATACTCAATAAAGTTTCTTTCACTAAGTCAAAAGCCGCAGATGTGGTCGATTTATGTTTTTGAAAGCCGTGCTGATTCTTTGCTAATACCTTAAATTTATCAAAAAATGACATAATTTTATTGTGTATTACCTTTTCGTAAACCTTAGATAATATAGGTATCAGTGTAATAGGACGATAATTATTTAAAACAGTTTTTTCACCTTTTTTAAAAAGCGGTTTAACTACTGATAATTTTAATTTTTCAGGAAAAGTACCAGTTTGCATTGATAAATTGATTAAATATGCTAACACTGAGCTTATTTGTTCTTTACATGCTTTGATTACGTTTGTACATATATCATCATATCCCTCGGAATTCGTAGTATTTAATGTCACAATAATCTTTTTCACATAATGTTCGTCAATAGGTGTAAGGTAAATTGAATTGTATAACATGTCATTAGAAGTTTTATGTACAGTATTATCAATAATAGGCATATTTGTCAAAGTAATAAAATAATCATTAAAAGTATCAGCAATTTTGAGAGGGTCATAGATAATTTCGTGATTTTTTTCAATTCTGTCGATATAATTAATAGAATTGGATGCTTGATGGATTTCATTGTTAATGATACTCCATGTAGCTTTACATATATTTTTGCTTTTAAGCACAAATTTATTATTTGTGTTTCTTTTTGCTCGATATATGCATCTCTTTAGTATTTTTGAATACCGTTGGTAATGATATTTTTCAATATGATTTTTGTTTTTATAATATTTATGCCGTAACTTTCTGCTTCTAACACAGCTTTTTTTAATTCCTTTTGAGATCCAAGATACCTGTGGTCTTGTATTAATTTTAATCTTATTAACAGGAAAACAAAGTATATACAATAGACAGAACCAGTCATAAAAAATATTGAATGCTATATTTGGATCAGTTTCCTTATATATTTCTGTGAAATTCAAGCTCGCTATATAATTTTGAAACTTGGCAATATTTTCCTGGGAGTAACATCTTCTGAATATAAATGTCGCCTTTGGTAGAGTGGGTTTAGATTTAACATCGAAACTAATCATCTGTGCCGTGTTATGATCAGATAAGCAGAGGGATAGCAAATGACCTGTTGCTCCTTTTACATTGCTAACAATATGGTCTATACATGATTTGCCTCTAGTAGCTTCAGTTATATGTTGCTTTAAGTTATAATTTTTGAGAATGTCCGTAAAATGATGAGTTGAATTGCTGATATTTAAAGTATTGATATTGAAGTCACCTAATATTACAATCCTTTGTTTGTTATGTTTGATTAAATACTTATGAAGCAAACACTCCAGTCTGTCAAGAAAATACTCTATGTGTCTTTTATTTGTGGCTATCGAAGACCTGTATATACATACAACTATTACCCTATACAGGGGAATACTTACAGAGCAGCATTCAAAATGAAAGTTAGCCACAAATTCATTAAAAGTGTCTATTTTCTTAAAAGGAATACCCTGCCTGACCATAATGCAAGCACCTCCTCTCTTCTGATTTCTGGAGTAATGTGCTGCAAGTACATAATTGTGTATGATCATATTTTTTTCCTCATTGCTTTTCACAAAAGTTTCTGTGAAACATAAAACATCAGGCCACATATTTGCTTCAGTCAAGGTCACCTCTATCATCTCTGTTTTAGAGAGTAATCCTTGAATATTTTGATGGAGAATCCTAAATTTATTGGTTCTTTTATGGACGAAAAAGCTCATTGTTTTTAGTACCCTGAATTTCTAAAGACTTATTAGGATTGTCATTCAGTATAGGAAAATAAAATGGTATCGTGCCCTTCTTATAATTTGCTAAAGAATGTGAAGAATTCGTGTCTATTAGTTTGGTGTCTTTACCAGCTATATTATTTTCTAAGTAAAGTTTCCTTGTTGTCATAAATTTTTTTATATAGTAATTTTCGTATTTAATATAATCTATTTCCATGTTTATTTTAAAACTAATTACATTTTTAATTGTCTTGTTTTTTATTAAGTAATTTGTCATAATTTGATTAATGTTTATAAAATTACAATTTTCATAATGTTGTGTCAATAGATTAATTTTAGTGTTGAGTTTATCTACATTTAGAAAATAATTACGATGAACACTTAATAAAAATATTTTACATTGTTTTATATTGCATAAGGTATTACATATATTTGTTATGATTTCATATGGATTTTTATCATTACAACCTACAGATAAAACCAAAATATCGTCCTTTGTCAAACTCTCTTTTAAAGACATGCAACTACTCAAAATTTGTGATGTTGTTGCAAAAGGCTTCACCATACCATTTATATTATACTCTTTCCCAGACCGGGACTTTAATAATTGTTCTGTCAGTCCGCGTAACTGCTGATCTCCAATGAGATAAATGCTTGATTTTGATTTACTTGTATTATTATAATCAGTTGTCCTCACAAGGTTTTCTTCTATAGCCCTAGATGGCGCTGCACTGGAGAGTTCTAATTGTGAATTCAATGTTAAGTTGTCATTTTCGACATCGCAAGAAAAATTCAGCGTGCTTTTGATTAAATTTTTCTTTTTTCTAACAGTAATATTTTTTTTCGAACTTGAGTGACACATATTAGTCAGATATTTTATTTTCGTCTCGTGTGTAGACAGTTTTTTTTTCAAATTCGAATTTTCATTTAATATATTTTCAATTTCATTTTCGGCAATAAGCAATTTTTCTTGTAAGTCTCTATTTTGTTTTTCCAGTTTTTCGATTTTGTCTTCCATATTTATAGTTCTAATATCTGGACAGCTGCTATTTAATCTATTTGTTGGTGTGGGTGGAGACGGTGATGTGTCTTCATAATCAATAAGTTCCTCGTCTGATAAAGACTGGAATGAATTACTTGTCGAAACGTTTATATTACATTTAAAATTTTCAGCGATAGACCAGCATTGATCACATTTCCAGCTTTCCTTGTTTTCTTTAGTCATTAAAAAAAATCTTTTTATTGAAACATTTGTGCATTCTAAATGATGATTAAACTTACAAGATATGCATTTTAAATAATGTTTTTCCAATATAGTAAGGTTGCACTTTTTACATGGTGTCTCCATCTTACGGATATGTGCGAAAATAATCAATCGTCAATAGTGCGCTTTTTATTCTGTGATTACTTTGAATGGTCAATGCTTTGAAGCAGTACGTGATTTTGCAGCTATTCCGCTAGATGTCAGTAATTCTAATATATGCACTGTCAAATGAGTTTTGTACTGTATGAGTCAGCTGTCTTTTGTTTATATTTTGAGATTTTAGTGACTTTATTATTTTGTCAATTTTCGAATAGCTATCTGTAGTCTGTAGTGCTTCTTTGTGATGGTAGATGATGAATAGTCGTACTGTTACAATGTTGGCATGATATTCCAGTAAATAGAAGGTAGAATTTTATTTATTTACTTACAGGTTGTATATTTTCCAAAACTTCTGTGATCTTTTGCATTAAATATTTGATTTTGATGCTTAATTTCCTGAATATAACATTGATTTGATTTTAGTCCTTGAATATAATGTTGATTTTAATCCTTTAAAGTAAACTTCTTCTGTGAGGTACTTTTCACCATATAGAATTTGAAATTATACATTGTTTGTTTATTGTATATCACTGGGAGTTTTTTACGGTTTAACTATACGTTTTTCTTATGTAGCACACTATTTTTATTTATATAGATCACTTTTACACAGTATATTTTAGTTGTTCTATTTTATAATCACTTTTAAATACAGACTCGAAGTAAACAATGGCGTATACGCGCGATCCGACTACCGATTCCTGCGTAGGGCGTGTATCAGAGCGCAAGGACGCCAATTCGAACATTTATTGTAAATTTAATAAAAAATTAAAATTTCATGTTGTTTTATTTCAAATTCTTTATTCAAACTAAGAATTAATAACTATTCCGAAAAAAATCTTTTTAAAATTTCATACCATTTGCTATTCAAGCAGTAATAAAATTTAAGAGATACATTAAGGCGAGGATTTCCCAAATTTGCCGATCTTAGAACGTCTAGATCTGGATAATATTAGAACCCACAATTCTGAAATTCACACACCTTAAACTTGAAGATATAATCTAGTGAACTGTGAAAGCAGAAACACGATTTACTCCATTTCACTCGATAGAAAAAAAATCCAAACATAGGTCTAAATCAAAAACTAAAGCCACGATTTGAAATCGAAATATACATAAAACAGTATAAAAGTTATACCAAAACATGTAGTTCGTTATTATCTAGTGAACTGTGAAGACAGATTTTTTGATGTCATATAAAATATTTAGGAAAATGACGAAAATTCTATAATTTCGCTTGGTTGCAATCGCGCTCCATATAAGACAGTACTCGCCAAGTCGTCTCAGGGTATGGTCATGTCGCTTCGTGTCGCGGGCGCAAAAAAATATATTACGTGTTTCTTTACGATCGAATTTTAATTTTGCAGTTTGCGTTTATTTTGTTAACTTTCATTATTATTATAGATTAGTGTAGTAATATGGTGAATAGTGTAAATAATGGATTAGGTATTATAAAGGAGAAAACTATTTTAATCCTTCTTCCTAAATTATTTTATGTGTGAAAAAATATGTTTTTCGTTCTTTTTTCCTATAAGTTATTTTATGTGTAAAAATCGCTAATAAAAGAAGTCAAAGACGAAATGTTAAATCAAATGCATACAAAAAATGCTGAAAGAAAAGTGGTAAATATTTATTTCCCAAATGTTTATATTTTATTGCCGCGGCCATATAGCACAGTGCAGTGTTAATAAACCAGTATGATAATTTCTTCAAGTAAATATGCAACGATTTATAGGTTCAAAATAATGTTTCCTATAAAACTTTATTGCTGAATTCCTTTATATACTTAATGTTACCCCCTTTATTCACAACGCCTTGCATCAAAGCTTTAGAAGGTAGAATCAACAGCACATTATACATGTAGCTAAATAATAGAGTTTTATTCGAGCCTATGTATTAAATATATGATTATGAACAGTAAAATAGTATTTTAGGAATCTTTTAAATTTCGTAACATTTATGGTCAAGCGTGAGTTGATTATAAAAAAGTAAAAAATAATTAACATAAATTTCCGTTCGATTTATGTAAAGATCACTTCATTGTATTAAAAGAAAATATCTGATCAGCGGAATTTTGTGAAACTTTATAAAATATTTGCTTTTGCCCGCTGCTTCGCCCGCATAAATGTCATAGAGGTTCCATACAAACTATTATTTTTTAGTTTTACCCCCTTAGATGGCGAATTTCCAACATACATGTCAAATTTCCGCTTTTTGTGCCTTTTAATTACGGCTGTGCGTAATCTGTCAGTCACTCAGTAATGAAAGTGTTTTTATATAAATACGTCGGCCCACATTAGGATTTTCAACTGTGTCGTAGGTGCAGTTTTTTTTCTTTTTGAAAACGTCGCCCCACACTAAGATTTTCTCCTGTGTTGTGGGTGCAGTTACGAACATAGAATATCACATGTACATACGCCCAGACCGGAAAAAAATTCTGTAGGCCATACAAAATATTTGTCCCGTACGGGAATCGAACCCGCGACCCGTTGCGCAGTAGGCGATCATTCGACCTCTGCGCTAACCGTGTCATCAAAGTTACAAACATAGAATATATTACATATCACATGCACATACGCCCAGACCGGAACATATTTCTGTATTCCATACATAATATTTGTCCCGTAACTACAAAAAAATATTTTACAAAAAATAAAAACCGACTTCAAAAACACTGAAGACTTAAAAATAATATAAGAATAGGTACAGACAACATCACACTTCTGTATTGAAGTCGGCGCCAAACGATAATCCCCTAGAAAGTGTTAAAATTTGTCACCGACTTCAATATAGAAGTGTGATGTTGTCTGTACCTATTCTTATATTATTTTTAAGCTTTCAGTGTTTTTGAAGTCGTTTTTTATTTTTTGTAAAATATTTTTTATTTTTAACTTTTCAGTGAATGAAATCTTTTTAGTGAAAGAAGTGTGTTTTTAGTGCTTTCCTCGATTTTCTATGGGATCCAATCATCAGATCCTGACTTTGGTGACCATGAGACCACCCTTGCTCTATACTCTATCGAATACAAAAATAATTTTGGACATCGGTTTAAAAATGACGGAGTTATGAGGTAACAAACATAAAAAATACAACCGAATTGATAACCTCCTCCTTTTTTGAAGTCGGTTAAAATATTTGGGAATCGAACCCGCGACCAGTTGCGTAGTAGGCGATCACTCGAACTCTGTGCGCTAACCGTGTCGTCAAATGTAAAGTCATCATGGTAAAGAACGCTAGCTGTGTAGTACTTCCCGAGTTTTCTTACAGGCCTAAGGTGGTAGAATATTAATTAATATTTTAAAACCAGTTTGCTTAGAGACTAATACGGTTGCCTGATATTCATAGCGATTTGTGGCTTTCTTCTTGATAATCTTGTTTAGTACATGCACGCCCCTGTCACTCACGCAATGCAGCGTTATAAATACCTACCACTAAGTAGCGCGCCGGGGCGCGCCGACCGCTGCACACACGTGTAAAGAAATTCTTAGGTTGTGTGTGAAGTCGACCAACCCGCACTTGGCCAGCGTTGATGATGGTAGCACATCAAAAACAGGTTTGAGCTTGTTTCGAATTCATCTAATAATAATATGATGGATGACATACCTGCCAGAGATACCTGTCACAAAAATTGGGATATAATTAAAAACAAAAATACTATCGTTTTTGATGCTTGCTAAGGCAAGGATAAAAATACCTCCGTCTTACCTATTTCTGCCGCAAATCAGCAGTGCTTGCATTGCTGTGTTCCGGTGTGAAGGGTAAGATATGGCACTGAAATTACTGGGTACCGTGACTTTACATCTGATGTCACAAGTTGGCAACGTACACTGTGGTTCTTGTGGGGCTTGCAGTTTTACTGCGAATCGCACAGGAACCACATGTATTATAGGTGACTGTTACCACTTACCATCAGGTGGGCAGTTTGCTTGTTTGCCAACTTAGTAGCAATAAAATAAAACACACAACATTACATTTTTATTTTGAAGTAGTTTTTGTTTTGAAGTGGTGACGGTATTTTTGTAAAAAAAAAATATTTTTACTTTTTTCGTGAAATTAATAATAGCTCTCTAAGTCAACTTGAAAGAATATACCTAACTGAGAGTCAATACGTACCTTTTATATCTAAAGACTAACTCCCTAACTCCTTAAAGTTAAGGATCCATCGTAAGCTCAGCATAGTGGAAGAATCCTTGAGATGATGTCTTTCAGACGCAAATACCTGAATAGCTTCAGAAAAAAAACAGGAAAGACGTTGGACGTGCCTATTCTCTCGATTTTCTTGGGATTCTAATACTAGATCCTGACTTGATGGCATGGAACCACTTCGGGGGTATACTTTTCTGAATACAAAAAGAATTTTGAAAATCAGTTAATAAATGACGAAGCTATGAGGTATGTGTTACCTCATAACTTCGTGAAGTCAGTGAAGTCGGTTAACAAATCAAATCGAAATAAGTTATAGTACTTATTCATTCAGTAATGTATTAAAATACCTACATATATCTATTAAAATATTTTTCTTCAAACTACTCATTAATTTTATTCTAATCATCGGAAAAGGCAACACTAAGTAATACATTACTACCCTGGAAAACGGCAGTAGTATTGTATGAAATTTCATTAATGACCCGTTCAACATAATTGCCCTGTTGTTTGTTTTTCTAATTTAAAAAGAAATTACAATTCATATTCATACAATTCATACAAAATGTAGGCATTTTTCCAAAGAGATTTGAGTGGTTGTATAACATGTCACAAAAAATACACATGCGCAAAACAAGTTAGATAGGACCCTACAAAGCCAATTTTATTTAAAAAAGAGAGGCAATTGGCTTTAATGGCGAAGATTAGCTTTTATTTTAATAAATTAAAAATTGTATTCGAGTAAATATTGTGCAGTGAAAGTGGTGTTTTTTGGTGCACATTCATGTTGACGGCAAGAAATAACGGTTTTGTGGTGTACATGACAGTGAGTTTTTTTTTGTGGATTTTCCACTTCCGTCACCACCGTCAAGATAAGGTTTGGTTTCTTAATAAGATCAATTTGCATTTTTTTTGTCATAAATAAATAAGTTTTTCTACAGTCAACTTCAGTTTTTTATAATTTTTTAATAAGTTGAAGGAAAAGCAGATTACACACCTCGTAAGTGAGCTATTAATGCCCTCGGGTTATTAGTGCCCTCGAGCAAGTGCTCGTGCACCAAACATCCGCGGGCATTAATAAGTCACTTAGCGCTCGGTGTAACAATCTACTATTTCTAAATCAAACCGAATAGCCGTCGAAGTCAAACAAAAAAATTTAACAGTGCTTTATAAGTATATGCCGCCGCGTCAGTCATATTCTTAGCTTTTGTTTTAAATACTACTTCTAGCCAGTTCTAGCTAATCGAGCATTTCTTGTATTCTAGTGATGCATTCTATACTGCACAAAAGAAATATGCATAAAATTTGAATTTACATTTTATTAATAACACATCATAGAAACATTTAAAACCTTTGAAATTGTGAAGAAACGGTCTAATTATGATGAATCTTGAAAATTATAATTATTGATAATTGCTTTACGTCTCTTTCTTATAAAATATATGTTTGTATCGGTATTATAATGGTGGACGAGTACAATGACGTCACTAGCAAATAAAAGCTTTTTAAACTTTGTTATTTTTTAAGTTATTAAAAAAATCACGTGGTTGTTTGTCAAATAAAAATACTATGTAATGTAACAATTAAAAAGTGTCCATATTTACATACAAGTAAAGATACAATAAAAAATAGCAATGAAGTCATAAAGCTGTATCTTTATTGGTTGTATTACTGTAGGTACTTACCTCAGTTTATAAATCAATACTTATTTGTAACCTAGCAAAAAGTATATTGCATACGATATACAACGCCCTTGTTGTACTGTTATATTTGTACTGTGCGGCACACGATGTTGGCGCCTGTTCAGTGGCCGCGTCCGCGCTAACGTCATGTACAAATGAACGGTGTGAAGTGCGGAACATATGGGCTTGCACGTGGAAATTCCTCGCCTTAAGCATAGGTTATCATACCTTTTTTGAAACTAGAATAACTAAGCATTTTTTTAAGATAATGGGCACGATGAGCGTCATACATTTTTTTTACATGGTAGCTGACCAAACACGAAGAAAAATAATTTCTTGTTTAATTTTTTTTGGAACATTGTTTTTTCCAAGCACTTCGTGATTAGCTAGCTCAATTTTAACCACTGTTATTGATAGCTGAACTATTCCGTTAGAAGCTAAAAAAACTGAATCAGAAAAAGTCCGTATTTGTAAAAATGGCACATTAAAAACCAACCAAAAGTGGCATTTTTTTAAAAAATCATAAACTATCAAATATCTTGAAAACCGAGATATTTTTACTAAAGTCAAAATTTGAGATTAGAGAGGTCTCCACGAAACCTATCAACAGTTAAAGGTTTATCCATTGTTTCTGAGACACCCTGTATAAATTAACTAAAATAGCGACAAGTGGTACAGCCCTCACGGCGTACTTTGCATATGTAGAATCAGTAATGCGTTATGGACTTGTACTTTGGGGTAATAGTACTGATGCACGCAAAGTATTCATTGCACAAAAAAAATGCATTAGAGCAATTTGTGGCTTGGCCACTTATCAGTCTTGTAAAACGGTATTCAAGTCAATGAACATCTTGCCTCTTCCGTGCTTATACATATTGGAAGTAGGAAAATTTGTCAAGCAAAATCTCAGTTATTTTAAACGCGCAAAAGATGTATATCCCACTAATACAAGAAACGGTAACAGATTAGCTGTCGACTTTGTTATAAAAAGTGCGCGATTCAAGAAAAACTGCTATTATATGTGTATGGTTTTATATAATAAGATTCCACAACAAATGAAAGATATGCCTTTCAATAGATTTAAAAAAGCATTGCACAAATGGTTGATTGATCATACATTCTACACTGTTCAAGAATTTATTGATTATAAAGAACTATAACATACCAGCAATGCACAGGCAAACCAAAAAGACGATGAATTTGTAACATATTAAATAGTGTATATTGTTTAATGTCTGTAATTTTGGAAAATGTTACCCTAGATATTATAATTCAAAAATGGCTATAATACCTATATTGTTGTTAAAGGTTTATTTTTATTGATTGTACTCGTAATTGTGAGGCTTCTTATTTATATTTGTGTGCTATTGTTTATGGCTGAATAGGTGGTCAAACAAACAACAACACCTTCTATGTACCCTTTTCAAAGACAAATAAAAATATTCTATTCTATTCTATTCTATTCTACATCTTTTTATAAAAGAAAGTTTGATGCGGCGCGCGTAACCAGACCTTTTTATGTGTGCAGCTGCATTTTGTATGCGAGTACGCAACTCTGTTATTGAGGATACTGGCCTCGCGTAGACAAGGTCTTTCAGACATCCCCAATAAAAAAAATCCAAGGGATTTAGATCCGGCGATCTGGGCGGCCATAAAATAGGGCTGAGCCGGCCTATCCACCTCTGTGGGAAGTGTTGATTTAAATAATTTCTTACTACTATTGCGTAGTGAGCTGGGCACCCATCATTTTGAAGCCACATTCTCCGCCTCACTTCTAAATTGACATCTTCTAGCATGCCGGGTAAATCATTTTGTAAAAAATTAAGGTAAATTTCACTATTCAGTGTAGCTGGAAGTTCATATGGCCCGATCACCTGTCCGTCAATAATCCCAGTCCACAAGTTAACTTTAAATTGAACTTGGGATCGATCTTCCCTCATCAAATGTGGGTTTTCAACTTGCCAGCTATGTAGATTGTGGATGTTGAAATATCCATCTCTCCGGCATGAGGATTCATCCGTCCATAAAATTTTATTGAAAAATTGCGGGTTCTCCCTTATTTTATTTAACATGATTCTGCAGAATGCAATCCTGCGCGGATAGTCAGCAGGCTGTAGAGTTTGGACCCTTTGAATATGGAAAGGGTGCAAAAGGTATTTTTTCAATATGCGATGCACTTTGCTTCTATTAATGCCGGTTTGACGTGCAATTCCACGCACAGAACGTGTTGAATCTTCTTCTATTTCGTCGAGGACTACTACTTCCTCATCGTCGTTTCTTTCTGGTCTTCCTGGCCCTGCACCACCAATGCCTCTTCCTGGAAACCTCCCTTCGCAGTACGAATTATGTACCCGAGCAAAAACTCGATAGTCCGGGTGACGTGCGTTGGGGTACCTAATACAAAAAATGACGTTATTAAATTTACTAATTCATTTAATTTTAAAATCTAATTAAACACGGCGTGTGACTATTTTTAGAAGGATAACATAATGTAAGACCCATCCTGATACGTTTAACTAAAGTTGCAATAAATGTGTGTGATGTAAAAAAAATAAGATTGATTGAATTAAAGAGAAAATAAATAATCTTACCTCTCTGCGTACAGACGAGCAGCAGCGTTAGCATTTCCTCGACATTCGCCATAAACGAAATGCATGTTTGCATATTCGCGCGACGTGTACTGATGTCTAGGCATGTTCAGTGTTATGTATTGGTTGTCAGTTAGATTTCACAGCACAAACAATATCCAAATCGTAAAGCTAGCCAAGTCCAAATGATCACCAGTTGTCAATAGGTTTCACAGCACAAACAATATCCGAATCGCAAAGCTAGTCAAGTCCAAAATCACAGCAAAATGTCGTTTAAAATCATCGAAGCTCTATCGAATCTCTCGAATACAGAAAACACGCGTGGGTCACAACCGGAGCTCAGAAGGACACTAACATACGTAACAAAGAACAAAGAACTTCCAGGAAATTCGATAGCAGGTAAGGTTGCAAATGCTTATGACTCATGTGCTGTTAATGATAAGGCTCCTTTTTGATTGCGCATAGTGGATGAGACATGTGGCAGGCAGGGGCCACAAAAAAAACACGTTTCTCAACTCTGTGACTCGCAAACGAATGTTTACAAAAGCTTTAAGTGCTTATTAGTGGAAAAAAAACCTTTTTTTTTCAAATTTTCATTTTATTTGCTATTCAACCAGTCAGAAAGTCAAGAAAGCATAAACTTAATACTGGAAAACTAAATTAACCGAATAAAATTAATCCGAAAAATAATTAATCCGACAAACAATCTTTTTAAAATTTTCATACCATTTGCTATTCAAGCAGTAATAAAAGTTCAGAGATACATTAAGCATAAGTATATCATACCTTTTTTGAAACTAGAATAACTAAGCATTTTTTTAAGATAATGGGCAGGATGAGCGTCATACATTTTTTTTACATGGTAGCAGACCAAACACGAAGAAAAATAATTTCTTGTTTAATTTTTTTTGGAACATTGTTTTTTCCAAGCACTTCGTGATTAGCTAGCTCAATTTTAACCACTGTTATTGATAGCTGAACTATTCCGTTAGAAGCTAAAAAAACCTGAATCAGAAAAAGTCCGTATTTGTAAAAATGGCACATTAAAAACCAACCAAAAGTGGCATTTTAAAAAAAATCATAAACTATCAAATATCTTGAAAACCGAGATATTTTTACTAAAGTCAAAATTTGAGATTAGAGAGGTCTCGACGAAACCTATCAACAGTTATAGGTTTATCCATTGTTTCTGAGACACCCTGTATATTAGATTCTCATAAATATATTGTGACGCTACTGTCATAATACCAATTTATTTGAACTTTTCTCGCAAAGAATCTCTCATTTTAAGGTTATAGATTGCTCGAATAGCCCTTTTCTGCAGTACAAAAACAATCTGAATGTCGGCATATTTCATATTTCATAGTCTGAATGTCCCACAACAAAATACCATAGGACATCACACTATGAAATAATTCATTCAAGTCATTATCAACTACTCTGCGGACAATATCACAAAGATTTTGATCCCATGAATATTGCTTTGGGTAATGTTCGTTAAGAGTTTTACTCATTTTTAATCTCATAAGGTCAAAATCTCAAGAAAATTTAGAAAATTAACATTCTAAAACCTTGGCCTTCTATGGCGGCTGTACACTCTCGCCGAGACACCCCGAGACAGGCCGAGTGCGAGAGTGTACATGGTAGCTCTCGCCTCGCCTCGGGATGTCTCGTGCTTACTCGCCCGCTCTCGCTCCCGTGTCGGTTTTTTGTGCCCGAGTCAAAGGGTCTCGGCATGTCTCGCGAGGAACGGCGAGAGCATTGATGTACACTCTCGCCAGTACAGTGCACAGCCAGCAACCGCTCTGAACACACGTGAATTGAGTCGTACTAATCATAATATTTCACATCGGAATAAGTATTTGCACGTCGAAAAATGACAAAATATGTTGGATTAGCTTCTTATAATCATCTCTGTAACCATATTTTTATACGACTTCAAAAAAGGAGGAGGTTCTCAATTCGATGCGTATGTTTTTTTTTTGTGTGTATGTTACGCGATTACGCCGCCAATTATGGACCGATTTTCAAAATTCTTTTTGTATTCGATAGAGTAAACCCCAAGGGTGGTCCCATGGTCACCAAAGTCAGGATCTGATCATGGGATCCCATGAAAATTGAAGGAAACGCTCACCTTCAGTAAGCTGGTATTAAATTCGGGTTTCTTTCACTAAAAAGATTGCATTCACTAAAAAGTTAAAAATAAAAAATATTATATAAAAAATAAAAACCTTCAAAAACACTGAGAAGTTAAAAATAATATAAGAATAGGTACAGACAACATCTCACTTCTATATTGAAGTCGGTGCCAAACGATGATCTCCTAGAAAGTGTTAAAATTTGTCACCGACTTCAATATAGAAGCGTGATGTTGTCTGTACCTATTCTTATATTATTTTTAACTTTTCAGTGTTTTTGAAGTCGGTTTTTATTATTATTATTCGATGCATAGCGACCATCCACCATCTTCTTTAACGCCACTCTTTTTGATTTTTTTTGTATGATATTCGTGTACATACATATAATAATTAATAGTGCATAGCGAAACAGTGGAAGCGACTTCTAACGCGTCCATCCTCTCGGTGATCAAAACCGCAAGTGAATAGACGAGAGTGTACATGGTAAGCACTCGCTGACAGGTCTCTCGGGCGAGACCTCTCGGCGAGACTTGACGAGAGCACTCGTCGAGAGTGTACAGCCGCCATTAAGAACTTGCGTCGCGTTCGACGCATCAACTGGCAAGTAATACATTTTTTTTTTTTTTTTTTTTTATTATTCAATAAAGGTACAATACATTAATTATATTAATTAATTGCCAAACTGTTAAAACAGTTTGTTGGCAAATTACAAGCTCAAATATAGAGTTTGCTTATACCTACCAAATCTATTTCCTATAATATAATACTATATGTTATTTATTATCTACTATCTTTTTATGTTACTGTAAATGGTATGCGACAAAAAAAAATGTACTTTGGATTACGATTAGCTCACAGTTACCGTAGAGCTAAACAAAGCTTTTTTTAATTTACATTTTATAACTGGCCTACTAAATTTGGTTTCTTGCCTTAACACATCATACATATTAAATATTTTTGGAACTAGATACTTAGTTGTTCTTTTTCCATAATAGTTAACAGCTTTTGGCTGCACTAACTTGCCAAGACATATGATACGCGGCTCATCACCGCGCCCCCTCCCCCATAAAAAGTTACCAGAGTCAGTGCGATTAATTACGCCGCATGTAACACAACATACTACAAGTAACTGAAACCTATAATTGGCATTTTTAATTATTTTACTTGCAAATTAACATAGTTAATAGCACGTATCAAGTTCATCATTTAGAAATGTTAAAATTTAAAAATGGCAAAATTGAGGCTTACGATTATTTACGTGGGAGCCATCAAAATATAGATAGATAAATTTTATTATACCCTACGACCTACGGTATATACACATTTCATTAGTCTTAAGTGTATTTATAAATAGAAAATTAATAGTAAAAAATATTTTTTTATATAAACAAAAAGCTTGTTTTCAAAATTCCAATACTCTAAAAAGAGAACAATAAACTGTATTTTTTTTTCTCTAGCCTATATGGTCCCGCTGCTAGGCAAAGCTCTCCCCCAAATTCCTCCACAAAATCTGGTATCGAGCCACATGCCACCAATCTTCGTCGAAATTTTTTAGGTCAACCAGCCAGCGCTTTCTTTGGCGACTTCGTCCGCGACTTCCCTCTGGGACCCAACGCGTGACGGCATGAGCCCATCTTTCTGGACACAGTCGACTAATGTGTCCGGTCCACTGCCACTTGAGTCTGGCTGTCTTGACTCCCACCTTATCAATGCCTGTCAGCGGAGCGTAGCCTCCGGCTACCGGCGAATTGAACGTGTGTGGAATACGACGCTACGCACGCTGACAGGCATTTATTATTATTATTAAACTTAAATTTTAATTTAATTTATATAATTTTAGGATAATATAAAAACTTGTCGCGCGTTTTATCGTGTAAATAAACAGTAATACAATACCTATTTATCTTGATATTGCGAATTCTAAGAAAACATTAAATGGAATGAAGTGAAATTAATTAAAATGAAGTTAAATAATTTATTTGCGTCAGATATGGTTACAAAATGGTGTCCAAATAAAATTCAATTCTTACCTAGCATATTCCGCCATAATGGCATGCAAATGCAACTCAATAACTGATGCCCCTATTGGGGAGGGTTGTACATGTATACAAAAATATGTAGGTAATCCGCCACTTTGTGAAGGTAGCCATCTTGGATAAAATTTTGTTGCAACGGCTATTTTGAATTTACAACCATATCAATTATGCATAATTGCATTGTCACCAAAAGTTAAGATTTATTCCTAATTTCAGCTCATTAGGTCACTGGCAAGTGAGTTAAATTTAACTCGCAAGATTTGACCCGAACACACATATACATACATACAGTGCAAGTTAAATTAAAGCTTGTAATAAAAAGTATCAAGTAAATTATTTAAAAGGCTTGCTTTTCTGGCTTGAAAGGGTACGAAAACACAATTTGTTGGACCGGAACCGTTTGTCGGAATCACCGCAAAAGCAGTTAGTACAGGCCTAAGAGCTCAATCACAAAGGAGGCACCAGGAAGAATGGGCCAAACGGAATGGAAAAAAGCACGCCAAGCTCTTTATGGGCATGGACAATTGGCTCAAATTTACATTGAGCTCTAGCAGATCCCAGACCCGCCTAATGCTCGGTGCTCTCACCGAACATTTTGGCACTAAGATCATGCTTACGAGGATGGGACTTGCCAGTTCCAAAATCTGTAGGGCCTGCAAAGATAAAGAGGAAAGCATGGAACATTTGCTGTGCCATTGCGATGCTCTAGCCTGCAGGAGACTAATGCTAACGGGAATTGGTTATCCAAAACCGGAAGATTACAGGGCCATGCCACCAAAGGACATCATCAAGGTCATGAGCACGGTAAATTGGACTGTAGGTGGTGATGGCTTTAGGGACTAACACCTGAGGAAGCACAATAGATTCAGAGTGGGTCGAAGTGCGAAGGCTCACTTCTTGGGCCACCCCACTTCTAAGATAAGATAAAACATCGGACAGGTGAAAGTTAATAAAAGCTTGTAAAAATAAAATAAAAGATTGTAAAAATAACAAGAGGACATACCAACTTCCACAAATCTAAAAATTAAAAGAAATAAGAAGGCAACGTAGATCCCAGCGATTTAATCTTGTCATAATAAAAAAAGAAGCGACGAGGCCCGACACTCTGTGATGTTATACTTAATAAATATCACTGTCAATACTTAATACCAATAAATATATCTAGTATTCGAACCAATGTATATTAAGATTTCCACTTAATTCATATCCACACAATTTTCTCGATCCAGTCAATGAAACTGGACACCCTCGTATAAATAGAGGGAAGGTTTGGAAGGGCACAGCCTATCCCGAACGAATTCACGCCGATTACGTGATACAACAGTCCCTTAGTATTATTCGGCAGAGGCATTCTCATTTGTAAGGGACCGCCGGAATCTCCCTGAAATAGAATATTCGCTTTTTAAAATAAAATGAATGAATAAATAATTATTTTAAAATTCCCAAAAAAAGGAAAACCAAACGAAACACAGACATAAAAACATTTGTTTCGGTTTCACACTTTAAAATCTTTACCGTTTTTGTATATAAGCAAAAAAAACGAAATAAAATAAAAATAAGAATTAAGTAACGATTTCTAAGTCAGAGGAGTTTAACCGTACGTTGACTTTTTTTCATAAGAGTCTTTTTACATGTTTGTTTTAAGCTTATGAAAATACAAATCAGCAACATTTTGTTTAACTTTGATACTGAATTAGACAAAGCAACACAACTTTGTCATATAAGTATTTAAAACCATAAGCCTCGATTATTTGTAGAAATATTCAAGCTGTGGAAACAAAGTGCGCGATCGACGAATCCAATTGCATAAAAACTTAACAACTTACTTAATGATAATTTTAAATTTTATGACGCAACAGGTACAGAAAATAATAGTATGAAAGTAAACCATGCTTATGAATTTCAATGTGACAAAAAATTTGTTTTCTAAAATCACCTGGCAAGCATCGACGCCTCCTGATAGTACCCCAGCGCAAAGTTGATCGCAATCGAAGATGATTCGCGCAATCAAAGATGATTGAGTTCTTTTAATCCGCACCAATGCCTATTGCAGGATGAGCGCAGTAAGTCATCACATTGCTGAGAATCTATTACGTTTACATAAGCTGCTTGAAGAATAGGAGACGTTGTTTTGTTGACTGCGGAAAATGCAGAAATTTCATTGAAACCAACGGGTTTAGTGAGTAAGGAAAAAAACATGGCAGGCGTTAATGTTATGTGGATGTGTTTAGGGCAAGGAGTATGATTGTAAAGGAGCTGAGAGATGAGAGAGTGGAGTGTCTTATTTTCTTTAAAAGATACTTACCTGTTTCCACAACACCCCACCCTGTAAGCGTTGCATTCTGTCCGATCAGTAAATTTTCTGGATCTGTGTAGAGACAGGCCGGCCGAATGAACTTAGTAAAAATAACATCGTCCTCTAGCTCGAAGAGGGCTATATCAAAATATTTCTTCGGTGGTTTGTACTGCGGGTGTTGGATAATTCTTTTAATATTTACATCAGTTGAATCAGATCCGCTTCTGATGTCAAACTGAAATGAATGATAGACTTTATTGATTTTTTGGGTCGATATTAATTAACGTCACTGCGCTGCGAACTGCTTCCATCCAAAAGGACACGAACTTTGCGCTCACGCAGGAAATCAGCCACCCAGGTACAAAGCTGAACAAGTAGATCGTAAGACGGATTTTTTTTTATTGATATGAGCGGCTATGGTTTGTCGCTGCGACCTAGAAGATCTATTGTGACCGCCACTATTACAGTTCTCCCGCAAGACGGAAGCTTGGAGAGAAGACTTTTGTGCCAGACTCTGTTGAAGGCTTTGGCAATATCTAGGCTGATAGCTAGTGACTCGCCATGCTTGTCAATAGCTTCACCCCAGACATGCGTTACGTTCAAGAATTGTATATATGACTTGAATGTTTTTGTATCAGACTAACAAGAAAAATGCTATAATGTCGCTAATAAATTTCAGTGAAATCAATGATTTGTACTAACTACCTAGTGCTAAAAAGAAACAGTGTTACACTCTGATTTCTTTGATTTCTTTTATCGTCCTCTAAATCTTAAAGCAAATCAAAAAAGTTGAAAATCTTTGTATTACTTGTATCGTCATTAATTACCGTATCAATATTGATATCCCCTAGTCTCACAATTTTAGGAAAAATATCGGCAACGCTGGTGTCCCCGTCAGAGGCTTCGGTGCAATGACCAGCGGTAAGCACGAAGTTTCTGCTGATGAGAGAGCTTCCGCACTTGAATATCCACGACCCAGTAACAGCTTTCCAGCCTACGCCACCCTTTGAAGAATAATGATGATAAAACAATTCACAAATAGGAAAGCATTAAAGAAAAATGATACCTTTTACTTGGTTAAGCTTAAATAGACTACTCAAATAACTATGAATTCTCCTCAAAATTTCCCTAGTAGTCATCTAATTTACCTAGTAGTCATGTCATGGCGCCAATATGGCATGTTGAAGATGCTGGCTTTAAGCCTGCTCGAAGTGAATTGTTTCTCGTATGAATTTTTTCATTTATAATTTATCATAACAGATTAATTAGTTCAATATTTATACTATACCATATGTGGAAATTCTCCAGGCAAAGCGTCTCGCCCACCAATCGCAGAGGTAAAGTTGACTCCTTCATGTTCCAGTTTCCATTTTAAACCTAAATCAGATAGGTATATAATATATTACTTTATAAATGTTAGCAGTAGAATAGCTATCGATGTTAATTAATGATAATATATGTTTATTTTGCAGAGCGGACAGGACAGACGAAACAAATGGATAGATCCAAATGACGACGACTGACGACGAATATTAACTAATAATAAAATCCAGGAAGAGCATACAAAAAGTGGGTTATGAATAACCGATTTTGGATATTAAAATTTAAAACGTGCGACTAAATTACTATGTGAGCGACTAGAAATACAGAGAAGGCATCTATTTGTAAACAAGACTAAATAGCAGGGGGAAGGGGGGCAGCCCCCATCAGGGAGCCCCCCGTCATTACAAAAGAAAATAGGGGACAAAATTGCCTACTGTAAGTTAGGTTAGGTTCAGAACATGACTATGCTAAGCGGAGCGAGCGCAGCGTCATACCTACTATTCTATGGGAATCTATACCACTGAAATCATATTATTAAAGTCTTCCAATTTTAACATCTTCTAATTCTTAAATAGGTTCAAGGTGCGGCACAAACATGATTAATACACAACCCAACCTTTTCCTATACATTTTGAAATTAGGTTTGTGAACATTTTAAAAATGAATACCTCGAAAACTACGCATCGCCGAGAGGGGAGAATGGTACAGGGGGTAGCTCCCCTTCTCCTCTCGTTATTAATTTACAAAAATTAATAACAATTTTTTTTAAAAATTTGAACCAAAGTACTCTGCTCATTATGGTATTTTTCAAAGTGATTTTTCTATTCGAAACACTTCATTTTAGATAAAATGCCGCTCATCATAAATAAATCATTTGCCAAATACTGAAAAAAATGCAGGACCTAATATTTGTTTGAATGTCACTCAAACAAATAGGTCGCTCAAATAAATAGGTCGGTCGTGCAATAATAACAAGAAGCTATATTGTTGAAGCGGTTTAATATATTTATCTAACAAGCATAGATTACGGCTGGTTGATACCCATATTAGGAAAATCCTGTATCACGGGCAGTCAACCCTCTACCCACTTAAAAGCAAAGATAAAGACGCTCTTATGTGTATTTGATTTGTGTGTTTGTGTGTGTGTGTGTGTGTGTGTGTGTGTGTGTGTTTGTGTGCGTGTGCGTGTGCGTGAGTGTGTGTCTGGTCTGGGTGTGTGTGTGTCAGTGTTTGCGGTATACTCGTATGTGAAATATGAATATATCGACTATAAGTGGCGTGTTGGATATGCGCGAGGGAGTAGTAGAGTAGAATGCAGCGTAAAAAAAGCAAATAAAAACCCCAGAGTCCGCACACTGGTCACTTGTCTATTAGCAGCATCATTTCTGTGGATTTGTAATCGCTTTCGAGTAATTTTTTATGCAAAAACAACTTAAGTTTTGATCTAGTCATTTTATAGATTGGAACTTCATCATTAAACTGCATAAAGAGAAAACAACTTAGAAAAGAGAATTGTCGTTTGGAAAATGTTGAGTTAGTCATAGGAACCTGTGTCCGTAGTGAGATGAACTTAGTTTTAGTGACATTTATTGTTAGAAGATTGTCATCAAGTCACCTTATGACCTTTCTTAATCCTTTTCCAGTGTATTCTTGGACATGTGACCAGGCTGGACCACTGACTATATGCGCCGTATCATCAGCAAATGCAAGCGAAGTACCATGGTTTATTTTAAGTTGACACAGACAATTGACGTATACTAAGAATAGTGAGGGACCCAAGGTACTTCCTTGAGGTATTCCATATTTGATGTTGTAAGCAGAGCTTTGATAATCATCCACTTTTACTATTTGGGTTCTGTCGGGTAGGTAACTTCGGAACCACTGTTAAGCAATTCCACGGATACCTAAGTTGTCCAGCTTACGCAAGAGTACTACTGACTATTTAAACTACCGAGGACTTAGAACTCAAGCGAAAACGAATAATAAGAGTGAAAAAGGTCTAATTTGGCTCGACAAGATAAAAAGACATCAGTACAGTTGAAATTTCAGTCAGTCATAGCATCAACACGGCATTCGTCAACAACACATTACCAAGTTAAACGCAAGTTCGCGTCCTGACCGAAGTGAAAAGTAAATCTTACAATATAAAGAAGTCGGTTATCTTTTCGGACTCTTTAAGTGCTCTTAAAGCACTACAAAAAATATATTTAAATGTAAACTGAATAGTAAGATATTGTTGGACATTAGGACATGTCTTTTCAATTGTAACAATAAGGGGCTATCTGTAGAACTCGTTTGGATTCCTAGTCACTGTGGTATTGTAGGCAATGATTGTGTTGACAACTCTGCTAAGATGGCTGCTTCAGCGACTTCAATTGTTAGCCTGAAACATAACACTTTACAGAATTATGACCTCTTAAATATTCCCAAAATTTACTTAGAAGCTGACTGGCAGCGGGAATGGGATAGGTCTAGCAAAATTAAAGGTACCCATTATTACAATATCCAACCAAAAATAATACCTCGACCTTGGTTTTACAAATATAAAAAACTTCATAAAACTACTGTATCTGTATTGTGTCGTCTTCGCTTAGGTAATTTGATTTATTTTATTTATTTTTATGTAATTTGATTTTATTTAATTCTTATTTGACCTTTGCTTTATTTTTTCATTTTAATTACTTTGACATAGTTATTGTAACCCGCGTAGACACTCATGTTTGACATTCAAATGACTTTTTATTTTTAATCAATGTGACAATTTCTTTGCGAATGCTGTACATACCTATTATAGGCTTATACATCGGTTATGCGTCCCTCGAACAATCTCAATGTATTTAATTTAATGTTTAATGTATATGCTGTTGGTGTGTCTTATCTAAAATAAATAAATAAATTCCTGTACACCAGTTTTCTTACACAAAATAAGAGTTAGAGACAACGCCCTTTGTGAATGTGGAATAGAGGAAGGCACATTAGATCATATATTTTTTGATTGTGTTAAGTATAAGCAAAATTTTAATGTATATGATTCCCTGTATAAATTTGATATTCCATTATCCATTAACTTTAACCTAACCTAACCTTTTTTTTTTTTTTTTTTTTGGAAGGGGGAAAATGCTTTACGCATCCCTCGTGGCCGAGCCAAACCACGAGGGTATGTGGGACTCCCCGGACCGGATTCGGTCCAGGCATACCCACTAAAAACCCCCCGCAGCTTCTCCGTTCGTCACAGGACAGGGGGAAGGGGACAACAGCGAGGCCTTGTTCCCGCTAACCCCCTGCCTGTGAGTCGTCCGTTGCTGGACTCGCGCTACGCCAAAAGGCGCGTGGCTCTGCTGCTTTGTGAGCGGCGCAGGTGTTGTGCGCCGCTTTACACCACGGAAGCGTCCCGGCACTAGGTGCTCTAGGGCTGGGGACCATTTTCAACGCGGGGAACATCCCTTCCCGCGGCCGCCTCCTCCTGGATGATGGGGGCCCCAATGATGTCCTCGGTGACCTCCATCTCCGTCCCGCCTGAGGTCTCGGGTGGCCGGTTTGGCGCTTCCCTCCTCCTTCTCCTGCTGATGGATGCCTTGGGGGCAGAGCAGGTCTTACCCCCAAGGCGATGATCCGCCGGTTTCCCGGCCGCAGTAGACAATGGGCATTTGGGCTTCGACGAGCACGTCGACGCCCTGTGCCCTGCCTCCCCGCACCGGTAGCACAGCGTGCTCCGGTCCACCTCCGCCCTGCAATCGACCCTCAGGTGCCCCGATTCGAGGCACCTGTAGCATCTCATTTCACGAGGCTGAAGGAGCTTCGTCTTTGCGGCGGACCAACCCACCAGCAGTCTCTTGGCAGAAACAATCCTCTTCGCCGCTTCCAACGGGCAGCACACCCACGCCGTACCCATTGTGTAGCGGCCCTGGCGGATTTCTCCCACCCGGACCTCCTCGACCCGGCACTCGCCGGTCTTAGCGAGTGCCTCCTTCAGTTCCTCCGGCTGGACGGACTCGTCCAATCCAGAGACCAGCAACTCCGCGGTTTTTGTTGGGATGGTGACCCGCGCGATATTGGGATCCACCACTCTTTTCAGGGCGACGGCTAGGTCCATGGCGCTCCCCTCCTTTTCATCGCCCGTGACGAGGATTATGGCTGCCCCAGTCAAGGACCTGCGGAATTGAACTCCCTCTATGTTCAGCTCCGCGAGGCTTACCTTGGCTCTGGCAGCCGCAATAACCCCGGCGTATGAATGGCCCTTCTCCTCGGCGTCTGGCTGCAGTGTCAGCACCACCGCTGCCGTATTCGGCGCACGCAGCTTAGGTAGCCGAGGAGGTGCCTTCTTCTTCATGAGCGGAGGGGGCTGCTTCGGCATAGTGTTTGCCGGTGTGCCGACCTCTTTCTGTTTTCTACGCTGGCTGCGCTTTACAACTGTGGTCCAGGCCCCTTCCGTGTTGGATGAGGCTGGTGGCAGCGGATGTGACTCCATCGCTGCGGATTTCTCCGCAGCAGTTTTCCTTTTTGTTTGCCTGCGACCCTTTTTTGGGGGAGACGCGGTTCCGGGTGCAGAGGGAGCATTTTTCGCCGCAGGCTTCCGGGCTGTGGGCGCAGTGGGTGTCTCCATTTCTTGGATGGCCATGGGAGTGGTATACCCAGCTCGCTTCTCATGATTAAGGGAGGGGCGCAGGCGCGGCTCAGGGTTCAGCCTAGGCTCCAACCCTTCTAGCCTGGCGTTGAGTCGAGCAACCATGCGCCCCATCAACCTATTTTCTAGCTCCTCGATGTTAGGAGGAGCTAGAGTCCTATCCATGTTTGGAGCTGGAGGGGGAGGTGGTGGTCTATTCTCCAGAAGGTCCTTCATTTTCGCCTCCAGCTCTGCTATTTTCTCCCTCTGGACCTTTAATTCACCTTCAAGTCGGGAATTCGCCTGCTGCAGGCGCGAAGTCTCTTCTGAGACAGTGCGCGCCGCAAGCACTTTGGCGTCCTCCCGAAGGCTCTTAACCGCCTCCTTTAATTTTTAATGAAAGTCCCCTTTAAATTTGAGGACCTTTCTGCCACATATTCAATAATATGGAAAGCGCGACTCATGCGCTCGGTGACGGTAAGCGTTGGGTCGTCACTTCCACTCTCCTCAAGAGGAGACAACACCTCTGCAACCGCTGCTGTTGTTGCGGTAGGCGTGCGCCTCGTGTTAATTGGGTCCCTAGGCATCTCGAGGAGCTCCCTTTCGGCCTGGAGTTGGAGCTCCAGGCGCTCCATCCTGAGATACTCTGCCTTCGCTTTGGCGAGCCCCACGTATTCGCCGGTGGTTGGCGGGTGGCCTCTTCCTCGTTTTCCCTTTGGTTTTGGGGTTCTACGGGAAGACAGCGGAACATCTTCTAGCGAAGGATCGTCGCTGCCTTCCTCCCCGTCTCCAACTTCAGTGTGGCCCCTCTTCCGACGAGCGGAAGGGGCGTTCGTACCGCTGTCCGTGCTCATCATGGATGACGCCTCAGACAGACAGTCCGACTCTCCTGACACCGGAAACATATCTGGAGCATCATAGTCAAGCATGATGTCCGATATGCCGGCCCTTCTCGTACCTCCTTTGCGTCCGGTCGCATTTTTACCCCTCGACGACCCGGGAACCGCCGTCGGGGGTTGAAGCTCTCCTACTAACGCCTCGGTTGAAATGGTGGTATTTCCACCAGCCGGCCCGGATACCGGTGGTGGCCCGCTCTTAACGGGTTCGCATGGGTTATTGTCATCGACACTCGGAAGGGTGGAATTTGGTAGAGCCAGCCCCAGATACGTCTGGCTGCCCGCAGCCGCCTTGCGCGGTCCTACGGGGGGGACTGATACCCCCTGGGGACATTTTTCGTTTTTGCCAAATTCCATATCAAATTGCATTTTGGGATGCACTCCCTTTCTCCGCTTGGGACTGGTCTCCCACCAGCCACGCACCCCCTCGGCACGGAGACACGACCTTGGGGTTGGGGTAATTTTTATTGTGGTTGTCTTCCACGTGGCCCGACGCTCAGTGCGCCGGGCCCCCGGCCCGCTCAGTGCGGGTAACGGGTTGCCCGATGGCAGACCCCACTGGATCCACCACCGCGCGGGTGAGCCGAAGCTCGGGGAAATTCCCGACAGGCGCAAAGCACCACGGCGAAAGATTCGCCTCAACACTGCTAGCCAGAAGCAGGCTTCCGGCGAGAGTCACACCTCTTCTTAAAACAAGAAGAGGGGACTTCGCCCTTCCCCGCTTAAGCGGGTGGCCACACGAAGTGACCCGCCGGGTTGAACCCGGCCATCCCACGCCCCCCTTCCATGGGGGGCCTCTCGTCAGACTATTAGCCCGCGGCAGAGAATCTGCCGGGTTGCCCAGGGTGCACCACAAGGAGGTTGTCTGACATCGCACCCCAACCTAACCTTTTTTTTTTTTTTTTTTGGGACGGGGGAAAATGCATTTACGCATTCCTCGTGGTCGAGCCAAACCACGAGGATATGTGGGACTCCCCAGACCGTACCCGGCCCGAGCCTACCCACTAAAAACCCCCCCAGCAGCTTCTCCGTCCGTCACAAGACAGGGGAAAGGGGACAACAGCCAGGCCTTATTCCCGCTGAACCCCTGCCTGCGACATGTCCGTTGCCGGACTCCCCGTCTAGCTCTGCTGCTTTGTGGAGCGACGCAGAATTGCACCGCTCTACACCCCGAAATTGGTTTTTTATTGTGGTTGTCTTCCACGCGGCCCGACGCTCAGTGCGCCGGGCCCCCGGCCCGCTCAGTGCGGGTAACGGGTTGCCCGACGGCAGATCCCACTGGATCCACCGCCGCGCGGATGAGCCGAAGCACTGGGAAACCCCCGGCAGGTGCGAAGCGCCCTGGCGAAAAGTCGCCACCACCTTGCTACCTTCAAAGGTAGCCGCCCAAATCAGGCTTCCGGCGAAAGCCACACCTCTTCTTAAAATAAGAAGAGGGGACTTCGCCCTTCCCCGCATGAAGCGGGTGGCCACACGAAGTGGCCCGCCGGGTTAAACCCGGCCATCCCACACCCCCTCTCTATGGGGGTCCTCTCGTCAAACTATTAGCCCGCGGCAGAGAATCTGCCGGGTTGCCCAGGGTGCACCACTAGAAGGTTGTCTGACACCGCACC
Source organism: Schoenobius gigantellus (assembly GCA_963935595.1). Taxonomy (NCBI): domain Eukaryota; kingdom Metazoa; phylum Arthropoda; class Insecta; order Lepidoptera; family Crambidae; genus Schoenobius; species Schoenobius gigantellus. The sequence goes on along the minus strand of OZ012554.1, from coordinate 5,773,706 downwards.
CCACCCCAACCTAACCTAACCTAACCTCCTCCTGGCCGCTGCACACGACTCCGGCACTCTGGAGAACATCACCAACACCTCCCTGCAGCTCATCACCGAATGGGGCCAAGGAGTTAAACTCTCCTTCGGGCCCGACAAAACATCGGCGCTGGCTTTTTCCCCCAGAGCGGCTCGCGTTAAGTTACACATTTCTGGTACTCATATCCCATTTATCACCCACTTCAAACTATTAGGCATCATTATTGATCACCGACTCCACTTTCACCGTGACATAGATTATATTACTAATAAAGCACAAAAACTTTTCACCCGACTTTCCACCTTCATCCGCCCATCTTGGGGCATACATCCTGAAAACGTAGAAATCATCTATAAGCATGTCATCACCCCCATCATCACTTACGCAGCCGGCATCTGGGGCCACACTGCCAAAACACACACCTCGCGGCAAAAGCTAGCGTCGACCCAAAGAGGATTCGCCATTAGAGCCGCCCGCGCCTACCGCACCACATCCACCAACGCTGCACTGGCCCTTGCCCAATTCCCCCCCTTAGACCTCCAAATCCTAGCAACTGCCACAATTGAAAACACCCGAATAAAAGGCATTTCCACCCTGCTCCCTCACGACCTACACCTTGAAAAACCCATCCCCTACGCCCAACTCCCACACCCTTCCGTACGCATCTCCCCCCATTACCACTGCGCATACAACCTATCCCACATAGAGGAGGCTTGCCTGGAAGACACCATTCAGATTTTCACAAACGGTAGCAAGCAGGACGACGGCTCTGTCGGGGCAGCCGCTGTCCGCATCGACCTGGAGGCTAATCCTACCGTCCTGGTCAAAAAATTTAAACTTCACCCCATTTGCTCTGTCTTCCAGGCGGAACTCTTCGCCATCCTCCAAGCCTGTCACCTGGCATACAAATCCGCATACCCCGACACTCTCATCTTATCCGACTCCCGATCCTCGCTTGAAGCCATTCAACAGCGAAGCTCCACACATCCCTTAGTCGCCCAAATCCATTCCATCATCCTCTCCTTACCTAACACCAGGCGCATCCGCTTCTGCTGGGTTAAGGGCCACGCCAATATACCTGGCAACGAACGGGCGGATCAAGCTGCGGGCGAAGCAGCTAAGAGCCACAAAAGTCCTGATTATGACGCCTTCCCCATATCCTACGTCAGGCACCTGGCCAAGTCGTCCCTTAGGGAGCTCTGGCAGGATCGATACTCGAACGCGGAGCAGGGTCAACACACCCGTTCAATATTCCCTACACTGTCCACAATCCAAAAATTCCGTTCACTTGTTCCCACGTCCTTTTTCCTCACCCAATTCCTCACCGGTCACGGAGCACACCGCTCGTACCTCAAAAGGTTCCACATCTCCGACACGGACTCTTGCCCATGCGATCACCTTACCCCACAAACTCCAACACACCTACTCACGGACTGCCCCATCTTTTCCTCACCACGTCACGATCACTCCACATTCTGCCACTTCCACAACATACCCCCATTCTCCATCTCCGAACTCTTAACCAAACCGTCCTGTATAAGATCCTACACTGCGCTCATTACGCACATCTACTCCCAACTCCGACACCACAACTCACACACTCCTACCCCCCCACCCCCATCCCTCCACAACCCCACAGCATCTCCAAACATTTCGCCGACTCCGCGCCACGCCTGACCACATCTATTGATGTGGACTATCCTGGTGATTTCGTCTCTGCATTTAATTGTTCCTCACTCTCCAGCTGAAATTTTCGACAGTGCGCAGTCCAATGTGGCTGCGTCTCGTTCTCTTGGTCTGTCGCAACGACTTCCGGTGACGACGGTGCTCGCCACCTTGGCATACCACCCAGGGTGACGCGCAGCGCCTACACATGCATGGGAAAGGGTACACCTTCACATTGTATACCGCTCGCAAGACGAGGGTGACCCATACATCCCAACTTTCCCACTCTGTCTATATTCAGCAAAAGTAAGTCAGCGAACCATTGCCACCATTGTGACTAAAATAATTAAAAAAAAAAAAACCTAACCTAACCTAACCTAACCATTAACTCCAAGGATATTATCTTACTAATTTGTAAATTTGTTAAATGTAATAGTCTTAAGTTATAATACAAATCAGTTAATTTTTACTGTAGTGTGTTCGTTTCAGGTGGATGGATTTTATCATACTAACCATTTTATTATCACACAAGCGATTTCAGTCTAAATTCCCCACCCACAAGGCTTTATTCAAACACATGCTCGGTTAATACGCACAAGACGGTCTACTTGCCCAGCCAAAGACACACAGAGCTGGCAGAATTGTTGTCAAAAGATAACACATTGCCATTATTAAAAGAAGAAGAAGAAGAAGAAGTGAAAAGTATTCTTGTATTAATTTTATCGTTGTATGAAATGCAAAGTCACAAATATAATAAATGAACAATCTGATGATAATATAAATATCGATTTAATACAATAAATTTGTGTGATTAAATCCATTGCCCCTTTGAAACACAATTTAAAAGAGCATTTAAAATCAAAAAATCTAATCTAAAACAAAATATCCTTTATTAATTACCAAAAAATTTGTATAAAGGTTTGGGATTGAGAGCCTCCATTTAAGTTAAAAATTTGTGTTTGGAGAGACCCGCTCCTTCTGATATACTTTCTCCTTCTGTTGTATTTAGATTTATTTATTATAATATATTTTATGTATGTATCGATTTATGAGTAGATATATTTATAACAGATATGTTTTTTGTGTTATTCTAGTCTCCATTAAGCAATTTTTTAATAACATCAACTAGGGTTGTCTGCAAGAAATCTCTTTCAGAGATAAGTCTGCCTTTGGACATACTATTGTTTTCATGTACTATGTTTGTATTTGTATGTGTTTAATAAAGAGTTTATTTATAATATTAAATGTAATATTCTTTAAACTTACATTTTTCTTGCCTTTCTTCTTCCTCCTCTGTTGCTTTTATATCATTAATGTATTCAAAGCATTCTGGAATAAAAATTAATTGTAAAATTTCTATGTACTCTTTTTATATAGCTCCACTCCATTACCTTCTTGTGCTAATGGAGAAATCACGTACGAGTAAGGATTTTAAAAACATACGTAAAGAACTTTGATTAGTTCTTCTGTTTAGTAAATTTTCTGTAGATTTCACTCAAGTGTGAATTAGAACGAATTAAGACGATTTACTCGTATAAGAAAACACGCATTAATGGTGTATCAAAATGCCGAATTAATATTTGAAGGGCATATAGGTTAGATAAATAGATGGACCCTAGGTTTTTCTCTTAGATCTGAAAACCTAATACTTTCCAAGTTAATTGATTAATTTTGCCGCGCCCGGTCACTAGTCGTGGCAATAATATAATCAGTCTGCAATGGCGCTCGATAATTATTATGAATGAAGTGACAGACATCGGCGTAGTGTTCCTCATACACACTGATGTGGGGCTGTCGAAACTTATTTTTGTATATGAAAATAAAATATGCAATCTATTCTTCTGAGAACATTCAGCAAATGGTCGGGAACTTGCCCTTAATCTTTGGGGACATACGGTCTTTATGGCTCATAACAAATTTGTGGCACGCATTAGTTTATTCCTTCCCACACAGATCTCTAGGGAGTCCTTCGCTTCAATCTTTTAAAAGTTGCACTTCTACTCATCAGCTTTGTGGCCAATCTGTTTGGATGCTTTTTCAGTCTGTTTTTAACCGACTTCAAAAAAGGGGGAGGTTCTCAATTCGATGCGTATGTTTTTTTTGTGTGTATGTTACGCGATTACGCTGCCAATTGTGGACCGATTTTCAAAATTCTTTTTGTATTCGATAGAGTTCACTCCAAGAGCTGGAGTGAACTCACTGGATCAGGATCTGATCATGCGATCCCATGAAAATCAAGGGAAACGGTAATTTAATACCAGCTTAAAGTTTAAAATATTTTAAAAAAGATAAAAACCGACTTCAAAAACACTGAAAAGTTAAAAATAATATAAGAATAGGTACAGACAATATCACACTTCTATATTGAAGTCGGTGCCAAATTTTAAGACTAGGAGATCATCGTTTGGCACCGACTTCAATATAGAAGTGTGATATTGTCTGTACCTATTCTTATATTAGTTTTAACTTTTCAGTGTTTTTGAAGTCGGTTTTTAATTTTTGTAAAATATTTTTTTATAACATTTTATTTAGTCACTGATCTCGTCCTGTACAAATTTGATTTTAAGATCATGGTGGAGCTGTTGGTTTGTTATACATATACCATTGAGCATTTGTAATTATTTGCAGTATTTTAGATTGGAATCTTTGTAAGATGTAAATGTTTGAATTGAAGACGGTCCCCCAGAGCTGAATCCTATACGTCCATGGGTGTATGGATTTAGGGATGCACTTATACAGGAGCAACCTGATATTCATAGATAACTGTGAACTCTTGTCTAACAACCAGTACATTTTTCTCAAATGAATTTATAGTGCCTTACGTTTGGTGAATATGTGTATTTTCCAGGTGAGACGACGGTTAGGAAAAGTCAAAATAGTTGTTGTTTACCGCGAATATGGACCTGTTTTTATTGTATTTAAAATGGTATTTAGCTTCATCTGCTTCGGGTATCTGTACTCGGTTAAGAAAAACAGGTGGGCATGTCTCACGTCTCATAGTAAAGGTCATGGTAAAAGTCTCGTTTGCTTTTATATGCTAGGCAGCTAGCCAATCCGAGATGTTGTCCAGGCAGCGTTGGAGCATAGTGCTTGCTTGTGTTGGTTCTTAATAAAGCTACCATGGCTGCTGTGTCATCGATCAATTATTACGCCATCTGTCATTGGCAGGTCTAAAGTGAAAATAAGATACAGTGTTATGTCAAGCATACTTTCCTGCGGCACACCAGTATAGACTCCGTGAAGTGTGATTGTGTAAGGGTGAACGTGAATACGGTAATGTGTTTCCCTTGTGGATATATCTTAACTTAATCTGCACAATTTCTCAGGTATACAATGAATATCTTACATTAATTACCCACAACCCTAAACTTATTTCAGCTTATCTACAATAGAGTCTCAAATTCAAGTTACAGTGGTTTGCTTTACATAGAAATATCTCTCGGCAAGATGTGATTTTAATAAGATGTAGTAATTCGTCGGAAGTAGGTTTCTTATTTTGTAAAGCAAGCCCTCATGCCAAACTCTGACAAAATGTCGCACAGCATAATAGGCTAGATGACAAAAAAAAATTATTGCTTTAAAAGAAGCTCATTCATATAATAAACAGAAAGAAAAAATCGGTTTTCGAATAACTATAAAAACAACCAAGATATAAGGTATTAAAGGTTTTTCTCCATCTCTTTCTAGCAAAACGGCAATTTACAAGAAGTTTATATGGCCGTACTCAACTATGACGTCACGTTTGATGTCGGATCTCTCTGTCTAATCACCTTCAAATTAACAACTTAAAATGCTTGAATCTAATGTATTTTTAAGCCGATTTTAATTTTAATTTCACAGGACTGCATCTTTTTCCACGGTATTTTAATATTTAATGACGAGACGTAAAAATTAGAATTCAGTCATCCCAATTGCTTATTTTCAAAGGTGGTGTAGATACCTTCTTCAAGCCGATGAACCTGTTCTATGATTTTTCTGAAACTAAATTGGTGATCAGTGATGATTTAGCGCTTTGCTAATACTGTGCTTAGTATTTTCAGGAATAAGATCTCCATAACGTTTGACGTTGGGTGGCAAGCTAATTGGCCTGTAAGAGGATACAGCCCTTGAAGCCTTCCCAGGTTTAAGAATGATTTTAATTTGGGCAATTTTCCACTGGGGTGGGAAGATACCTCTTGTAAGCATACAATTAAACAAGTATGTCAGGTAGTTCGCGGATTATTTTTAACCGACTTCAAAAAAGGAGGAGGTTCACAATTCGATGCGTATGTTTTTTTTTCGGTCCGATTCACTTATTGCTCGGTGCCGATGTTCTAGGCCGCGTGTATTGTGGGAAGAGGAGAGAGTTACAAAAGGGTGGGCTGGTAGCCTTATCTACATCGCTTGGGTTTGTAGTGATGGGACCAGTTAGGCATAACCCACCATCTCCATCGGTGGACAGTTACATAACTGTTAGCTCCACCTTATCGGATGTCCTTCAACGGTTTTGGGAGGTGGAAGAGCCACCTACCGTGAAGCGAGTGAACCCCTTAGACGAGGAGTGTGAGTTGTTCTACCAGAACAATACAGGTCGCCTTCACTCGGGACGGCTGATCACTCGTTTGCCCTTTTGTCAGTTCGCCCCTCACTTGGCAGCTCCCGGCCGTTGGCCGAGAAGCGGCTGCTGTCCATGGAGCGTCGTATGAGTAGGAACTCCGACCTCAAACAGAAGTATGTCGACTTCATGCGAGAATATGAGCAACTGGGGCACATGTCGGTCTCGCGACTGGACTGGCGAAACGAGGAACATAATTTTCTTCCTCACCACGCGGTTTTGAAACCTTCCACTGGGAAGATACGCGTTGTTTTTGATGGGTCAGCTCCTACGTCTACCGGAGTTTCGCTGAATCAATGTCTGCATGCTGGACCGAAGTTGCACCACGAGGTGGGCGATGTATTGACCAACTTCCGTCGCCATGCCGTCGTCTTTGTGACCGATATCCGGATGATGTTTCGGCAGACTGTGATTCACCCGGACGATAGACGATATCAGCTCATATTATGGAGGGAGGATCCCAGAGATCCCATGCTGGTCTACGAGCTGAACACCAATACATACGGTTTGCGTTCGAGCCCCTTTGTGGCAATTCGCTCACTTGTGGAACTCGCTGAACGTGAGCGGTTACGATACCCTCGCGCATCCTTGGTTCTCAAGGAGGATGCATTTGTGGATGATATTTGTACGGGCTCCTCTAGTGTCGAGGAAGCCTTGATTTTGCGAGATGAACTAATTGCTCTTCTCGGGGCTGGTGGTTATGAACTGAGGAAGTGGATGTCCAACTCACCTCAGCTTTTGTGTGACTTGCCAGACGACCACCAGCAGGAGCCTCATATTTTTGAGAATGCCAACACTCCAGATTTACTGTCTGTTTTGGGAGTGCAATACAGACCTGTCCAGGACACGTTCACCTATCGATTGGAGCTGCCAAGCCCCAAGGTCTGGACGAAACGGTTGGTTTTGTCTACAGTAGCTCGTACCTTTGACCCAAATGGCTGGATTAGTCCCGTAGTGTTTTGGATGAAGTGCTTCCTACAGGAACTTTGGTCAGCCGAAGTGTCGTGGGATGAGCCCCTCTCGGGCCGTTTGCTGCGAGATTGGGAGTCCTTCATGTTGTCTCTCCCCGACATTAACCGTGTTAGTATCCCTAGACATATACTGCCTAAGGGACGGTTTACGGCCAGCCTTCATGGCTTTTGTGACGCGTCTGAGAGTGGATACGCAGCCGTCGTATATATCCGGACGGTTGATAATAGAGGAGCTGTTAAGCTCCACTTGCTAATTGCTAATAGTAAGGTTGCTCCACTTCGGACTCGATTAACGATTCCGAAGTTAGAATTGTCTGGAGCTACTCTTCTGGTTCGGTTGATGAACCACGTTGTTGACACCCTGGGACGTAGTGTGGACTTTGAGTCGCTCTTTGCTTGGTCCGACAGTCAGGTTGTCCTGTGTTGGATTAAGAACTCCGTCCACTCCCTGGAAGTATTTGTGGCCAATCGGGTATCCCAAATACAGGCCTCGAAGGCCACGTTGATTTGGCGCCACGTGCCAGGTGAAATGAACCCTGCTGACTGTGCATCACGTGGCAGCGAAGCCCCTCAGCTTATTGACCACACTCTGTGGTGGGGTCCCGACTGGTTGTTACAACCGTCTTGGCCTTCCACACCAGCTGTGGTGAAGGTACCAAATCCGGGCTTGCGTGTTCACGCTGTCGAGACTATGGCGGCTCCAGAGCGGGAATTTTTATTAGACCGCTACAGTTCTCTGGACAAGTTGCTCGGCGTGACCGCTTGGATAAGAAGATTTATACGAAATTGTCGCCGGCCTCAGGACAAAGATTTGTGTCCGGTCCTCTCACCGCAGGAGCGCCAAGATGCTCTTCTGCATTGGGTGCGTATGACCCAGTCTAGAGCGTTTGAACCGGAACTTAAGATTTTCCGTACCGGGACGTCCAAATTGAAGGGACCCTTGGTGCGTTTGACTCCCTTTCTGGATGATAAAGGATTGTTGCGTGTAGGAGGCCGATTGAGGCACGCTAACTTGCCTTATAGATCACGTCATCCCCTGTTGCTCCCCAAGGACGGACCATTGGTGCGATTGTTGATCATTGATCGCCATGTGAAGAATGCTCATGCCGGATGTAATGCATTGACCGCGCTCCTCCAACGGGAGTTTTGGATTTTGTCAGCGCGAAGAATAATCCGATCTGTTATCTTTCGATGTCTGCCCTGCTATCGTTTACGCCCCGAGACGATGCAGCCCCAAATGGGTGATTTGCCTGCTGATCGTGTGAATGAATCGATGACCTTCTTAGGAGTTGGAACTGATTTCGCGGGACCATTCATTATAAAAACGTCGCGACTCCGTAATGCTAAGACTGAAAAGGCTTACTTGTGTGTGTTTGTTTGTTTGGCCACTAAAGCCGTTCATTTGGAGGTGGTGAGTGCACTCACCATGGACGCTTTCTTAGCAGCGTTAGGCAGATTTGTCTCCCGCCGGGGACTGCCTTCTCTAATTCGGTCCGATTGTGGGACGAACTTCAAGGGCACTGATAGACATATAAGAGAAGTTTGTGAATTTTTAGATAAAAATAATATTGAGATCGGCTCCACACTCTCCCGTAGGGGGGTAACATGGCGATACTCCCCGCCCTCTTGCCCTCACTGGGGAGGGATTTTTGAATCTGTTGTAAAGGCCGCCAAGACTCACCTTCGCCGCGTTATTGGGGAGACTATTCTCACGTTTGAGGAACTCGCGACGGTGTTTCATAAGATTGAGGCGGTTCTCAACTCGCGTCCGGTATGTCCGTTGTCTACCGACGCGAACGATTTGCAGGCCCTCACGCCGGGCCATTTCTTGATAGGCAGACCACTTAACGCCCTGCCCGAGTATCCTTATAGAGATATCAATCCCGGACGCCTTTCGCGGTTTGAGTTGCTCCAGCAGGAGCCTCATATTTTTGAGAATGCCAACACTCCAGATTTACTGTCTGTTTTGGGAGTGCAATACAGACCTGTCCAGGACACGTTCACCTATCGATTGGAGCTGCCAAGCCCCAAGGTCTGGACGAAACGGTTGGTTTTGTCTACAGTAGCTCGTACCTTTGACCCAAATGGCTGGATTAGTCCCGTAGTGTTTTGGATGAAGTGCTTCCTACAGGAACTTTGGTCAGCCGAAGTGTCGTGGGATGAGCCCCTCTCGGGCCGTTTGCTGCGAGATTGGGAGTCCTTCATGTTGTCTCTCCCCGACATTAACCGTGTTAGTATCCCTAGACATATACTGCCTAAGGGACGGTTTACGGCCAGCCTTCATGGCTTTTGTGACGCGTCTGAGAGTGGATACGCAGCCGTCGTATATATCCGGACGGTTGATGATAGAGGAGCTGTTAAGCTCCACTTGCTAATTGCTAAGAGTAAGGTTGCTCCACTTCGGACTCGATTAACGATTCCGAAGTTAGAATTGTCTGGAGCTACTCTTCTGGTTCGGTTGATGAACCACGTTGTTGACACCCTGGGACGTAGTGTGGACTTTGAGTCGCTCTTTGCTTGGTCCGACAGTCAGGTTGTCCTGTGTTGGATTAAGAACTCCGTCCACTCCCTGGAAGTATTTGTGGCCAATCGGGTATCCCAAATACAGGCCTCGAAGGCCACGTTGATTTGGCGCCACGTGCCAGGTGAAATGAACCCTGCTGACTGTGCATCACGTGGCAGCGAAGCCCCTCAGCTTATTGACCACACTCTGTGGTGGGGTCCCGACTGGTTGTTACAACCGTCTTGGCCTTCCACACCAGCTGTGGTGAAGGTACCAAATCCGGGCTTGCGTGTTCACGCTGTCGAGACTATGGCGGCTCCAGAGCGGGAATTTTTATTAGACCGCTACAGTTCTCTGGACAAGTTGCTCGGCGTGACCGCTTGGATAAGAAGATTTATACGAAATTGTCGACGGCCTCAGGACAAAGATTTGTGTCCGGTCCTCTCTCCGCAGGAGCGCCAAGATGCTCTTTTGCATTGGGTGCGTATGACCCAGTCTAGAGCGTTTGAACCGGAACTTAAGATTTTCCGTACCGGGACGTCCAAATTGAAGGGACCCTTGGTGCGTTTGACTCCCTTTCTGGATGATAAGGGATTTTTGCGTGTAGGAGGCCGATTAAGGCACGCTAACTTGCCTTATAGATCACGTCACCCCCTGTTGCTCCCCAAGGACGGACCATTGGTGCGATTGTTGATCATTGATCGCCATGTGAAGAATGCTCATGCCGGATGTAATGCATTGACCGCGCTCCTCCAACGGGAGTTTTGGATTTTGTCAGCGCGAAGAATAATCCGATCTGTTATCTTTCGATGTCTGCCCTGCTATCGTTTACGCCCCGATACGATGCAGCCCCAAATGGGTGATTTGTCTGCTGATCGTATGAATGAATCGATGACCTTCTTAGGAGTTGGAACTGATTTTGCGGGACCATTCACTATAAAAACGTCGCGACTCCGTAATGCTAAGACTGAAAAGGCTTACTTGTGTGTGTTTGTTTGTTTGGCCACTAAAGCCGTTCATTTGGAGGTGGTGAGTGTACTCACCATGGACGCTTTCTTAGCAGCGTTAGGCAGATTTGTCTCCCGCCGGGGACTGCCTTCTCTAATTCGGTCCGATTGTGGGACGAACTTCAAGGGCACTGATAGACATATAAGAGAAGTTTGTGAATTTTTAGATAAAAATAATATTGAGATCGGATCCACACTCTCCCGTAGGGGGGTAACATGGCGATACTCCCCGCCGTCTTGCCCTCACTGGGGAGGGATTTTTGAATCTGTTGTAAAGGCCGCCAAGACTCACCTTCGCCGCGTTATTGGGGAGACTATTCTCACGTTCGAGGAACTCGCGACGGTGTTTCATAAGATTGAGGCGGTTCTCAACTCGCGTCCGTTATGTCCGTTGTCTACCGACGCGAACGATTTGCAGGCCCTCACGCCGGGCCATTTCTTGATAGGCAGACCACTTAACGCTCTGCCCGAGTATCCTTATAGAGATGTCAATCCAGGACGCCTTTCGCGGTTTGAGTTGCTCCAGCAGCTTACCCAGAGCTTCTGGCGCCGCTGGCACCTTGAATATTTACACATTTTGCAACAGCGCGTTAAGTGGTCAGATAAGACAAACCCACCGAGGGTTGGAGACCTCGTGTTAGTGAAGGACCCAAACCTGCCACCCTTACGTTGGCGTCGCGGACGCATTGTCCAACTTACTCTAGGGTCTGATGGTGTGCCCAGGTTTGCCGAGGTCCTAGTTGGGGATTCTGTTTTGAAGCGCGCGGTCGCTACTCTTTCTCGCCTTCCCTTAGACTGATTTGGCGGACAGTCCGGGACTGTCCGGAGCGGGGGGATGTTCACGCTCGAGGAAGAGCGAGTGGCAACACTGCATTGTGGTCTGTGCAGTGAGAGCCTTTTGGCGGCCGGCCGCATGTGACATGTCAGTCGAGTCGAATACGGAATGACATTGTTAGAGGTTATGTCCGGGCCGCAATAAAATGTAATATAAGTTAACTAACAAATAGTATTGCGCGGCGCACCAAGTGATTGTTGGTGCGAGGTTCCGCCAAGTTTTCGTGTCTTTTATCGGTGAGTTCGGGTATTGGTGGCCTAATAGGCAAGTGTACCATCCGATTCGGTCAGAAAGCAGCCCTTCAGGAGCCGCGACTTCCTTCGAGCTAGCTCAGGAAGTCCACCGGCTACATACGGAGATCAATTGGAATAGGGGTAAGCACCAATGTTTTCTATGAGCTGGTAGTACGTTATAAAAATCAGCAACCCAGAAGTCGGTGAATCGCCGACGTGGTGGTGTCTACCTTGGGCACCACCATATGGTGTTCCACAAGGTGGGGCTCTCTCTCCACTTCTCTTTTCAATTTTTATTAGCTTCATCTGAAAAGTTATCTCATCTTTTTATCATCTTTACGCTGATAATCTTCAGATTTATAAGCATTTTGAACCATCCCACGCCTTTGAAGCAATCAGTCACTTGAACCAAGATCTCTCCAATATCCCCCAGTGGGCTTAGTCTTTTGGTCTTGTCGTTAGTCCATCGAAATCGCAAGCCGTATTAATTGGTAGCCGTAGGACGAGGGGTAAGGTCGATGTAAATGCGCTGCCAGCATTGGTTTATAATGGATCAACTATAAATTTTACTAACAAGGCTCGAAATCTAGAGCTGATAATTGATTCAAATTTGTCTTGGGTGCCAAATATAAATGAAGTTAGTAAGCGTATGCATCACACTTTTCACTCTCAAGGTGGTTGCAATATTTTCATTAATTCAAGACTAAAGTTATGCTTGCGCAATCTCTCCTTCTGTCTCTTCTCGACTACGCCCTACGTCTGTTTCCTGGACACTACAGAGGAATTATCAAACAAACTAGAACGCGTCCAAAATTTAGCCATTCGCTTTATCTTCGGTTCACAGAAATATGACCGTATCTCTCACTCTCGCGCTAATTTAAAATGGCTACCCATCTGAGATCGTCGTAATGTGCACATCCTTACTATCCTGAACAAAGTCCTAAAAGATCCCAACTCCCCATCCTATCTGCGCTCCCGCTTTCAATTACTCCCTCCTCCATCCCATCCTAAGCGTAGTTGTTGTGAGGCGCGCATGCTGGATGTTCCAAGCAGCAATTCACATTTTTTTCGCAACTCCTTCAGCATTCGCGCTGCTCAGCTTTGGAACAGTCTCCCGAGTGACATTCAGCACAGCCAGTCACATAACAGCTTTAAGTCCCGCGTTAAGCAACATTATATCAGAAAAGTTTATGAACAAATCCAATGATCGACAGTTATATTTTATTTATTATTCATGTATATAGAAATAGGTATACAGGGTGTCCCAAAAAATAGTGTCAAACGTAAGTCCAGAGTTAGAGCACCTCTTGGAGTACCCGAATCACCCCCATGTATGTTCCGCGATTATTCGTAGTTTTCGAGTAATAATTTTTTTTCTGACTTTTTGAAAATTTTGATCCAAAGAACTTAAAAATTTTAAATAAAAAAAAGTAGAACATATTTTAATGTTTTTCTTTTTGCCACTGAATCATCTTTAGTGCTTCTTTTATGTCTAAAATAATCAGCTTCGTAACTTTAGTGGAATTTTTTCGTCTGGGGATATACTACAAGGAATTAGTATACGCCAAGGACATTACTAACGTCACAGTGTTAAGAACAAAATTAAGACAAGCGGAAGAAACAATAAAAAACAACAGAATTGCATTTATAAATTTAAAAGAAAACTTTTTTAGACGATGTAGAATATGTATTGAGCACGAAGGTCGTCATTTTGAAAACTTTCTTTAAGCGATCGAATAATAAATACTTTGAAAATAATGTTTTGTTTCATTTATTAAGTTATAATAAACCTTCAAAGGTTATTAAAGATGGCAGCAGGAACAGTTATTTTTGACCTTCAAGTAAAAATTTTTAGCTTTTCTACAATCATTTTTGGTTTATTAATAAATAATTGGAATTTAAAAAAAAAATTATTCAGAAGTCGAGTTTTATGAAATTTTCACCTCGCTGTCTTTGATGGCCGATTTAAGCCAAAGTAGCCCTATTAAGTACTTCTTTTTTTAAATGATTATGAAAGCAGAGAGTCTAGAGAAGTTTTTACACATACTTAGAACCATGAATTCGGCTGTTTAGATTTTTAATTTAAAGATGAATTTTTAAGTAATTATTCACTAACATTCAAATTTTGACTTTACACTACTGTTCTCTAAATTTCCACTAAAGTTACGAAGCTGATTATTTTAGACATAAAAGAAGCACTAAAGATAATTCAGTGGCATAAAGAAAACATTAAAATATGTTCAACTTTTTTTTATTAAAAATTTTTAAGTTCTTTAGATCGAAATTTTCAAAAAGTCAGAAAAAAAATTATTACTCTAAAACTTGAATAATCGCGGAACATACATGGGGGTGATTCGGGTACTCCAAGAGGTGCTCTAACTCTGGACTTTCGCTTGACACTATTTTTTGGGACATCCTGTATATAAATTATGGTTATTTATATTGTATTGCTTTATCCTTGTTGTTGTCTACTATATTTACGTACGCCACCAATGTTATGGGTTCACTGTAAGAGATCTCTATAGGAGATATCTCGTCTGCCACCGTTAGCAATAAAAAAAAGATTAACGTAGACTCTTCTAGTCTACGTTAATCTTAACTAGAAGATGTATGATTCGAACTTAATATGCTTACTTGCTTCGCTAATCCTCCGCCCTGGTGCCGAAAAGTCCGGCACAGACGTTGGCGGGGCAAGACAAGGGTTTGGTACTAATGGAATGGTGGTTGTGCTGTCAGGCACATTTGTGTTTTGATCTTCATCGGTGGTTTCAAAGGGGCCGCGCAAACCTAATGGGTCCTGCCGAATTTTTAATGGACATATTAAACATATGCTATATGATTTTATCGTAGTGAATTGGCTACGTGCAGGTAGGTTGCCTGCGTGCTAGCTGCAAGTACCTACGGTAATCACTATCACATGACACCGAAGTCCAGAGATCCTATTTTCTAATTATTCGGCATCAAGAGCTTGTCTGTGCTCAATACGACTGATTTTCGTTTCGTTTTAGACATTTTTTATATAACTAAGTTGGTACATAAGCAAGCAACCGCTTATAGAAAAGGGTTTTCAATAAGGACCTACCCAAACACCCTAACTTGGGGTAGGCTCGAGCCCCTCGGTGGGGAGGTATATGTGTTGTTATGATTATTTTAGAAAAAAATATAGATCAAATAAATATTTTTTATTGTGAACATAAATGTTAAAAACATAAATCTAGCACATTTGATCCTACCATTATTAGAGACAAGAGGAGAAGTGTTCACGACGAAAGGGCACAGGATCAACCTAGTGCGTCATCATTATTTTTACATTAGTTCTGCAATATATAATTTTGTCAACGAGAAGCTTAGCATTCACTCATTATCTACTCGTTCACTGAAACCTACTAAAATGGCTTGAAATACTACAAAAATAGCTTCTTGATCTAAGCTACGAAGAAACATTACTTTTCAAATAGGTCCATAACACAAGTATTTTCTACACATGCACACACACACACGTGCACACACGCTCACACACACACATACACACACACATTTATTTATTTATTTGGAACACATACAGTTTATATTAATACATATAGATTTGTACATAATTATGTTACAGAAACCAGTGAAGTGTTCATACATTTACGTCAATTTTAGGTGCCGGCGTTTCTTTCTTAATTATTTATAGTCCAACTTCTAATAGTTCCACATTATTATTTTTCCACATTATTTTTTTTCCGTATTCTGAATTTTCCGAATTATTGTTTTAACACATTCTTACTATCACTAATGACTAATATTCTATATTACGTATTTTACATACAGTAGGTACAATTAACAAAAAAATCATATCCACCTACGAAAACTAAGAACAATAAAAGTACCTGAAATAAGTCATCGTATTTTCATAGGTAAAACACATATAAAATACGATTTCCTTATATTATGTGGTAGGTACCACAATGCTTAAAGGGTGGCACTTCCGTGTAAACAAAAAATCTGGAAAGATTACTCTTTTCAGTTAAGTATATTTTTTTTTTTAAAGAAAGAAGCTGGTTTCTTCTTGAAAAAAATTAAGAAGGAACAAGTTTCTGCTTAGACTAGGGCGAGGCGATCCAAATATATATTAAAAGAAGATTGTAAAATTGAAAAAATAATTGAAGACTTGTTAAAAAGAAAAATAACACCTGGCGAGTGCTTGACTAAGTTATATTGGTTTAAGTGATTTATTACTTTTTATAATTATAATGGCAATATGATTTTAAATAAATAATTCGGGATGTTAAATAAGAAGCATCTCGAACAGCATATTGTGATAATAGTTCATGTATTCACTTTTTTATCAGTCAGTACATGTTAGGAAAATAGCGAATTTGGAATATACAGATATCGGAATATTAGGCATACAGAAAATACAGAATTAGTAAAATCAATAATTAGGTCTCTTAAGAATATGCACTACATAGAATTGGTAAAATATCACGTGTGGAAAATTCAGAATTAGGACTGACCCGCTTCACCCAATTTTATCCCATTTAAACTATTTTTTAATTTTTCTGTTTGTAATTCTATTAGGTGCTAGGTACTTTTTATTTAATTTTATTTTAAACTAGCTGTACCCGGCACGCGTTGCAATGCCACATAAATGTTTTTTTTTCCTTTACGGGCGTCCCCAGAGTACCCTACCAAAGTTTCAATACAATCTGATGTATGGTTTCGGAACGCATAGAGAACAAACATACAAAGTAATTATTGATTTTTATTTATATAGGTTGGTTCGGGATGGGCGCTAATATTTGTGCTCGCCTTTGGAGCGAGGCGCCGCTCACGCGCGCACTTCGGACATTTAATTTGATTGCGGAGAAGATAGACGTATTTTCATGTTCACTGAATGAATCCACGAGAATCACATTATTCATTGTTTGTTATGAATAGATAGATAGTAGTGTATATATTATAGTAGTTATATTAGATAAGTACAACTGTCGCATTAGGTAAGTCCTGTAATGGTAGTTGTAAGTTGGATAACAAAAATAAAATTGCGACACAGTCCTAGACTAGTGCAACTATTAACGTATTAATAATTATTTTTGTGTGTTGATGTATTAAAATAAATAAAATTTAACTATCAATATACTTACACGTTTCGATCGCACGTTATATAGATTTGTTTTCTGTGATTCTATATTTCTCACGCTCGTGGACAATATTAGAACTAAAACAATAAAATGACCTCATGAAACATAATGATGCTATTATTCTAATAAATGCTATAATGCTTGAAATTATTTTATTACAAAAACAAATGTTAAAACGGAACAGAATGAAACAAGTTGAACATATTTCGTAGTAGATATATCTTTTCTTACATACATATAAAACATTAAAAATAATTTAAATTTTAATTAATACGAGTTATTCAATAAAATCAAAAACCAAACACTAAGTTCCTACGAAAAGTAAATTGCCAAAACAGGTTCAATAGTTAAGATGAGCAATTATATCTTTTCTAGACACCTCCTGTTTTGGACCCCACACAAAAGGCATATTCTTTTTCGTTAATTGGGAAATGCAAACAATTTTTGTAGAGATTCCAGCAACTTACTTACGAAAATACCCAACAAGACTTAAGAGTTGTCATACTTGTTTGGCATATTTTGGTACGGGTGAGTCTACAAAAGCTTTTAATTTGAATGGGCTTGGTCGTACTTCTGCTTAATTAATTATACGACCCAAGTACTCTACTTTGGTAGTCAAGATAGAGAATTTTCCAAATTAATTGAAAACCCGGAATAGGCAAGTGTCATTAATACTTCACGAAGAATAGAATTCCCCCATTAATGCTGTCACTCATTATAAGAACGTCATCAATGTCCACTAAAAACCTTCCCAGAATTAATGAGATGACGCATAGTTTTTGTGATAATACGTTGATAAACAACAGGTGCATTTGACAAGCCAAATGGCATTTTGTGGTATTCAAAATGGCCTTCAGGTGTAACGAACCCTGTTAGTGGAATAAATTCCTGACCTAGTGGAATCTGGTAGAATCCTGTTGCCATTCGAAGACTACTTAAGTACATATTATAGTGACTTTCTAGCTGATCTATATAATCGTCGATCAAAGGAAGTGGGAATCTATCCTTAACAGTAACCACGTTCGAATCGTTAAGTTTCCTAAAATCGACACACATTATGATATCTCTAACACGTAAAGTCTCAGAATGAGGAAGTCGATAGGGCGTGTAGAACTCTATTGATATTTCGACCAGTGCGTCCTCCCAGTAATGACATACGGTGCCGAGACGTGGACACTCACGGCTCGACTAGTCCACCAGTTCAAAGTCGCTTAGCGTGCTATGGAAAGGGCTTTGCTCGGAGTATCTCTGAAAGACCGTATCAGAAATGATGTGATCCGATAGAGAACTAAAGTCACCGACATAGCCCAATGAATCAGCAAACTGAAATGGCAGTGGGCTGACCACATGAGCCGCAGAACTGACGGACATTGGAGTCAGGTTCTTGAGTGGAGACCGCGACAAGGAAAACGTAGTGTAGGACGCCCTGCACCAAGATGGGATGATGATTTACGCAGGCTAGCTGGAGTGGGCTGGACATGAATAGTTGAAGATCGGGAGCAGTAGCGTGCATTAGGGGAGACCTATGTCTAGCAGTGGACGAGTGTAGGTTGATGATGATGATTATGTTAGAGTACCAATACCTTCAAGGCACGAAAAGTAGGTTTACGGGGACAGTCAAAATGTTTAAGTGAAGCGGAGGACATTAAATAAATGTTTGAACCACTATCTATAAGGACATCTACAGAGACACCTTGAATTGCTTCAACTACTACATCTCAATTTTGAATTCCTTTCATCTCACAACAGTAATTTACATTGGTTTGATTCCGTGACTCTGACTTCATAACAACAGCTCATATACGTCCCCAACGAGGGGTTCGAACCTACCCTAAGTAAGGTATTAAGGCCTTAGTCAACCACGCTGCCCCAGTGCGGATTGGTCGACTTCACATACACCTTTAAATTTCTTCCCAAATGTATGCAAGTTTATTATTAACTATTTAAAATTACCATTTCTGTTGTAACTATCCTTTCTTTAGTACCAAATGCTACGAGTGGTTTAGTTAACATAAAAATGCGTTTTCATAATTCACTGTGCACACTTGATTTTGTATAGAATTACTTTGTAAATTATAATATTTTTTTTACATACGACAGGGTAGCTCTTGGCCTTCATCTCACCTGATGGTAAGTGTTGATAAGGCCGAAGGTGGAAGCGAGCTTCGCCTAGACTCCTCAACAACTGATGAACTGGCTATCTTACCTCTAATTATCGGAACACAAAAATGCTATAAACATTGTTATTATGGCGACAAACTTAGGTAAGACGGTGGTAGCGAGTCAGGCGGGCTTATAAGCCCTACCATCAACCAAACCGAGCAGAAATATATCTGCTCCATGGGAAATTGAACCCCGGACCTCCCAATCTACACCCGGTGATCTCAAACATAGACCACGGGGGCGGATATTATAATTTATGTTAAAACTACCTTGTGTAAATATGACGCACAGCACTTGAATCGTCATTTTTTTGTTTACACTTTAACGGAACTTTGGTTTTACTAAAAATCGAGATGTAGAACCTCTCTAATGTAAACAAACTTTTGTCACTAGTCACACGAAAATAAGGAAAAGATCTAGATAATAGGTGCATTCGGCTAAGTCCGAAAATGGGGAATTCCGATAAATAATTTTCATAATACGCGGCGATTTTAATTGCTCTTGTAACATTCACCTGGATGTCATGATTCTCTCTCCCCCCGCTCAGTTGTTTCAGGTTGCTATGAGCGAGTAAGGGCATCCGAGCCAACATTTTTGTAAACGAGTGCTATTTCCCGCGTATTTGGATTATGAGAATTACCCGAACATCGATAATTAACCCTTAGCTACCTGACGTCTGTGTCAAAGACTCCGGCGATTTTGTTTCTCAAATTATTCTGTTACTAGGTACGCGACGCACCTGTGATTCGATGTAATTTTCCCATACCCTCGCTAGAACTCGCCATGAAGTCGGCAGTTCCAGACGTGTGTGTGTTTAAAAATTATAAGGAATTATATTTTGCGTGCGGTCCCTGTGACTGACTTCAGGTAGTTACGTTACTTTTATAAATGTGTATATTTTTGTTTTATTAGGCTTTTAAAGACTAAATTACTTTATCAGTAATAACATGAACCTAGCCTGGTCTAAGGTACCAAGACTGAATTTCATAAAAAAAACCCGCTGTAGACCTTATAACACCACACCTAGAACGCTGCATCCATAGCTTTGGTTTGCGAAGGAGCTTCAGAGCACTATTTGGCGATTACTAAAAGTTGATGAATAAAATTTGGAGCATTAACTCCATAATTTTGATAAGTTACAGAAAATACAAACATTCCCTTATCTCTTCAAAAATCCTTTCTTAATTACCCGAATGCACCTTACTACTTCTAAATTCACAACATTATGTTGAAATACTTGGCGACACTGAATCGTGCGTAGCTGAGATGTACATGAATTTGAATGACCAAGTGTCGTAAACTAGTTATGGTTATAACATAATTATACTGGGACAAATTTATAGAAATCATCAGAAAACAGTTTCATGCACTAAAGTGTTCGTTGTAAAAGCGTAGGTTAATTGATTTCTTTTATATTATTGTTGATAAAGACGTGCGATCTGATATAGTGTGATTATTGGTGTGCGATTTTCTACTTTATTTTATTTACAGCGGGAGTGGTTAGTTTTCAGGAGTTCGGCGACCGAGCGACGGTAAGAACTGTCTTAAAAAAACTCTATTTTCATCTGTATTTATGTTTACCGATTTCCCTTTCCTTTCCTTTAGGCGTGTAAAACATTTTGCTAGAGAGTGACCGGTAGGAGAGCCGTCTGCGAGGGTACATCAATTTTGGTACATATGCCTGATGTCAGCAGCGAGAGCAGAAGGATAGATTCCTCGTTGCGCAACGAGGCACTTACAAAAGTTTACATATGGACAAAGGAAACTGTTAGGGCAATTGAAATAGCGTGATAAAAAGCGCAGTAAAAATAATTTATTTAAAACACATAACATAAATACCTACATGAACAACAACAATGATAGGAATAATAGTTTTTGAATAAAAGTCATTTCTGACTTGTGTAGAGATTAGACAGTTCGGTGGCCAGTACCAACACTCCTCTTCACTGAACTGCGACTTTTTCCTCAGGACAGCCCCAGGCTGCTGCGCAGCATCAGTAATCTTGAACCAGCCAGAGCCTTTTCAAATTCAAATTCAAATTCAATATCTTTTATTCAAATTGGATTGTTACAATCTCTTTTGAACGTCAAAGCAGCTACGCCATTGGTTGACAATTAGTTGTACTGGAAAGAACCAGCAAGAAAACCAGCAAGGGCAATTTTTTTCTCTCTGTATTGTTACAGAGTCGTCAATTGGAAGCTGACCTCACAGCAGAAGTTTGAACTCAACTTCCATTTGTCAATAGATCTGGCTCCATAATCTCTGTTGGCAGATATTTGATCTCTAACAGTTTCTTTTGGATACAATTTCTTATAAAATGCATTTTCAGGTCAATATGCTTCGATTTAGAGGTCACCATTGCGTTCTTGCTCAATTTTATTGCAGCTTGATTATCACTCATGATTGTGATAGTATTATAGTTGGCCCGGATATCTTTGAGCAAGCTTTTAACATGAATTGCTTCCTTAGCCGCTTCCGTAAGTGCAATGTATTCCGCCTCTGCGGTTGACAGCGCTACACATTTCTGCTTCTTGGAAGACCAGCTTATGGGAGCTCCAGCATGTTTAAAACAATAGCCCGAAAATGATCTACTGTCAAGTTTGCATGCGCCCCAGTCTACATCTGCCATACCAAATAACTGTTTTCCAGTTTTCTGATATGTCAATCCTACGCTTTTTGACCCTTTTAAGTATCTTAATACTCTTTTGGCGCTAGTGAAGTGTTCCTTTCCATAGTAATCATTAAAGTGACAAAGATAACTTATTGCAAACATTATATCGGGTCTTGTTGCAACTGCCACATACATCAAAGTACCAATTAAATTTTTGTAAGGCAGTTTCTGATCGCATTGTTCAGCTTTTCCAGAACTCTTCCACTTTCCAAAGGAGTAGAAGTTGGCTTGTAGTCCTCCATATTGAATCTCTTCAAGCAGTCATTTCTAAGCTCTTCTTGATTCAGTTTTACTTCACCCTCTTTGTAAGTAAAATTTATCCCAACAAGTCTTTTTGGTATGCCTAAGTCCTTAAGTTCAAATTTTAAATTTAGTTCATTTATTATCTGCCGTAATTTGTTTGGACACGAGTAGGCGATTAAGATATCGTCGGCATATATAACTAATATGATCATGTCTCCTCTTTTCTCTGCATGATCTAGAATGTAACCGCAAGGATCAGCGTCTGAACTTTTAAACCCTATGTTCTTGAGTTCCATGTCGAGTTTTCTGTACCACTGCCTCCCCGCCTGCTTGAGTCCGTATAAGGCTTTTATGAGGCGACAGACTTTCTTTTTAGGGTTTTCTTTTATGTCTCTCAACATTTGAACAGTTTTGTTGTATATTGTCAAATTTTCTTTTGTACTTTCTTCGATCATAATTTCCGTCAAATAGTCTTCTAAGTATTCAGAATACTTCATAAAGATGTTTTCTTCCAATTGACCATTTAGGTAGGCGGTTGTTACATCCATCTGATACAATTGTAATCCTTCTTCTACTGCAATTGCTACGACTGACCTGATCGAACTTAGCTTAGCGACAGGGGCATAAGTTTCATTGTAATCAACACCTGGGCGTTGAGTAAATCCCCGTGCTACTAATCTGGTTGTACTATTATCTGGCCCAATTTTATTCCTCAGAACCATTTTATAGTCCACTTCTTTCATGTCATCATTCTGGCCTTCTATTTGCCAAGTACCATTTTTGACATGAGCCTTTATTTCAGCTTTTATCGCATCGTGCCAGTATTTGCTACTTTCTTTTTCTTGATTCATTAAATAGGATGTATCTAAAATATCTTCTTCAGTCATGTTAAGAACATAGTCTTCCGTCCACCCAGGTGGGCGCCTTTCTCTCTGTGGCCTAAGTGGCCTCCCATTCACGGGTGTTTCGACAGTTTCAGAGGCACTATCCAGCAAATCATTTGAAATAGTATTAGGAATCTCATTTTCCAAATCGTCGTGGCTATCAAATGTATCTATATCTTCATTATTTTCTACCAATTCTAATTCTATTTGCTTTTCATCGGTTATTACATTATCATCCCTCTGATGCTCTTTTCAAAATACATTTTGTCTATAACCTATATGTCTCTGCTTATCATCAAATTATCTTCTTCAGGTATGTATACCCTATAAGCTTTTGCTGTCAACGAGTACCCCATGAATAGACCCTCTCTTGCGTTTTGGGTTAGCTTACCACGTTTGTTCTTTTTCAAGGCAAATGTTTTTCTACTAAACACGTGGAGATGGTTTCCAGACGGCTGGTGGCCTACCCATCTCGTAAATGTCTCCATCCAGTGCTTTTCAGGGACTACGGTTCATTAGGTAGTTAGCTGTAGCAACAGCTTCAGCCCAAAGCTTTTTAGGTCATTTGCATCAACTAACAAACACTTAGCCTTTTTCAATAACGATCTGTTTTCCTTTCGCTAACTCCGTTTTGTTGCGGAGTGTACACTGCGGTCAGCCTTCTTTGGATGCCGTTTGTTTTTAAGAAATCGTCAAATGCCTTGTTTCGGTATTCGGTACCATTATCGGACTGTAAGTATTTTATTCTTTTATTATGAAAATTTTCAACTTGGTTTTTATATTCTTTGAAAACTTCAAATACGTCACTCTTCTTTTTAATGAAAAAGGCATGACAGTAGCGGGTAAAGTATATAAGTATAATATAAATGTGACATAATATTTGGAACCTGCCGGAGTTTCATATTCGAAAGGACCACAGACATCGCTGTGTATTATAGTCAATGGTTCACTTGTCCTTGCATTTTCAGATTTAGGAAATGAGGCTCTAGATAATTTTCCTTTCACACATTTCAAACTTTTCGTCATCTTTAATTTTTAATCCGTACATAAGTTCGTGTTTTACTATTTGTTTTAGGTCTCTTTCATTAATATGTCCCAATTTTCGATGCCATTCCATAAAATCACTTTTTGTCCTTGACGTGTAATATGCGGCTTCCTTTCTTTCAAACTCGAGGTAATACAGGCCACTTTTCCTTTCAGCTGTCAGTGAGAAATTTCCACCTTTTTCAATGACGTAGGCTTTGTCTTTTTCAAATAGAACCTTATTGTCTCTATCCGTTATTTTTCCTACAGAGAGTAAATTCACGGACATATCTGGAACGTACAAGGTCTCACTGAGAATGTAGCCTTCATCCTCTGTACTTACAGTGACATTTCCCTTTCCCTGAATCTCATTTGTATATTGGTTTGATGCTAACTTTAGGGTCCCCTTTTCTGGAGTCATATTAGCAAACAGTGACTTTTCGCCGCAAATGTGTGATGAACAGCCGCTATCTAGACACCAGCTTGTTTTATTTGCGTCTGTGTTTGCTATATTCAAACATACATTATATGTCTTGTCATGTTGTTTAGCTTTCTTACTATCGGTCTTCTTTTTGTTCCAAAATGCATCAGTTGAATGACCAGTCTTTTTGCAGTTTTGACAAAATTTATTGCTCCTTCTACTAGTCTTTTTAGAGTAATAAGCTTCACCACTGTCGTCATTACTATGAGCATTTTTCCGGGCTTCACTCTCTTCTAAAATCTTTATTTTTAGCTCCTCTGGGTGCGGCAAATTACCACGGGACTCAATTGCGATACGAAAATTTTCATAGTTGGTAGGTAAGCTGTACAGCATCATTATGCTCAATAGTTCAGGGTGTATTCTGCCAATTTGTCCATATCCGCCAATTTGTCCACAATACCCATGAAGTGGTTCAAATATTCGTGTACGTCTTCACTTTCAGACATTTTCTTGAGAACCAACTGTTTTAAAAGAGTAGCCTTTCGGGCAGGTCCTGTACTTTGGTAAATAGCTTTTAGTTTATCCCATACTGCTTTGGAAGTAGTGCACGTTTTAATTTGCTTCAGCTCTGATGGCGATAACAATAGTAAAATCTCAGCTCTTGCCTTAAGATCTTTCTTGAGGAACGCCGTTTTTTCTGCCGCATCTGCACTTGATGGCAACACTTTCTCGCCACTTACGATATCCCAGTAGTCATTTTTTATAAGCACGGCTTGGGCCTGCATGCACCAGGTATCATAATTCGACTTTGTCAACGTCTCTATGTTCCTGTAGCTCGTCGAACTGGATGCCATCTTTTCCAATACCCAAGCACGCTCTGCTACCAATTTGTTAGGGCAATTGAAATAGCGTGGTAAAAAGCGAAGTAAAAATAATTTATTTAAAACACATAACATATATATACAAGAGATACCTACATGAACAACAACAATGATAGGAATAATAGTATTTGAATAAAAGTCATTTCTGTCTTGTGTAGAAATTAGACAGTTCGGTGGCCAGTACCAACAGAAACTAGACTTCATGAAAATACTTAACGATCCTGATGGCTATAGGTACAGATTCTAAACCGCACTTTGTGCACATTAACTTTGAAGGGAAAGATAAGGAGTGAGTTAGTGGCTTCGCATCTTATGTCACAAATTGGCAACGTACGCTGGGAATCTTACAGGAACCACATGTACTTACTATTAGGCGACTGTAACTACTTACCACCAGGTAAGTATCAAGTTGATTCATTTGTAGTACTCGTCTTGAGTAGTACTCGCGCAAATATATGGCAGTATTGGGTAATTTCATTTCTAATTACAAATGATTAAAACAGACTTCAAAGAACACTAAAGAGTAGATACACACGAAAACACATTATATTAAAGTTGTAATGTAATGTAAAATGGACCCCTTTGATAATCGTGATCCCAGTGTTTCAGTTTAAGGTCATACATCATTTCAGCCAAGAGACGCCCACTGTTGGACATTGGCCTCCCCCAGGGATCTCCAAACCGATTGGTCCTGCGCCTCCCGCATCCATCGGCTTCCCGTGACCTTCACCAGCGGGGCTACCGCCTAACTCAAAGCGAGCACTCGCTATCGTTATCATGACATTAGAACAATAGTTTTAATGTCACAGATGACATAAGAGCTATTGTTCTAATGTCACGAAGCGATAGCGAGTGATCGCTATGAGTTAGGCGGTAGCCCCCCAGATCGCCGGTCCACCTTGTCGTCTCCCGGTACGCGGCCGCCACTCGAGGACCTTTCCGAAGGGGGAAGGGACCTGTTAATACTAAAAGGTTCATACACATATTAAAAAAAATAGTTTTCAAGTAACCTTAGACCTGTTATAATATACTTACTTTATCAAAACTACAAGCTATAATTTTATTATTTTGTCATCTAAACTATTTATGTTTAAATATAAAAATAACACCATACATATCTATCTACTTATTTTCTAATGATTATATTATAATATAAAGTCTCCTCCTGTAAAATGTTCGAATGTTGTATATGTATAGGCAAGCTTATCGTTAAAGCCGTGATATTATAATTTAACTAGAGAAATTATAATTACACGGTAAATTGTCAATCGGCTCCATTTCATACAATTTAACGGTCTATGTTTAGTGTTTTTGTAATTTCGCGGGGTCACTATAGTAATATTGTAAGGCTATATTATATTTTAACAATATCACTGATCGTTAGATTATGAGACGGTCACTGATTGGTCCGTCCATTTTGTAGTCATAGAGTTACAATTAAATAGACACGTTTTTGAAAATCACAGATTGTACAATAATGTACAATTATTATTGTAATGGGACATATTTTTTTGCAACTGTTATAACAATCACTAAACAAAAAGACAAAAAGTATTATTTATCAGCGGTTAAAATTGAAATAATAAGAATCAGTACAATGCCAATATTTATGACAAAATCTATTTATCAGTATAAATTCAAAATAGATAATCCAGTCTTAAAATTTATCAAAAACACACAACATTTTTCAAAACTAAAACTGTTATTATTATAAACGTTGTTTGTATGACCGTTAAACATCTCATTTTACCTAGGCAATTCTTTTAGTCAAGAGTACCTACTTGATATAATGATATATGTCACAAAGTTGCGGAATGGAGCGTATAAATTTTTATTTTATTTGTTTTATTTGTTTATTTACTAAACTTTTCACTCAAAAACATTTCAGCGCCATAACTCACAAATAAACAGTAACTTATGAGATCTTCACGAACGAGGGACATGTGAAGATAAAAAACGTTAGTTCCAAACTTGCCCCTCGATCCAATCGAGAAAACTAGTCACTCTAGTGTAAATCCCGGGTAGGTTCGGCAGCGCGCAGCCTATGCCAAAAGATGTCACTCCGATGATTTGATGCATCACCCCAAAACCCCTTTTAGGTAGAGGAAGTTTTATTTGTAATGGTCCACCGGAATCACCCTGCAAATATTAATCAATCAATAACTCTTTATTTTGTAAAATAATAATTTCTTTAAATATGGCACGAGTTATGAGGATTGAAAGGTAAGACAGACAGTGAAATTACTGGGTACTGTGTCTTGAAAACTTAGGCCACAAGTTGGTGACTTACACTGGTGTCTTTTTTAAGGGATTACATTGTTTGCAAATTCAACAAGAGGAACATATACTATAGGTCACTAGCCACTTCCTATTAGGTAAGTCAGGTTGAATTTCTGAGAATGCTACAGAAACGATATGTTCCTGTAACATCCTATATATTATTAAAGTGACTCTCTTACCAGCAGGTGATTGTTGCCATCGCCTCCTGCGAGGACGTCATTTCGCAGTTAAGGAGGTCGCGGAGAGGGAGCAGGAGGATGATCCGTAAGGTCCTCCGACTGGGGATTGCCCTGGTGTTCTCGGGCAATCCCCCCTTGACGATACCCGACCAGTTGGTAGGGCTTGCCCGGGCGCGTGGGTAGTGGAGTCGCAGTGTGGACCTTTTCTAGTGCGCCCATTAGGGCAGGGAGAACACCGGGGGGTTTTAGTGGGTAGGCCTGGCACTCTGCCCGGAGAACCCCACACACGCTCGCCGTCTAGCCAGCGATGGGTATCGTGCGGTTACGCATTTCCCCCCGGAAAAAAAATGTGATTGTTGTCCGTGCTCAGTACCATGATATGTGACCATAAACGTAAAACATCTTAATCTTCTTACTTTCAGAAGAGTTTTATTAGTCTTGCGTCTCATCTCATTCCAGTCGAGTCGGTAAACTGTTTCACTGGATATGTTTTCCGCTTGTAGCTTAGTCAAGTGGACAATTACAACTACATAGTACCTACTTATCTAATGATGATTGAAAGTTGATGGATAGATGTGTTGAGTTATGATCACTGTATATTATAGAATTGACGCGCAGAGTTGCATTGAGTTGGCCGCGAACTCAAAATTACTTCTGTTGATTCGGCTCTTTCATTAGGTACCTTAAATAGGTATTTGAAGCAATGATAATTTTACTAAATTTTAATATTATTAATTGAAATTAGGCAGGCTACGGACCTAGATTGATGGGAACTTAAATAGTCTACTTGCAAATGGCGTCAGCAATCATAGGGTTATTTTTCGGAATTCCGGTGAATTATACTATCTTACTCAGCTTTGCTGATTCCGGATAGTTTAGAGGTTAGTTATATTTTTAAGCTAGGAAATTACGCATACCTCATGTCTGGAAAGCAGACTATGTCCGGCCGGATCCCTGCAGAAATTCGGTGACTGATTGCCAGCCAGCAACCGCAGCCGGCTTAAATTCATGGATACCCGATGCTTTTCACTCGCGCTTCCCTTCTATTCCTACCCATTGGTCGTGGTATTATCGTCAGAGTCTTCATGTCCTCGGGAACTCTTATGATAACTCCTGTCATCTCAACGCTTATTCGCCTAGGGTGCATTCCTCTCGCCTACTTAGCATTAGGTATATTAACTACTGGAGATAATATTTAAAATGATGCGGGTTCGGGCTACCCAGGTTCAGATTTAGCTATTTACTAAAAGGTGGAAGTATACAGGCGAATGACCGCCTTCTCCGCCCTACCTTCTGCAACACGTGCTTAATTGGTCTGTGGTACGGATTGGTATGTAAATGCATCTTACCTTTCGAAAAAAAATTACTTGTCGCAACTACTGTCGGAACTGCTTGGCATCTGACCCTTTACAGTAAGGAAATACACGTAAAAACAAAAGCATACCCTCAAATACAAATGTTACCTGACAAGCATCAACGCCTCCAGATAGGTTCCCGGCACAAAGTTGACTACTAGACAGGCCGCACCAATGCCTATTACAGGATGGACGCAGTAAGCCGTCGCATTGCTGGGAATCTATTACGTTCACCACAGCTACTTGGAGTAATGGAGACGTGGTTTTGTTAACTGTGGAAGAAACAAATAATACAGCAACAACATTGTCCATTCATGTCCTGTTTTCATTACCAAAATGAGTTGTTTCTCAAAACTTTTCAAATCAAGCTTTTCTTTGCAAATATTTCATCGACGTCATGAGCCACTACTGGGTACAGGGCTCCCCAAAAATAGAGTGTGATTCTCCAAAATTTGGGCCATCACTACACAGGCCATGCAAATGAGTTTGAGATGAGCCCCAAGCGAGCGGAGTTTATAAACTCCTCACTCATGACCAAACGTTACAACATATTTTTTGATAATATTTACAAAACAATCACTTGTAATTGGTAGTTCACATTGCGTGCAAGTTGTTGAGGCACTTGCACAGGTTATATGCATCGTGTAGGTAAATTCCGATCAGAGGCCCTAGACAAATGCCACACACTAACTTTTCTGCAGTCGTTCCGCAGAAAAAAATTATGAAAATGACATTAGCTTACGACAACCTCACGCAATTTTTTCCGCAGCTAATGTCATCTCCATACATTTTTTCTGAGGAACGACTGCGGAAAAGTTAGCATGTGGCATTTGTCTAGGGGGTCAGAAACGAGCGCTCGTCAATTTTTATTAATTTTCATTGCGTTTTCGATGTAAATCAACAGAAAATTATGAGCCACTTGGTCAAGAAGCCACGTGCTTTTGTATGTAACTAGCACCGTCTACAGGCACCCCAAGTTTCAAATTACCTGTTTCAATGACTCCCCATCCTGTAAGCGAAGCTTCTTCCCCGATTAACTTATCGTCAGACCCCGTGTAAAGGCACGCTGGTTGAATGTATTTCGTGATGGTGACATCGCTATCCAGCTCAAATAGAGCTATGTCGAAATATTTCTTCGGCGCATTGTACTGCGGATGCTTTATGATTCTTTTGATATTTTTGTCTGTCGGAGATATATAATTTCTATCGGGCTGGAAAAAGAGAAAACTGTTGTCAAGGATACACCATTTTACTCAAAAAGATAATTTCATAACTTCACGACCAGTATTTTTGGTTTAAAAAAACTATTGGAAACTGTTCAGTAAGTAAAACACAAAAAAGTCAGAAATAATATAACAATACAAACAACATTACATTTTTAATTTGAATTCGATGCTTGAATGGTATTATGTATGGTGATGACATAATTTACACTATTAAAACTAGACATGAAATTTGACCAACAAATTCCTTTTCTAACGCTTACATCTCCTACTAAGAAAGGGTTACTGATGATACAACCCCTAAATAGGTAAATTAAGGGTAAAATTTTATATAAAACTCTCAATATCTCGAGATCTGAAATTTGTATTTAAGCTAATAATTTATAAAAATGAGGAAACACGTGTTTAACCGTTTTTTTAAATTCCATCCTGAAAAGGGTGAAACAGATATTGAAAATTTGTTTCTGTTTGAGAAACATACTTAAACGTTTTAACGAAACTGGTTATTATTAATTATTTTAACCGGGGGAAAATATGGCATTTCCACTGGAATAAACGCGAGTGAAACTGGAGGCGAAAAGCAAGTGTTTTTTTATATAATGAAGAGTTCCACATATTATATCGTCAAAACCTTATCCCTATTCTATCGTAAAACTTACAAAGTCGTTGTTCGGGTACCTATTTGAATGATGAAAAAACATATCTACAGTAGGGTGGAGTGAAAAAAAAAATTAAACTTTGTTACTCCTGTATCACCAATGGATGATCGACATTCTTAGAGATATAAAAATAAAATTTCAAGTTCCTACGTTTACATCTTAAGGCATCAAATTTGAAGAATGAAAAGAAAATGAAAAGTTGAAAAAAATAACAAAATTTGTTATTTATAAAGTTTTTATTTGAGACAAACTATTTATCAAAATGAAAATATTGAAGCTTGAAATTAAGTATTGTACTTATAAATATACAAAATATATTAAATAAAAGCATTTTAACATTCGGAAGCTGAAGCTACACTCTTCTTTTTGCTTAAAAAATTGTAATTTTGTGACAAATACTGGTGTCTTGCCTTGCTTTTATCCTCGTGCGAATGAATCCATCTCTTGCCTCTGGCCCACAAACAGATGAAGAAGCCTCAGTAACAACGAGCTAGATGCACTGCCTGAGTGTGGCAAGGATACTTTTCGATTTCAAATAATTTGCCACCTGAGGAAATCACGCTTAAAATTTCTGCGTCACTATATTTCATGGTCATCGGAGGTTCTGTTATTTTTTCATTTGACCAGTCAATCAAATCATAATAATTCGATGCATCGATTTTAAGATTTGGGAGTTGAAATTCATTTACTTTCTTTCCTTTAAACTCTTTTCTTGCCTTTAAATCTTTACGAAGTCCTAGATGTAAGATACTGCCACTTTTAGTCATGATTAAAGTATTATCTTTACGACCATCAAAGTAAATAGCCGTAAAAATTTGTTTGCTCTCAAAGCTTTGTAAATCTTTGCATGCCTTTTTCCGCTCTCTACATATTTTACTTCGATCTATTACTTTTGACGAGTTTTCAGTGCTGATAACGTTTAAATCCAACAATGCAGCATTTACGATTAATGCAGCAGATCGGTCAGAAACTCCAGTTCGGTCACAAGCAGTAGCTAAGTTTTGCAATTTACTTCTCATTTGTTCAGTTTCACTGGTGATTGAGTCGTTATTTCTGTTCTAAAAATCACATCTTCATCCTCGTCTAATGCTGCAATGGACGAACTACTAGAAGACCAATTAAGAACTGGATCAGAAAAAGTACTTGGGATAATACTGGCTTTTTTTAAAAACTCATCATACTTTCTCTTCCTT
Source organism: Schoenobius gigantellus (assembly GCA_963935595.1). Classification (NCBI taxonomy): domain Eukaryota; kingdom Metazoa; phylum Arthropoda; class Insecta; order Lepidoptera; family Crambidae; genus Schoenobius; species Schoenobius gigantellus. Next base: position 5,741,577 of record OZ012554.1, on the reverse strand, counting down.
GTCTCTTTACGGCAGATAGATTTAGTAGACACTTTATCAACATACTCAATATACATTTTTCCTTCATTTCTTTAGTCTTTCAAAAAGGTTTCTTCCGCAATAGAGACTTTAATCACGCACTTACAAACTTCTCTGCATTCACATTTGCAAGTAGCGATGTCAAATAATTTTGATTCAGATTCTTCGTAGAACATTTGCTTTTTCTTTTCATTGCGTAATTTCTTCCATTCTTGTATTTATTATAATAAGAAATCAATCTGGCAACTATTTGTTGAACCGCGCAACGCCACTTTTTTCATATTTTTGATTGAAGATTATTTGAATTTGATTTTTGAAAATGAGGATTCTGCCAAAGTGTGGAAATTTCTTAGATCGATGGGGATTGGGAAATCACGACATTCTTCACCATCTAGTAATATGGATCTTAACTCTCTCAATCAACACTTTTCTTCGCACAGTTGTTTTGATCGAATTAAAAAAGATCAAACTGTTAAATATCTCAACTCACTTCCCATCCCAAGTCATCCAATGTTTTTTCTGAATCAATTTACCGATTGTGGTGTTAAGAAGAGCATCGTTTCAGTCACCTCGAATGCGGTGGGTGATGATTGTATAAGCTGGAGAATGTTAATGCCTATCCTTGATGAAATACTTCCTATTATTACCCATATCCTCAATTTTTCCATTACAACTGGTGTTTTCCCAACTGCGTGGAAAGATGCTCAAATCATTCCGCTGCCTAAAAACTTAGCCCTAAATCATATTCCGACTATCGTCCTATATCAATCCTTCCATTCCTATCCAATGTCCTTGAGCGTCTAGTCCATGATCAACTGAATTCCTTTCTCTGCTGCAATCACCTTTTAAAAAACAATTAGCTATTATGCTAAGATCTTGTTTAAAACTTTAGCCAAAAACATGGCTATAAATTCTTGTTTAGCCAAGACCTTGGCTATTAATTCTCATGTTGACAATGCTTTTATTGAGCAACATGATGTTTTGGAACAAGTTCCAAGTAATTTAAATTAGATAATCCGAAAATAGAGGTAGCCTCTGGCCAGGTATTGACCAAAGATAAGCCTCGATATTTACGGCTTGTCCATCAAAATATTCAAGGCTTTTCTGGTATAGACTTAGAAATAATTTTTAGATTTAAAAAACATAGATGTACTATGTATTACAGAGCATTGGCTAAAAAATCATGAATTGTTAATAAGTTTAGATAATTACAAGATTGTGAGTTCGTTCACTAGAAAATCTGCAATCAGAGGTGGATCCTTAATAATTTTACATAATGACATCCAATTTAAGGAAAGACAGGACATAGTTTCACTCTCTGTTGAACGAATCATTGAGTTGTCTTATGTGGAACTTGACAATTTCATTATAATTTGTGTATACAAGCCCCCCTCTGGAAATTTTTCAGAATTCGAGTCTGCTATGGAAGATGCCTTAAGAATGGTATGCAGAAAAATTAAAAAAATTGTTGTCTGTGGGGATTTTAATGTAAATATTTTAGAACAATCCCAAGTATTAAGTAGATTTATTAACTATGAATTATGTATTTATAGTTAATAAATCTACTAAATTAACATGAATTATGTATTTGAAGAACCAACCCGAATTACAGCAACATCTGCTACTTGCATAGATAACATCTTCTGTAATTGCAATGTACAAGATAAGTTAATTATAAATTGTATTAACTCTGACCATAGCGGACAATTAGCCTCGTTTGAGCAGCATCATGTTTGTTCTATACGTGAGACTACTTGTAGACCTATAACAAAACGTAGTATAGAGAAATTTACAAGGAATGTTATTAGTCAAACTGCAAATTTACCGATCGAGGGGACTAACGCCAATAATCTGAGTAATAACTTATTTCATGTAGTTAAAAATGAATGCAATTATATATTCAAAGAAAAAGTAATTAAAATCAAAAATGGGAGAAAGAAATTTAGTGATTGGGCTGGTATATATAAAAGTCGCAGGAAACTATATGAACTATATGCTCTAAAAGGAACATCCTTTGACCCCGCTTTCATAAATTATGTCAGAAACTACTCTTTAAACATTCAAGAAAGTGTGCATGTGCGCAAAAGCTATGTACATAAGTAACAAAATCAGTTTATCTAAAAATAAAATAAAAACCACCTGGAATATCATTAACCAGGAAACAGGTGAACCCAAAAGTACTGTGAATTTTTTCTCTTTAGAAATCAACAACAAAACTATTAAATCAGAAAATGCGGTTGCTAAAGCATTTGAGGACTTGTTCTCTCATATACCCATAGAAACTACAAGTAGTCTCAACTCATGTCCCAATGAGGCTGTAGCTCTTTCGAGACAGAGTGTGGAGAAGTGCAACGAGGTGTTCAACTTTTGTCACATTGATGCGAACACTGTTTTGAAAACATTTCGTATGATCAGTACCAAAAAAACTGAAGATCTTTGGGGTATTTCGACCCATATAATTAAACACGTTTAGCGCAGAGGTCGAGTGATTACCTACTGCGCAACGGGTCGCGGGTTCGATTCCCGTACGGGACAAATGTTTTATATGGCCTACAGAAATTTGTTCCGGTCTGGGCGTATGTGCATGTGATATTCTATGTTTGTAACTGCACCCACGACACAGGAGAAAATCCTAGTGTGGGACGACGTTTTTTAAAAAAAATTCTGTAATTAAAGAACTTGCCCCGCAACTTGCGTTGATATTCAATAAATGTGTCAATGAAGGTGTCTTCCCCGACCTCATGAAAAATAGCAAGTTAATACCTCTATTTATGTCTGGGAATAAAAATGACCCTTCAAATTATCGACGAATTTCGATTTTACCAGCTCTTAGTAAAATATTTGAAAAAATTATATCTAATCAGTTAACTGATCATTTTTCAAGTAACAACATTTTACATATGAACCAATTTGGTTCTACCAAAGGTCGTTGCACTACTGATGCCGGTGTTGCACTTCCGAAACACATTTTTGCTGCTTGGGAGTGTAAACAAGATGTAATTGGTATATTTTGTGACCTATCAAAGGCTTTTGATTGCGTTGGTCACCAAGCATTATGGTGTCTCTGAAGAAGCAATGAGACTTATTGAGTCTTATTTGTCCAATAGGGTTCAGAAAGTTGTTATTAACAAAACCGAGTCTGCTGGTGCACCTATAGTTATGGGCGTGCCGCAAGGATCGATATTGGGACCTTTACTTTTCTTAATTTATATTAATGATCTCCCACACTTCACTAAGAATCTGTGCGAAACAGTACTATTTGCAGATGATACTTCTTTAATATTTAAGGTTAACAGAGGAAATGGAAATACTGACGTTGTAAATAGTACTCTCTCTAAAGTATTGCATTGGTTCACTATAACTAATTTATCTTTAAATTTACGTAAAACTAAATGTATTAAATTCTCATTGCCAAATGTAAGAAAAGTGGATACAATTGTGGAAATGAATAATGAAATTGTTGAATTCATCGACTTTACCAAATTTTTGGGTATTACACTAGATTCTAGATTGCAGTGGGATCCACATATTGGGTTCTTGGCAAACAGACTTAGTTCTGCAGCATATGCAGTTAAAAAAATAAGACAATTTACTGATGTTGGTACGGCAAGATTGATTTACTTTAGTTATTTTCACAGTGTCATGTCATACGGAATACTACTGTGGGGATCGGCTGCTAGTATAGAAAGTATTTTTGTACTTTAAAAAAGAGCGGTTCGCGCTATATATAATTTACGAGCAAGAGATTCTCTAAGGGACTTATTTAGAGAAATTAATATATTGACTTTAGCAGGACAGTTCATTTATGAAAATTTGATTTATGTCTATAAAAAATATAATACATTTGAAACCAATTTCCAAATTCACCATCTAAACACAAGATACAAAAATAAACTTGCCGTTCCAACAAACAGACTTCAAAAAACTAGAGGCTCGTTTATGGGGAAATGTATAACATTTTATAATAAGCTTCCACAAAGTGTAACTGACTTGCCATTTCATAAGTTTAAAGCGCATGTACTAAAGACTCTTATGAGTAAAGGATATTATAAAGTCAACGATTATTTGAATGATGCCAATGCCTGGTGTTAATTTTTTAGATAATGAATCGCCTTGTTATGTATAACTATTTGTTTAAACAAATATTATTTTTGGTAATGAGATAAGTAGTAAGAAAAGAACTGACACATCTAATCTTGTAATGGAAGTTGAGCTCAAGCTTCTGCTGTGAGGTCAGCTTCCAATTGACGACTCTGTAAAAAAAACAGGGAGAAAAAAATAGCCCTTGCTGGTTTTCTTGCTGGTTCTTTCCAGTACAAGGTCTCCCGCCGTAGACTTGAGAATCAATGGCGTAGCTGCTTTGACGTTTAAAAGAGATTGTAACAATCCAACAAATAAAAGATATTAATTTGAACCCTTACCAGTCCGGCTTTAGGCGCGGTCACAGCACAACCACGGCGCTAGTCAAAATTACCGACGACATACGATCAGGTTTAGATAATAGTTATCTAACTGTACTTACACTACTTGACTTTAGTAATGCATTCAATAATGTCGATTATGATGTATTACTCAGCATTCTAAGCTCTATTAACATATCTCCAACGGTGATTGACTGGTTTCGTAATTACCTGTCTGGACGTCGCCAGCGGATTCGTGTCGATGACACATTTTCCACATGGTGTCATGTTTCCGCTGGAGTTCCACAGGGTGGCGTCTTATCTCCATTACTTTTTTCGTTATTCATTAATTCCATTTCATATCAACTTACTTCGTCATACCACCTTTATGCAGATGACTTGCAAATATATTCTCAGGCACGAACAGTTAATCTGATAGCGGCAATGAACGAAATAAACAATGACCTAGCACGGATTTGTGAATGGAGCCAATCGTACGGTATAACTGTAAATCCAGCTAAAACACAAGTTATTCTCATCGGTAATTCAAGGAATACAGCCAAGGTCGATTGGACTAAGGTCCCACATATTTCATTTAATGGTGTTGCTATACCCATTAGTAAAACAGTAAAAAATTTAGGTATATTAGTTGATGCAAACTTAAGCTGGGCACCTCAAATACAAGAAGTGAGCCGCAAAATATTTGCGTCGGCTGGATCATTAAGATGATTACGAAGTTTCCTTCCAACTAAAGCCAAAATCGCCCTTGTCCAATCCCTCCTCCTCCCTATCCGGACATCACTGAGGAGCAACTCAATAAGCTTGAGCGACTTCAAAACTTTTGCATACGGTTCATATTTGGTCTGCGAAAATATGACCACGTCTTTGAATTTCGTAGTAAGCTCAAGTGGTTGCCCATTCGCCTTCGCCGGAATGCTCATATTCTCTCCTTATTAAATACAATGCTCTATAGCTCTGTCGCCCCTCCTTACCTTAAGAATTTTTTTACTTTTCTTAGTAATACTCAGTCACGAGCGCTTAGATCCGAAGAGAGCCTGATTCTGAGTACTCCAAAACACTGTACTAATTTCAAACATAAGTCTTTTGCAGTCCAAGCGGCGTAGTTATGGAATAATTTACCTATATCTATCAGGCGTGCAGTCACTAAACATTTTCAAGAGGTCACTTAATAACTACTATCTGTTATTGTAGATCTATTACAACGGTATATGTTTGTTATGTGTATGTATGTATGTTTGTGTATATTGTATTTATGGAGGTATTTTATTGTATGTCTTATATTTAAGTTTGTTTAATGTTGTACATTGCCAACTTCCCCAATTATTTCGTTTTCGTAAATAGAGTCCATCCAAAGGTTGCCTGGAAGAGATCGCTCTTTGCGATAAGGCCGCCCATTGTACCATAATTATTTTGAATTTTGTTAACCCCAATTTTGTAATGTACAATAAAGAATTTATCTATCTATCTAAATCTAAAATGTCTTCGATTAAAATACGGAGATGTTGAAATATCAAAATGTCTACATTTATTACACTTTATCTTCTATCGTGCAACTTACCACGTCAATGATAGTCTCATCGCCAAGTCTAACTATCTTTGGGTCCACGTCGGCGATGCTCGTGTCTTTGTCAGAGGCTTTAGTGCAGTGAGCAGCGGTGAGCACGAAGTTCCTGCTGATGAGGGAGCCACCACACTTGAAGACCCACGTGCCGACGGTAGCCTTCCAGCCAACAGCGCCCTTATAATTGGTAGGAGGACATTGCGTTAACGCTGTTATGAGTAACCCTTTTAGATAGAAACACTTTATTTCATACTAGTGGGCCCGGCAGATATTGTCTTGCCCAATTATAGTGCCACCTACCGGGTCTAATTGTACGTTTAAACCTTCCCTGGACCTATTCAAACACCCACAGAAAATTTCGTAAGAATCTGTCGAGCCGTTTCAGAGTCTTTGCGAGACTGACACACAGCGTTTCATTATTATATATAAGAAGAAAAGAAGATTGCGATTTTTATTTTTTTTTCTTTAAAAACACCAAATAATTTGAAAAGATGATGAAAATACATCAAATATGAGTACGCCTTAACCACTCGGCCACCGACCACTTATCGGCCACGACCAAATTTTCAACTGTACAGCAGGCCTATTATGGAGCTTTTATCGTTTGACATGGTATAAAGGACAATGTCGAAAATCGCCCCATGACCAACAAATATTTGATTTACGTCATAATTATACAGGATGTAACTGAATACCCCAAAATCATTTAAGGGGCATATAAGTTAGATACTAAATGGACCTTTGGTGCTTGTCTGAGACCTGAAAACCCAATATTTTCAGAGTTATTTGATTTTCAACTGAAAGCAAAAACTTTCAAGTGGCAACCTTAATCAGCTATTAACACAAAAGAAATTCAAACACAAAGTCAAGAAATAAGGTACAGAAAGGACACTAAAACAAATATTAGGTCCTTACATATGAAATTGGCGTTTTGCCGTACTGGCCACTTTGATCTCATATATCTCCTCTATGGTTAGGAATTCCAAATTCAAATTTATACAGCTATTTACTCATGTATTTGTGTTTCGAAAATTATAATTCACTTGTTTTTTCCTCAATTGTTTTTTTTCTTTGCGACACTCAGTTTACAAAATGGAAAACTTGAAATATCGCATTATTTACGAGTACGAGTTCCACCGTGGCACCAGTACTGCAGAAACGGCTCGAAGGATTAATGATGTGCATGGCGACGGCGCCGCAAAAGAAAACACAGTGCGTTTTTGGTTCCAACGTTTTCGTTCTGGAAATTTCGACCTGCAGAACAAGCCCCGTGGACGGCCGGAGACCAAAGTTGATAATGAAGAATTGAAGGCTATTGTGGAAGCGGAACCATCGCAAACCACGTCCGAGTTAGTTGCAGGCTGCGGTGTTAATGATAAAACTGTTTTAGACCACTTGAAGCAAATTGGGAAGGTGAAAAAGCTTGAAAGGTGGGTACCTCACGAATTGAGTGAAGCAAATCAACAAACGCGCGTTGACTGCTGCGTTGCATTACTCAACCGGCACAATAATGTAGGGATTTTAAATCGAATCATTACTTGTGATGAAAAGTAGGTCCTGTCTGTACTATAATCGAAAGCGCTCATCGTAATGGCTGAACCCTGCCGAACCAGCCAAACCATGCCCCAAGCGAAAATTGACTCCAAAAAAGTTGAAAACAAAACATTTGATTGAAAAGTCTAAAACAATTCAGGAAAAACAACTATATTACAATTTTCGAAACACTAATACATGAGTAAATAGCTGTATAAATTTGAATTTGGAATTCGTAACCATAGAGGAGATATTTGAGATCAAAGTGGCCCGTACGGCAAAACACCAATTTCATATTATTATGTAAGAACCTAATATTCTACGGACAAATCAAAAATATATACAAGTAGGTACTTTTAGAAACAAAACCAAATGAAGTAAAATATAGGAGTGGTTATTATTACCTTTGTTCGACTGAATAAAATTAAGTCGATTTTATGTAGATATGGACATTTATTTATTTGTATAAATTAAGTTTTTCATAACTTACAACGTAAATTAAATTAAAACATACGTCAATTGACTACTCACGTGCTGCCGCTTGTTAGTTCGTCGTGTTTTTGACTTGCTTTATAACTTCGAGATTTCTTGTTCTTTACTACGTGGCTATAATCACGTTCTTTGATTGATTGCAATAATTATTATTTTAATAATTGTATAGGTATGGACTATACGGTCTTACTAATAACAATTTATGAACTGTGTATTGCTCTAACGAATTAAAGTGTTACATCAACTAACCTCAAAATCTGATTCATTTTGATATTTAATTCGAATTCGAAGCTTGTCCGTAGTACTTAATTGATGTGGACGTACAGTATTTTCTAATGTCTAATTATACGCAAATCATTTTTCACTGCTGTTGGTATTGGGGCGAACAATGTATGGAGGCAGAGCAATGTCCTTTGAGATGAAGAAGTCCTAGTATTATCGACCTCAATAATATCATCACTATGGTATAATTTCAAAGATATAATGAACGAATGATCAAAAATCTGACCGAAAATCTTATTTTTAATACAGTTGCTCAAAAAGTGGTATATTGCAGGGATGTTTAGCGTGCGGGAAGGTCACCATTACGCACAAGTACTTTTTCATTACCAAATGTCAAATATCTAAAATCTGACACACATTTTGCTTTTTTCCTGCTTTTTTTCTAGCATGCTAAGTTAAGATTGCGCTAAATAATCTGACTGGTCTACCAGATTTTGTATTGTAAAAGCACGGTCGAACCTTGCTTTTAAAAACACGGCAAGCAAAGCATAGCACGCATTTACTTTGTATCTGTTGTGTACGTACGACGACATAATATTTAGCGCCATTTTTTCTAAAATTTATAAGAAATAAATTACACAATGGTTGTATTTATTGATTAATTTTTTCGCAACTGTTTTAAAAAAAGTTGTTCAATACACGTGCGGGACTGTCATTTCAACTCGTTCCGACTGTCAACCCTCGCCTTCGGCTCGCGTCGACATTTGTCGGTACTCGTTGTAATGACAAGCATCCCGCACTTCTAGCGAAAATAACTATTTTCGTTTTGCACTATGATTTCATAACGATATTTGAAAACCATGAGATCGGTAATAGGCCTGCCGATTTTTTTGTACTTTACGTTTCAACATCAAATCTATAAATCTTCACAGTTTCTTCAAAATTGGTTAAGAATAAAGATACTTACAAATTTGATTTGTGTGACTTTGCATTTTCTATAAAATGGTTATTAAATTCATTAAAAATGGATGTTCATAGTTTCTACTAACCAAATATTTCTTCGTGGTCGTATAGCATTCGTTTCGCATGAATTTTGTTTAAATCTGGCGACAGCGATCCAGATTAATATTGTTTGATATTGTCGTTTGCTTTTTTTTACTCTTCTACGATATGAGGCAACTGGGTGTATGGTAGCTGGTGGTCTGAGAAAAAATCTATCACGATCGCTTTCAATTTGATAATCACTGCGCCGTGAACACAAGGCTCTGCCCCAACATCCTTTTATAAAGGAGCGATGGATGGACGGCGACTGTCAAATTGTAAGCGAGCGCAATAGATTTTTTCCTAGACAATAGCCCCCCTGGTTCGGGCCGGTAGTTGTGGGAATATCGGGACATTTTAAATTGCATTTAGTGGTTTTGTTTTCAAAAAGCCCATGCGAACTTCTGGATTCCTCGGCAACAAAGGAACTGACTATCTACCTTTAAATTGTTGAATGGAACCACCAATAACATTATTATTTTGGCGATGACAAGCATGTGACCACTAACTTAAGTAAAATGGCGGTAATTAACCACTACTACTATGAAACAAACTAGACATAAAAAAATCTGCTCTCATAGGAAATCGAACCGCGGACTCTAAGATCTGAGCCCAGCAGTCTCCACTACGAGACTACAGAGGCGAGGAGGGTCCCGTTAGGACCACATGTTGTACGTACATGGGGCCTACCAACACTGCGTCTCCCGGTACGCGGCCGCCACTCGAGGACATTTCCGCCCCAACAACCGTCAGTCCTACGAGCGATGTGTCCTGCCCACTGCCACTTAAGGTTTTCAATTCTTTAAGCTATGTCGGTAACTCTAGTTCTTCTACGGATCTCATCATTTCTGATGTGATCACGTAGAGAAACCCCAAACATAGCTCTCTCCATTGCCCTTTGAGTGACTTTGAGCCTTCATATGAGACCCATTGTAAGCGGCCACGTCTCAGTTCCGTATGTCATCACTGACAACACGCACGAATTGACGACTTAATTTTATGTATACCTACATTTATCCGAAGCTCTTACGGTGAATGAAGACATCGTGAGGCAACCTGCATACACCTGCCAAGAAATTCATAGGTGTATGTGAAGTCATCCAATCCACACTGGGCCAGCGTGGTTGACTAAGGCCTAACTTAGGGTAGGCTCGAGCCCCTCGGTGGGGGGGGGACATGTATGAGCTGTGATTATGAAGTACCATATGCGGAAACTCTCCAGCTAATGCTCCTCGGCCACCAATCGCGCCACCGTAGACAGTTTCTCCGTGCTCAAAACGATATCGCTGACCTACAATTAAAAACATACATATTATTATAACTATTTATAACAGCCGTGTTTTAAAATCGTATGGGGGTGTTTATTTTTACAAATTAAAAAATCACTACAAGAAAGTAAATATAGAATATTGTGTATCCTACGTACGGATGAGAATGAGATGATGACAGGATGCGGAAAACAAAAACCCACTTAGTCCGTCGGATAAGTACAAAAAAATACCGGATATGTAAGTTGCGACAAAAAAGACAACATCACGCCAAACTGTCTCAATATCTCCGCAGTTCAATGCAGTTCAGTTGATTTTAAAGTAGCAGTATACCTATTTATAAGATTTTAAGAGACTGGTGGAAGGAATGCGATGATACGCATCCTGACAGCATTTCCGATATTTTTTTATAGCAAATGACTCCATTCCATCTGATAGTAAGTGGATATAGGATAGCTAGTGCAGCAGAAAGAATACACGCTGCACTAGCCACCCTCACCTTGCCGAACTGCAAGGTGCTTCTTCAAACCTCTTTTAAAAGACCCGGGATTGTAAAGAGGGAGGGAACACGTGTGCTGGCAGTGAGTTCCATTTGGGAGTCAGGACAGCCAGACTCCACGAAAGCCACCAGTCCCGAAAGAGCTGGCGGGATGACCTCCTCAAAAAAATCCACGACCATTGTAGCATGTGGCTGGAGATAAGGTTTTGTGGAGGGACTTGGGGGAGGCCTGTGCCCAGTAGTGGAACGTATAGGTATAGGATGGGATGATGATGAGACAGTTTGATTGTTTTCCAGCTTTGTTGTTCAGAAAAACCTTGGTATAAACTAAACAGGCATTCTTATTACCGATCTTTAAAGATAATCGCATTTGCTGCGATTGTACAATTAGGTATCTATATAAATAAAAATCAATGTATTATTATGTTTGTTTGTCCTCTATGCGTTCCGAAACCATGCCGGGTACAGCTAGTTGCTTATATATCGCAAATTTGTAATAAGGAACGTTGGATTGCGCTACGTCAGCGCCATGCGAGCAACGAACGAACTTAAAATGCAGGTCAACTCTTGGACTTAATAAAAAGTTGTCTAACTGTAAGGACCCGGCAAATAGAGTTTAAGTCCGAAGTCCGGAAGCGAATGGGTTTCTTCGACAGTAGGTACTTTAAGAGTTGCTCTCTGAGCTCTTTCCAAGAGCAACATATGAGTCTTTGCTGATCCTCCCCAATATGCGATTAATAACGATTGATTGGACTCGGAAACAAACAAAACTCATACGATCGCGTTTGATATTAATGATACGTAAGAAGGGTAGGTACTCACATTCTCCATATCTCACTTGACGATCAAATCTTAGTTTAATCTCGAAAATAAACTCGTAGCACTCTGAAAAAAAGTTTAAGTACCACATTATGTAAGACTTAAGAAAGTATAGCTAGGGACGATTATTTTACCAAAAACGCTTAATTTACTTCATGGGAAATTTTACAGATTTCCCATGAAGACCACACACCTTAAAATTATTATTTTGTTAAAGCTTGCGATCTGTGACATTAGTTGTTGATAAAGCCTCAACATCACCAATTACACATTAAATTACATTAAATGCATTCATTTCGAGCGTCGGTGGCGCAGTGGACTCGGCACTTGCCTTCCAATCGGGGGGTCGGGGTTCGAGACCCGCCATGTACCAATGTGTTTTTCGTTTCGAATTTCATATGTACATTTGTCTGACGCTCCTACGGTGAAGGAAAACATCGTGAGGCAACCTGCATACATCTGCGAAGAAATTCAATGATGTATGTGAAGTCGACCAATCCGCACTGGGCCAGCGTGGTTGACTAAGGCCTAATCACCCTAACATAGGGTAGGCTCGAGCTCCTCGGTGGGGACGTATATGGGCTGTGATGATGAAATGCATTCATTTCCTTTCCACACAGCAGGCATGTCCGGCCGGCATCCAAAATCTATACAATGCGAATTTTTAGACGCCACTCGATGTCAGAAACATGTTTAAAATTACGCGCTTTATTATTTATATGACATATGGTGTAATTTACAAGGCGTGCGTGCCCTACGAGTAAGTGGTGCACAGCGGGCGTCAACGAATGTCAGCTATCCTCTTCCCCCACGCTGCTGGTTACCAAAATATACTTTCTAGCTATATAAAATTTATAAATAAAGATTTTAGTAATTCAGTATGAGTTTTAGTTAAAATTTAGAATCTGGTCCGCAGCTCATGTTAAATCTTATGAATGGCGCATAAGAAAATCCAGTTTAACATCCCAGGTGTCTAAGAGAAAAACTATCGCAATCGCCTTTAATTTGACACCCATTGCGCCGTGAAGACGAGACTTGGCACCGACTTCCTTTTATAAAGGAGCGATGGAGGGACTGCGACCGTCAAAATGTAAGCGATCACGATAGGTTTTTTCTTAGACAATAACCCCCCTGGTTTAATTGCACTTTGTATAAGCATACAGGTACATAAAGGACAAAAAGTTAATATACTTTCCAATATAGGTACAAATTATTCTAAAGCATTACAGAACTATGGCGTCTTAACCAAGAATGCTTGGAATAATTGCACCACGTTCGCGTTGGCCCAATTCTTCCCTGCGAGCTCTCGATAAATAAAATTTGACAGCTAAGATCGACATACTCGACAAAAATCGATAAATTTGACAGATATTCCTAAGGAGTGAAAAGGACAGATGCTTTTGTCGATCGACAAGTCCATGCTCGCAGGGCTGCTGGTTTGAAGAGGCCGTGAAAGCTTCCAACCATTGAGCGGTAGTGTTTACCGCAAATCGGTGACAAGATGTTATTCGGAAACCCTCACTCCATATTTTGTGAGTTTCAGTTCAGCCGCAGAGAGAGGCATTTTTAACAGGTCCTGTCAGATTTTTATGTACATAGAATATGGGGAATAGAATACATTTTTGGAATATCCAAAACACAGTTCTCGAAAATGAACTCTAATTATATTAAGCACTAGCTGTGCCCACGACTTCGTTATACTTTATATAATTAGCTATCTATTAGTGAAAGTCCCGTCAAAATCGGTCCAGCCGTTCCGGAGATTAGCGGGAACAAACAGACAGACAGACTTTTTTTTTTAATTGTGTTTTTGTTATTGGTACCCGATATACATTCATACCCATTTAAAGTAAAAACTTGTTATTTTGACATTACAAACAGACACTTCAATTTTATTTATTTGTATAGATAAAGAACTGATTGGCCCTTTCAAAAACGCATTCTTTCGGCGCGGCGGCTGAACTGTAATGAGACAAATACAGAGTACAACGTGTTATTATGGTACTTACTCACGTCGCTGACTCTTCGGCCGGGACCTCTGAAATCAGGTACAGGTGCGTCCTTTTCAAGACAAGGATTCCGTTCTGTCGTTGTTGTGACGGGTGGAACCGTACTGGTTTCTTCTATCCTCAAATTTAATGATTTTTCCTGCAATATTTATATCAATACTTTATTCATAACTAGCTGTGCCCGCGACTTCGTCCGCGTGGAATAGTAACGGCTGGACCGATCTTGATAAAAAGTAGCCTATGTTATACCTTATTAATCAACTATCTATTAGTGAAAGTCCCGTCAAAATCGATCCAGCCGTTCCGGGGATTAGCGGGAACAAACAGACAGACAGACAAAAAAAATGTGTTTTTTGTTATTGGTTCCCTAAATACATTCATACAATCAAGTTTCATAATTAATTGTCAAATGAGAAAAAAAACGCTACTTGCAAAACAAATGCAACCTTTATCACCCACGAGGACCACGAGTTTACACGAGTCATAATTATCGCGTCTGATGCTATGATTGTGTGATAAATTGTTACTTACCGGAGTACGCGGAGAAGTAAATGGCGGAGTGGAGTACCAAATCCACCTGTCAAGATCCTAGAAACAATAAAAATTATTAAAATCAATACTTCTCAAGTCCTCAACACTTATAACACTCGTTAGGTATCACAATATGCTGGGCGCAGGTCTGAGATCGGATTGGTGCGTCGTCGGTGGCGCTGTGGCCTCTGCACTGGGGCCTAATTCCGTCGTTGTCGCGTCGTCATAGCGTTTCAATAAAACTGCTTTTGTCGCTTTTATGCATTTTCTGCTGCAATTTATTTGTACTATAATTTATTGATAAGTCAATAGTGACAAATGTTTTGTCACTATTGACTTATCATTATTGAATTCGGTTAACTAACAATAACTGTCTTAAAAAGCGATGCTATTGAAGCGTTATTGACACGCCACAAATGCATTAACGCTAGCAGAATAAGGCCCCTGGACTGTTTATCTGATGCTCCTACTACGGTGAAGGAAAACATCGTGAGGAAATCGGGGAAAGGAGCACTCGACGTTCAAAATAGAGCCCTTTTTTTTGAACTAAAAATTACTCAGTTTGATGGTCTGAACAATAGACCCAAATTAAGGCATATCCTCAGGAACACGGTGTATATACGTATATGTCTTAGACGAGAAGGAACTGGTCTACTACGCTGCCTGGCAAGATGGATTGGTGTAAGGTGTTGGTTTGAGCTTTCCATCTCTTCATAGATATACGATTGCTCTAAACTCTCTTGGTCAGCTCGAACGATATCCACGGGAAGAAGGTAAGCAGTACAAATATTACGTACAATATTGTAAATACGTCACCACTCCGACGGGTTCCGTTTAATATATCTTCGTTTCACCTCCATAGGGATGAAATTTATCTCCGCTGAATTATATTCCCCACATCGTTATATTGATATAGCGATGTATAAATTAAATAAATACTTACCTGTGGTACTACTGATAGTACCACGGGTAATTCTTTTTGCCAGTTCTACTTACGTGTCTGGGAGTACTACAGGCAATTAATTTTACCACAGCACGCGTAGCACAAGGACCCCGACATAATATGTCTATCATTGACTGTCACTTTCTCGACACCAATCAATGGCTATCTCATTCGCTACTGTCAAAAGTGACATTTCGGTGTAGAGAAACAGGCCGAGAAAATACTCTCGCGATCCTTGTGCTACGCGTGCTGGTATAATATGTCTATCACTAACTGATATGATGTAGAATGATGTAGACATATTTGCCGATAGTTTGGGACACCTTTATGCTAAAGTGCATATATTCGTGAATAAAATGCTAATGTGATATTAATTATATTATTGTTGACATTCTGTACTATCACATTATTATTATATTATTTATTCATTTTTCGACATCTCTGTAAATTACTATTTTTTTTTTGTTTCTATTTGACATTTAATTCTATATTCCGATGTAATTTGACATATATAACATTATTATTATTTTAATCCTAATTAGACATCAATCGTATAATATCTGTTATGTGTAGTTAGCTTTTTTATTCCAAAATTGTTATCTATCAATTATATTTGATATTGTATTTCTTGCTGTTGTAATAACTAATTGCATTGACTAGACTTACTAGCGGTTTGGAATATTCTGTAAGCCTGCAAGTCATTTTGAATAAATAAATAAATAAATAACAAATAAATAAATAAACTGTCACTTTCTCGACACCAAACAATAGCTATCTCATTCGTTACTGTCAAAAGTGACATTTCGGTGTAGAGAAACAGGCCGAGAAAATACTCTCATGATCCTATGCTACGCGTGCTGGTAGTACTTATTATTGTTTAACAATAACAGAGCACTACTACTACATGCTATTTGTTACCACCATTTTTGTGAATACATCAACAACGTGTAGCAGAAATAGTGAATCCTAGTCTTGAGTGTAGGTTCGAATTACGAAAAGTAACAAATTTGAACTCACCCTTTTCACTTTGTGTCCACTTTCTGAATCAACCCATTGTGTGTTAAGTGTATATACTAGAAAGAATAAAAGCGAGATTTTATCGAAGATATTAAATTGGATGTGTGATTAAATGCTCTTAATAGTGACAATTTTGTAATGCGAGTGGAAAGCTTTTTATGTCCTTGACTGTACCTACATTATTACTTAATTCGAATATTTTTATATTACCAACTCGTGTCTAATCTTTTAAACTAAGTTTAATTTATTGCTTCTATGCTTTTGTACCTGTCTGTAATGGTTATGTTGACCTAATATTTAGGTTGTTAACAATTTGGTGTTTAATCAAAATGAATGCTGACAAGATCAGTTCCTAAGTTACTAAAAAATTATTTTAGCACAAAACAATATGAGTCCAATTACTAACCTTGAGAAATTATTACACCTAAAAACACTATTCTTCTCATTGTTTACACAAAACAAAAAAACTGATTGATTATTTAGATAAAATACATTGATTTTTTTCGGAAACATGCGATACCGAGATAAACATAAAGACGAGTGAGCGTATATTTATAAAAATTAAATAGTAAGCTATACATTTTCCTCTACAAAGCACAGAACATGGCCGGCATGAAAGACTTGTGTGACTGGTCAATTAATTCCTAATGCACGTGAACTAGTGAAAAATTCATTAATAATTCAGTCAAGAAATGTAGGTAACGTTGAAGGGGTTATTGAGGTAAACGTGTTGAAAGAAATACCCAGCCTTAACTCGTACCAGTCAAAGCTGACGTTTTAATGTAAATCATCACGAAATAAGAGGACCTTAGATATTTGCTATTAAAATCATGACAGTCTTTATTAGAACACGACTTAGTAAAAAAGCCCTATTCAGAATGATTTATCTGATATGATATCAGAAGTAGGTACTAAGATTCACACAATGATGTCGTTATTATGATACAGTCATATTATGCATATAGATTTGAAATCTGTAGAATCAGAAAAACATTGGCATTGTCATCAAATTGCATCATTTGGTGAATGAAGGCTGGAATATGTAAACAAACACTCTTTAATAAGTGCAGCATGCAAAATGATCGAACTTGCATGAAATGCATCGGAATTTGAAGGACGTGTTCTCTTAATATGTAAGCTAAATGTTCTTTCGCTTTTCCAATACGAATTCTTGATAAGGCTACAAACATCGATCAATGCCCAAAGTCTATTTAGTACCATACCACACTTGCTTTAAGCAGACACCAATTCATAAAGTTTTTCCTGTATGAACGTATCAGATTTGCATTTTAAATTTATCAAATGGCGATAAATTATTTGCTAAAACTTGTATTAAAAAATGGTAGAGCAGTGGAATGCAGGTAAATATTATTGATTAATTTTTATTAATGCTATAAAACGAAGGAGTATAAAGGCTTCACAAACTAAAATATCCTAAATAAAACAGGCAACAGAAAGTAACATTCTGCACGGGAGATATTCTGGTAAAAATTTGTTTAAAGGAACGTATTGCACAGTGCTTGCAACTGTGCAATACGTTCCTTTACTCGGATAGTTCGAAGACGACTCATCTACAGAACCGAGGCATGCCTTCAGTATCACAGACGAGCTCAGGACATTTTATACCTTTTTGGTCAACCATCAAGGCCAAGACCACAGTGAACGTTGCTTAGCTTTATGAATCGTGACGCTGAGCGACTATCAAACGAAGTCTGAGGACCCCTTTGGGGAGTGATTTAACTTTTTACTCACTCAAACATTTTAAAAGTTATCCATTATGCTACGTTTGTGAACGCGTCAAATTCACTAAACGTAGGTAGTATAGTAATCAGTAATCAATTTTAATGAGTAAATCTCAAATCTGACGTCAGCGAATAATCATTTTAATAACAGTTCAAGTTAGACTATCTTGTGCATCACTCGTGTAGTTTGTAGTGATCGTGTGTTCGTGCACGTGCCACAACTAGAAGTGGTTTGGAAATCATGAATTATTGTTTAGTTTTGTGTGTGTTCATCAGTCAAGGTATTTTTTTTTTTGTTTATTTTTTGATAAGTCATGAGGAAAAAACGAATTTTGGTGATACGAGGCTACAGCGTTCTGTTTAATGTTGGTTATATTTTTATGTAATTTAGAAAATCTATAAGTAGGTACAAACGAATATGCCTGACCACTTACTGATATTGATAGAGCCTTAATGAGACTGCATGGACAGAAAAACTTTTCTAGGGAATAGATAACAAAGAAGCATTTCGTAGATTCGTCAGTTTCCTTGTGTGCTAGTTTAAGTATTTTTTTAATTTGTCTAGGTTATCCTCATAACTAGTTTGTCAGTTTCCAAATTCGCCTGTTTGGAAACCTTTGAATCAATATTTTTTTTTGTAACATTACAAAATATCGTACTTATCCATCATCAAAAAGATTAAGTCTTCCCAGTAATAATACAGTACTGGAGTCAAGAGTGGATTAAATTATCAAATTGACCAACTAAAGTACCTATACCGATAAGAAAACTAACGTGTTGAGAACATGACAAAGTACCTAAATTGACAACCTAAACTGACTAACGAATAAGGCAACTTATGAAGGAAATTGTCTTACTCAAGTAGAGATAACTTGGTGGATCCGGCAAGTAAGGTAAAATTCAAGGCTAATCAAGTAATTGTCGAATAACTAAACTGTCAAATTAGCAAAAGTGACATATAATGAAAATGACTAGTGATACGAATTTTAAATTAACATTATCTACAATTCAGTTTAAAATTAACATAATCTACAGTGCCGAGTCCACAGCGCCACCGAAGCTCAATATATCTGCGCCACCGACGCTCTATTAATATTTAGCTCGAAGGAACTAAAATATAGAAAATGTATTTATAATATAGTACAGCAAACGGAGTACGGACAAATATTTTCAAAATTTTCAGAGGAAACGAAAATACGTCAGATCTGCGCTGGTGCGCTCGAAAATGGCTCTTTGCAATCTTTGCAACGAACTCCCGTGCGCAAAGCGGGCATATGAGTTTGCCATTAACAAAATTATAGTCAATGGTCGCGGGTAGACGGGCTTTTACCTGGTCGCGTTTAAGATCAACGTCAAGTTTTCACTGCTCTTCGAAATCGTGCACTTGTCTTTATACAAACCCGCGTCATTCAGGTCGCTGTGCTGCCAAATCTTCCCATCGAGAGGGCTCAATATTGCATCTTTTCATATGACGCGTTTCCGCTTGCCTTCCTCAAGTTCAAAGTAAAAGATGCGCTTAGCCACTCTCTCTTCCGCCTTCTCTTGTAAGACTCAATGCCACCAACATTGGCTCTTCGCAGAACTTCGGTATTTCGCACGCGATCAGACCATCTGATATTCATTCGGTTCGCGCTATAATTTACGAACAAGAGATTCTCTAAGAATTTTATTTAACGAAATTAATATATTGACTTTAGCAGGAAATTATATGAAAATTGAATTATAATACATTTGAAACCAACTACCAAATTCCCCATTTAAACACATGAAATGAAATTAACTTGTCGTTCCAACATACAGGCTTCAAAAAACTAGATACACAAAAAAAGTGCACAAAAAAAGTGTATAAGAGCAAATTGCGGAATCGCTCCTGATGTTTCATGCAAATCATTTTTTATAACTTTAAACATAATGCCCCTTCCTTGCCTATACATATTCGAAGTCGCGAAATTTGTAAAATCAAATACACGTTATTTTAAAACTGCTCACGACTTATTTCCGGGAAATACCAGACATTGTGATAGACTACTCATTGACGTAATTCCGAAAAGTGCGCGATTCAAGAAAAACTGTTTTTACATGTGTGTCCAAATATATATATAATAAGATACCTCAGGAAATAAAAGACAAGCCTTTAAATATATTTAAAAATGAACTGAAAAAATGGCTCATGGAACGCACTTTCTACTCTGTCCAAGAATTTTTAAACTACAGAACTGTTAGGTAACTCATGGACATAAAAATAATGTATTTGAATTGTGACTGACATTTTTAATATTTTTTTTTTATTGACATTGTATTATAATTTTTAATCTTGACATAATTTGTGATTGATATTATTAAATTTGAGGAGTATTTTTTTATATAATAGTAATTGTTATTTATCGAAATAGTATTATTAATTTTAAATTTCACTGATAGGTAGTTATTATTATAATTTTGCATGCTATCTGTGTATGGCTGAATAAGCTGAATTTTATGTTACCTGACCATCTTCAGTGTACCTTATTCATATGCAAATAAATAAATTTGAATTTGAATTTAGAGGCTCATTTATGGGGAAATGTATAACTTTTCACAACAAAGTTCCACAAAGTGTTACTACTGACTTGCCTTTTCATAAGTTTCAAGCGCATGTAAAAACGACTAATGAGTAAAGGATATTATAAAGTCAAAGATTATTTGAATGATCGCAATACCTCGTATTAATTTGAAGATAAAGAATCGTGTTGTTGCTTATAACTATTTATGTAAACAAACATTGTTGTATTTGGTAAGGACACCGTAAGAAGAGAAGAGAGAGACATCTAATCTTGTAAAGCAAGTTGAGCTCAAACTTTTGCTTTGAGGTTAGCTTTCAATTAACCACTCTGTAACAGTAAAGGGACAAAAAAATAGCCCTTGCTGGTTTTCTTGCTGGCTCTTTCCAGTACAAGGTCCCGCCGTGGACTTGTGAACCATTGGCGTAGCTTCTTTGACGTGCAAAAGTGAATATGTAATAATCCTTTTTGAATAAAGTATATTGAAATTGAACTTGACTTATTTTCCGGACGTGCCTGGTAGTACGAGGTATTTATTTGGTATTTATTTTTATTTTTGTTCTCTCTTTCCAGAATGCCACGAGTATATGTGGAATATTGAGATGAGACTAGAAAAGGAAAAGAAAAATTTTGAATGTGAACTTAACAAATATCTTTTGGATCACACAAGGAGACGTAGGTAATTACCTAATATATGTCACAGGTAGATTGTATAATAAAAAAAAATGTGAAAACGTAACAAGCTTTACAAAACTGTCCAGTATTAATAAACGACTAAAGAATCGATCCGACTAAGTCACAAGTCTGCGCATTCCATAAAAGCGATACGAAAATGAAGAATTGTTTTAGGCGTTGGGTTTTAATTTTATATAGTCCGGGATTATCATGTTTTAGTAAGGATGTTTTTATTGTGTAGTGAGTAATGTAAGTTTTGATAATGAAATATATATAACATTAAAGAAGAGTTTTGTGTTTGAAATTCATGGATCCCTTATTGGTAAGTTACTGAAATTTGCCCCATTCACTATAGCTCCCTAACACACTCCTCAAATATCGAACAACATGGAACCTTTGGTGTCGAAATCTCCAGAGATGTCCAGTTTCGCGGTCGTCTGGAAAATAAGGTCCAACTGGTTTCCAAAAAGCTTGGTATGCTCAACGGATCAAAGCCAAAGCCAAGAAGGCAACTTCAAACTGAGGTTGCAGCCATTGGAGTCGCGTAACAATGCTAGTTTCAAAGCGTTTGTGGTGCAAGTACCCAACTCTGTATACGGGATACTTTTGAAGCAGGATTCAAATTTTGTATACTTGTTCAGACATCAAACTAAACTTTTACTGCGGGAGCAATTTTGAAAAAACAAAAAAAAATATCTGTTCCATACATCTAGAGGTACAGTCTTAGAGCATTTACCCTATGGAGGTTTTTATGCCGTTACGATAGAAAAATACAATGGTACTACGTTGCTGGCGCAGATCCAGACCTCAAAAAAGGTTGTGGTCACAGACGGGTAAGAGCCACCCGAAAATCGGCCAAGTGCGAGTCGAAGATCTCGCTAATGGTCGATAGTGCATTCCTACAAAGAAAATATTTACAAAATATGCTCCTGACCAAGATTCATTTTTATTAAGGCATTCTGAATCGTCAGCCTATCGATTTCAATAAAAAGTAAAAGCGTGACGTCAAAGTCTATTGGGCCGTGGGCATGCCCATCGTGCCCACAACAGTGGAGCCGCGCTTGCTACGTTGGTAGCTCAAACACAGTACACGCGGGCATGATTTTCAGGTGATTGATTGCATAGATACACGTTAATTTGTCGATGTGTGTGTGTTTCTTTATTGTAGAGTATATCTTCTGCGATCTTTTTATGAAATATTAATATTTTAATGGACTTCCAACAATGAACCTTTTATATAAAAAAAAAGATTTAATTGGATTTAATGAAAATTTAAATTATCTCATTTCTGTCATATTTCGACAGAAATTAAGAAAAAATCAGTTTCCTTTCATCATCATTGACGCTTATTATAAATTACTCCATCTCTTCCGTGATCCCATCCCTGCTCTTGTCCCGATTTTAAACATGAAGCAAATGCTTTTTTATTTTTTATTAAAAGCTTTTATTATATTTTTTTAGTTCCACTGCTGACAATAATGTTTTTGTTTGCAGCCTTGTGCTTGCCTAACCTCTATGTGACCTCAAGTACTTATAGGGTTAAGATGAGAATGGTGAGAATAGAATTCTCAACACCTCACGTCCCTTTAAATTTCGTTTTCCTCATATATTGACTCAGGTTTGTGCTAATGTACCAAAAACCGAAAGTTTAATTACAAAGTACAAAGTATCAAAATCACCATGTTCAACTTAACTACAAAGGAACATTGAAAAGAGGTTCAGCTTTCATAAGCCAGACTCTACACACTATTAATTCCTATTTCATTTAAATTTTTCCTACTTCTTTCCATTAATTATAATTATCCCAAAACATAATATTTAGACCAAATCTGTTTTTCAATTTTGCCCTTTTTGAAAATATGAAGTATATCGGTAAAAAATAAAACAAATTATTCTCTCAGTTTCAGGTGAAACTAACTAAAGTAACTCGAGTTCAAATCGAGTTACGTGAACTGCAACTCGAGTTAAGGCACTACTTTCCCGTTTTCGAACAATTTTGATTTACTGTCAGTACCGCCACATATATAAAACATACAGATCTAAAATTACAATATGATTTTGTTGAAAATTTTTTAGAATAATAATTTAATAATAATAATATAATAATTTATTCGACGCCTTTACGGTGAAGGAAAACATCGTGAGGAAACCTGCACACACCTGTAAACAAAGAATTTCTTTACAGGTTGTGTGTGAAGTCCATGCTGTTTACTTAACCATTTCATGCACTTGATTACTTAACCATATTTATGAAAATAAATATACTATTTCAGTATGTATATGATCCAGCTACCGGATTATCACCGACAGACGTCAATATAAACCACCCTGACTATAAGGCGCCAAAAAAATACAATGACGTATCCCTCTTCGAGTTGGAGACTGAGGTGTTCTTTTCAGAGTTCATCTTCATCATTCAACCCGCTTGTCTCTATACAGGACCTGATAATGTGCTTATTGGACTAAAATGCGACTTTAACAGGGTGGAGGGTAGTTGAAACAGGTGGGTTAGTATTACAAGTGAATTTGATTTCTTCTTTAATTTATCTACCTCAAAAGATCCTTAGTATGATAAGGTGGAAGACCGAAGTGAACTTGCCCTGGATTCCTTAACGACAGAGGTACTCGCTATCGTACATATAATTATTGGAACACATCAACGTTGATATAGTTGTAATGGCAATATACTACCTCAAGACAGTGGCAGCTTGCCAGGTATTTTCAAAAGCCGTATACCATCCTGCAAACCAAGCAGCAAACCGCCTATGATGAATCGACCCCTAGACTTCCAAATGAGAACCAGATCTCCACTATTAGGCCATCGAAGCTGTTAAAAAGTATTACGAGGTCTTTGTATGATGTAGGAGTTCTCATAATCATTCTTTTGCAACTTTTGCTCTTACCAATTGACAGTGGCAAGGATAACGTCTCCAGAACTGCAAGCAGCCGTAGTCGATATTAGACTCAAAAAAATGCGACGAATTACTTAAGTCATCTTGCAATCGACATTGGTGCGGAGTGAATGCCAGTCAAATATGTGCTGGGAAACTATCTGGGGGTGTTGACGCTTGTCAGGTAAGGTTTAAAAAGCTTCATGTTTTAAGCTTCTGCGTGCCTAATAAGTAATCTATTTAACAAAGGTGTAAGGGGCTCCTAGTGGTGGTGGTGGTGGCTCCTAGTGCTGGTGGCTGCTAGTTCCCCTTTATTCCACAGATGAGAATTCACTTAAGTGGTTAAGCTATTAGAAAGGAAATCTTCAAAATTAATCTTCATAATTATTTATTCCATCTGTTTCAGAGAGATTCAGGCGGCCCGCTGCAAATGAAGATACCCAACTTTACCAATGGGCAAATATACCACATAGTCGGCATCATTTCCTTTGGCAAAGGGTGTGCCCTCCCGGATCTACCTGGTCTTTTTTTATTGCTAAAGGTGGCAGACGAGCAAGTGGCCCACCTGATGGTAAGTGGTAACCACCGCTCATGGACATCTGCAATGCCAGGGGCAAAGCTCAGTTACTACCTACCTGGAGAGAAGTGCTCTTTTTAAACCTCGTTTGAAGTTGAACATATCGTAGAGCTCAAGAAACACCACAACTCAGAGCTCGCTCCAGAGTCGGCACGTACGTGGAAGAAATGAACGCTGAAACCGAACTGTGCTAGACAAGATCGGTTCCAGGTGGTACGGATGAACTCTATTGCGGTGGCGGGTGGTGTGATGATAAAAAGGTGACGAGGGCACCATTGCAAACAGTTCCTCAGAGCACTCCCCGTTAAAGAGCCGATAGAGCACGCAAAGAGAACCAAAGTCTCTACTTTGCTCCAGCGTCTCCATTGAGGCCGTGATACTGGGATCACCGACGATGCGGAATGCACACCTTTGCAAGGAGTTAAGTAGGTCGAGTTGATATTTCGGAGCTCCTGCCCAGTGGTGCGAGCAGTACTCCATATGCGGCCGTATTTGTGCTTTATAAAGCATCAGCCGCTGACTAGGAGTGAAGTACTGCTTGGCTCTGTTCAGGACGCCCAGTTTTTTGCTCGCCAATTTGGCTTTGTCCTCCAAATGACTCCCAAACTGCACTTTGGCAGAAATTTCCACACCGAGGATCCCAATACCACCGGACATACAAAGAGTCCTTGGTACTGAGGCACTACAATTAATGGGTCCTTCTTCGTAATGAATGCGCACACTTGTGTCTTCGTGGGGTTGAGCTTAACTAAGTCCTTGCACGCCATTCGGAGACTCACCCTAGAGAGTCCTCGACTTCAGACACAAGTTGTGACCGCCTTTCTTGCAACGAAATCCGAGGGACATTCTGGTGGTCGGTATACCGCACATCACCCGTACTATCATCTGCATAACAATGTATGTTTTCAATGGACAACATGTCATTGATATGCAAAATGAACAGAGTTGGGGAGAGCACCGAACCTTGTGGAACGCCAGCGTTTATGGGCATGGTTTTGAAGCAGCAGCCGTCGACGACGACTTTAATGCTCCTACCATCCAAGAAGCTGGCTATCCATTTGCAGAGTCCCTCGGGGATTCCATAAGATGGTAGCTTCGTGAGAAGAGCTCTGTGCCAGACCCTATCAAACGCCTTAGCAATATCTAGTCCCACGGCGAGAGCCTCACCTTTGCCCTCCAAGGTTTCCGCCCAGTGGTGGGTCAGGTAAACTAAAAGATCACCAGCTGAACGGCCGTGACGGAAGGCGTATTGTCGGTCGCTAATCAGCTGGTGCTCTTCTAGGTACCGTAGGAGGCGGGAGTTGATGACCCGCTCCATAATCTTGGAGAGCAAGGACGTTATCGCTATTGGCCTGTAATTTGACGGGTCGGATCGGTCACCCTTTTCGGGAATTGGGTGGACGTGAGCAATCTTCCACGAAGATGGAACCCTGTTGTTCTGATAGGAAAGGCGGTAAAGGCGCGTTAGTACGGGGGTCAGCTCAGGGGCGCACGTCTTCAGCACCACTGCTGGGATGCCATCCGGTCCACTCGACTTATGGACGTTCAAGAGCTTAAGCTCCCGCCTGACCGCACGTTGTGTAATGCGTATTTCAGGGAGGGATACACCGAGGGATGTTGGGTGGTGTGGCTCCTCCATCGTCCATAGTCGAGTTAGAGGCAAAGAGTTGGACCAAGAGATGGGCCTTTTCTTTTGCACTGTGGGCCAGGCTGCTATCAGCTAAACGCAATGGTGGGAGGCTGGACTGGCAGAAATTATGTTGCGCAGCTTTGGCCAGCGACCAAAAAGCCCGACTCCCACTGGGATAGCTTCCTAGTCGCTCGCCAACCCTGGCCACGTGTTCCACCTTGGCTTCAGCAATGGCCTTCTTGTTGGATCTAGAAGCAGCGTTGTACTGTTGCTTCTTCTCCGTCACGTGAGGATTCCGACTTTTTCTGGCGTTGTCCCAGGCGATGTACGCAGATTGCTTGAGGTGGGCAGTCTTCCTGCAGGTATTATTGTACCAGGGACGACTGCGATCGCCAACAGGTATTTTGGCGTTGGATATGAAAGCTTCCATTCCCCTCAGCACCGTTTCAGTGACGCAATCTGCGCAAGTGTCGGGATCTTCGGAGGCGAAGCAGAGCTGCTTCCAGGGAAGAATCCGAAGAATTCTCGGAGTCCATCCCAGTCTGCTGACTCATACCGCCAAACTGCACGATTGCCTGCCGCAGACACGCGATGGGGTCGCGCAAGACTGGCAGTACTACGGACAAGGCAATGGTCCGATGATCCAAGTGGAGCATCGACCACAACCCTGTATCCGCTAGGTCGTAGATTCGGATAAGACCCCCATGGTCCACGCGCAGCCATAATAACGACAGGTCCCGATGTTAGGGCCCCGAAGGCGGCGACAGCAAACATCACCCCTGACGAATACGCACACCCCGGCTTTACGTAGGAATGTGTGTTCCAGTTCGTAACCCGGGTATTTCAGGTACGAAACATCGTCGAGGGCAGTAATTTGCGTCTCCGTTAAGAAGAACAAGGTAGGCCGAGCCGTCTCGAGATGGTGGTGGACGGCTTCGAGATTACTGTGTAGATCCCTGATATTGCAGAAATCCATTTTAAATGTGGATTGGGTGTCCGTCGTTGTAACTCGCATCTTCTTTTTGTGAACCTTCATGTTGTTTGTTGAGCTTTTTCGGAAGGGTATGTAATGTGGGGCATAGTCTCAGCGATAAACAAAAAAAGGGCAGAGCGTAGTACAAAGTGAGTGCGCGGGTTGTGTGAAGAGCTGACACGCGGCACGGAAGGGCCCCCGGTGCCCCCCCTAACGAACTTACACGAAGGTTTCCAGTTTCCTCGACTGGATCGAAAATATTGTTTGGAAGCAATGAATCCTAACCTAGGACAAGGCTTTAAGAAAACCACGAAAGTTTCGTAGTGAAATATTAAACTGTACTTTTTGCTGACCCATTATGAAGATTGGGCATCACAGACCGTTTTTAGAATTTTATAGAATGAAAACTTATGGAGAGTTTACGCTGCGAAATCGTAGCAGAACTGAGGGAAATTTCGACGCGTAAACTCTCGATAAGTTTTGATTGTATAAAATTTACCTTTAATGATTTTATAAATACAGTTTTTAATTATTTGCTTTAATAATCATAACTATATACTCGTTTCTAAGTGGTTTAACCACTTAGAAACGTTTGATTACGCTTAAGGATGATTTCTTATAGAAAAGTAATATTTAAACAGTGGTGAAATTCATAAAATTTGAACTATTTAAACCACCTTAAATAAGGAAACTAAAACATTTCGAAAAAAGGTAACCAGTAAATATCGTTGTTGAAGGTTTGAGAATAAATGTATAGGGGAGACCTAGGAGATTTGTGACAGAGGTGAGTTGTGACAGGAACTCCCTATCTATAATAGTTAGTGAGCTTGCAACATCGCACATTTGTCGATTTAGAGACGCGCTACTTGACTCAATACTCACCGGCAGCGCACGAGGAGCGGTTTGGTAATTACGACGTCAGCGTGCAAAAAAATTTGAAAAGTAAGTTTTTCTTCAAAATTTTGATTCAGTTTATATCATGTTTTATTACATGTGCAATGTTGTGTTATTTTTTCTTAAGTTGTGTGGTTATTTAAGTCTCTAGGCGTTGCATTGATCTTTCATATTTGCATTATGTTTTGAAATTACGAATTATTATTCCGGCCAAGTCGTATTTTTGAGCACCTAGAAGAGTTGTGACAAGCTGTCACAACTCTCCTAGGTGCTCAAAAATGCTTTGAGGAACTGTTTGCAATGGTGCCTTAGTCACCTTTTTATCATCGCACCACCCGCCACCGCATTAGAGTTCATCCTTACCCCCTGGAACCGATCTTGTCTAGCACAGTTCGGTTTCAGCGTTCATTTCTTCCACGTACGTGCAGACTCTGGAACGAATTCCCAGCTGCGGTATTTCCTGAGCGCTACGATATGTCCAACTTCAAACGAGGTTTAAAAAGAGCACTTCTCTCCAGGTAGGCAGCAACTGAGCTTTGCCCCTGGCATTACAGATGTCCATGAGCGGTGGTTACCACATACCATCAGGTGGGCCACTTGCTCGTCTGCCACCTTTAGCAATAAAAACAGCAGATCGAATGAGGAGTGGATGCAATGCCTAGAATGCAAGGGCTGGTTACACGCAGGTTGTACTGAAGGCGTGCTGCAATACATTTGCCATAATTGCCTATCAGATTAGTTTAACATTTTCGAGTGATTGTAATGTGATTGATCTCAAAGCGATGCCATAATTACTTATAAGATATAATTACTTGTTATGAGAATGTTATACATTGTTTTTGTTGGTACTTAATATATAAAAAGATGATTAAACTACTTTTTGCATTAAAAACATGTTTTATTTACTTACTTATTATATGTGTAATGGTATTTTTAATACTCAAATAGTCTAAATACAAAGCTGTCACAACTTATCTCTGTACCTGTCACAACTTACCTCGGTGATAGGGGAGTTGATTTTCTCGGAAACCACAATACTGTTATTAATTTTGATGATTGTTTTGGAAAGAGAAGGCATGGTGCTACATTAATACACATAGTTCATAACTACCGAATGTTTCCTGAGTGAGATATGTCGCATAAATTAAAAATTGTCACAACTCTCCTAGGTCTCCCCTACTGAATATATTTCATGTTTTGGTCATATTTTTTACGTGATGAGTGCATGAATATGTCCTTAAACGCGTGGAATGTAAATATGGGTATGTTTAAAGCCTTTAAAAGACATTAAAATAGCATTTAAGTAAATAGTAAAATGTGTTATGGAAACTTCAAGTCCTACACTCTAAATTAACGTAAAATGTATTTCCTTCATTGCATTTTTAATAACTAAAAAAAACTTTACTTTTCTGATAATTCTGCTAGAACACCGATTATTACGAGACCGGGCCCTTAAGTTCGCACTTGCTGCCTGACACCCATATAGTAGGTATTAAAAAACAAGTAAAATTATTAAAAAAAAACTTTTTTAAATACAAATTTTTTGTACTCGTTAATACGAATCAAACGAGCCCAAACTGATGGGGTTGTGTCATTTACGGAGTTCCTATGGCCACCTTTCAACTCCAGCATAGGATCAGCTCCATATCATTATAATATTCTATTGTCACGCGATATACCTACATATGCATGCAAAATTTCAGCTCAATCGCAAACCGGGAAATGGGTCAAATTTAACTTGCAATATTTCATACATTACTTGCAATATTTCATTATTCTGGGCGTCAGTGGCGCTGTGGACTCGGCGCTTGCCTTCCAATCGGGGGTCAGGGTTCGAGACCCGCCATGTACCAATGTGTTTTTCGTTTCGAATTTCATATGTACATTTGTCTGACGCTTCTACGGTGAAGAAAAACATCGTGAGGCAACCTGCATACATCTGCGAAGAAATTCAATGATGTATGTGAAGTCGACCAATCCGCACTGGGCCAGCGTGGTTGACTAAGGCCTAATCACCCTAACATAGGGTAGGCTCGAACCCCTCGGTGGGGGGACGTACATGAGCTGTGATGATGATGATTTCATTACAGACACCGGACAGGTGCAAGTAAGTAAAGCTTGAGCTAAGCTAAAATTTTGCATGCATATGTATATCGCGTGACAATGCAATATTGTGATGATATGGAGCTGATCTAATGCTGGAGCTGGAAGGTGGGAATATGAACTCCGCAATAAAACGCCACAACCCCATCGAGTTTGGGCTCGTTTGATTCGTATTTTTCTCTCTTTATAGCATTCAAATAAAAGCTTGTTTTTATTTTTTATTTAATTAATTTATTATGACTTGGTAGTTTCAGTTTCTTTGGATATTGGTATTGGTATTGATCCGAAGAACCGGGGTTCGATTCCCCTTGGGGCCAGTTCCCTGTGGAGGTGGTAGAGCTTCTAAGCCCGCCTGGCTAACCACCGCCGTCTTACCTAAGTTTTTCGCCATGATAACAAAGTTTATACCTTGTTGTCGGCTGCATCGAAAGTGGACCTGGAAAAGTCCGGATGGCGTGACAAAAAATTAGATTGACTTCATCATGTCGACTAAGACTCGCATTTTCAATGACGTCTCAGTGATCAATGCGTTCAACACGGGAAGCGATCACCGAATGGTGAGAGGCGCATTGAATCTTAACGTAAAAGCTGAGAGGTATCGACTGATGAAGTCAACGCTCCGTCCTGAAGCCATCCAGATCCAAAACCCCGAGCGCTTCCAACTCGAATTGCAGAATCGCTTCGCTTGCCTGGAGGATTGCACGGATGTGGACACATATAATGACAGGTTTGTGGAAACTGTCCTTACGGTGGGTTCGAAGTTTTTCAAATCCAGCCGTACCAAGCAAAGGAGCAAGATCTCAGAGCCGACAATTAAGCTGATGGAAGAAAGGCGTGGGATGGGTCTGCAGTCTTCTGAAGATGCTCGTCAGCGACTCAACAACGTCGCTTGTTTGACGACTTCCAGCCGCCCGAACAAGCCGGATTCCGTAAAGGCTATAGTACCATAGACCACATTCATACGCTGCGGCAGGTTATACAGAAGACCGAGGAGTATAATCTGCCACTATGCTTGGCGTTTGTGAACTATGAGAAAGCCTTCGATTCTGTCGAAACCTGGGCCGTGCTTAGGTCACTCCAGAGGTGCCAAATAGACTACAGGTACATCCAGGTACTGAAGTCATTGTACGAAAATGCCACTATGACAGTCCGCCTTCAGGACCAGAACTCGAAACCAATACCACTTCAGCGAGGTGTGTGACAGGGTGACATTATATCGCCGAAGATGTTCACAGCTGTGCTGGAGGATGTATTTAAGCCTTTGGACTGGAGAGGACTCGGCATCAACATAAACAGCGAGTACATGACCCACCTTCGTTTTGCCGATGATATCGTAGTCATGGCTGAGACCGTGGAAGATCTAGGCACAATGCTCGAAGACCTCTGTAGAGTTTCCCAACAAGTGGGCCTTAAAGTGAACATGGACAAGACGAAAATCATGGTGAATTCCCATGTAGTACCCACTCCTGTGAAGGTTGGCGGCTGTACACTGGAAGTTGTTGACGAATATGTTTACCTGGGACAAATAGTCCAGCTCGGTAAGTCCAACTTCCAGAAAGAGGTAAATCGACGAATCCAACTCGGCTGGGCAGCGTTCGGGAAGCTACGCAGCATATTCTCGGCCAATCTACCGCAGTGTCTCAAGACGAAAGTCTTCAATTCGTACGTGTTGCCAGTGATGACGTACGGAACTGAGACGTGGCCGTTTACAATGGGTCTCATCAGAAGGCTCAATGTCACTCAAAGAGCAATGGAGAGGGCTATGCTCGGGGTTTCTCTACGCGATCGCATCAGAAATGAAGAGATCCGTAGAAGAACTAGAGTCACCGACATAGCTCAAAGAATTGCAAACCTTAAGTGGTAGTGGGCAGGATACATAGCTCGCAGGACTGACGGCCGTTGGGGCGGAAAGGTCCTTAAGTGGCGGCCACGTACCGGGAGACGCAGCGTTGGTAGGCCCCCCACAAGGTGGACCGACGATCTGGTGAAGGTCGCGGGAAGCCGCTGGATGCAGGAGGCGCAAGACCGATCGGTTTGGAGATCCCTGGGGGAGGCCTATGTCCAGCAGTGGGCGTCTCTTGGCTGAAATGATGATGGTCTCTAGAAAATGACCTATCGTAACTATTACATCCTGCAATAGTTCCATTTCCTGTGTCGTGGGTGCCGTTACAAACATAAAATATCATACGCCCAGACCAGAACAAATTTCTGTAGGCCATACAAAATATTTGTCCCGTACGGGAATTGACCCCGCGACCCGTTGCGCAGTAGGCGATCACTCGTCCTCTAGGCTAACCGTGTCGTCGATTAAAGATAAGATAAGATAGGACATTAAAGATAAGATAGCTAGTGCATCAGTTATCGAGAAATCCAGGTGAAGCTCACTTCTACCTTCGGACTTATCGTCACTCATCAAGTGAGATAAAGGTCAAAAGCTTCCCTGTTGTGTTAAAAAATAATTCGGCCCTTCATCATCATCTTAGCCAGCTTTCTGCCTGGCCCGCCAGACCTTCGTGATTGGACCATCTTGAGTTACCAAATTATTAACCATCCGAGACTCTGTGGCGGCACTGACGAAATAAAATAGGTAACTACATCGTAGATAACCTTACCGGGGTGGGTTGCATCGAGCGTTGCCCGAGCGAGATCTTTTCTTTTTTCATTAATTAATTACATACATCGTTAATTTCGAATTACGTTTTTATTAACACCCTATTTATTTTTGCTTAACACCTGACTGAAACCTGTTTGTAGCCCTTATAAAAAAGATTGATGTTGGAAACAAAAGGGTGTGCGCGTACGCATGCGCGCGCGCGCCTGAAGAGTCCGCTTGCGACCACGGCTGGGTCGAAACGTCAGGCAATAAAACAGTCCGCCTAAGCTGGCGAAGGAACCGGTCGGGAATAGAGTGCACTAAGGTTGTCGAGTGCTCCCGTCCTAGCTTACGAGATTTCGTGCTCAATCTTACCCAGGCGTTTCTTGGTAGCTTATAATAGGGACCCCTGTATGTGAAAGTGTATATTGTTCTGTGTAAGTGTTCCCCACTCAAGAGAACCAAAGCTCCATCGCTGGACTTAGAACGACCTGGTCTGCAGAAGGGGGGGCGCACCTCTCGTCGCCGTTGTCCAGAAGTTGCTGATGGGACACTTACCGGTAAGTTTTAAAATCTTTATGTAGGTTTAGACATATTCAACGTGCCATCCTAAAAGCCGTGTATCGCGGATCCAGTAGTGTGTTTGCTAAAACTTAGGGTAACGTGGTTTCTGCCCTACATACGACCGGCAGCGTACTGAACAGTTGAGTATCACTGATCTATATATTTCACCGAAGGGAGACCCTGTACCAGGGTCGCCTGCTTGGGTACCTCCGTCTTACCTATTTCTGCCGCAAAGCAGCCGTGCTTACATTGCTGTCCGGTTGCGGGCTGGTTTTATGGTTAAGATATGGCAGTGAAATTACTCGGTACCGTGACCACCATTATTACCATGTCACAAGTTGACAACGTACATTGTGGTTCTTGTGGGTGTTGCAGATTTGCTGCGAATCTCACAAGAGCTACTGAGCTGTATTATGGGTGACAGTTACTACTAACCATCAGGTGGCCAGTATGCTTGTTTGCCAACTTTGTTGTATAAAAAAGGTGGAGTAGGTATACGCCATCTTTCTCCATCTTCAGTCAGTGCCTTGACCTTCGCATACGATATAATAAGGTTAGTTAAGATAAGGTTGGCTGGCAGAGCTTTCTTTTAGAGATAAGCGTTGCAAACCAACATAAGGCGATTCACATTGACGCACCACGCTGCATGTTGCGTGTCAACGCACCTACGCGCGTACTGCGGGAGTGCAGATCCGCATCATCATGCGTGTTTTTACGCACTCACGCACGTAGTTGCGTTTCCAAAATCAACGTCAAGCCCTTCCAAAATCAAGCACGGCACTACGGGACTCCGTGTGCCATACCTTGCGTCTCGCCCGCACCTACGCGCGTGAATGCGTCTTTCTCCGCATATAGGCGCGTGATCTGCATGCACGGGCGTGGATGCGTTTTCTGTGTGTTGGACTATGCGTGTTTTCTATACAAACGGAGATACTTACAAGTAACGTAAAAAATACACATTCACGCGCTACGCTGCGTGGTGCGTGGCAGTGTATGAATCGCCTAAATTATTTGTGGGGAACACCGCATAAGTTTGTTTTGATCTGTAGGCCATATCCATTATTTATACATAGTTTGTGTTGTGACTCTGCAACGTTTAATAGTAATTGTAATAACTGAATGTGCGCCTGGCCGGCAATAATATATAATAATATCGTGGATTGAAGAATTTTTACTCTCAACCCTACAACAATAAGTCCGCCCTTGTACTTGACCTTTTCTGTATTGTTTTCTGTGTGTGTGAATGTACAATGAAGAACATACAACGTGTTTGGTACGTTATCAGAAATTCAGAATAGAAAAAAAAATTTTGAAATCCCCTATATAAATAGTGCAAATAGCTCAATCACTTCTACTCTCCTTAATTGACTACGCTGACGCCGCCTGGGCGGATCTGTCGGAGGAGTTATTAGACAACTTTGAGCATCTACAAAATATGGCCATTAGGTTTATTTTTAATCTGCGTAAATTTGACCATGTTTCTTACTATCGCTCTAAACTTAAATGGCTCCCAATTCGCCAGCGCAGAGATTTACATGTTCTATCCCTACTTTACAATGTTTTGTTTCTTCCAACTTAAATTCCCCATCATATCTAAAGTCACAGTTCTCTTTTTTTCGGTCCACTTCTTCGTGTTGTATTTTACGATCGAATTTTAATTCAACTCTTGACATTCCACCCCACAGTACAAGAGTCCTTTAAGAATCAAGTCCGAAATCACTTCTTATCCTTAAATCTTTAGCTAAATCACTCCTTCATTGTCCAAATTTAGCTACTAATGCACCCATCCCCGATTTGAATTCCCTTTTTGTATTTCTCTGGTCCAAGGTTGCCTGGAAGAGATTGCTTTTTAGCAATAAGGCCGCCTGTGTTGTACATTTGTGCTGATTTAAAAAATTTCTGTTTCTATATTTTTGTGTTTCTATATTTAAGTATTTATTATTTATTTATTTGGGTCAGTGAATAAAAAATGTATGGGAAATTACAAAATTACTTTAACGATTTTGAATTTTCAATGATGCCATAACTTTTTTATGACTATGTTAACAAAATTCAAAAATCTTTATTCAAAATAGGCCTTTACAGACACTTATTACGTTTTTCAGAATAAACAAAGTTTTGTGCGATCGAAATCTGAACCTTGACTGCAGACTACGCATAGTCTGCTGTTTTTTCTGTACTATTATTCGGCGTAGAAACATGGACTCTCACACAAAATATGATAAAGAGGTTGTAGGCGTTTGAGATGTGGATATAACGCCGTATCTTGAAAATCTCATGGCGTGACCGAATCACCAACGTTGAGGTACTAAGGCTCGTATTAATAAACGCATCTCAAAGTTAAGATCGATCTTAAGATACTGTTTTGACATTCAATGTACGGACCATCTGTCAAAAACAACATCTCAAGATCGATCTCATTCTTGAGATGCGTTTATTAATACGAAGCTAAGTAGGCTCAAGAAGAAGATGGAGCTTATGAATACCATCAAGTGTCGGAAGATGTCGTACTTTGGTCACGTCCATGCATGAGGAATGATAAATTCAGACTACTCCAACTCATCATCCAGGGGAAGATTGCTGGAAAGAGAAGTGCTGGTAGGAGGCGGCACTCATGGTTAAAGAACCTGCGGGACTGGTTTGGCTGCAGTACCACCTCATTATTCAGAGCAGCAGCTTCTAAATTAAAAATGCCCTGATGTTGTCCAACCTCCGATAGGAGAGGCACTATTAGAAGAAGAATTACGTCAAAATAAAGCAAAATATTCTATTTTAAGGGAAACATATTAATCTTGTATATGCATACATCCTGAATATAATCAAGATGTCTGCAAATACAAGTAGGAATAAAAAACGTTGACTCTACACCTGTTCGGAAATTGGGAGAGCCTTCTCGAGAAGAACAGGCAAGAGACTTGAAAGGTCAAATTTTTTTCTCTCCTCTTTTAAACCGCTCGCCATTTAGAATTTTGGTTTTGTTACATAGTCATTGAAAGTTATAAAGTATAGAGTATGCTTACATACACTTAAAATGTCAAAATTATTATAAAACTTATACATTAAGCATTATACAATAAATTATGTTGTTACCAAACATGACATCTCATAAGTTAGTCTAGCTAATCCCATATCGTGTGATCACTTTTATGATCACTCACTTTGTAATAAACCTTTGCTCTTTTTAACGTAAACTTAAAATTAAGATGGGTAGGTTTCTGCTTGATAGGGTATGTACCAAATATATCGTATATTTATAATACGAAATCATGTTTAGTATGTGACTGTATTTGATTACATAAATCGAAAAGAGGTTAAACGACAAAAATCAAAAATCAAATTGTTAAGTGATTTCTAAACTTAAATTTATTCACTAAATTATTCATTATAACTATTTCCACACTATTGGTTCAATCCAGTCGAGGAAGCTGGATATTCTTGTATAGATGCCGGGGTAGTTAGGCAGGGCGCAGCCGATGCCGAATGACGTCACTCCAATCACCCTGTATATGTTTTCCCCATTGCTCCTTGGCAAAGAGAATTTAAGCTGGAGAGGACCGCCAGAATCGCCCTGAAAAAATGCGAAAATGCGGAATAAATTATATTTCAAAATTTTATGTTGATACGTAGCTATTAACATAGAGAGTAATCTACTTAAAGACTTATGTCTATATGTCTTTTTACTTTGCCTCAATGGCCCAATGGTCGTGGCCTCAACGCGGTACGTTGAAGATGCAGGTGGAATCCTGCAAGAACAGTTTTTTTTGTATGTATGAATTTATTTATTTTTCAATTAATTTAGCACTTTTATAGGAAAATGCACAGTCACTAATTAAAAACAGCGCCCAATAGTCATGGTATAGTTACCATTATATATATACTGGAGGGAGACTCTGTACCAGGGTCGTCTGCTTAGGTACCTCCGTCTTACCTATTTCTGCCGCAAAGCAGCAGTGCTTGCATTGCTGTGTTCCGGTTTGAAGGGTAAGATATGGCAGTGAAATTACTGGGTACTGTGACTTTACATCTTGTGTCACAAGTTGGCAACGTACACTGTGGTTCTTGTGGGGGTTGCAGTTTTGCTGCGAATCTCACAAGAGCCACATGTATTATAGGTGACCGTTACCACTTACCATCAGGTGGGCAGTTTGCTTGTTTGCTAACTTTCTGCAATAAAAAAAAAATATATACACGATATAATATATTATATATACGATATATACAATATATTATATTATACACGATTTAAATTCTGTCCGGAAGCAGCTATATTTAGCAATTTTAGAGATAGGACGTCTGTAAGCAAACATCTTCTTTTTGACTCTAAAGCAAAAATACTGGAAATTAACTTTTTTAACACCTCAGTTTTTTATTCTTTTTATTATAATTCCTGAGTTATTTACATTTGTAATCAATTGAAATACATTATTTATCTTAGATAGATGACTGAACTATAGGCGCCGTCAAAAAATTTTCACTAAGGCGAAATTTTTGTAGTTAATACCGTCTCGAAGGGATCTTATTTTATTTATTGAATTACTGGAAATGATTGGAATGAATAAAATAATAATGCGCATTGATGTGTGTAAAATATTATTGGAAAGGCCCTCAAGCCTCATCTCCACGGCCTCACTATATGTCAAATACAGTGAGGCCGTGGAGATGCTAACCGGCACCGTCGGCGTTAGCGGAACCGTATCGCTTCAGACAGCGGAGTTTAAAATAAGTAAAAACTTGTTTTTTTTTGTATTTAAGATTGTAATGTTAAAAACTAAATGCCTAAAAAACATTGCTTACCTGGCAAGCATCGACTCCCCCTTCCAGATTGCCGGCACAAAGCTGATTATCTGCCATTCCACACCAATGCCTACTGCACGACCTGCGATATAACCGGTCGCATAGCTGAGAGTCCAAGACATTGATTTCAGCTATTTGGAGCTCAGGAGATGTGTTCAAGTCCGCTGAAAGCACATAACGTATGTGATATGTATAATTTTTAATATAAATAAAGAGATGCGACAACAAAAACAACGAAACCAAGCCGAACCGAATGAGCCGAAATTCTGTAACACGGCAATCGACATTCTAAGTCTCACATGGCGGAACACCCAAGATTTGTTATTTTTATAATGTACTCCTACAATATGGATATCAAATAAGAGCTTGACTTACAGAGTACAGTACTTCATGAAAAAAAATCAAATCTAAGATGGCGGCCGCAAAAAAATACAATCACATATTTTTGTAAATGAATGGGCTTGTTGTCTAGAATACAGTACACTACAAAAATAACAAATCCAAGATGGTCGCCGTTACAAAGTGGCGGATTACATATTTTGGTACAACCCTCTCCAATATGTGTATCAAATGAAAGAGCTCGACGTGCAGAATGCAGTATAATATGAGAAAAGGCAAATTCAAGATGGCCACAGTCACAAAATGGGGGATATTTTTTATAACCACCGCATTATGTATATCTAATTAACTTCTAAAATATAGTACACCATAAAAAATACAAGATGGCTGCCATCACTATATGCTTTTATTTTAATGCTCTAAAAAAGGGAGAATAGATATTAATTTATTACATGACACAATTTTTATTATAATATAAAAGCTTGTCGAAAACATTTTGGAATCAATACGTTAAAATTTCATCTCCGGCAGGAATCGAACCCATGTCCTCAACATACCGTGTATTGATCTTTTATACTTTGTTAAGCCAGAGTAGTCTTTATTCACTGTTGATAACTACGTATCAACATCCAATTAAGAACATTTTACAGATTTCTTGAAAATTGGTATCTTTGATGTTTGAAAATTTTTCTTGATATATTTTCTTATATCAATTTATAATTTTTCAAGATACAAAATATTCGCGAAAATATGAAGTTTTATAATTTTACAACATTGTACCTGCATCAATTACTCCCCAACCAGTGAGCATGGCCTTTTGGCCTACGAGAGCGTCATCGGGTCCAACGTTCAGGCAAGCCGGCTGAACGTACATAGTAAAGACCACTTCTTTCTCCAGCTCTATCAGCGCGATATCGTTGTATTTTTTCGGCGGCTTATACTTTGGGTGGGTGATGACTTTAAATATGTTTGCGTCTTGCCCGTTGGAACTCTGAAATAGATTTTTATCTTTGTGATATTTATAAGGAGTTGAATAATATGTGCTGGTGGTAATTTTCGAAACTTTTCAAGCTCTTCCGTGCTTCGGAAGGCACGTTAAACAGTAGGTCCTGCGCCTGATCTCGCCCCGGTCGTGTCGGCTAAC
Organism: Schoenobius gigantellus; assembly: GCA_963935595.1. Taxonomy (NCBI): domain Eukaryota; kingdom Metazoa; phylum Arthropoda; class Insecta; order Lepidoptera; family Crambidae; genus Schoenobius; species Schoenobius gigantellus. Next base: position 5,701,744 of record OZ012554.1, on the reverse strand, counting down.
CGTCCCATTGGACTAGGCGACTGAAAGAACAGAGAGTGCACTTGCGTTTGCGCAGTCACTTGTGCACTGTATTATATTACCTCTTGCGCAGATGGCTAGTCTCTGTTGAGATTAGATTGGCCACCGTGGCCGAATATGTAATCACTCATATAAAATGTTCGTACCTAAACCCAAACTGAGTATGTTCTTGGATTGTAATCTGTGGCCAGACGGTATAACATTCCGTCGTTTTATTGAATTCAGCAGGAAATATTCAGACAGACAAAGGAAGTCTGATACTGGTACAAAAATACAAAATTTTAATGAATAGTACGACAAATAAAAGTTTAAATTTAATAAGTTTTAATTGCAAATGTTTTAAAAGGTCTATAAACTCTGTAAAAGTTCTTTGTCAGAGTGCCGGTATAATTGCACTGCAAGAAACTTGGCTCCTGCCTCATGAGATACCGGAACTTGGTAAAACAAGCACCGATTTCAGTTTTTGTGGTAAATCGGCAGTGGATACGAGTGGAATACTACGTGGTCGGCCGTACGGTGGCGTGGCGCTCTTATGGAGAAACAGTAAGCTTAACTGTGTGTCTGTGATACCTTGCGAAAGTAATCGAATTAGTGCTATTAAGTTGTGTATGTCGGATCGGACAATACTCGTTTTTACCGTTTGTATGCCTATAGACTCATCTGACAACCTATTAGAATATGTTCAATGTTTAAGTGAAATTGTATCGATAGTTGAGAGTTGTAATATTGAAACTGTATACATCTTGGGAGACTTTAATGCTCACCCTCAAGCATTGTTTGGCAATGAACTAATGAACTTTTGTAGTGAGCAAAACTGGACATGTGTGGATATTGAAATGTTAGGTTTACATTCCAATACTCACACATTTATCAGTGAAGCTCACGGCAGTCATAGATGGCTTGATCACTGTGTTGTTACGGAGACAGCACTTAGCACGGTGCTATCGGTAAAAGTACATTGTGATGTTTACTGGTCTGACCATTTCCCGCTCGAGATTAAATGTAACTTAAAATCTGTCTGTCAAACTTTTAAGGTGCCGTGTGCAAAAATAAATAAGATTCTATGGGGGGAAAGGGATCCAAGTCAGGTAGAAATGTACATAAAACATTGTAATGACAAGCTACGAGATGTTGGCTTTCCACATGAGTTCCACCAGTGTGGTGATTTTATGTGTACTAATGCTAGCGAGGCCCACCTGGCCGCGATAGACTCGCTCTATAATAAAATTGTAACAGCATTGCAGGAAGCTGCTGTAGTAAGCTACAGTGGTCGTACTCAGTGGGGTGGCCAACCACATCGTGGTCGTCCTATCGTAGGGTGGAATAAATACGTCCGTGATGCTCACAGGAAAGCAAGGCAAAAGTTTCTCACCTGGGTATGGCATGGTCGGCCTAAAAGTGGTACCATTTATATTGAAATGCAAGAATCGAGAAAGACCTTTAAAAGCAAATTAAAGTATTGTCAGAACAACCAAGAACAAATAAAAATGAACAGTCTAGCCACCAAACATAATGATAAAGATTTTAAGGGATTTTGGCAACAAACAAAAAAGTTAAGTCCAAGGCCTGGGGTCCCTGTGAGTATCAATGGCATTAGTGAACCAAAAGGCATTGCTAATTTGTTCAGACGACACTTTCAAGTAGGGTCTCCATTAGAAAGTGAGCAGAATATTGATGCAGAGGTCGTGGTGTCAGGGGTGCCTGACCGTGTCGCGGCTAAAGAAGTTGCCCTCATAATAAAAAATATGAAGCGAGGCAGGTCTCCCGGACACGACGGCCTTAGCGTCGAACATTTTCGATATGCGGGGCCACACCTCCCTAGGCTCCTAGGGTTATTATTTACACTGTGTATCAGGCATTCCTATCTGCCTAGTGAGCTAATGAAGACGGTGGTGGTGCCTATAATAAAAAACAAAACCGGAGATACTTCCGACAAATGCAACTATCGCCCGATATCATTAGCTACAACCACATCTAAGGTGCTTGATGGTCTGCTTGAGCGACAACTTAAAAAACATCTTAATCTGCATGACGCTCAGTTCGGCTTCAGACCAGGACTTTCAACAGAATGCGCCATTATGTCTCTCAAGCAGACTGTTAAATACTATACCACTAGGAACACGCCTGTGTATGCAGCCTTTCTTGACCTCACCAGAGCATTTGACCTGGTTAAATATGACATTCTTTGGCGTAAGTTAAAAGACACTGGCATACCAAGTGGGTTGATCAACATTTTCAAATATTGGTATGATCACCAAACAAACCAGGTCAAATGGCTTGGTGAGTTTTCTGATGAGTACAGGTTGGAGTGTGGAGTGAGACAGGGGGGCTTGACGTCTCCTTCACTCTTTAACCTGTACGTGAATCGGTTGATTGTCGAGCTGAGTGACACAGGGGTCGGTTGCTCGATTGATGGTCACTGCATCAACAGTATCAGTTATGCAGATGACATGGTGTTGCTCAGCCCATCAATCGCCGCTCTCAGAAAACTAATAGACGCGAGTACGCGACGACACACGGCCTCCAGTATAACGTTAAGAAGAGTGAGCTCTTGATCTTCCAAGTTAAGGGTCGTAAATTGGGAGATGTGCCAGGTGTGCTACTTAACGGCGTCGCTCTAAAAAGAGTGACTGAGTTTAAATACCTCGGCCATGTTACCGAGGATTTAAAAGACGATGGTGACATCGAAAGGGAGAGGAGGGCGATGGCGGTCCGCTGTAATATGTTGGCGCGCAGATTTGCGCGGTGTAGCATAGAGGTAAAGATAACTCTCTTTAAAGCCTTTTGCCAAACCTTGTACACGTGCAATCTGTGGGTCAACTACTCGCAGCGGGCTATCAACGCGCTCCGAGTGCAATACAATAATGCATTCAGGGTGCTGGTGGGGCTCCCGCGCTACTGTAGTGCGTCTGCAATGTTTGCGCATGCGCACATAGATGGCTTCCACACCGTGTTGCGCCGACGCGTCGCGTCGTTAATGCTGCGCTCTCGCGGGAGTACCAACAGCATCCTAAAAGTTCTGAGTGATAAGCCAGACTGCCTCCTTCTGCGACACTGGGTACAAACACATGTGCGTGTGCCGGGTGCCTCAGACCGAGGCAGGTACTTAAATTAATGAACTTTTTCTGTTTTTATATGTCACTATTAATTTAATTTATCTTTTTCGTGTAATTTTCTTTATTTGTAACTTATTATAATTATTATTATTATTGCATTTTCTTAATTTTAATTCAATTTAATTGCATTTTCTTTTGTATGATCGATTTTAAGTAACTATTTAGATTTTATTTTGTAAATTTTACTTTAATTTTTTCCCCAATGTGATTTATGTTAGTTTAATTTAATATTTTAATGATGTAATTAAGAATTTATGGACACACGCTGTCTGAAATAAACTGATTTGATTTGATTTGAATATCGGTAAGGAGGACATTAAGTTATATAAAAAAAAACCGACTTCAAAAACACCAAAATGTCATACTTGGCACAGACTTCAATATAAAACTGTGATTTTGTATGTATTCTTATATTATTTATGAGCTTTTGGTGTTTTTGAGTTCGGTTTTATTTTCTTGTCAATTTTTTTTTCAATATTATAGTTTACAATAGATGTGTTTTAGAATGTAAGTCTGTAAGTATGTGCGGTCGGCGGCGCGTAGAGCCCATTATATTGCACTAAGAAAACCTGCACTATTACGAGCGATATAAGATCTGTCTCATGGTCGATATGTGGGCTCTGAAGCGTTGCCGTTTGTACGTTTGTTTAGTATAATATGGTAGGGTATCATAATAGTTATATTGTAAAGTATATTTTAATTTATAAGCTGCGCAAATGTAGAAAAAAGTTACTAAGTGATAATTGTTATTTATAAGGAGTTTAAAAAGGAATTTTGTAAAAAAAATTAAAAAAATTTGAACAAGGGCATGGACTAAGAGTCTGTGGAGTAAACATAATTATAATAAAAAAAAAAGAATGTAAGTCAAAGCAAACACCAGAATAACTTAAAATTAAACGTCATATGCTCTAAACGGTACTGAAAGAATTATTCCCGAACTCCTAACCTACCAGAAACCTTCCATCATCAGCTCAGTAACATGATATGATGACTACCAGATGTAAATACCTGAATATCTTCAGCAAAAACATGAAACACGTTCGATGTGCCTATGAAATTCAAGGGATTCCCTCGATTTTCATGGGATCCCAACATCAGATCATGACATGGTGACAATGGAACCACCTCGAGAGTATACTCTTTCGATAACAAAAAGAATTTTGAAAATCGGTCTACAAATGGCGGAGAAATCGGTGAACATACATAAAAAAATAGATACACTTGAACATAGAACCTCCTCCTTTTTAAAAGTCGGTTAAAAATACAAATTTCATCTGTATGTTGTAATTAACATTTAGAACACAAAACCCGTTAATCGTTGTTTGCTTGACCATTTTTTGGATAATTGCTACTCACATATGGAAAAATCTTGTAATGATATGTAGATATAACTAGAGATTTCAAATGTAGTAATATTGATTGGAATTTTCTGAGCTAGACCGCTGTGAATATCTCACTAACTGGCCCGGGTCATTTTTTTTTAAAAAAAAACGTCGCCCCACTCTAAGATTTTCTCCTGTGTCGTGAGTGCAGTTACAAACATTAATAATCACATGCACATTATATGCCCAGACCGGAACAAATTTCTGTAGGCCATACAAAATATTTATCCCGTACGGGAATCAAACCCGCGACCCGTTGCGCAGTAGGCGATCACTCGACCTCTGCGCTAACCGTGTCGTCAAATATACTTAAATTCCGGTGAATTACTAAAAAATAGTTAAATATCATGCCGAAAATAGCTATAATTGTTTGTTACACCGAACTATAACACTAGAATGTACCTAAATAAGCAAGCAGGAATTGATGTAAACAAACGTTGGTAAATCTAAATTAGTCAATTAATTAGTTCCGGATGTTTCCTCATACACGGAGGCGTGAAGAACTTACCTGCTCAGAAATCCTGTTGTGACCAAGCCTCACGATCTTGGGCATGACCTCGGCGATACTGGTGTCTCTGTCAGAAGCCATCGAGCAGTGAGCGGCGGTCACAACGAACTTGCTGCTGATGAGCGAGCCTCCGCATTTGAAGCTCCAATCTCCGGACACTGTCCTCCAGCCTATGCCTGCCTACAAATAAAAAATATTACAGAATAAAAATAAAAACCGACCGTCGTCGCGGACTTCAAAATAAAAAATCTAGGTTGTTTCGTGTATTTTTATTTGTTTTCAAATAGGTTTTTTAAGAAATTTTTTTTTTATTTTAATCTTTTTAGTGATTCTAATCCTATCTCACCGAAGTAACTAGAAAGTTGCTGTTTTAAAAAAAACTAACCTCTAACTCCTAAAAGTCAAGAATCCTTCCATCATCAGGTTGATTCATGACTACCAGACGCAAATACTTGAATAGCTTCCAAAAAACATGAAACACGTTGAATGTGCCTAAAAATTTAAGGTTTTCCTCGATTTTCCTGGGATCCCATCACTTGATTTTAACTCTGTGTCAATTTGACTAATTGGGAAGTACCCTCTCAAACAAAAAAATAATTTTCCAAACTGGTTAACAAATGACGGAGATGATGACGTAACAAACATAATAACATTCAGTCGAATTGAGAACCTCCTCCTTTTTGTGATGTCGATTAAAAAGTCTTTTTTTTTCTTTTCTTTCTTATACAGCATGACTTACACGGGATTCCTTATACGGGATGAAGGAATAACTTATTCGAATTGCGTTATAAAAGTATAAATCCAATGTATCTGAGTAGCTATGAGAGGATAATGATTATCGTGATTGTTGTTAGTCTGAAACCTTTCTGGCTAATCATTCTTTACCAGCATAATAAAGAATTTGCATACCATGTGTGGAAATTCTTGTGGCAAGGCATCTCTTCCACCAATGATATCCAAAAGAATATCTGAACCTGTGAAAAAGTTACATTCGATTCATAAGAACTTAAAGCCGTCTAAACATACAGTCGTGAATAACTTATAAAGGTACTATTAATATCTTATGGAGGTGGCATTAATAGCTTATGGCGGTAACATTTAGCGTATGTAGGTAGCATAAATAGCTTATGAAGATAGCATAAAGGGCTTCTTTAGTAAGCACAAATGTCTTCTGAAGGTATTATAAATAGCTTATAAAGATAGCATATAAGCTATTCTGATAGCCTAATTTCGGTTGGCGTATAAACTTCTTCATGTTTTTGCTTACAGTCTTGAATCCTTTTAGCTTCAGCCGTTATAATTTTTACTGCCCACATGTACTCGTAGCATTCTGAAACAAGAGAATAAATTTTAATGGTAAAGTAATGCTCTTCCTAAAGAAATGTATAATAAATAAACTATAAGAGAGACATAGCGTTAATGCTGTAATGAGCAATCCACAGAGGATGTACGGTCAGCCAAGAAAGCTGTCTATTACTGCTGATAAAACCTCCTGTATAAAACAGAATACCACTAGAGGTAAGGTAGTGACTAAATGTGAACTTGCTGTTTCATGATGCTGAATTCCAACCCTAGGGTGGTACCTAAATACAATCGGGGAATGACTAACGCCGATCCCGATTGTGTTTCTACGGAGGTAGAAGTATCTGGAGGGTTTTTAGCCGAGTATGGGGTCTTCTACCCGAGTCCGGCATATACTTGGGGTGTCCTCGTCAGTCGGCCCCTTGTCGAATACGTAAGAAGTATGTTCCCTCCTAAAAAAAGGGTGGTACCTAAGTGCCGCCTTCTATGAGGATGTGATCTCGCAGAAGGAGGCAGCGGAGCGGGCGCGAGAGGGCGACCCTCTCGCCGCACCGCTCCGACGCATGCGGTTGGGTAGGAGGAGGCGCGCGTTCCTGGACGTACGCCACCAACTCCCTATAGCAAGCCTGGGATGAAATGGCCTGGCCGGCCGACAACCTGTCGGTAGACATTACGTTTCCATCCCTGGCCTGCCGGTCTGGGTGGTCGCATTACGACACTTGGCGACCCCTCCGTAGAGTAGTCCCAGCGCTTGGGTCAGCCTAGTGCTGGCTCACCGTTTGGCCTGTCTCCAGGGGGTGCGCTCGGGGAATGGCTAGCGCCGATCCCGATCGTGCCTCTTTGGAGGTAGAAGTTGCTGGAGGGTGGTTTACCCAGGTATGGGGTTTATACTCGAGTCCAATGGCATATCCAAGGGGCGGCTTTGTCAACTTTTCAGCCCCTGGTTGAATCGTGAAGAGATTCCCCCGCCAAAAAAAGGCTAGTACCGAAATACCTGCGTGTACGGATGGCCCCGTGCACGCCGCCGTAAGGCTCTCTGTCTGGGGATTGCCCTGGTGTTCTCGGGCAATACCCCCTAGGCGATAGCCTGACCAGTTGGTCGGGCTTGCTCGGGCGCATTGGTAGTGGTGTCGCAGTGTGAACTTTACCGTGCGCGCCCATAAGGGCAGGGAGAACACAAGGGTGTTTTAGTGGGTAGGCCTTGCACTCTGACGGGAGAGCCCCACACACGCTCGCCGTCTAGCCAACGGCGGGTACGTTGTGGTTATGCATTTCCCCCGAAAAAAAAGGGTGGTACCTAAGTAAATTACTTTTTTAGTGATTAAACCTACACCCCACAGAAGCATTTAGAACACCTGCAATACATAATCCGAGGCCCGAAGTGTGATTCCTATTTTAGGTTGTTATTGGGGTTTTTGATGTAAACCACTGCCATTCGCACTTAAGTCTGTCACCAAATCAGTGCCAACAGCAATTATGTGTTGCAACAAGATACAGATCTCCTGTGATTGTGGAATCGAAGTGAATAGCGACTCATCTTAGTTATTATGATACTAACTCACTTGGCTGATTCGTCGGCCTGGTGCGTTGAAATCTGGTGCAGAGGGCCAATCTACAGGAATGCAAGGATTCGGCTCTTCTGTCACTCTGTCGTCTATATTCTGCGAAAAAATAGAATAGTAGGACCAAGGATTTATTAATAGTAATATTTGTTTGGTTGCTAAGTCCATGGTAGGTACCTAGTCAGATTAGACAAGTGATTACTCTCATGTCACAGATAAAATACGAAACTTGATAGAATTCGAGCTCAGACTTCACTCGACGAGCGCTTAACGCCAGATAAACGATTAAAAAAAATTCGAGACTCCCTGTTCGGAATCAAGGGCACGCGTTCGATCCCCCTTCCGTCAGGTGCCCCACATGCTTGTTTAACACAACTACAGCTGCATAACTAAAAGACAGTTAAGGAATAATAGCAGATGGGGCTCCATATCCGAGTGAAGAGAGTCCAGATTCCGATCGAGAACACGACAAAGTATCTCAGTCGACGTCTTCTCCACTTACCATCCGGCGACCCACTTACATGTTTGTCACCTTTGTGGTATTAAAAGAGCGTGGTGGGAGACGATCCATATCCCGTCTTCCTTGCGCGAGACTTAATAATGATTCCATAGCCAGTGAAATGGATAGACCAGTGATAATGTCTAAAGTCACATCACTAATTAGTCAAAGTCAAGTTTATATTTAGATATTATTAATAGTTAAAAAACATCATAGCCACGGAGCAGTTTACAATCACAAATAGTAGAGTGCGATCTAATAACATAAGTACAGTGCACAAATACAATATTTTTGTCTAATTTGCGTAATAGTTCAAGAGCAAGAAACTGTTTCTGGTTTTTTGTATACCTACTTACATACTCTTGTGAACTGTGACGATGGTTAGCTTAATTATCTCTTGAGTACTTGTTCCAAGATTAAAGATTATTCTATTCATATTGTTGTAACAAAAAAATGTACGAGCATTATTGAAGTCAATGTAGAAAAAGAAAATGTAGACACGAATTAGATGAAATTATCTGCTCTATTACTCACGTTTGTTTTCGTTTCGCCTTCAGAGCTCCAAATCCATCTTTCTTCCTGCTGAAATAAAAAGGCAATCATATATATAAAAATTATAATGTTTTGTTATCTGCGCGTGAGTGGTCATCAGAAGCCTTGCCATGAAAAATTAGAGTCAGGATGAAATAATATTAAAATAAATGAGGAAGTTCTTTTATTTGGAAACAAACAAAAAGATATGGGTACAGTAAGTGCCGCGTCAAGCTATACTGTTTGACCTTTAAACCACTCCCTATAACGATCGTAATAGCGCCAGTTTTAGTGGTGCAAAAGTTAAGTTTGACGTGGCTCTTACTCAACCCATTTACAAAATAACAATAACTGCAGAGCAGTCCAAAAAGCTCATTGTCTCACTCACCAACTGCTTTTGCGTGGAAAACGCAAAAAGCGCCAAACATCGCGGCATCCATGTGCCTGTTGTCTTTTTTAAGCAGCTTTGGATGATCATTGACTGTCGAAGCGAAGAGATGTTGAGCGAAATGTGCAGGGTCCACGTAAGTGAAGCAGCAGAAGGTAAGTGAATATACAGGGTGTAACTGAACACCCCAATAACATTTAAGGGTATGTATCCATCAGAAGTAGAGATTCTGTAGGAAAAATATTAGGGCTAACAAACCTACTTTTTTTTCCCATACAAACTAAATAAATTATTTTTTGGTATTAAGTGCCGACAGCCCTACGTAAGCGTACGAGGAATACTACGCTCACGTCTGTCACGTGTCATTTTGTGTTTAAATTTCTTTTGTGTTAAGAGCTGATTATGGTTGTCACTTGAAAGTTTTTGCTTTCAGTTTGAAATCAAATAACTCTGAAAGTATTGGGGTTCTAGGTCTCAGACAAGCACCGACGGTCCATTTAGTATCTAACTTATATGCCCCTTAAATGTTATTGGGGTGTTCAGTTACACCCGGTATATCTCATTTTAGGGTTCCGTTCCTCAGAAGGAAAAAGCGGAACCCGGGATCACTTCGTCGTGCGACTGTCCGTCAGTCTGTCAAGACCCTTTTTCTTAGGAACGCGTAGAGATATCAAACTGAAATAAATGTCAAATACCTACTCGGGTCTACGGTCTCTTTCAGTTGTAGAAAATCAAACTTCCAAGTCAACGTTAACAAAAGATATGACCGTTTATGTCGCATAATTTCGCAAGTTTTGCGATTATGCAAGGGAATCAAACCAAAGGGGTACTTTCCTACAATTGGGATGATGACTGAATTCTAATTTTAACGTCTCGTCATTAAATATTAAAATACCGTGGAAAAAGATGCAGTCCTGTGAAATTAGAATTAAAATCGACTTAGAAATACATTAGATACAAGCATTTTAAGTTGTCAATTTGAAGGCGATTAGACAGAGAGATCCGACATCAACCGTGACGTCATTGTTGAGTACGGCCATATAAACTCCTTATAAATTGCCGTTTTGCTAGAAAGAGATGGAGAAAAATCTTTAATACCTTACCTATATCTTGGTTGTTTTTATAGTTATTCGAAAACCGTTTTTTTTTTCTTTCTGTTTATTATATGAATGAGCTTCTATTAAAGCAAAAAAAATGTTCATCTAGCCTATTATAAAATTTGGCAAGAAGCCACGCCTTAGTTAAGTTTGTACAGAACCCGCGGTGCGCTAATCTAACTCGCACATGGCCGTGATTTTTTAAAATGAATCATTTTTATCAAAGCTTGTAGATTAAGGTCCAATTTCACCAATATTTTAACAGGTGGTTAGTTAACTTTGTTAACAAGTTTTTGACATTTCACTCATACAATAAAAGTCAAAAAACGGTTGTTTGTTAACTATAACCGCCTGTTAAATGTTGGTGAAATTCTACCTAACTGTCATTCGTTTCGTTACAACGTAGGTATCGGACGTTAATGTGTGAGAATGATAAGTAATGTTTAATCATGCCGAAACATTTTACAAGCTTTTATTTACTTTCACCTGTCCCGGTGTCTGTAATGAAATCTTGTAAGTTAAATTTGATCCATTTCCCTGTTTCCGATTGAGCCGAAATATTTCATGCATATGTATATCGCGTGACAATGCAATATTATGATGATATGGAGCTGATCTAATGCTGGAGCTGGTAGGTGGGAATATGAACTCCGCAATAAAATGACACAACCCCATCGAGTTTGGGCTCATTTGATTCGTATTGACGAGTACTAAAAGTTTGTATTTAATTTTTTTTTTATATTTAATTTTACTTGTTTGTAATAGGCACAGTTCGTATATGACTTTTCAAGGGTTAGGAACCTACGAGTACTTACATTGGGCAAAAAAAAAAGTAAACAAAACATTTGATCTTTTAAGACGTGTCAGAGTTTTGTTTCGTCAATAATGTTGTATTACCATAAAATAACGAGTTTAAAAATAACAAGTTCGAGCAAATTATGTGTAAATATATATTTACTGTTCTACGCGCAACATATTATGTTTATATTTGAATAGATCAAATGTCTTGATCGGAATGTCTCGAATTAAGTTTAGGTAGGTAAGTAAACTGATTTTACGTCCGCGTCTATGTATATATAAAAAAATATGTTTGTCTGGGATAAACTTCGCAACTACCTAACGAATTCTGATTAAATTTTGTTTACTGTAGGTATCTAATTTGGTCCTCTTAAAGATATTATCACTATTATTGACTTCGACATTTATTATTGCCAAATATCTACAGAGCTTCTAACAAACCAACTAAGTAATTGATTCGTTTGTTTAGCAGTTGGAGCAAAATATATTATAATTTAATTTCACACTGTTTGTTAACTAATTCTTGTATCTGCGCAGGCGAAATCACAAGCAAAGTTTAGTCAACAAAAAAAAATCATTTCAGCGCACAAATTTACATGATAACACTGCGCAACGTTTCCAATTTCATATTTGGCAATATTCCATTCATATTTTTGTATATTTTGTATCTAAGCAGAGATATTAAAGTTTATTTTAAGTTGTGTTATTTCTGGAACTGGACGTTGATAAGTAAATTCAGCGGGCTCTGTATTTGAAATTCATAAGGGGTTCAAGAGTTTCCAATATCTTATTATAAAAGCAATTGGAAATTGCGAGCTGTCATTGTGAAAATTGGTTCGCAAAGCCCTTGGCTTTCATCTAATCTGATGGTAAATGAGTGTAAGGCCGAAAGCGGAAACTTCATCTGGAGTCCTTAACAACTATCGAACTAACTATCTTATCTCTAAACGTAAGAATGCTGGTGACATTTTTTTTTTATTAAAATATCTATAAAGTCGTATTGATCAGAAATAGTTTTACTTTATAATATGTAAACTTTTATTGAACACAAAAAATACAAACAAAGCTCAAGAAAAACAATAGTATGTCGTCGAAAGGCGGACCCTAGCTGTTGTTATTAAAAATTGTTAAATGGAGATTAGAATAGTAACCCAAAAAAAGAATATCTGCTATAAATAAATATACCTAAATAACCATAAATCAATAATTAAGATTTCATAATTAATTTTATAAAACTTTTTATAATTAAGAACCATTAGGTACTTTACGATTATGAGTTACATATTTGAAAATGGTATTTCAGACTATCTCAAGTTAATGCAAAACTGGCTTTACGTCACAGGCCTGTATAAAGATAAGAGTAACCGGTTAGTTAATAGGATGTTAAAGAACTTAAGGCGCATAGTGGTCCCAATGACCTTGCGTCGATCGTCCCGCACTGATTACATAGGAGTGAGTGAGTGAGAGTAAGGGGAATATTTTAGCAAACCTTTACGCGTAAGATGAATTATTTCAAAAAAAAATTAATTAAGGCGAATAAGAAAAATCTAAAAAGACCATCCCCTAGAATATTGTTCACTTTATTTACTGAAACCAAAAGTATATGATTTAACCTAATATTTACGACGCGATTAGGTTTAAAGTTTTAAAATCGAGGCATGTTTGGGTCACATTTTAACCAAGTTTTAATTAATTTATCAAAGAATTAAAAAGACCATCCTCTAAAAAATGCGTTGAATAATAACATATCTTTTTTAAAGATTTTTTTATTCAATATTTATGAAGAGAACCGGATTTTTCTGCATTGATTTTTATGTTTGACGTTACTATGCGCCTTAAGCGAATTGTTTTTGCAAATAGTCTTAGCAGTCAAGTCAAAGTCAGCACAATCGATAAGCTTATAATACAGTTTCTACCAATATAATATAAACTCTTTATTGCACATAAATCAATAAAAAAAACAAATACACAAGAGAAACATGTACAAAGGTGGACTTATCTCTAAAAGAGATTTCTTCCAGTCAACCTAACTGGGCGTGTGGAGACGTACATTTGCGGACAACTTGACAATGCAATACATATACACAATTTTAAAGATATATACACATATACATATGATAAAATTAAAATTGATATACCTACCTAGTTCCCTTTAGTTTGTGAGTCATAAACTCAGTGTTTAAAAAAATCACTGCGAGCACAGTTTCTCTATTGTACCGTTAGAGTGTACCGTTAGGCTGTGACGGGTACCTAAAGGAGATGAAATAAATACCCCACAGCTAGGCAAAAAAAAACTATTTATTTAAATAATAGTCCCGGAAGGGGTCGTGGGTGGTAGTGCCTGGTCTGAGTTTGTCGTGCGTGCGGGTACTGCCCTTTATTAATCATTCGTTTATTTATTTACTTAGTTAGGGTATAGGTATACACACAGATTATAATTATTTCACTTATTACATGTAACTAATTAACTATGACTAAACTATAATCTAAAATTTAGTGTTCAGCATTAAATCCGCTTTTTGTACTCTAGTATTTGTTTCATAATTGTCTCCTCAGTAATGTATTTTATGTACAAGAACGACTTTTATTACTTATTAATTTTTGGCACTCATCCTGACCATCCCTTGAAGTTTCGCCAATAAATTAAGTTTATCAAACACTAAATTTATATCACAATAATGTTATACTAGAATATTAAAAATTTTCAACATACGATTAAAGGAAGTTGAAAATTGTAGCATTTTTTGCATAAATTAAGTAAATTCCGTATTTTTTATTGTCTTACAAAAGTTCCCGTAATAAGCTTTCTAATTAAATATTTTTTTATATTTGTCTCCCTTAGAATCGTCAAAATGAATGAAGTTCAGCTTTCAACGTCACGTGGCTATCCGACACTATTTATTGGAACTACGAAACGGGTTAGTCAAAAGATAATAAAGCGACTGTCGTTTACGAGTACATTTTAAAAATAAAAATTATAGATAGATCAATGTTGTGGCGTTATTCGAACAGAATATCATGCTTTGCGACGTTAAAGACCTCTACAGACCTAAAAGCTATAATACGCGAAACAAACCACTCCCATGCACCGATATCACCTGAAGATACTGATGTAAAAATACAGATACATAAGTGCATAAAGGCTGTTGAAAAAAATTGTCTGATCCAATTCATTAAGTGATTAAACTTATGTATGAGTGTCATTTAATAATGGAAATGGTGGTGATAAGTAAATGGTGTATATTTTTTTAGTTCTATTACTTTTTTACTCGACTGTACTTAAACACGCAAATTTCTATTCATTTGTTGAACGGGCCGAAACGACCAATAGAAAATAACAGAAATTATCGAACTGTCGTTTCGTCCCGCGGGCCGAACATCGCGTGGGACAAAACGACCAACGAGCCACCAAGCGCGGATCCACCGTTGTGGGCACGATGGGCATGCCCACAACCAAATAAACTTGTGACGTTCCTCACAAGCCATCGCTCTCTTTCCTTTTTGCTTCCTGTCTTCCTTCCATCCTTCCTAACAACACTTCTTTTCATCATAACACCCAGCGCACCCTTGCCATCACCCCACTTCCAATTTCACACTCTGCGGGAGATGGAGCAAGAATGTATCAAATCGTATTTGTGCTCCATGTCCCTGTCATTCGCGAATCACTCAACTCCTAATGATCTTATCTCAACCCACAAGATAAAAAAATATAAATGTCACACTTTTAAGGTCTTTAGGAACGATAGGCTTTTGACTTTTTGACACTATATCCAATACAAAAAAACCAAGGAATCTTGGTCAGGGCAATGGTTTTGTAAACATCTATTTTCGGGTGGCTGTGACCACAACTTTTTTTGAGGGCTGGATCCGCGCTTGCGAGCCACACGTCATGGTTAGCTTGTAAATATTACCTAATAAATTTATAACGACAAAAATGTATATTATACTGATTTTCGGACAACGTAACCAAACATTGAAGCGAACAGTTCATTCCATGGCAAAAACATACTATCCGCCTTAAGGCGCATAGTAACGTCAATCATAAAAAATCACTGCAGGAAAAACCGGTTCTCTCCATAAATATTGAATAAAAAAATCTTTAAAAAAGATATGCTATTATTCAACGCATTCTTTAGAGGATGGTGTTTTTAATTTTTTTATAAATTAATTAAAACTTGGTTAAAATGTGACCCAAACATGCCTCGATTTTAAAACTATAAACCTAATCGCTTCGTAAATATTAGGTTAAATCACATACTTTTGATTTCAATAAATAAAGTGAACAATATTCTAGGGGATGGTCTCTTTAGATTTTTCTTATTCGCCTTTATTAATTTTTTATTTAAATAATTCATCTTACGCGTAAAGGTTTGCTTGAATATTCCCCTCACTCTCACTCACTCACTCCTATGTAATCAGTGCGGGACGATCGATGCAAGGTCATTGGGAGCACTATGCGCCTTAACAAGAAACAAAATATAATTAGCATTGGGATTATATTTAATTTTATAAAAATCTATCAAAATACATAAAACAATTCAGAATACTTCATCTTCAATTATGCTATGACAATGAAAATTAAAAAGTTATGGCTACTAACTATTGTAAATTGCATGCAAAATTGTATCTCTTTCTTGCGAAACAGACATTTGCATGTAAGACGAGAAGTTAATAATCAAATATTATTCAAATTCAATCCTTCAAAAACCTAAAATTTAAAAAGGTAATTATATCGATTAGTCTAGTTTTACAGGAGAAAACGGGAGATTACGAAACTTTTGTGTACTATTCTTAGGTATAGCTTTGGTTTTCTTTGGTATAACTTAGCTTTGGTCACAGAATAGATAATAGTACTACGTACAGAACGGCCACTCACCTCCCCGCACTCATTTCAAATACCTCGTCCTACCCGGCACTTCGTTGTAGACATCACTGACCCATAAACAAGGGCGCGCGCGATCGCTCGGACGAGTAAACGCGAGCGCCGGGCGATAACAGAGACAGCGCTATGCGGGTGAAAGAGAAGGCAGTCCCCGCACTTCCCGCGTCATTTCGATTGATAACCGCGCACTCAGCCCTACTAGATTCCACGCACACATTTGCGCGTGTACGAACGGCATTTGTTTATGTAGTAGTAATAGGTAATTGATTTGCGAACGTTGTATGGAGTGTCCGGGGTGTGCTTTGGTCTGAGCTGCAGTTGTCTCAACAAGTTTATTTTTTAATTACCGAAAAAATTTTGTGTGCTTGTTCAGACAAGCAAACTGACCACTTTCACTATGGGACCAACTTTTAAATCGCAAAAAAAAATCAGCTGTTCCATACAAATGTTCAACATTCACTGAACCTAGATGTATGGATTTTAAAAACATATTGTATATATTTTAAAAACATATTTTTGAATGCTCTCGACCTGTTGTTGTGTGTTGCCTCTCAAAATAAAACTTGTAAAGGTCTTATTGTGACAGTTAACCAGCTTGACTAAAAACTCCTAATACCAACCTTTATGTCGCTTTACCAAATTCAATAATGTGGTTTAAATCGCACCAATAAAGCATCGATAGAATGAAACATCGCACATTGAATTATTGTCACAACGTGTTCGATATAACAAAAATCGAATCGACAGCTTTCGAAGACCCATTACATAGGGAACCCGGTATATCGTCGTTTCAACCCATAAACGTCCTGCTACTGTAGACTTGTAATAATTATTAGACAATCATCATAACAGCTTATAATATAATACCGAATAGTTCATTTGATTTAGTACACCACTCACTACAACATTAGTAGGACAATGGAATACATATTTGCTTCATACTTTGTAGACTTGAGACCACTTAGGCATTAAACATTCTAATCTACAATAATGTTAATCTAATGAACCAACGATTTACATATGCCAACGATTTACATATACAACGAACGCTCATCTCAGTTTTCATGTTATTAATAATAACTAAACTTACTGTAGCTTAAAAATAGTTGATTGTTTGAAATTGTATATCATACGCGTTGGCAATATGTAAAGTCAGCAACACGTCAGGCTTTACATTTGCATTACGAAAGCCGCCGCTATTACGAGCGACATAAGGGCGATCTCAAGGTCAATATGTAAAGCTTAGCGTGTTGCTGTGTGTACCTAACCGTTGTGTGTGACTGAAAACATATAGGAGAAAGAGGTTTCTGTGTTGTGTGTGTATAATAATCTCTCAAATCGACTAATTTCGCTCCATCAGACATTCGCACTTATTCTTCTATCTCGGGTTGACTCTTGCGAGCCTCAACGTCGTTAAAGAATTATGAACGAACTGTCCTAAAAGACTGATTCGAAGGACTATAACAGAATAGTTCGTTCTCGCTCACACGAAGCACACGAAGGAAATAAAGTTTTAAAGCGCATAGTAGGGTCAATCATAAAAAAATCACTGCAGAAAAAACCGGTTCCCTTCATAAATATTGAATAAAAAATCTTTAAAATTGATATGTTATTATTCAACGCCTTCTTTAGAGGATGGTCTTTTTAATTTTTTTATAAATTAATGAAAACTTAGTTAAAATGTGACCCAAACATGCCTCGATTTTAAAACTTTAAACCTAATCGCGTCGTAAATATTAGGTTAAATGATATATTTTCGATTTCAATAAATAAAGTGAACAATATTCTAGCGGATGGTCTTTTTAGATTTCTCTTATTCGCCTTTATTAATTTTTAATTGAAATAATTCATCATACGCGTAAAGGTTTGCTTAAATATTCCCCTCACTCTCACTCACTCACTCCTAAGTAATCAGTGCAGGACGATCGACGCAAGGTCATTGGGACCACTTTGCGCCTTAAGAATACGTACATACAATTAGGACACAAGTCACAAGCCTACACTTCAACAAGCCTTCATCTCACCTGATGGTAAGTGACGATACGGCCGAAGGTGGAAGCGAGCTTCACCTGGACTCCTCAACAACTGAGGAACTGGCTATCTTACCTCTAATTGGGATGATGACTGAATTCTAATTTTTACGTCTCGTCATTAAATATTAAAATACCGTGGAAAAAGATGCAGTCCTGTGAAATTAGAATTAAAATCGGCTTAGAAATACATTAGATACAAGCATTTTAAGTTGTTAATTTGAAGGCAATTAGACAGAAAGATCCGACATCAACCGTGACGTCATTGTTGAGTACGGCCATATAAACTCCTTGTAAATTGCCGTTTTGCTAGAAAGAGACAGAAAATATACACTCAGGGACAAATTTAGAGAAACACTACATTTTTTACATAGATTCAAGCTAGTTTTACAACATCATATCGATGTGTGATTGACTTTTAATGCGTTTGTTTGATTGTTACCCAGGATTCATGACCAAGGTCATAATGGATAATGACAAATTTTCCCTATTTGTGACCTGGAGAAGAACGGTAACTTTTAATGGTGGTCTTTTTTATCACAATCGTACAACTGCCCTCCTAGCACGTCGACCAAAACACGATAAGATAAAGCGGTTTATCGCGGTGAACTGTCAAAATACAATAGGGTTACGTCGTATTTTGACAGTTCACCGCGATAAATCGCTTTATCATATCGTGTTTTGATGGACGTGCTACGGGGGCTGGTTTCCGCGGGGATTTTTTTTTTTGTAGCGAATCCGATGGCTAGAAAGCTGGTAAAACTAAATATGGTTTCGTATGCTGAAATACACAGCGTTATCAAAACTAGAAGTGAATTTTTATCGTTCCTCTAAATTTGTCCCTGAGTGTATTTTTTTTTTAAACGTCGCCCCACACTAGGATTTTCTCCTGTGTCGTGGGTGCAGTTACAAACATAGAATATCACATGCACATACGCCCAGACCGGTACCAATTTCTGTAGGCCATACAAAATATTCGTTCCGTACGGGAATCGAACCCGCGACCCGTTGCGCAGTAGACGATCACTCAACCTCTGCGCTAACCGTGATTTCGTCACAAAATATGACACTGTTTTGTTTTATTTTTCAAAAATCGAACATAAAACTTACCCGTTTAAATCTTGTAATATTTTTCACATCCCACGCAGAGGCCCGGTGAGTCGAACCTAACACTAAAATAAAAAGGCATAGCTTTAATCACTCACGAAGACACTAATAACTCTCTCAACAAAATCCTTCATATTTTTAGGCCGGATAAAAATCGAATTACCTTCAAAACACACGCACATAAATGTTAGACGGCTGGCAGTGAACATGTCTACAAAATTCACTCGATAATAAATCAGTTAAAACAACAATTCGCTGAGAGGTCCCGCCGCGTGTTTTATCAATACAAACCGGAAAGGCAATGATGGTTTACTTTTGACTGGTTCCATCAAACTGAATTCAAATACAACGCCACAGTTCACGGTGACCCAGTAACGCAACTGTATATAATTTTGTAAACTGTACCATTGTGTTTGCTATTCCCTTACACAAGTGTGTAATTAAAGTAATCTATGATTCAACAATAATTATGTTTAATTTTAAATACCTATGTTAATTTTAATGTTAGAAATTTAAAATAAGTAATGTTTTTATATACCTACTTTACATTTCTAAGTTTTGCAAATAAAGAATACGAGTAGTTTTTTACTCTAGTACCTCAATAAAATAATATTAATTAATTTTTCATTACTCATACTCTGAAAGTAGGTCTGAAGTTGCCTGAGAAGCGGGTTGAAAGTCGTACTTTTCAGCCCTAGGGAGAATTACTTGCAACTGACAGCTACTGTCAAATTTTAAAAACGAAACTAGTTCTATTTTCCCATACAGCCACTCAATTACAGCGCGGTGTAAAATTGAAATAACATAATGTTAAGTATTTAAAGAATATAATTTCTAAATGACTTTATTATAATTTACTTTCAACTATTTCTTTAAAATAACATAGATTTGGGCAAAATATTTACTATTTTTTAAATTATGAAATTGAAAAATAATAGCTGAATAGCTGGCCAGCCACAAAAAAAAAACAAAATAAGCGGGAAAGCGGCAATACGATCT
Organism: Schoenobius gigantellus; assembly: GCA_963935595.1. Lineage (NCBI taxonomy): Eukaryota > Metazoa > Arthropoda > Insecta > Lepidoptera > Crambidae > Schoenobius > Schoenobius gigantellus. Next base: position 5,681,525 of record OZ012554.1, on the reverse strand, counting down.
TCATTTGTTTTTTCCATTTGTAGAGTTTTGTTAATACTTCCGTATAGCAGAGATTTGTAATAACTATTAATTATATTTGTATAACATTGTGTTAATAATTGACACAATGAGTTCATCTAATACAGGTATGGAGTTAACGCCTGATTTTATAAGAGAAAAAAAGGGCTAAAGCAGAGGTTGTTGATTTGTGTAAAATAAAATTTACACGTTTTTTCTATAGCTAAGTAATTCATTTTTTATTTTTACTTTCCTTGTATTCGTAATGAAAAGCACAGTGTTAACCTCGGGTTAAAGACTTATTTAGTCCCTCGAACTATTGGTGCCCTCGCTACGCTCGGGCGCCAAACAACGTCTCGGGTCTAAATAAGTTACTTTCAGCCCTGGGGTAACAATGTACTATTAAAAAAAATTATCTACCCTCTTTTGTTTTAGTACAAAGCTGATCGCGCGCCTGGCTGGTTATCCAGAATGGAAAGCAATGAACTCTAAATGTAGATTATATTATTATTATAGAATACTAGCTGTGCCTGCGAACTACGTATTGCCTGTAAAAATACTAATATCGCTATTTGAAAATGGAAGTTGGTGGTGGAAGGGTCAAAATTTAAGATTTTAAGTATTTTTTGATGCTAAATCATAAAAATCTAGAGATGGCCACCCTTACCTATACCCTAGGCGTATAAAAAACAGCACACGATCTATTCTCAGACCTACCAAATACCGAAAATTTACGCTCGAGACTTTAATGATTTAGCAGGAGTCAACGGAGACAACTAAAGCATAATACAAAAAGCTATATTACTTATTTCTGCAAGCGAGATCATTCCTAAAGCTGCGATTTTTTCTTAAACCTTTTTTTCTCATTTCGTTTAAAAGTATTGTCTTACACACTGTATTTTAAAAAATATTACATTAAAAACTCTTCAATTTATTCAGAACATACTGCTTTTATGTTTCGAACGGATATTCGTTATCTTTCGGTTATGGTGAGTTCATTAACGTAATAATGTATTTGAGTTTTGATAATGATGATTAGTGGCAATAAACAAATAATATTTAGTAATCTACATGAATATTGTTACATGAACTTTAAAACTACAAAATTGATATTAAATCTTCCATTAGAAAGTTACATTGTTCTCACAGGGGCAAAAACTTATGGTAAGTAAGTATGTCATCGTGATCAACTAAATCTCGTTTTTAGGGTTCCGTAGCCAAATGGCAAAAACGGAACCCTTATAGATTTGTCATGTCTGTCTGTCTACTCTGTCCGTCCGTATGTCAAAGACACTTTTTTCCGAAACTATAAGAACTATACTGTTGAAACTTGGTAAGTAGATGTATTCTGTGAACCGCATTAATATTTTCACACAAAAATAGAAAAAAAGCAATAAGTTTTGGGGGTTACCTATACTCAGAACAGAATTTCAAAAAAAATTTTTTCAGCAAACCCATACGTGTGGGGTATCTATGGATAGGTCTTCAAAAATGATATTGAGGTTTCTAATATCATAATATAGGTAAGTGGTAAAATGTGTGCCCCCCCCCCTCCCCTGTAACTTCTAAAATAAGAGAATGATAAAACAAAAAAAAAATATATGATGTACATTACCATGCAAACTTCCACTGAAAATTGGTTTGAACGAGATCTAGGAAGTAGTTTTTTTAATACGTCATAAGTCGTTCGGAACCCTTCATGGGCGAGTCCGACTCGCACTTGGCCGGTTTTTTTATACTATACAACAAAGTTGGCAAACAAGCATACCGCGTACCTGATGATAAGTGGTAACTGTCACCTGTCACTGTCACATGTGGCTCTTGTGAGATTCGCAGCAAAACTGCAACCCCCACAAGAACCACAGTGTACGTTGCCAACTTGTGACATACTTAAGATGTAAAGTCACGGTACCCAGTAATTTCACTGCCATATCTTACCCTTCAAACCGGAACACAGCAATGCAAGCACTGCTGCTTTGCTGCAGAAATAGTTAAGACGGAGGTTACCCAAGCAGGCGACCCTGACACAGAATCTTCTCTGCTGACATCTGCTACCATATGCAGCTCTTGAGTTTTGACAGGTGACATTGACAGAACGGCGCAGACAGCAAGCTTGGAAACTTGGGAAACTATATTTACTATATTCTGTCATTTGGATAAAGGTTTGTTGGACCAAATTATGGTAGGGGGTAAGACCAATGTTGATCTGGTGAAGCTTGTCTTGAAAATGTAGGGCTTTTTGACCTACCCCACAACGTCGTTACAGACACCGGGCAGTTAATTAACAAAAGGGGTATCCATTTTCAAACCTACTATGCGCAACATGAATTCCAGCTTAAAAAATATAATTTATACTAATATTTTAAAGCTGAAGAGTTTGTTTGTTTGTTTGAACGCACTAATCTCAGGAACGACTAGTTCGAATTGAAAAATTCTTTTTGTGTTGGATAATCCATTTATCGAGGAAGGCTTTAGGCTATATAAAATCACGATATTTTTTTTATTTATTTCACATGTATCAATAAATGTATTAATAAACCCTACCGGATTTGGCTTGACACCTACGTGCTAATGTTATTTTCGGACATCCACACGAACGGAGTCGCGGGCACAGCTAGTGAGAACTAATCGTAAATAACTATAGATAATTACGATAAGATCTCGAAGTAATTTGTAGTTACAATTCCGAATAAAAGCAAAAAGTAGAACACAAATTATATCTCAAAATTGACTCATCAGATGATATGACGAGGCATTGCAAGAAATACACTCTGAGCGGTGCTTTCAAAGAACTTCATTTCATAACATGATGTAATGATTTCGAACGAACAGAAGTGTTAGTAAAAACGGTAAGTTTCTACTGATATTTATTTTTTCGTATTCAATATACCATGTTGACGCCATGACTATTTAGCCACCAAACCTACTTAGTTTATACGATGTATGAAATGAAAAAAAAAATTACATTTAATTTCAAACCATTTGTTACTTTATTGCTGATATATTAGTTTTGAGCACCTGGTTAAATCTGAATCAGTGTTATCAATGTATGTACCTATTTAAAATAAAATCATTTTTTATAAATTCTAAACAAATCTCAAATACCTTTATAACCAAATTAACGACAGTACCTACTACAATATTAACTTGAATATTTATGAGGAGCAGTCACCGTATAAAATAAATATTTAACTATTACAGTAAGAAATAATAAAGAATAAATTATTATAATCGTTTTTACCAATTACCATACTATTATAAAATTTATTTTTCAAGTCTCTCAATCAGTGTTATTATTTTAAAATCAACATAAATATTATAGGATAAATTTTTTCTTACGCTTTATCACTAGAAGCAAAAAGGCTAGACAATGATTTTTTTATTTAAATCAACATTATGCCAGTACAGCTTGTATGTACCTCTATTTATTTTACGACTTTTTTACCACATACTTTGCAAAAAGTAGTATATATAATAATAGAGGCACCATTACAGATTCTATATTTTATGTATTTTTTTCATGGCAGCCCTTAAGATCTTTAGTATAATTTGTAAAATAAATTAAATCTATAAATCTAATAACATTCGGTTTGAAAGTATGTTGTTTTGTTTCACATAAATTTCAGGGGTAAAAAAGGTTTACAATGTCTGATTTAGGGAAAATCCGGCATATGACGAATTTACCCCATTCAATGTAGACGGAATTCGCCACTTCACGGTTTTGAGGTTACAAATGTTTCAGATACGATTATTAACTGTTTAAACGTTTTATTGCAAAACAATAACATACAATAGTATAAGCATGCTTTAAACTATACCTACACTTAGTTGTCTTTTATTACAATAAATCGAATAATATCATATTCACGTTTGATAAAATGTTCTCACAACTCACTCACATAACACTTTTGAAACTCAACTGAACTTCAAATGCTGTTTATTCAAAATCTATGGCAACTAACGCCATCCATCTGACATGATTTGAACGGAGATGCTATCCTGTTTTACCGACATTATATAACAAAAGCATAGGTTAGTTCTGGATGGTTCTGGCAAGAGTAATTCGAAGCAGACGGTGATGCCCCCTAGACGGAATTAGCCACCCTGACCTTATACAAGTAAAATCTAACAAACATTTGTTTACTTTTTTAAAGTCATAGCGTATCCTTTTTTGCAGACCTAACCTAACCTACCTTTTGTGACGTAATCGACGCGAGGTGCAAACTTAACTTGGTTGAGTTTGTAAGTACCTACTCGTATAAGTGCATAACCCTATGTACATATTTACGGTTATTTTTCTTAACATGTGCTAAAGACCTTGCTTTTCGCCAAATTTTATGATTTTAGGTCAACGGGAACAACCCGTTAGGCTTTGACTCCCCTGTAAAATTGCAAAATATGCCGAAAAATAATGCCACATATAGGGTCATACCTTTGATCGTGTTGACCTACAATTTTGATATGATTTTTTTTCACAGCTGTAAGAAACCGGAGATCTGGATATTTGGTATTAATTTTAGCTTGATATGTCTTGACAGCCAGACGAACAGATGGACAGACGGACACTCGGACAAATAGACAGATGACGAGACAAACAATTTCCGACCAGTCCGTATAAGAACGATTCCTAGAAACGAAGCTCAAATAAAACATTGTCATTAACCTTTGTGATCACACAAGCCAATGACAAAAAACCGGCCAGACGCGAGTAGGACTCGCCCATGAAGGGTTCCGTAGGATTTATGACGTATTAAAAAACTACTTACTAGATCTCGATCAACCAATTTTCGGTGGAAGTTTGCATGGTAATGTACATCATATATTTTTTTTAGTTTTATCATTCACTTATTTTAGAAATTACAAGGGGGGCACACATTTTACCACTTTGGACGTGTCTCTCGCGCAAACTATTCAGTTTAGAAAAAAATGATATTAGAAACCTCAATATGATTTTTGAAGACCTATCCATAAATACACCACACGTATGGGTTTCGTGAAAAAAAAATGTTGAGTTTCAGTTCTATGTATGAGGAACCCCCAAAATTTATTGCTTTTTCCAAAAAAAAAATCTTAATGCGGTTCACAGAATACATCTACTTACCAAGTTTCAACAGTGTAGTTCTTATAGTTTAGGAGAAAAATGGCTGTGACATACGGACGGACAGACAAACAGACAGACATGACCAATCTATAAGGGTTCCGTTTTTTGCCATTTGGCTACGGAACCCTAAAAAGTAGCAAAACATAATGTGTTCATAATCGCAATCATTACCATAATTTGCGAAGTGACCATCAGCAACGTAATTACCATTCGCCTTGTTAAATAATTAATTTCGTTGGTTTTGTCATAAAATTATTTACGCAGGCTGAGTGGTATTTATTGAATAACAATCTTGGTTTAGTGATTCAAAGATTTTTTTATTGCTGCTTGTTGTTCGGGCTGAACCCCAGCTCTGACGATGGCGACCAGTGAAGCTACGCCTTACACGACACGCGATGACTTATCTGGGTTGATATCAAACCTTCTACAACGTAATAATTAAAGGCGTATAACTTCAGACACCCAAACTTATTTTTATAAAAGAATTATAATACATAATACTTAGAAAGACATAAAATAAAACTAGCTGTCCCGGCGAACTTTGTATATCCCCTTGACAGATGACAGAATTTGACCGCCGTCATTTTCCATACAAAATTATCATAATTTCTTTGTATTATTTTTTATCTTTTCTTTAGGGTTTTCCTATTTATTTTTCTATTTAAACCACCTCTGTATTAAGGGGAACAAAATACAGTGATAAATATTGAAATCTACTAACGGAAGGTGATTCCTTTAATCTAATCTAATCTTCTTTTTCTTAATCTCTAATATATAAAATTCTCGTGTCACAGTGTTTGTTACCCGACTCCTCCGAAACGGCTTGACCGATCTTTATAAAAAATTTTGTGTATATTCAGTGGGTCTGAGAATAGGTCGTAAACTATTTTTTATTATGGCGAAACGTAGTTCGCCGACACAGCTAGTCTAATCCTTATCTACGCGTATATAAATAAAAATCAATGTATTAGTATGTTTGTTTGTCCTCTATGCGTTCCGAAACCATTCATCAGATTGTAATGAAACTTTGGTAGGGTGTTATGAGGACAGCCGTGAGGGTTCCTAGTAAAAAAAGGCATTTACGTTACGTGGCATTGCAACGCATGCCGGGTACAGCTAGTATCAGCGTCAGTCTGTCTGTTCGCGATAAACTCAAAAACTACTGCACCGATTTTCAAGCGGTTTTCATCACTCGATAGCGTGATTCTCGAGGAAGGTTTTAATATATAATTTGTTAAGTTTTTGTATTTATTTCTGTGTACATTAACGTTTTTTGTTAAAGATGTCGAGAAAAAATAAATTAAGGCGAAACGTAGTTCGCGGGCACAGCTCGTCCAATATATAAAATTCTCGTGTCACAGTGTTTGTTGCCAAACTCCTCCGAAACGGTTTGACCAATCTTTATAATTTTTTTTGTGTATGTTCGGTAGGTCTGAGAATAGGTCGTAAGCTATTTTTTTATTATGGCGAAACGTAGTTCGCCGGCACAGCTCGTCTAATATATAAAATTCTCGTATCACGTGTTTACCAAAGTCCTCCAAAACGGCTTGACCGATCTTTATGATTTTTTAACAAACTTCAAAAAAGGAAGAGGTTCTCAATTCGATACAAGTATGTTTTTTTTTGTGTGTATGTTACGCGATTACGCCGCCAATTGTGGACCGATTTTCAAAATTCTTTTTGTATTCGATAGAGATACTCCAAGGGTGGTCCCATGGTCACCAAAGTCAGGATCTGATGATGGGATCCCATGAAAATCGAGAGAAACACTAATTAACAGCTATCCAAAGGTGAACTGGTATTTAGTTAGGGTTTCTTTCACTAAAAAGATTTCATTCACTGAAAAGTTAAAAATAATATAAGAATAGGTACAGACAACATCACACTTCTATATTGAAGTCGGTGACAAATTTTATGACTTTCTAGGTATTATTTGTTCTATTTTTATATTATTTTTTAACTTTTCAGTGTTTTCGATGTCATTTTTTATTTTTTATAAAATATTTTTTTTGTGTACATATATTTAGTAGGTCTGAGAATAGGTCGTAAACTATTTTTTAAAATGGCGAAACGTAGTTCGCGGACACAGCTAGTTTTTATATATAACAGAACATTATAAATTAAATACTCGCGAATTATTTTAAAAAATAATTTCTGTTTTGTTGCATTTCTTGCAAGTTTTGAAACTCTATGGGCGCGTGCCGGCGAAAAGGATGTTGCCGCTTAGCCGCATAACACATTGCACCGGACACCGCTGCGGTGTACGGAGGGACGAAAACCGCATGCGGCTGCGGCGGCACGGAACCGTGCCACCGTACGGTTTGCTCCGTATCACCGTCCGGAGCTGCGGTGCACGACGCCCCGCATCGCCGCAATATCTATATCGAGATCTATTACGCGTATGCACGTCCTTTCTACGCAAAAATCCGTACGATACTGCGGCTCAGTGTGGCATACCCCGAGGACCGCACCGCATCACCGTCCGGGAGTGCGGTGCCGTCGCGCGCGCCGCACAACCGCACGGGCATGCGGTGTGAGTGTGTTATACCCTGCGGTTTTTGTATACAAATTAAGATTCTTCAGTCAAATTAAAAACCGCAGCGCCGCACACCGGAGCGGTGTCCGGTGCAATGTGTTATGCGCCTTAGGCCTCGTTTACGGAGACGCGGGGCGTCGCGCGTCGCGTGTGGCGTGGCGTCTCGCGGCGCGTCAGACGTTTTTTCTGTTTACGGTGGGGCGGCGTGTGAAGCGGCACTCATAATCGCACGCGTAAACACAAACATATGGCAATATACGATGTTGTTATTTATTTATTTATTTAATTATAATTGCGTTACATGCGACATAGTGACTAAAACATAGAAATGTACAAGTACTAAATATCACATGCACCTGAAAGGCATAGCAATAAAAGGTAAATAAGAAAGAGGGGCAAACATTTATATTATAAATTTTTTATCGCAAAGGTATTCATTGATAGAATAGTAACATTTTTTAATTAAGATTAATTTTAAGCATTTTATAAATTTATTTAAGTTTGTTTCGGCTTTGAGATGTTCCGGTAATTTATTATAAATTTTGATTGACATCGGATAGGGACCTGAACTGTGTAAAGTTAATTTGGATGTTGTTTGCAAAAGATTATTTTTATAACGTGAAATGTTGTGTCGGGGTACATCTGTAATTTTTACATAAAAATATGGGTGTTTTCTTACAAACTTACACATTTCCAATATGTATAAGCATGGTAACGTTAAAATATTGAGATTTTGAAAATGAGGTTTGCAACTCTCTCTTTGTGTTATATTTGCGAGGACACGTATACATTTCTTTTGTAGAATAAAAAGATCGTGTACGTCTACACTGTTACCCCACAGTATGACGCCGTAGTTCAGCCACGCTTGTGCGTAGGCGTGATAAGCTGTTACAGCTGTTTTTAAATTGGTAGATTTGTTCATAGAGATGCGAGACGGGAACACCGACGGACGCGGCGGTGCCACCCGCGGGCTCGGCCGTAAAAAACGCGCCATTTCAAGCAAAGGCGTGTAAAATCGCTTCTCCGTAAACGCACTCATACAACGCCATATGTTTGAATTCTGAGCGGGCCGCGCCGCGGGCCGCGCCGCGCAACGCCCCGCGTCTCCGTAAACGAGGCCTTAGCCGTTGCGTCCGCGTCGCCATTATGAGATAAAGACGATAAAGTTAGTACCTGTAAATTTAACAAAAAATAAAAACCTACTTTCAAAAAAAAAAAAAATTAAAAATGATATAAGAATAGGGACAGACAACATCACATTTCTATATTGAAGTCGGTGACAAATTTTAAGTCTTTCTAAGAGATCATCGTTTGACACCGACTTTAATAAAAGTGTAATGTTGTTTGTACCTATTCTTATAGAAGGAAGGTATCTTCCTTCTATTTTAATTATGTACAATTTTTTTTGCAATAATTTTTACTCTTATTTTTCTGCTTCACTCTTGTTTTTCTTATGTACTTTGTATGTATGGTAAATATATGTTTTTTTTTCTTACTTTCAAAAAAAATCTGCAACAAGCAACGCCATGTGAAGAAAGTGGGCGGGGCCAGAGTGACTCTTGCGTTATGCGTGTTTGCAGGTGTTAAAACTGTTTTAATTTTATTCTCCAAATATGATTAAACAAAACGTATTAAAAATAAATCGATTTTCATTTACCTATTTGTGAAATTAAAAATGATATAGGTACTTATCTCAAAAAAATACTGAAATCCGCATTCGCATCCGCGGATGTCAAATTTTTTGTATCCGTAACAACCCGAATACCGAGGTACTGAAAGGCTTCTTTGTTTTGAAAATTCTTAGGCGTAGCGCGTAGTCTATGTAACTCAGCTCTGTCGCAGGCACGGGTTTTTATTTCATAAGTGACCGTAAGGGGTAGGTATAAGGTTTTACGGAACCCAAAATCAACCGCACCAGCTTGCAAGGCGCTGGAGGTCCCCACCAACCCGTACTGAGAGGATACGGTCTTTCTTAATCTACCGCTCTTCATGGGAAGTCTTTGCCCAGCAGTGGCTGAAATGATGAATAGCCATATCACATTAATCTCTTTCATCGATTTATCACAGCAGCTGATAATGAAGTGAGAAGATTAAAAAGGTGAGAACATGAAAATCGCAAAGAAAGCAAAATGAAGTCAACGTCTCTAAAAGTTCATTAATCTCCCTGCAGACATGATAAATGCTAAACAAAACTTAGTTTTCCCGTCCGTCAGCGCACGCACCTCGACTGATGTAAATGAATTTTTCAAACTCTTCAACGCGAAGAGGCTTTCATTAAACACTCTGAGAGTAGACGTGGGACGGAAAAATAATTTATGATGTAACAATGTTTGCAGCTTTGCAAGGGATTGTAATTTTATATTTTTATAAGAGCTCCAAAATAAGGGTAGATAACGGCGGGATTAAAATTATTGGAAATATAATTAAACTAAAACATTGAGGTTCATTTTTAGTCTGCAAAAGTTCGCCCATGTCTCCAAATATCGTGCTCAACTTCAAAGGCTGCCAATTTCCCGCACGGAGGGACTATCATATCCTATCTCTCCTACACTCAATACAGTTTTCTAAAGTGATTAGTCTTGAGAGCTCTGTAAACGATCTAATTTATTTATCTATGCTTGACAAACTAGGTTGGTTTCATAGTACGAGTAGTTTGTTTATTAAACGCATCCAAACATAGCCCATATACGAACAAATAAATTGTTTGTTCGTTTACGCCGTAAACTTGACGGCGTTTATAAAACTATGTGCGCAGCGTGAACTGCACGTGTACAGCAAGAAGTGCAGCTGCTGAATTCCCCTACCGCCTTGAAAATCCATTCTTTATACAAGACTAGCTGTGCCAGCGAACTACGTTTCGCCGTATATTTTTTACCCGTTTTTGCAACATTTGTCATTGATGCTCAGCTCCTATTAGTCGTAGCGTGATGTTATATAGCCTAAAGCCTTCCTCGATAAATGGACTATCCAACACAAAAAGAATTTTTCAATTTGAATCAGTAGTTCCTGAGATTAGCGCGTTCAAGCAAACAAACAATCAAACAAACAAACTCTTCAGATTTATAATATTAGTATAGATTATTTTTTAGTTACTAAAAAAATTTGTGTACTTGTTCAGACAAGCAAACTGAACAACTTTCACCATGGGACCAACTTTGAAATCGCAAAAAAAATCTGCTGTTCCATACATCTAGGTTCAGTGAATGTTAAACATTTGTATTTGTCAAATTTAAATATGTACTAAATGCTGTTGTGTATGTCAAAATTCTTCTTTCTTTCTTCTTTTTTCTTCTTTACAAAAACAGTATCTCCTCATTCACTGAAAACTTGCCCGACTTCTTTTACCACTTCAAACAGTCGTAATTAAATCGCAGAAAACATCTTTAACCAACAATTTAATCAAGTCATCCAACAGATTCATTCACTGGAACACCTTTAAAATTTAACGAGACCATTCGCAACTTTATTTATTGGGTGATTCAGTTTAATATCGCTCGACGGGAAAGGTTCTTTTATGTCGCACCTCAAGTAATAATGTCCTGTAATGAGGTTCATAAACGGATCCACTTCGATTAAACCTAAGTAATAAATGACCTCCATACTTTCTGATCACAGCTCCGTTCTCATTTTAAATATATTAAGAGTTTTTGAAGTTTTAAGTATAAAAAAATGTGGTTCTGAATTATGGCGCCTATCTACGTTCAGGTGCGTAAAGGACGGTAATGGCTGGGTAGTAGTGCGAAAACATTAATAAAACCGGCCAAGCGCGAGTCGGACTCGCCCATGAAGGGTTCCGTTGGATTTATGACGTATTAAAAAAACTACTTACTAGATCTCGTTCAAACCAATTTTCGGTGGAAGTTCGCTGATTTAATTTGTTTTTATTTAAATAACAGTTTTCCTTAAAAGTAAAAAATAGGATTCATAGAGAGATCACCGTAAGAAATAGGAGCCGAGGATTTTCCGTACAAAATGTATGGGAAAAGTTTTTGGCGATTTCTGTCATTTCTAGTACTCATACCTTAAATAGTCCCATAAAGTCTTTTGATCCCTACATGAAATAGGATCGATGGGCATAAAAGATTTTTTTTTGCTATCTCAGCATTTTTTTTTTGTTGACTGTAACTTTTTTCCAAAATCTGTGAATGCAGATCAGAATATCTTAAAGGTTATGGATGGTTGCCTAACAATGTTTCTTGTAACTATAACGGTTAATGTACCTGCCCTTTAAATCCCATCTCAATGAGTCTCAAATGAGTCGTAGTGTAAGAATCGCCTCGCGCGTGTCGTAGTCAAGTCTGGTCGCAAATAAATTTTTAAAAGTGGTCTAAAGCTAGTGATTCAAGCAGAACAGTTAAGAATACGGAAATATAAGTGTTTCTACATATAACTGTGAAAAATCTCGTCAATACTCATGAGATAAAGTGATTTATTTCGTAAATTCCGTCGACAAAATGTGGGTGATTTGATAGTTTAGTGCACATTTTTTACTCAATTCTTTCAAATTAACCCCGAAATTAAAATATTTGCAGTCTACCTGATAGTCAATATCAATAATTTCGCATTGTTTGTTGACGCTCTACTAGCCGAGTGCCCACATTCTTACTTCAACTGCGAAGGACCGCGAGATCAATCCTCACTCGTGACATCTCTTTTTTTTGATAGAAGCAATTAATAAATATAACTAACAAGAACTGTTTTTTCAACATGCTAAAAGTTTGCGTGAAATGTCACGAAAATATAACTGTGAGAAGATTTCTAACCTGCTGCACCTGCAATAAATTATATCATACAGGATGTACAAAAGTTTCGGACAAAAGATTTTTTTTGATGACTACTATACACAAAAATTCCTGGAGATGCTCTCAATGCATACCTACTAGAACTTCGAAGCCCACATTGACTAGTACTCCGACTTTACGCACTACGCCTACTGAGAAAAAAGAGTCTATGTGTGATGGAACAGCCCCAGAAGAAAATCTTATTACTAACGTGTCAACTACGAACTCCTTCGAGTCTTTGACGACAAATGACACACAGTACATGGAATCTTCTCCTGTATGTAATACTTTAAACAGAAGCTGCCCTGGTACCAGTGGATGTTATTCTGAAGATTTAAAAGATTTAAAGTTAAAACTCCTAGCTACAGAAACAAAGCTACTGACAGCTGAAAATGAAATAGAACTTTTATTAGCAGAGAATAATACACTCAAGAAAGAAATTAACAACTACTCGCAAAAAGTAGATGCCTTAACTAGAATTTGTAAGAGTACTGACAGGAAAAATAAAACGAAGAATACATTGGAGAAGAAACAAATTGAGAAGAAAAGATTGAATTTCTCTTCGACCATAAATAATAAAAGTTTACAACCTAAGACCTCATGTGAAAACACAACTGAAGAACAAATCGTTGCAACAGCATCAAGTTCTGTAAATAACGAAGATAGAAATTGTCCTCCACCACTGAAAGAAGACGTGGTAAATTCAGCCAAGAAAATTATATGGATTTTTGGTAGCCAACAGTATTCTGGCCTAGCGTCTGTTTTGCTCTCTTCAAGATATGATACAAAATTTGAAAAATATGATGTTTTTGCTGAAGTTAAGCCTAATGCGAATACCCATGATATACTAGCTTCTTGTAAAGATAACGCTATTTTGGAAAATGATATTATTATTCTTTGTGTAGGTGAAAATGATGCTAATCCAATTAAAGTTCTGTCAGACCTAAATTTCATATTGAAAATGTTTAGTAAAAATTATATCCACATACTTAGTGTAAACAGTAGTAAATTTCTAAGAGAAAATACATTGAATTATCACCTTAGCACATTATGTAATAACTTCCAAAACGCTCATTTTATCAAGACATTCCTTTATAATAATTATATTTCTGACATTTGTAAAAAAATAAATGATTCAATTGACTACTTATATTATAAATCAAAATATTTGACATTTAATTGTAATTTATATAAACATGTGAATAAAAATGTGACATTGCCAAAAACACTGAGTAAAAGGCGATTTTTTAAACAATTAACTCTTCATGATTTTTATAAAACTACACGAAAAGTGGGAGACGAAAAAAAGAGTTTTTTTCGCCCAGAGGGAGCATTTTAGCATATTACACCAAAATATTGCAGGATTCTGTTCTAAGCAGGATATTCTTGAAATAGTTCTACAGCAACTAGAAAAAGATAAGGTGCCTAACGTAACTTGTCTAAGTGAAACATTTGTAAAAGTTGGGGAGGAAAAAAACCTTCGTTTAAATAATTTTAAGCTTGCTGCTAGTTACTGTAGAAGTAAAAAACGAGATGGAGTGGCAATTCTAGTTGGTAAAGATATTGATTTCAGGGAACTTAGAATTTTTGATGATATAAAAACACCTGAAATCTTTGAATTGTGTGCAATAGAAATAAGCCTCATAAATACCATTGTTATCTGTATATATAGGACCCCTCCCAAGGAAAACCAGCGTATTAATGAATTTTTTTAAAAACTAGAAACATTACTACATAGGTTATCAAAAAAGTATATTAATAATAAATTAGTAATAGCTGGCGATCTGAACATAGATACATGTAAAACAAATAACATAAAGCAACATTTATTAGATATAACTACTAGCTACAACTTAAATCAACACATTACCGAGCCAACTCGTGGTAAAGCATGCATAGATCATATTTTTAGCAATATCAAAGGGGCAGTGGGTTCTATCCTTCCAATTTGCCTTTCTGATCATGATACAGCTCAAACACTGACATTTAAAACAAAAAATAAAAATTTATTGCCTAAAATAATTTTTAGGAACAAAACAATTTACTCCGAGGAAAATATTCTTAGATTTAAGTCACATTTAAAAGGCATAACTTTTTCAGAAGTTTATAAGAAACAAAATGTGAATGATGCTTATGATGAATTTATCGAGCTTTTTTACTTGATATATGGTTTATGTTTTCCTACTGTTAGAGAACGGGTAACTACTCAACGTCATATAAAATGGATATCAGAAGGGTTAAAAGTAAGTTGTAACACTAAACGCAAACTACGTTTTAGGTTTTATAAGCAGAAAACAACATCTAATAAAATAAATTATAGGCGGTATTCTAAAATATAAAAAAATGCATACACTGTTCTCAGAAAATGGCGAACAAAAAGTTTATCATGAACAGTAAAAATAAATGCAAGGCAACTTGGAATATTATTAAACAAAAAACTGATAATGATATATCAAAAAAATATATAAATAAAATAAAACATAATGACAAATTTATAACAGAACCAAAAGATATTGCAGACATATTTAACGATTATTTTATAAGAACGACGAATAATTTAAATCATAAGATCTAGTCATTGTGTTAATGATTCTATATTTCTGTCACCAGATACTGAATATGATGTTATTAAAATTATAAATTCATTGAACAATACCTTTGCCGAAGGCTATGATAATATATACACAAAAGTAATTAAAGAATGTAAAATGGAAGTCAGCAAAGTACTTACTTATATCATAAACCTATCGCTTGAACAAGGAATATTTCCTGATAAACTCAAAGCATCATTAATCAAACCGCTACATAAAAAGGGTGATATGTTAGATATGGGCAACTATAGGCCGATAACACTGGTCCCTGTAATATCAAAAATATTCGAAAAGGTTATGCTGACTAAATTGACTAGTTTCTTTAATTATCATGATGTTATCACAGAGGAGCAATTTGGTTTCATTAAAGCAAAGTCCACCACGCTCGCAATGTTCCACATGGTAAAAAATGTTTTGTTAAGTCTACAAGCAAAAAACCTTACGACCTGTCTATTCTTTGACATATCGAAAGCGTTCGACTTTGTTCACCATGATTTGCTGCTTCAAAAGATGGAGCATTGCGGGATTCGGGGTATAGCACTTAAGTGGATTGAATCCTATTTGTCAGATAGATGCCAATCCGTTGAACTTGAAAGTCTAAGTGATCAAGTAATTGAAACAAACAGGTCTCAATTTAAAACTAATAAATTTGGGGTACCCCAGGGCAGTATTCTTGGGCCCCTTTTATTTCTCGTATACATCAACGACCTACCATCAGTTTCTAGAAATAAATGCACACTATTTGCTGATGATATTTCTGTGGTTATTACTACTAATGATAAGACTGACACAAAATATGAAATACATGAACATGACATAAATGAAGCTGTGACATCAATAATTAAATGGTTAGACAATAATAATTTAAAACCTAATCTAGATAAAACACAATTTATTCATTTCAATAATTATAAAACTGATAGGACATTTAATTTAACATATAACGGACAAATCTTAAAATAGGCTAATATGGTGACATTTCTTGGAATTCATTTAGATAAGGATTTAAAATGGACATCTCAAATAATCCACATATGCAATAGAATTAATAGATTCGTTTTCCCTCTGTATAAGCTGCAATTAACTGCAACTAGAGAGGCAGCCATTGCAGCATACTATGCTTATGTTGAATCTATTCTGCGATATGGTCTTATTATGTGGGGAAATGGTGTAGGTATTTTGAAAGCTTTTATCTGCCAAAAGAAATGCATTCGTGTTATTTGTGGCGTAGCTCCTTACGAGCCATGTAGACCACTGTTCAAGAAGCTACAGATACTACCTCTCCCTTGCCTATACATTTTCGAAATTGCAGTGTTTCTAAAACAAAATATTAATTTATTTACAATGTTTAAAGACTTACCTGTAATCAGGAGGCGCAGGTATCCTGACAGGCTGGTGTATAATGTGGAGGGCTCATTTCTGGCGCAAAAAAACTCTTTATGTATGTGTATTAGAATCTATAATAAAGTACCGTCTGAGATAAAAGAGCTTCCGATTGCCAGATTCAAAGAATATTTAAAAAAGTGGTTACTTTCAAAACTGTATTATAAGGTTGACGATATGTTTTACTAGTCCACTTATTTCTGTTTGCATGTTGCGGTGTTGCGACTATAAATGATGAGACTTATATATAAACAAAAGACCTGTAAACTACAATTTTTAATGCAATAAATGATTTTTGATTTTGATTTCAAAAATCCATTCTGTATATTATCTATTCTGTAATATTGATGCCTGTATATTATCTATTCTGTAATATTGATGATTTCACGGATGCGGCGCGGGTCTATTCTCGCAAATGCACGGATACTATTACCGTGGAAATGATTACGTCACTGCCACCATTGCACTAACATTTGCTCACTTCACTGTCTTTTACCCTTAACTTCGCTTCACTCTTCACGTCACTATTTTTTTATTTTATTTGGAAAATAAAGTCCACAGATCTTATAGACATATACAATTCAAACTTAAATTAGGCCTTACATCTAATTACAGACTTACATTCTAATGATTATCTTATAATGGGTTGTTGCTGTGTGTGTGTGTGTGTGTATGCGTGTGCGTGGGTGTGTGTGTTTGTATTTTCCATGTTCATTCGCATAACATAGCATAATAGTTTTAATTATTCATTTGTAAGAATATTAAAGATAGTATTCTTAAAGTTTTGGCTGCTGCTACTAAATATATCCACTGCGTCAAATCTTTTATTGAAGCATTCAAGGGTACGACATACCACAGAATTTTTATAATAGTTTGTATGTGACTGTGGCAGATTAAACAAAGACGTATGCCTAGTGCGAGTAGTAGGTGCTCGGAGCTGTATGAATAGTTCACATAGAGTTGTACTATCTATCGCACCCTGACATACCTTGTGGAGGAACATCATGTCGAGAAGCTTCCGTCTATCTGCCAGGGATAGCATTTCATAAAGTTTGCAGGATTCCCTATAGTCTTTCTTTGTAACATGTAGGCGATAATTTAGGTGCTTTATAAATTTAGACTGGATCTTTTCAATTTGTTGGCTGTATGTGATATATTTACTACACTTTTCTTTTCTTCCTTTCTTCTTCTCTTTCTCTTTCTCTTTCTTGCCTCGAGCTTGCGCTGGAACTAAACAACTGACGGCGCTTGGTCGTACCTATATACCCCGATGATTTTTCTGGACTTAAATGTCGAAATTAATTTAATCAACAATTTTTTCCTAGAATTTTATTTTCTCAAAACTTCTCTTTTACTCATAATTTTCTTTCTTTTTATACTACATAGAATGTTCCAATAAAAAAAACTTTGTATCAGGGTTTGAACAACGGATCTTTGGTAATATAGCCCAATGATTTTTCTTGAATGGCTTGCTAGCGATCGCCACACTGTATTTAAAAATTTAAAATCATTTTCAAAATCAGTAAGATTTCACCGCCTAAAATACGTGAAAATGGGGTCAAAAGTGGAAAGAATTCTTCTAATTTCGTCAGTCACATGTAACAGAAAACGACCACGATCTGAGCAGCCATAGTTGAAGAATCATAAGCCTCAGTAGAAATACATACAATAGTCTCGAACACAAATCTTTCCGTGTCAGTTTTATATGTGCACTGTAATAGCCTCACAGCGATAGAACAATGTATTTTTTTCATTTCTGGCGGCCCATATTTCGGGGGCGGTTGATTGGTTGTCACCCCCACAATACTCGTACAATACGAGGCCGCCAATAACAACTTTTATTGTAACGAAACGGAAAAGAGGACACTTGTTGTTCCCTTTGGCTGTGGCTCAACTTTTCCGTTGTGTTTCTTGTTTCACAATTAAAAGCTCTTAGCATCCTCCCAACGAGGGGTGGCAATGATACCGCAAAGGAAGTCAACCTCATTTTCGTAACTCAACTAAACACAAATGATACCCATTGATGTACATCAATAAAAGAACTAGATACACAATTCTCGTCGTGTAATAAATGCTGAAAAAACTTTGCTCAGCGCGACGTTTCGTACACACGTGGCAACAACTCGTTGCAATAACGAAGTGTTCAATGAGAAACTGCAGAAACGCTTCAAGAATTGCACTTAAAAGGATGGAATATAAGTAAGTAGGCCTTTAACATTAACTTTTTTCGTATATTCGTATGTTTAAAGAGATAATATTAATTTAATTTCTTTAATATCATAATGTTAGCAAGGCGTTGGTAGACAAATTTTGACGCACTTATCTCTCTTGGTAAAGAATGGATGAGATAAACATTTTACTCGATGACACTTCAATGAATCTGTGCTATTTGAATGTGATTGCATGGGCATGTTTAGCTTATCAATATACTGCTAACTATGCGTCTATAAATTAGTCTCCGACACTCTTTGGTCGACACTTCTACGAGATTGTGTATTTAGTTCTTTTATGATGTACATCAATGATGATATCCTAATTATTTACGGTCCCAATACCACCACCACCTAATTCCCGTCCTCAATGTTCCTGTGTTACATACAATTTTCTTGACTTTCCTTACGCTTATTCGAAATTTTTCCTCAACTTTTTTACTGCTCGCACTGATTACCTGTGGAATGCACTTCCGGTTGAAATCCATGAAAGCATTTGTATAACAGGAGATGTATCTGAACTCTGGTAACAGTGATAACCTATACTTTAGAGAAAGTATACCTACTTGCCACGAGAAACTGAGAACAGTGCGAGCCGCCCGCCTTAACCAATCCCTGATATCTGAACAAAGATCGCAAAAAACCTTCACGACAAGCCTTCCGCAGCAAACTTCCCGACGTTATCGCTGGCCGCACTGACAAATTAGCAAACAATATCCGCGCTGTGCGTCGCTTATTAAAGTTAAACGGGGGATAATATTTAATCCGAGTTTCGCGCAACTAGCGGGGGGTCGCGCTAATATATTCGGAGACACGCCCCGCGGAATGTATGGAGAGATAAGTAGAGGCGGAGTGTCACACCGTAGTGTAACGTTTGTGATAGAGAATTCGCTATGGGTTTCGAGAAATTGTTAGATTATTCACATATAAACTTGCTAGAATTTAGTGGCGCAGTGATATGTGCACTTAAAGATACTCGGACCCTGATAGGTGACCAGAAATGTAAAACATCTAGTACTTCGGAAGGCATGTAAATGATTGGTTCGGTGCCTTATTTGCCCCCGTCAGGTTAGCGAGCCATCGAACTGTGCGAGTGACAAAACAGATAAAACACCTGTAAGTATGCACACATTTGTGGTTTATAATATCACCAAGCAGATAGTAGGTTAATCCCTGTTAAGATTGGCTGCCAACCAAAAATCGGTAAGAAGAAGTACAAGGTAAAGTTGTGATTTGTGATTCCGATTTTGGCAGTCGCTGCTCGGCAGCTGTGGTATCGTGCAGCCTAAGGGAGTGTTCATCAATCTAATCAGCCGCGCGACTCGTATGCCATGATTGGGATGCCTTCCATACAATCCGCCGGCCAGTGCCGGTTAGCTGCTGCTGAGAAGCAGCTGTCAGAATCGGAATTACACATTTATACTCGCGTGGAATTAATTCTTTCTCTTTCATTCACAGAACAATACTGATTTCCTGTAAGGTCATCGATATTTTAAGTGCAATGTTTGTTCTAATAAGAAAACTGTTTTTGTCGTATTTTCTTGGATTCCTTGGATACACGAATATTTTGTCGAATTTTTAATAATGAAAAGCGATCATTTTATTTCATTTCAAGATGTCAAGTCCATGAATTTTCTTTTTTTTCGAAATTAATTTTCGTTCCATACTCATCGTTTATAGAATATTCGCCAAATATCTTTCAGTATGCCCGAATACATGTTGGTGTAATAGGCGGCCTAGTCAAATATAAGGCAATGAGTGAAGACACATCAAACTTAACGTTTGCACTATGGAGGCATGTATGTACATCGACACACATTAAGTTTTAGTGCTGTGTGTATTCCATTCTATTTTTCCTAGATAATAATTATACAGTAGGTACTTATCCAGCGCCGATTTTCTATCATAGCTATCCAAAAACTGCACAAGCAATGTGTTTATACAATTTGTTCGATAGGTATCAGCAAGTATCAAGCCTCAACCTATTATAGATTCTTTATTGTACAAAAACAAATATTAAGCAATTACAATAGAAATAACGTGTACAAGGGCGGGCTTATTTCTGCAAGAAATCTCTGCCAGCCAATCCCAGCAAGTGTGATGAGATGGTAGCGGTAGCAGCGGGTGAATGTACAAGAAAAAATACCTATCCACGCTAACGTAGTCGTATAAAACTTCTTTATTTGTAAGGCCACTATGGCCTTACAAATAAAAACTTATACCGAGGATAATCCTCGGAATAATTTATTCTGTGTTTTGTCTTGTTTTAGCACATGTCAGATGTAATATGTCAAAATAAGACAAAACACGGAATAACTATTCCGAGGTTATTCCGAGGTATAAGTTTTTTATTTGTAAGGCCAAATTGTATTATCAAAAAACCTGAATTGTTAAATTATTTTGAAATCCCCCATACAAATAGTGGGGTTTGTGGAAAGAAGTGTGTGGGGAGTTAGAAAATAAATGTTACAATTTTGAATTTTCAATGACGCCATCATTTTTAGGACTATGTTAACATGGGTAGGTTTCGGCATCATCGGGTATGTACCAAACACATTGTATATATAATATTATATGATATATACTTGTGCAGTAAAATATAATTATATACTTCAAGCTTAAGTGCGTACTATTTTATCTACAGCCGGGCCCTGCCCGAGATGGCTTCCGGCGGCGGCAACGCCAACAGTAAAAATGTATCATTAGTTTTTTGAAAAATTTATTTTTCTTAGCCGAGAATTGAATCTGCTGGATTTGAAAAATAAACATCCCGTAAACACGAACCAATAGTGATGCTTTAGGACCGCAAAGCTCTCGCATCTTCCTAAATAATTGAAGGTGAAACTGTAAACATTTGTAGCCAACAGCATCGGGTCAATCAAATAAAAATAGACTATGAATAAACCCGCAGAATAAACCAAGGCCATAGAGTGGATTGCATAAATTCCATCAGCGCGCCTGCAGCTCGATCTCCACTAACATGTTCTCCATTATAAATCCAATTTGAGGCGTCCCGAAATTGTGGCGTTAGTTTGGAGCTGGTCAATTTAAGTTGTGCCCAAGTTTTAACTTTGAATTAATAGTTCCTAAAATAAATGTTTATTGGAATCTTAATTCACAGAGTTTTGCGAAACAATTAACAGATAGCGTTAATACCAATATTAATTGTTACAACACCGGGAGGAATAGTTCACACATCAGAGTAGTTATTTGCGCATCGCCGATTCAAAAAGCCATAGAAGAACTAAAGTCACTGACACAGCTTAAAGGACTGCGAACCTTAAGTGGCAGTGAGCGGGCCACATCACCAGTATCAGCTATTCTGTGACATCACTCGCAGGACTATCGACCGTCAGGGCGGAAATTCACACTTCGGCACTAGGATCATGCTAACCAGGATGGGACACGCCAGTTCCAAAATCTGTAGGGCCTGCAAGGAGGGAGAGGAGAGCATGGTGCACCTGCTGTGCCACTGTGACGCCCTAGCTTGCAGGAGACTAAGGCTGACGGAAATTGGATACCCAAAACCGGAGGACTACAGGGCCATACCACCGAAGGACATCGTTGAGCTCATGGGCACGATAGACTGGACCGTTGGTGGCGATAGCATTACGGACTAAGCTTTACGGCAAGGGGTAGCACAAAAGATCCATGGTGGGTCGAAGTGCGAAGGCTCAATAATTGGGCCACCCCCACCCGAAGATAAGATAAGATAGGGCGGAAATTTCCTAAGTGGCGACTGCATACCGGGACAACCGGTAGACCGGTTAGTCCGGCGATCTGGTAAGGTCGCTGAAAGCCGCTGGAAGCGCAAAACCGAACGATTTGGAGATCCTTGGGGAGGGCTATGTGCAACGGTGGACGTCTCTTGGCTGAAGTGATGATTAATGAAAAAAATGTAAAAATTTGCTTAATCAGCTCTGAGCTCCTGTAGCCTTTCTTGTTGAAACTACTTGCTGTCAATGTGGGCACACCTGAATTTAAATTTAAGAACATACTGTATGTCTGTATGTGTCAATGTCTCTCTACAAATAAACGTCTCCCTGTGTACTAATCTAAAACCAAAGTAATAAAATATTCTATCCCCGCAACAAGTTACTCTTATTTTCTGCTACTACAACAGGTTATGGGCCTGCGTTTCTAGTAACGAAAAAGAAAAATAAGTGAAAGTGAGAAAGTGTTACGTGCTATGGAAAATCTAAACAATATTCCATCGGCCAAACAGCCGGCACACAGTTCACCAGGTATTTCCATAAATAAATTAAATGGTCGAAACTTCAATACATGGATTTTTGCAATCGAATGTCTTCTGACTGATCTGGACCTATGGGATGTCACTATAAGACCAGTTGACCAAAATGACCCAGACGCCAAGAGAAAAGACTCAAAAGCGCGAGCAAAAATATGCCTTACATGTGAAGAATCAATTTACCCGGTCATAAGATCTTCAAAAACTGCATACGACACATTAAACTGTCTAAAGAAGGCATACGCCGACAGCGGTCTCACGCGTAGACTTCAACTTATGAAGAAGCTACTCACCAACAAATTTCATGGGGATATCCAAGGATATGTAAATGCTTCATTAGCTACACAGCAAGAGCTACTTGGAATAGGAGCAGGTGTAGAAGACGAATTCCTAGGAATAATAATGCTAGCCGGCCTACCGGACAAGTACCAGCCATTGGTCATGGCGCTCGAGCACTCAAACGTCAAGATCACTTCGGAAAATGTAGTGTCAGCACTTCTCAAAGAAGACTCTCGTGTGCATACTACCAGTATCCAAGGACGTGAAGAACCTACAACTTCGGCGCTAATATGCAAACAGAAGAAAAAGTTGTTTTGTACATTTTGTAAGAAGTTAGGGCACTTAGTTGGGGATTGTAGGAATAAAAACAAGAAAGCTTCGGCAAAGGTTTATTCTAACAATACATCTGAATTTACACTTTCATCTTGTTTAAATAATTCTTCATCCACAGGTTCACAAGATTGGTTTCTAGATTCTGGCGCAAGCTCTCACATGAGCAACTGGAAATATTGGTTCGAGGATATCTCGCCTCACATTATTCCAATCCACGTTGCGAATAAAAACCAAATCCTTAGTCACGGCAGAGGTACTGTAAATATTAATATTTCCGACTATGCACATAAGATCAAAAACGTTTTATATATTCCTGGTCTCGCCACAAACTTACTATCTGTAAGTAAATTGGTAGAAAATGGTTACGATGTTTTGTTTACATCGTCAGGCGCAAAGATTACTTTGACAAATCAAAGTGAATCTCAAATGTCAGGCAAAGTCATAGCAACAGCCTCACTCTATAAAGGTATGTACAGGCTAGATGTAGATAAATCAAATGCATTGTATACATCGACAAAAGACTCCGCTGCACTCTGGCATAGACGCCTTGGTCATCTGAATGCCAACACTATGCAAATATTAAAAAATAAATCTATAGGCATAGACTATAATGGTAGGTTTACAGAAAAGTGTGTTCCTTGTCTACAAGGCAAACTTTCTAAGAAACCTTTCAAAAGTTCAATTAGTAAATCGAGAAAGATCCTGGAACTGATTCATTCCGATCTTTGTGGGCCTATGAGCACACACTCGTGGGGCAAAGCCCTATATTTTCTAACATTTACAGACGACTTTAGTCGCAAAACTTTTGGATATTTATTGAAAACAAAATCAGAGGTTTATGGTAAGTTTGTAGAGTTTAAGCACCTAGTAGAGAACCAGACTGGCGAACGTATTAAAGTTCTGCGTTCTGATAATGGGCGCGAATATATCAATAAAGATATGACTAATTTTCTGAAGGAGAATGGTATTGTACATCAAACTACGGTAGTGTACACACCTAACCAGAATGGTGTCTCTGAACGCTGCAATAGAACCATTATCGAGAAAGCCAGATCCATGCTGAAAGATTGTAATCTTTCCTTAGCCTATTGGGGTGAAGCGGTAAATACCGCGATCTATTTAAAGAATCGTATGCCTACACAAGCTTTAAGGAATAAGATTCCCGAAGAAGTTTGGTCAAGTAGGAAAATTAACCTCTCTCATCTAAAGGTTTTTGGTTGTGAAGCCCATGTTTTAGTGCCAGAAGAAAAACGTACTAAACTGTTTTCTAAAACACAAACCTGTATATTCGTAGGCTACTCTACTGAGAGCAAAGGCTACAGGCTTATTGACCCCAAAAATCCTCGCAATATAATAATAGCGAGAGACGTAGTTTTCATAGAAAACAAAACCCTGTCAACTATGTCTAACCCGGAACCTTTATGTAGCGAAGTACACTCCTCCCCAATACAACCACAACAAGTCCATGTGCCCCTGGATATCGAATCACAACAGCAGCTTTCTGTGTCACAACCAGGTACGTCATCTGCAGCGCTGGATACGCCACCTGCAGAATACCTGCCAGATTCAGATGAACGTACGACTCCTACGACTTTACCGGTTGTTACTGAGTCTGAACATGTAGAGCCAGAAATTGAATCTCAAAGGAGAT
Organism: Schoenobius gigantellus; assembly: GCA_963935595.1. Lineage (NCBI taxonomy): Eukaryota > Metazoa > Arthropoda > Insecta > Lepidoptera > Crambidae > Schoenobius > Schoenobius gigantellus. Next base: position 5,656,414 of record OZ012554.1, on the reverse strand, counting down.
ATCCAATGAGAGACAGACGTCCACCTCAGAAATATGAGGAAAAACTCTATATTACCTCAGATCAGGAACCAGAAACCTACAAGGAAGTCGTGAATCATCCACAAAAGGAGAAGTGGCTTGACGCTATGAAAGCTGAATTCAATTCTCTTCAGAAGCACGGTACATGGATTCTTGTAGACCGACCTGGTAGAAAAACTACCAAGTGCAAATGGGTCTTCAAAATTAAAAAGGATACCAATGGCAATGAGACAAAGTACAAGGCCAGACTAGTAGCCAAAGGCTTCACTCAAGTTGCCGGAGTGGACTACGGTGAAACTTTTTCTCCCGTTGCTAGGCTGTCCTCTGTACGTCTTTTATTTGCATTCGCTGCTCACCGCGGTTTGACAGTAGAACATCTCGACGTCGAAACGGCTTTCTTAAATGGCGATTTAGACGAGGAGATTTACATGGAGCAGCCCGAAGGATTCTCTACTGACCCAAAAGGAAAAGTATGTCTTTTAAAGAAAGCCATCTATGGTTTAAAACAAGCTCCACGTCAATGGAATGCTAAAGTGTGTGAAGCTATGCAAAAGCTTTCACTCAAACAGACGGCCAACGAACATTGTCTGTATTATAGACGGGAAGGCAACGACCTTCTTATTATTGCTGTATTTGTTGACGATTTCTTTATTGTCAGCACCAGTCACAGTATGAAGGATCAGTTTAAGATAGGACTTAAAGAGACCTTCATTGTCAAAGATCTTGGGACCTGCAAGGATTGTCTTGGCATGAGAATAGAACAAAGTCGTGACGGTATCTCACTCGATCAGACAAAGTACATCGAAAAAATCTTAAATAAATTTGACATGTCAGACGCAATTACAGTTACCACACCTTTAGAACCTGGCTTAAAACTGGAATTACCTAATAAGGAGGACGAAAATGCAGATGTTCCGTACCAAGAGCTCATCGGCTCACTAATGTACATTGCGATATGTACGAGACCGGACATAGCCCATGCCGTCTCGTACTTATCTCAATTCAATGCACATTACGGGGGGGTACACTGGAAAGCCGCTAAGCGAGTCCTGAGGTACCTAAAAGGTACCGAAAACCTCAAATTGGTATTTCGTCCCTCTGGCCAGTTTTGTACTATTGGATACGTCGACGCGGATTATGGAAACAATCTTGTGGACCGACGTTCATATACAGGATTCGTCTTCCTAATGAGCGGCTCACCAATTTCTTGGGAAGCTCGCAAGCAGCGAACCGTGGCACTTTCCACCACAGAGGCCGAGTACATGGCTCTCGCTGATGCTTGCAAGGAGGCCATATACCTTCAGTCGCTCATTAACGAAGTCTTCTCCATCGCACATCCCATCGACATCTACACAGACAATCAAAGCTCAATGAAACTTGCCCATAATAACACTTACCATTCACGCACAAAACACATTGACATAAGACACCACTTCGTTCGCGACACACTTACACATCACAACATAAAACTACACTACATAACCACAAACAACATGATAGCCGACATACTCACCAAACCTTTGCCGAAACTTAAGCACAACAAATGTGCCAGCTCTCTAGGTTTAGGTTAGGTTAGTCGAGCTCAATGTTTTTATTTCTAAATCGTACTTTTATATTTGTAGGTAGCTAGGTAGTAGTAGTAAGGTGCGTACAGTTAGTGTTAAGTGGATGTATATAGTATATATTTTTATTGTGTTTTAAGTACTGTACAGTGTTCTTATGTTAAGATGTTTTGATATGTCTTTTACGGTTAATATACAGGCTGTCCACATTGCGGGGGGGTGTTGAAACTACTTGCTGTCAATGTGGGCACACCTGAATTTAAATTTAAGAACATACTGTATGTCTGTATGTGTCAATGTCTCTCTACAAATAAACGTCTCCCTGTGTACTAATCTAAAACCAAAGTAATAAAATATTCTATCCCCGCAATAAGTTACTCTTATTTACTGCTACTACAACATTTCTCACTCATGTCACATTTTCCTGCGGTCTGTAAGATGTAGAAACTGCTAATTACATGGCAAACGAAACACCAACTTAACTAGAATACATTCACTAGATTGTATAACTATACTATACTATATACTGGAGGGAGACTCTGTACCAGGGTCCTCCGTCTTACCTATTTCTGCCGCAAAGCAGCAGTGCTTGCATTGCTGTGTTCCGGTTTGAAGGGATATGGCAGTGAAATTACTGGGTACTGTGACTTTACATCTTGTGTCACAAGTTGGCAACGTACACTGTGGTTCTTGTGGGGTTGCAGTTTTGCTGTGAATCTCACAAGAGCCATATGTATTATAGGTGACTGTTACCACTTACCATCAGGTGGGCAGTTTGCTTGTTTGCCAACTTTCTGTAATAAAAAAAAACTATATAACATTTCATATGGCTGCATCTTACAAACGTCTGTCGTCTAGCGTCAACTATCCTTTGGGTCTGCGCCGGTAGCGGGTACTTGCTAGCAATATCATTTTTTTTTTAATTCCTTTTTTGTTTTTATTATTCTTTTTTGATTTTTGTTTTTATTGGCACACTCATTTTTTACCAATTTACCAAACCAAAGGTTGTCTGGAAGCGATCGCTTCTAGCGATAAGACCGCCTTTGCCCTCATTAATATTAAGAACCATATTGTACCTACTGTATTTAAATTGTGATGAGTGCAATAAAGAATCTCTCTATCTATCTATCTATCCATCGACAGAGAGCAACAGGATTCCATCTCGTGAAAAAGAATGTAATGCGTATCCATACTTATACAGAGAGGCATCCCATATCAATGCCACCTGGGGGGAATGTACCGTAAATACCGAAGATAATGACTTAAGGTTTTTATGACAATATGAATTGTTAAGAGACCTTAATAATTCATTATTATACCACCTTAAGCAAAATTCATTTTTGTGAGAGACAAGGTTCCAGGTCTCAGACAAGCACCGAAGGTCCATTTAGTATCTAACTTATATGCCCCTTAAATGTTATTGGGGTGTTCAGTTACACCCGGTATAGTAAAGAAAACCATGGAGTAAAGAAACTTAAATCACGACAAATAAATAACGCTGAATATCAGATTGAAGTTATCTCTGACCCTCGTCCACTGCGATCTTATTTTGCGATAATACTTTGATGCTAAAATATTACAGCCATTGCCCTTTTAATCTCTATTCTAGTTTATTAGCTTCATCACTTCATCAGTCTGGAAGGCCATGCTTCTTCTGCTTGAGCAAAGAATTTGCATCATACCTATTTTGTGTAACAAATGGAATCAAACGCTCTAAAACACTTTAAATGTTGACAGTAACATACAGTGAGTCTGTTCTAAGTAAAGAAATGTTTACAAAGTGGTAATAAGCTCTTCCAGATGGTCGAGAAGATGCCAATAGCAAGCCTCACTCTGGACGCCCCAGGGCATCAACAGCAGATGATAACTTCAAAACTGAAGTTTATTTTGAAAAAATGTCGAATTACCCTATGAGAAGTTACTGGAGATCTTGGCATAAAGATCGGTTCGTGTTATGAAATTAATCCTAAAAAAACGTCCTAAGTCATGGAAAAACTCATGGCTTTTGCATCACGATAATGCATCAAAATCATCGTTGATTGTGAGAGTTTTCTATCAAAAACAATACGACAATCATACCTAGGGCACAATATTCCTCAGATTTGGTGCTTTATGACTCTTTTCTGTTCCCAAAACTGAAGAGACCTACGAAAGGACAGATTTACAACGATTGAGGAGATAAAAACCGCATCGCTGAAAAACCTCATGGCTATTCCAACGGTTACGTCACAATATAGAGAACGATACAGTCTTAACAGTAGCCCGACTCAGGCGTGTCTTTGAAATTTATACCTAAAGCTGAACTGGGCGCTAGGGTTGGTACCTACAAAAAATCGGTGAACGTATACGTAACGCTGCGCGTGAGCGGCGCGGTGTGTACGTAGAGCACAACAATCTCGGCCAGCGCGCGGCGTGACACTGAGTTGCTATGCCGTTCCAGTGATGCCACCATAGAAAATATTTTATCACTGGATTTGCCCTGAATTTTCACCAGATTTGGGATATTTTTAACTAAAAAAATCACTAGAATTCTCCAAATATTTTAAAATGAAAGACAATAAAATACACAAGATTTGTGATAAAAATAATATTTCAATTGTGAAAATAATCAATTTCATATACTACACGATCAATAAATATCGCGATCCTGGGCCGTGTTCGTAAACCATGGCTCGACGTCAGGCGATCGCCCTAGAGAGGACGACGCTCTTCGTCGGACGTTTTAGAACGACATCGTAGGCTTTGACTGTTAAATGTCATTTTTATGTCAAAATACCTAAAATTTATAAATTTTGCTTCAGTTTTATTTACTTGTTTTGATCAATTAGCACTTCGCTCATAGAAATTATTAAGGAAATATCCATCTCATATATAAACAATGCCATTTTCATCCATAATAAGGTATCCATTTTCTGTAAATATTTCTATTGTCTTCATATTTATGAAATTACAAAACACAGTCGAGTAATTATTTATTTATTTATTGTTTATGTACACAAAAATGACAGGACAGGAATAACACATAAAGAAAGACGAGTACAAAGGTGCTGCTTATTTCTAAAGAAATTTCTGCCAGCAGACCTGTGACAGGTGATTTAAATTAAATTTATCTGGTAAACACAGTGTACACAAAAAACATCAAATTACTTACAATAAAAAGATACATAAATAATTAAAACGATATAAATTACAATAAAGAATTAAATTAACTAATAGTGAATATAAGTACATACTTTAATTGGTACAGAATGAATAGAGGTAGTGCTCCTTAACACGACGTTTAAATGAGCCAACGGAGACAGACTCGCGTATACTATACGGCAAGGCATTCCACAGTCTGACAGCTTGATTGGTGAAGGAGTGGGAGTAAAAATCTGTATTGCAGGAATGGAAACTAAGAAGCGTTTTGAGGTGGGATCTACAAAGGACATCAGGAGGTTTTTGATATGAAAAACGTTATTTTAAATATGAGGGTATTTTGGGATTGTGAAGGATATTAAAAAGTACACATAATATCCTAGCGTTCCTACGAAGTCGAATTGGGAGCCACTTGAGCATTTTACGATACTCGGAGATGAAGCGAATGCAAAGATTTTGTAAGCGCTCAAGTTTGTTTAGTAGCTCCCCATTGGCATCCAAATAACAGGCATCAGCGTAATCAATAATTGGAAAAATCAGGGATTGAACCAGGGTAATCTTAGTGCTAGTCGGCAAGAAGTTTTGTAGACATTTAAGAGAATGGAATGAGTAATGTACTTTGCGACTAACCTCGCTTACATGAGCATGCCATGAAAGATGACAGTCCAGTGTCACACCCAGATCTCTAGCTGTGTCGGTGATTGCAATAGGCACATCCCCCAGTAGAAAACCAACCCTGTGGAACGCCCGCACCAAGCTCGACCCAGTTCGAGGATTTCTACTCCATCCGAACACACTGTAAGCGACCACGAAGATAGGAATTAAACCATGCTAATGAGGAAGACGAGAAATTCAGCAAACGCAATACTTCGAGGAGAATGTCGAAATCGACGGAATTGAATGCGTTACTAAAGTCAAGTAGCACTAACACCGTCAGGGATTTGTTATCCATAGCTAGTCGTACATCATCTGTTACTTTGATAAGAGCTGTAACAGTGCTATGACCTGGTCGGAATTCAGACTGATATGGTGATAGCAGTGAGTTATATGATATATAGAAAGATAGCTGCCGGTGGACAATGTGCTCAAAAACCTTTGAAAGGAAAGGGAGGATTGATATAGGCCTATAATGAGACGGCAAAGTAGGTGTATTAACTTTAGGCAATGGTATTATGTGCGCTAGCCATTGGCAGGTACGGTGCGCATCAGCATTCCACGTCGCCAAAAATGGGCAGCCACCCATAAAAAATAGACCCGCAGATTTTTTAATATTGTTTTTTGAATTCATTGAAATATTTTTTTATGGGTTAGAAAGGTGTATGAGAGCAACGTAGAATAAATAGGTATAAAAGGGAGAGAAAATAAAATGAAATAATGCCGGAGGCATTGCTTTTTTTTTCAATCACAAAACTAAAATGCAATAATTAAAAAACCTTTATAAGTAGGTAGTCCTAAGGATTAAGCCTATTAATTTATTAAGCCCGGATATACACATGGACCGCGCGTAGATCCTGGATCGAACTTGGAGCGGTAGCAGCCCTTATTATGACTTTCACAAGGCACCTAAAGCTTTCAACAATCTAGAAAATAATGACGCCGCTCGCACAAGGTGTGCAAGTTAGCATTCGGATTAGCCAAATCCGGCGCGAGACGAGAATAAATCATTAGCATTATGAATCGCGGAGTCCAATCTTGATGTGATCGTTAATCACTTGGCGCAATATCGCTGGTTGTGACGTTACAGGGTCGTGTTTATTACAGACGCCTTCAGTGTAGCGATTCACTACAAGGGTATACTTTTAATGTGTTTTTATATACAGAATAGGCTTGACCGCAATCTCGCCTGATGTTAAGCGATGCTGCGGTCTACAGTGGAACGCGCTTGCCTAGTAAAAACCGACTCACTCTCGATTTGAAGACATCCAGCCCCCCTAGACAAGATGTCTTTCGATAATCGCTAACGCAATCGCTAAATGGACAATGTATGAGATTTGACAATGAGGATCAGTACAACTATCACAAACTTGTTCAAATTAGTATTCACATTATTCTTTATGACATACGAATGGTATATGTTTTTGAATTATCGAAATCGGCCCATTAGTCACCGAGATATTGAGTTTTAAACCTAGACCCGTGCGGGCGGTTAAAGCCGTGTTCCGAGAATACGTGTACCGTCACAGGCTCCATGCCGTGCGTGCTTCTTGTACTCTCACGCCTCAGTCCGCCTGGCAACGGTGTGAGTTAAGATGTTTCATTTGTGTATTAAGGTGTAATGTGTTTAAATATATTACATTGTGATATTGTATATCGAATTAGTTCTAATCATGCCTATAAATTACTTAAATCTTTTTGTTTTGTGATTGAATTACTGTTAAGAGGCCAATCACAAAATCGCGGCATGCGGAACTAAACAAACAAACTTTTCGGTATCGCCGACGAATACCCGTCGACGATATAGTATATCAAAATATGCTATTATATAATACATTAGCAATGTATCTATAACCACTTATAATATTGGTGTACCTTTTCCATAAATAAATAAACTAACTTATTTACATCATAAGTTCCGGAATCGTCTGCTGGTCCCAGGTCTCTTCAATATAATAGTTGTGATTGTGAATGAATGTAATTTACAAAGACTTTCCAGCGTTTTTTTTTGTTGGGGTCTATTTCTTCATACTTCTTATTTTACAAGTAAAGTAGGTATAAATAAAATATAGATTTATTTTAAACGGTTTCTATTTTTCTACATAAAGGATAAAATAAGAAATCAAAATCATAAGAACACATTTTGGCACAACCAGCTGTTGGTATCTTGAGTTTTGCATGCGCCCTAAATACCTATTTGAAATTCACGGCCCCCTGTATATATTTACTTTGTGTACGTAATAAAAAGGACAGGCTGTCTACATCGGGCGGAAACAGGCTTACTCGTACAGTAAGCTCCCATTCAAGCTATACATTTACACTACGAAAACCGCCACTATTACGAGCGACATAAGAACGGTCCAAAGGTCAAACAGTATAGCTTGATAAGGAGCTTATACATAGACGCGTGCATACAGCGATCTCGGTGCAGTTAGCAATGAAGGATTCAAGCCCGTTTGTGATAGCGCGCGATTCACATATCGATACATAACGCTCTGTCTCACGCTGCCAAGCTATTCGAGCCACTGCTGCTGAAGAAGCTCCACCTCACGGCCTTAATGAAGCTGAATAACCACACCGTCGGGGTTTAGTGGCCTCCCGGTCTCCTCTACAAGCTGGCGGTCACCAGCATGTCGCCCGCTCATATGAGACTGCTGACACTATTTCGGAGCTTCGTTCTCTTGGTCAAGGAGGCCACCTTCCAGCCACACCCCATACTCGCAGGTATACCCCTGGACAGGTGCCTGTCGCCGTGCCTCTACGCATCCTACATCAAAGACATCTTCACCCTCCAAGACCAGTTCCAGGAGGGGCAGCAGGACTTATTATTAGCCCTGCTCGCCGCCGACGAAAGCGCCTTCTTCGCTTCGTCGCGGATGGTGAGCCTCGCAATCAGGCTAAGATGGCCCGTGACATCCAGCGCCCGTTACTGACATCCTGGCTGCCGATGCGTATGAAACTGCCATGTTCGTTTGCGAACGGTGAACCCGCTAGGACAACATTTAATACACGGTGAGTAAGCCTCGAGTGTTACGACAACCTTAGCACTACTTCGAAGCATAGGTCAAAGTACTCGTCGATATCAACAACTAAGGTTGGCCTTCTGCATCTACTTGTGGTTGAGCCGTGGATCGATTTGCCCCTATATTGTGTATATGCAGTTGATGGATTGATCTGTCGTTTATACATCCATTTTACATCCAAAGCTGCTGCTCATATAATCAATGTCGCCAAAATACGTAGAATAATATACCTACCTACCACAGAACACATATAAGTTAGAAACGCCTTGTTGTTAAACCTTTAACTACAACTACCAATGTAGTTATTTGGTGTTAGTATTATTAAATTTTTTTTAAAAAGTATCTTAAATTTAATTTTTTACAATTCATACATGTAAAAACACAAATATTATAAAAAACATAAATCTAGGGTTCTAGGACAGCGGAGCACGGCCCAAGCTACCGGTGCTTATTATTTATTATATTAATACTTTTCGCAAAAATAGTAGTAACAATTTAATAGAACTGTTAAAGTTATTCAAAACGATAAAAATATTTAGTGTTAAAGAGCTGAATGAAAAACTCGTGTATTTTTAATCATCATGTGGATTGTATTGTATGTTACACATATAATTTTTTTCCGGACGTTTACATTTACATGTTGTATATGTACATACATATATTGTATTGTACATACAATATATGTATACCTTTTTAGCCTTTTCTGTGTTCTGTGATAGTTAAAATCTAGTTTACTAGTTTAGTACGTACGTAGCGTAGACACATGACAACCCACTAGATTTTACAAGTTGGTTAACTCTCTCTTGTTGGTTGGTTCTCTTTGTCACGGAACATCACTTTTTATAAAGTTTCTCTGGCTTTTTCATGGGCGTATTGCTATATTTAGGTACTATGCAATATTAAGACAGTTGATTGTCATAATAACAAACATCAATCGGACGCCAAATAAGTTAAAAACAATAATTACCAAGCGTAGGCACGGGCGCACAGTATCGCGACAACGGCCCGCTGGCGGTCATGGGGTTTATGACGTCACGTTCTCTAGCCGCGACTTTTAACCGAGTGGCGCATTCATTTAATCGCTACTCACTCATTTTTGGTCGTATAAAAAAACTAATTATACCAATGTTCAGGATTTTTTACGGACTATAATTCTACATTCAAAACTAAAAACCGCAATGATCCTCATTGCGCTCGAAAGCTAAGCGAGGGCTTATGTCAAATCGCATACATTTTCCTTCTAGCGATTGCGTTGGCGATTATCGAAATGTGTCTTGTCTAGGGGGGCAGGTTGTATTCATCGGGAAACACTCACTAAGGCAACCATTGTTCGGTGGTTCGTATGATGAAGGTATTATTAAATCGCTTGTTTCTTGTGTTTGGAATGTCTACCATATAGCGGTGGCACCTTTTCATGTTTCTAGTTGTCTCACGCACGACTCAAATTTTGACCTTCTCCCTTTACAATGACCTCTTAAACTAGTAAATATTCGAGAGCGAGATGGCAGTATACGCTGAGCGTTTTCTCTGTTTTCATATTGGTTATCTTTGCGCTAAGCAATTATGATGAGGGTTTGGTCTCCACCAAAGTGGAGAGCAGAAGAAACATTTAAGCCAGCTGTCACCACTGAATTTGTGCGAATATGCGGGGGGTCATAAACAAGTTGTTGAAGGTGGTGACCCCTCCCTAGGCGAAGTGCCAGCTTGTTTATACTGATGGAACTGTATTCACGGGGCGCGTTCGGCGAATTCGTCTATCGATCCCGAACATACCTCCATCGGGGGCGGAGAGGTTTCGAAGGATGGTTTAGCCGGGTATGAGGTCACCAGCGGGATAGCTGCCAGTGAATAGAGTCCTACGGTATACCCAAGCGGGCGGCCTAGTTAACTTGGCCCCTTGGCATCGTAACAGATTTCCCCGCCTAAAAAAAAAGGCGTGCTGCGTGTGGTGAGAATACGGACAAATCCATCCCGCCTACTCGCTAGACAGCTCACATCCTGATTCTATCTAATCGCACTAAGCAGATGTAATTATAATATTTTCATATACAGGACAGGCGGCGATACTTGAACTTTACTACCGAAGAAGAATCTAGCTGTTGAGTGTGGCGCTGTGGACTGGCTTTCTAATCGGAAGATCCGGGGTTCGATCCTGCCATGTACCAATGTGTTTTTCATGTGTAGGTACATTCGTCTGACGCTCCTACGATGAAGGAAAACATCATGAGGCAACCTGCATACATCGGCGAAGAAATTCAAAGGTGTATGTGAAGTCCACCAATCGGCACTGGGCTAGCGTGGTTGACTAAGGTCTAAACAGCCTAACTTAGGGTAGGCTCGAGCCCCTCAGAGGGGACGTGCAAGTATATGATCTGTTATGATGAGTCTTGAGCTGTATTAAAGCAAAACGTATTTTGCATTGAATTGTATCGAAAATCGAGGTTTATCTTGTATTGTTCCTCGTACCAAAAAATAATTTATTTAGTTTGTATGGAAAAAAAATAGGTTTGTTAGCCCTAATATATTTCCTACATAATCTCTTCTTCTGATGGATACATACCCTTAAATGTTATTGGGGGTGTTCAGTTACACCACGTTACACCCTATACACGGTTATTTTATGATTTAAATATGAATAAAAAAATAACTCCCTTACTTAATTTTATATTAAATTTCAAAAAAATCCAAAAAATGTTGTATTAGTCGAGAGCAGCATTTTTAGAGATTCTTTTATTTTTTTTTATTTTTTTTATATAATAATGGATGTGTCCTGAAGCGTCCCTAAAATTTTCCAGGGTGATAAAAAAATAACCGTGTATATAAAAATCTCTTGAGTGTTTTTTATTTTGATTTTTATGATTTTTTTTGTTTATTTGGTAGGTCTGAGAATAGGTCGTAGGCTATTTTTATACCCTTGGTGATAAGGGTGGTCCTCCAGATTTTTTTACTTTATGATTTGGCATCAAAAAATACTTTAACCCTAAAATTCCACCCTTCTACCACCGATTAGAATTTTAAATAGCGATATTGGTTTTAGGGAAACATAGTTAGCGGGTCACAGCTAATACAATATAGATACCTACGTACCTAGTCGGTATACACGTATACATAATACTATGGCACTTGGGTTTGGCCCGCATTTTTTTTGTTCTCTACAGTTGAGCGATATATTAAGAAAGGCAACTATAAAGCCCGGGCCACGTACGCGACCGAGCTCTTCCATTTCGCCGGCAAATTGCAGCGTTACGTGACCTACGACAAACTGAATGGGGCGCGTGACGGCGTCACGCGAATGGCCGGCTTTATTTGCGGGGTAAAATATAAGATGTTTCCTTTTGGTCAGATCTGACGCGAAAGTGCGAAGAATGGATGTGATTGTTTCTAGAGCATTGGAACCGGTTTTTCCCGGTTCCAAAAGAACCGGGAATTCCCGGTTCTGAGGGTCGCTGAAAGAACCGGTTCTGTAATTCAGAGAACCGGTTTTTTCGGTTCTTTCGGTTCTTTCTTAAAATAAATTTTGAAATACATCTCTTCGTGCTTAATATCAAGTTATTATCATATTATAATATTGTTTTCACTTGTCTCTCCCCCATAATGACATAAAACTGATTCCACATCCCCAAGTGTGGATCCAGCCACATTTGTGGAATCAGTTTCAACGTCGCAATTTACCAATCGACAATGTATTAATTTTTGGCACTACAAAAGACATCAAAATTACCGTTATTTCACTATTAAAATAATAAATAACGTAATTATTTTAATGTTATTTTATCTTAGAAGTGGGGTGGCCCAAGTAGTGAGTCTTCATACTTCGACCCATTTTGTATCTATTGTTCTTCCCCAAGTGATAGACCCTAAACCCATCACCAACTACGGTCCAGTTCACCGTACCCATGTCCTTTGGTGTCATGGCCCTATAATCTTCTGGTTTTGGATGACCCATCCCCGTCAGCATTAGCCTCCTGCAGGCTAGAGCATCGCAATGGCACAGCAATTGTTCCATGCTTTCCTCTTAATCCTTGCAGACCCTACAGATTTTGGAACCGGCAAGTCCCATCCTGGTTAGGATGATCCTAGTGCCAAAATGTCCGGTGAGAGCACCGAGCATTAGACGAGTTTGGGACCTGCTAGAGTTCACTGTTTTGAGTCAATTATCCATGCCCATAAAGAGCTTGGCGTGCTTCATTCCATTCTGTTTGGCCCATTCTTACTGGTGCCCACTTTCCCATTTTCGGATCCCTTTCTTGCCAGACAGTCAGCCTTTTCGTTACCATCGAAACCCTTATGGCCTAGAATCCAGACTAGACGTATAGTGTTGTTTTTATCTAGTTTGTTAAGTGCTTCAATTGTGTTCATTACATTTTCATTCATTAGTCTAGATTCTCCTGTACACAGGCAAGGATTGCGTATATTTCAGCTTGAGACACAGTAACCAACTTACCCATACCAATCGAGATCTCAATTTTATTGCAGTATATTCCTGCTCCTGTACCAGATTTCATTTTTGATCAATCCGTGTACCAAATCATGCTGTTTCCCGGACAGCCCCTTATCCCATTCCTCCCTTGTTGGAATGTGTACTTGAAAGAGTCGTCTTAATACGTATTGAGGTATCATTCTGCCGCTGGTCATATCAAGAGATATTCTTCCTCGGCCTTAAATGTCGTGATCTTGAGAGAGGCCTGTTTACACTCCACAGGCAGGCCCAAAGTCCTGAGCGTGTAAAGTGTTCTCATAGCCCCTCTTCGTATAGTGCTATGCAATGACTCAAAAGCTAAGAATCTCTCCTGGGCCGCCAAAGGAGTTGTTTTGAAGGCCCCTATTATAGCCATGCTGGCTAGTCTTTGGAGGCTATTTAGTACTTCCCTGCATGTGACCAGATTTTTTCTTGGTCCCCTGACAATACTGCCATAAGTTATGACCGGCAGTATCATTATATTGTAAATCCAGTAGAGTATGTTGAGACCCCAGGTTGTACCGAAAGTAGATCGACACATGTTGAAAGTCCTTATGGATTTTTCAATAGTGAGGTCTACATGTTCCTTCCGCGTTTGTTCTGTATCTAAAGTGACTCCTTGATATTTGACCTTTGTGGACCATGATATCTCATTGCCGTAGAGTTTTTAATGTCTCATGTTATTGAGTTTTCTCTTTCTTGTGAACGGTATGATCATTGTCTTTTTCGGATTGATGCTAAGGCGCCTTCTTGCACCAGTGTTCGACTACCACACTTGGCACCTTGTCTTTAACCATAATGACTGTATCCTTCGTTCAGTTGTTCGATCAATGGGTCAATCACTAAGCACCACAGTATCGGAGAGAGAACTCCTGCTTGTGGCCAACCTTTGAGTGTCATGATGCTCATTGTATCGCCTAATATGCTTGCAGATATAACTCTGCTCTCTAGAATATAATTTATCCATCTTATTATGGTGTCATTGATGCCATGTCTTTTAATATTAGAAAATAACGAATTTTTCAAGGGATTCGGTAACGTTAACATTCTCTGGTTTACAACACTGGCAGACGCGCTGTCGTCGAACGCAGTGAGTGGGTGTGTTGTTTTGTTGACGCCGATTTAATAAGTGAGTAATTTTAAATATTAATGCATATTGCTATTATTATTTTTATCAACCAATTGAGAATATTTATTGTCGTTGCAATCAGTTAAGTATTACGCTTTCATTCTTGCGGGGCAAACATATTTGACGGAATAGAAGAAGAAGAAATAATAATTACACTAGACTTGTCTGGACATGCGCCCACGTGTCTTGATAACGTTTGTTATACCTATTTATTTCTCTTTTCTCACATTTTGTTTTTTTAGCATCCAATATGATAATCGTGTGTGATCAGTGTGATTTAAGTTGTATGCAACTACGAAAAGTCTGTGATTTTAAAGAACTGATTTTTGCTAAATAATACCATAGACCAAGCAGATTGGTCTATGATAATACTAAAAACAATTTTGTAATTATGAGTAAGTATAATTATAAAAATAATAAATAATGTGATTTCCAATGGTGTGTTTTATTAAGATCCATTCTCCTTTATCATAGAGCGTCGGTGGCGCTGTGGACTCGGCACTTGCCTTCCAATCGGGAGGTCGGGGTTCGAGACCCGCCATGTACCAATGTGTTTTTCGTTTCGAATTTCATATGTACATTTGTCTGACGCTCTTACGGTGAAGGAAAACATCGTGAGGCAACCTGCATACATCTGCGAAGAAATTCAATGATGTATGTGAAGTCGACCAATCCGCACTAGGCCAGCGTGGTTGACTAAGGCCTAATCACCCTAACATCACGCTCGAACCCCTCGGTGGGGACGTATGTGAGCTGTGATGATGATGATGATGATGATTCTCCTTTATTCGTTTTGATTGTAGAAAATCTATATAAACGATAGCATACTTTATCAACTAGAATTTATCAAAAAACCGAAAGAACCGAAAAAACCGGGTACCCGGTTCCGGCTTGAGTTTGGAACCGAAAGAACCGGTTCCTAAAATAGGGCCAGTTCTCGATGCCCTAATTGTTTCCTTGGTCACGCCACGTATCTTATTAGCGAACCACGAGAAGCCGCGCAATGCAGTTAACAGCATGCAACTTACATATAAAATTGTATCTAATGCGCTTAAGGATCGATCCAAAAAAATATTTTACAAAAAATAAAACCGACTTCAAAAACACTGAAAAGTTAAAAATAATATAAGCATAAGTACAGACAACATCACACTTCTATATTGAAGTCGGTGCCAAACGATGATCTCCTAGAAAGTCTTAAAATTTGGCACCGACTTCAATATAGAAGTATGATGTTGTCTGTCCCTATTCTTATATTATTTTTAACTTTTCAGTGTTTTTGAAGTTGGTTTTAATTTTTTGTAAAATATTTTTTATTTTAACTTTTTAGTGAATGCAATCTTTTTAGTGAAAGAAACCCCCGTTAGCGTTTCCCTCGATTTTCATGAGATCCCATCATCAGATCCTAACTTTGGTGACCATGGGACCACCCTTGGAGTTCACTCCTTCGAACACAAAAACAATTTGGAAAATCGATCCACTATTGGCGAAGTAATCGCATAACATACATACAAAACACGTTGGACACACCTTAAAATTTAAGGGTTTTCCTCGATTTTCATGAGATCCCATCATCAGAGCCTAACTTTGGTGACCATGGGACCACCCTTTGAGTTCACTCTATCGAATACAAAAACAATTTTGAAAATCGGTCCACAATTGGCGGCGTAATCGCGTAACATACACACAAAAAAAACATACGCATCGAATTGAGAACCTCCTCCTTTTTTGAAGTCGGTTAAAAAATTGAACACATCCAGGATCAAACACTGAAGCAAGTGTCAACTTGTAGATCAATTATAGGTTTAGCCTAGATCATTAGTGAGGTCAGAAATTTGATGCGACCAAATTAAGAATTTGTATTGTTGGCGCCCCCTTAATTCAATACACTATTATCATATACTGTAACCTCACTCGATATTTACTTCCATGCGGTTGTACACTGAAAAGCAAACAAAACAGGTCTGTACCGACAACTTCTGGATTTTCTAAAATATTGGGACTAGTTTTATGAAAAACTAGCTGTGCCCGCGGACTACGTTTCGCCATATATTTTTCCCCGTTTTTGCTACATTTTTCGTTGATTCACAACTTTTATTAGTAGTAGCGTGATGTTATAATAGCCTATAGCCTTTCTCGATAAATGGACTATCCAACAGAACGTCCCTCGAGAACAGCTTGAAAATATGACTCAGAAGCGTCTATAGTTCTTCAACTGGGCCCTGTCGCCCTTTTTGAAGAACAGTGCCACCACGCCCCTGTGCCATGCTTTAGGCGTTTTGCCCTCGAGTATGACGCTTTTAGGAGATCGGCTTGTAACTCCGTCATCACCCGGCGCCTTTTTGTTTTAAGCTGTTTGAGAGCCACACTAATCTCGTACAGGCTGACGTCCGGGATATCTTCGGTGTAGTGTCGGGTCAATTTGGCTCTAGGGTCTGTAGCCTGAATAATAGGTGCCTGCTATGTTGCGTAATGCTGTCCACAGAAGCGTTCGATCTCGGCCATAAGCTTAGGTCGGGATGTAATGACTCTGCCGTCCTCTGTCTTCAGCTTCGTCAGCAGACTCTGACCGAGTGACAGATCTCTTGCGAAAATTTTGGAGCCCTTGTTTTGCTCAATTGCCTCTTTAATACATTCCGTATTAAAGTCGGACACTTAGAGATCTGTTTGTTGAGTCACCGACGAGCATCTTCAGAAGACTGCAGACCCATTCCACGCCTTTCCTCCATCAGCTTAGCTGTCGGCTCCGAGATCTTACTTAGTACGGCCGGGTTTACAAAACTTTGCACCCACCGTATAAATGCGGTACAACAAAAATAAATTATTATGTTGTTTTATGAAACCACGATGCAAGTGAAATTTTTTTTCGGATCGTAGGCATTTAACTGAAAACTTATTGGTTTTGGCTGCTTTGCCGAGCGCCTTTCACTTGTCTTTACTTTACCCCTACTCCGCGGTCAGTTGTAATGTGACATGCGATAGATCAGTGGTTCTTAACTGGTGGTCCCTGGAAGCAGCCGAAGTGGTACGCGAAGCCTTACATAAAAGGTAACTAAAGAACCACTGCGATAGGTGGACGAAAAAATTTGAGGCGATGCATGTTGATTGAGGGCTCAGACGCTCGCTCGCTAAATAAAAAAAGGCTTATAAATAAAAAAAACAAAGTTATTGAAAAAAATAAACAAAAAGTAATGAAAAATAAAATTACAATTACAGCGTTACAAAACATAGCCCATTGATAGTGCATCAGTGGATTGCTTTAAAAACAGTCAGTGCATTACTTTTCTACGAAAAGTTTTGCATGATTGATGTGCACTAATCCGTACAGGAGGTGGTAAGTCATTTCAAATTTTCGCGGCGGGGAATTTAAAACAACCCATTCCACTGGGTTTTGTGAATACAGGTCGAGCAAGCAAATAAATTGTCGAAAGGTTTGAACGAAGTGCAATTCGTTATTTGACTGTACATCTGCCGTTTCAAGAATCTGCCATTTCCAGAATCTGCCGCTTACAGAATCTGCCATTTCCAGGATCTGCCATTCACCGAATAAAGGGTTTTAGATATCTTACACCTATGGGTGCATTAAATATTTTTATCTACTCTCGTATTGTAATATTATAAATGTAGATTTTTTTGTGATTTTAAGTTAAGGCCGGAATTAATCGCCCGTTCTGAAACTGAAATCTCCGTAAAAATAGTCCTAGATTCCGGAATTTCGATATTCCGAAATCTCGGTCTGGAAGCCCTATATACATTTCAATATTTCTTATCCTATAAGTTTTCAGTTTTTCCTTTTAAGGCACGGAACCCTCGAATTGAAAAAAGATTTTATTTTATTTATAAATTACATTCACCGTCTTGTTTATAGTCACTAAATAGTATTTTCAGCGGAAAATATATGTACCAGGAGAATAGAACTCGCGAGGTATTAACAAAGTGCAGCGGACTGGCCCGAACTTTGCTCTCACAACTAAAGAACCATAACTCGGTTTAGGACTGGGTGTCACTGACGTGGCGGGCGTCCGCTCACCAAATTAAATTAATTAAGCAAATAATGAACTGAGTTTCGCGGAGTGCCTCGCGCTCTCATTTGATCCTAACTTCCAACCCTTGGCGAACTGATGATTGGGGAAACTATATGATCGAAATCTTAATTTTTGAAAGATTCTAAGTAATATACTAAACATAAGTTACGTCATTTCATTAGTATAAGTGTATGACCGAAACAGAATTTTCAGCCGCAGCCGAAACTGAACCTTCGTTACTGATACTGACCTCAGTTTCGGCCGAAACATGTTAAATTATACAAGTATATAATGTATAGCATGTTTAAATTTATGTAACGTGCTATATGTGTTTATTTTGTTGGTTAGTTTTTACAAATAAAATAACAGTTAATTTCTTAAATTATATGAGAATAAAAAATAAATAACAAAAATAATGATGGATTTATGTTATTTTAACAATTTAACGGTAACGAACACACCCGAAGTTAGCCGAAGGACCCACGACTTCTTGTCGTGCGAACACCGACTTTCGGCAGGGCCAAAGGTTCGGCCAATTTTTGGCCGAAACCGAAACTGAATCCGAACCTTCGGTCGGTCTTTAAAATATTTTAGTTTTGCTAAATTTAAAGAGACTACTAAAAAAAGTTTTATTTAATCTTTTAGGGATTCTGTACCTCCAAAGGGTAATACGAAACCTTTATATTATAGTTGTTTCGTTGTTCATCTTTTCGTCTGCCTGTCAAGAACCTTTTCTCAGGAACGCGTAGAGAGAGGCATCAAACTGAAATGTATAGCAAATACTTGGGTCTATGATCTCTTAGAGTAAGTAGTTGACAAAAAATCAAACTTGTAGATCAATGCGTTTAAAAGTTGTGACCGTGTGTGTCGCATTTTTGCATAATTTGCGATTTCACAAGGGAATCAAAACCCATTAGCTACTTCCTGTTGACTTACAATCATGCAGTTTGATCAGAAGCAACGCCTTACAGTTTAAAGCACATTTGAAAAATAAAATGGGAAAACTGAAAATTTGTAGTTAGAAACTTGTACACTTAGATAAATTTCTACGGAACCGTCGGCTAGTGAGTCCAACTTGACCGGTTTTTATTATCAATACCACAATACTCTCGCCGCATTGCTTGCATTGCATTGACCGTCTTGAATAACATCCTAATTTAAACTTTTTCATATCTTCACTACATTTTTTAATCTTTATTATTTGTAAAGGGGTTTTTTCAATATGAAAATGTCACCCCTATTGTTGTGTTCATAATAAAAATAAACTTAAATTGGTACGTGCATATTACAATCTTTTCTAAGCTTAAATCCTACATTAACCATTTTGTAAAGTAATCTGGCCTCATTGGACAAAGAAGAGGCCAATATACTATTATAAAAACCAGTTTTATAATTAGGGTTCCCGAAGGCACGTCTTTGGACTTCAATACGGCTACATTCCGCCAGTGTGTGATATGCGTCCTGATCTACGCCACAAACACCTGCAGTTGGGAGTATCAGATTTACGCATCATAAAAGCATAAAGGTGCAAAAAAACTGGGCTTAGTAATGCCACGTATGTGATGCGTCCATCAGAAGACATCGGTCTTAATAGAATTTATTTTATTTTTATTTTTTTTTTATTATTAGAAACATACAGTCTTAAACAATAAAGATAAACAACATTGTGCACAAGTAGACCTGGAGTTTCCTTAAGTAACATACAAACATTTATAATTAAGCCAAATAATAATCAAGACAGCGCAATCTTATAAAATGTATGAAAAATCATTATTTAGAACTACACTTTGCTTACGTGACGTCGTTAACGCGACCAATCACATAACGTAGCGTGGGCATCACATAAGCCCAGTTTGTTTAAGCGGAACATGGCCGGAACAATATAATGCAATTACAAGCTCGATGTAAAACCTGGATGTCGATTCTGTAAAATTCGAACAATAGCTCGCATCTCACTTCGATATTCACGCTCACTTCGCATAAGATACAAGATACCCTTACATAGTCATTATCACGAGTTAGTAGCGATAAAATTCTAATAAATACCTCAGAACTAGTTTTTATCACCTTCAGAAATAATTTTAAATATATTTTTAAACTATGATAATAAATTTTGCCTGTTTTCACTCACAAAATAGCAACGTTTTATTTGACACTTTGTTTCGAGTTCGTGTGCGAAGTGAGCTTCGAAGTGATAAAGGAATTCCCTTTACGGAATGCCACTTCATACGTCATCCCATACTTATAATGTCAAAATCTCACGGTCACTCTAGTTCCACTCGCTGCCACGCTCGCAAGTGTAGCGCTGTAGCACAGATTAACTTCGAATCTACATTCGAATTTTGAGAATGCCAATCTAAGAACTCACTGCGGAATCAGATTCGAAGTTTAAAGTGAGGTTTTACAGAATCACACTACTGTAGGGTTACTCTTGAACCAAATCCTATCAATTTGCATTGAGATTGTGATTTTCCGTACGCTTATTTTAGCAACACTAGCGACAAAGTGGATCCGTATTTTAAGAAAATTAGATAGCACCGAATGTGGTTCACTCAAAATCACCACAATACGGTCCTAATTTTGTGCCAATGTAGAAAATCAAGCGTACAAAAAATCACAATCTCAATGTCGATCGATTGAAAATGGTTCAAGAGTAGGCCTACTGATACTTGGCATTTAAATCAATTCAATTTACTGTTGGTTCGAATATACCTGTGACAATATAACAACAAAAACTAAATTTCTATATCTATCTGTTATTTTGAGGGGAGCTGGGAGCGACTAGTGAGCGACCAGCGGGCCACTGCAACCTGTGCAGATCTATTGTGCCAATTAAGCCGGCTTTTGACTGTGGGATATAATGTAATATATATTACATTTTGAGATATAATATTTTATCGCTTGCCATACTTTTTTACGAGACCGTTCTCACTGTGCTATAATATATATTACACCCCAAACTGTAAATATTTTTTCGCCCGACCGAGCTATATTTGAAGGCGATATATTTTACCTCACGTTCCCGCACACCGCACCTCTGCCCCTGCCTCGCCTTCATTTCGAATCGTGACGGTCATGCGCACATACTTACATACTCGTAGCTGTCCGCGTGTTATGATTTTTGGGTATTTTGGTTCGCAATCTTTTCTTTACGTATTTACCACGTATTTACCTATTTACGTATTTATCCCTATAATGGAACATTTTATAGAAAGTGTTAGGAAATATCCTTGTTTACGACTAATCTTGAAGAGTATAAAATGAATGAAATTAAGGATGCTGCATGGAGAAATTCACTATAATCTTTTCTTAAGGCCTTACTAATAACCATTTCATACGCCTGATTTAGTTAAACAGTGTTTTGTCACGTTCACTCGAATGACATTTCAAATTCGAACAAAAGAGACAAAACACTACTTAACTATACAAGGTTTATACAATGGTTATTAGTAAGGCCTTTAGTCTATTAAGATTCGATATCGGGATGCGGCAGAAAAGATTATAGTGAATTTCTCCATGCAGCATCCTTAATTTCATTCATTTTATACTCTTCAAGATTAGTCGTAAACAAGGATATTTCCTAACACTTTCTATAAAATGTTCCATTTTAGGGATAAATACGTAAATAGGTAAATACGTGGTAAATACGTAAAGAAAAGATTGCGAACCAAAATACCCAAAAATCATAACACGCGGACAGCTACGAGTATGTAAGTATGTGCGCATGACCGTCACAATTCGAAATGAAGGCGAGGCAGGGGCAGAGGTGCGGTATGCGGGAACGTGAGGTAAAATATATCGCCTTCAAATATAGCTCGGTCGGGCGAAAAAATATTTACAGTTTGGGGTGTAATATATATTATAGCACAGTGAGAACGGTCTCGTAAAAAAGCATGGCAAGCGATAAAATATTATATCTCAAAATGTAATATATATTACATTATATCCCACAGTCAAAAGCCGGCTTTTGGCTCGCAGCGGTAAAGATAAGCCAATGACCTTTTTTGGAAACAAAGCCTTCACATTGTGGGGTGGTAACCTGGAACCACCTAGAGCTCGGCTCTACTGAGTGTGGATGAGAGTAGCACTCACAAAGAATGTGGATTGGTGTCTCGTTATCCTCACCACAGTAACCAGTTAACTAAATTTCTAGTTTTTATTGTAGTAATTGTGAGAACACAACAAAATGCTATTAGCTTATTTATTATGGCTTACATGTAATTTTTGTTATCAGATTCATACAAAGAACAAATGGAGCGAATATAAAAAACATCTTTCACCGCAGATTCCATCTCTGATTTGTATGCATACATCATGGTCGCTGCACGCTCATGCATAAAATTATTTCTCTTTGCTCCGCGTACGTCACCGTATTATTACTCCGCATTACCGCGACGCCTAAAAGCTTTTGTATACGGAACTTGTAAAAGTAGCAGCCGGTGACTTTGGTAATGAGTTCCTTAGCGCGACGTACAATGTTTGTGGCACTATTATATAAACTCCAAAAAGGGGTATGGGTAATTTAGTATGGAGACTGGCATCGTTTTTATTTTGCGCGGCCGCTATAAAAAAAACATTTTTTAGACTCAATTATGTAAGTACAAAAATGCAGAAATATAAAATATTGAATTATATTTATTTATTTATTTGTGCACATATGTTGTAGGAATAAGGGGGTGGTCAGGCAGACATACATAGAAATTGAACAAAACAAACACAGGCACAAGAGAAAATATGACGTACAAAGGAACTTATTTCTTCCGTAATTTCTTCCAGCAGTCCTGCGACAGAAAATCCCGAAATAAAACAAGAGTGACATGACGTGCACAAAAAAAAATAAGAATGAAAAATAAACAATATAAATACAAAATTTAGTAAACTACATATAAATAAAAACATTTAAATATAAATAAACTACATACACTATAATATGACAGTTATGGAACCAAAGACAGGAGATGCTCCTTAAGTCTTTTTTTGAAGGAAAAGAATGACTCCGTGTCACGAATTTTGTGCGGGAGTGCATTCTACAATCTGACCGCGTACACAGTAAAGGAGAAGAAAAAGAAAGTAGTATTATGAGGAGTTATGTTGAGGAGAGATTTGAGGAGAGATCTACAGAGAGAGCCGGGATAGGAGTAAGAAAAACGATCTCTGAGATAAGATGGGAGTTTGGGATCATAAAGGACTTTGAAAAGGAGGCACAGCACCCGAAAGTTCCTACGGAGACGAATGAGAAGCCACCCAAGTTCATTGCGTTGCTGGGACACGTGATCATATTTTCTAAGGCCATAGATAAAACGAATACCCAGATTTTGGATTCGCTCCAGTTTATTTAGCAGCTCCTCACTGATATTCACGCAGCAAGTGTCAGCGTAGTCAATAATTGGCTGAAGCAGACACTCTGCCAAAGTAATTTTGGTCTTTAGGGGCAGGAACCTTTGAAGGAGTTTCAGAGAGTGGAAGGTAAAATGGACTTTACGACTAATTTCATTGATATATGGTCGCCAGGAGAGATTATTGTCCATTATTGCCCCCTATTATATTTCTTTAAAGTCTACATTTGTTAGTAGAAACTTCAGAGCTGAATATCTTTGTTCGGTTACACATTAGACCACAATATTAAATAATAAGTTTTCTTCCTACTAATATGTTCTTACGAAATAAAATACTTTGTTTGATGGCGGCAGCATATTTTGAAAAACGACTTTTGAGAGATACAGTCGCGTACTCGCGACCTCGCGTAGCAACCGCGATACAGTCGTTATCGATATGGGGTAGCCAGCTGGTTAAATTAGCCAGATGCTAAGGCCATTAATTAAATGACGGCAACTAATTAAATAGCAAAAAAACAACTAGCCAAGTTATTGGACGCAACGTTTAATTTTGTGAACACCTCTGTGTTTTCATACTATTTTGACAATATCTACTCAGTGATAGTTATTCTCACCCAGATTCCTCAACCACTCCAGAACCACTGCAGTAATGTGTATCAATTTATAGGTTTGTCTTTTAAGCCTATTCAAAAAGACATGCACGCATTTTCTTGAACCTCAGGGTAGTATTTTTTGCAACCTCTTGATGTAAAAAAAGATCTTTTCAATATTCACATGCACTTTTTTAAATTGTACAACATCCACACAAATCAATATCAATAAATACAAATGGCTATAAAACCATAAACTATACTAGCTGAAACAATAATTCAAAACCACGACTGTCTTTGTCCGCATTCAAGTCAGAGGTGCGATTTTGTGACTCGTTAAATAATTGGTAATCGTAATCGAACCCGATGACTTGTTAATAAAAAAAACGGAATTCTGTAGTGGTGTATCTATACCATCTGAGGCCCGTGGCAAATTCTTTGAATGGGGCCCTCCCAGTGAAATTGTTCGACGTCTTTTTGTTTTGAATGTATTGAATTTCAATGCTAAGTTTGAATTTGTATATGTCTTTAGTTGTATCTGACTTTAATTGATTTCTCCGGGAAACTACATTTGCTCAATGAATCACCTAAAAGTTGGCTTTGTCAAAAATGCCACAGGCATTATGTCCACCTCTTCACATTGTACACTAAGGAGTAAGGACAAATGTTGGTTTCAATCCTGAATGAATAAGACATTTAGTATTAAACAATAACCAAAATATGTTTTCATTTCTCTAATTACCTATACAGATAAGTCGAGAAATCGAGTTTTCTGACAGTGTGTTCTAATTTGAGACGTAAAAATTGTTAGCAAATTAATTCAGTTAATTTTTTCACTGAGACTAAGATGGTTTATCTATATACGTCCGTGTCTGTGACGATGATATTGACTAATCGCTGATTTTGAATGCCCGTTACAGCTTCTGGTGCTGTGGTCGACTCGTCCTGACGTGATGCGGCGTGACCACAAGCGTTGCGGTTACGCAGACACGCAATTACATAACCTAGGATTTGATGTTATGGTTCTATTCGAGGTTGGATGAAGGGAAAATAAGATAGTCGACAGAATCAAGCTTTATCGGATCAGGTACTTTTTTATCGTCCCGGATAATTTAAGGGTCGCTTAAATTAATAATAAATTAACATTAATAAAAAAATAAGTCACCTATTTAAATTTATATAAATATACTAGCGACCCGCCCGGCTTCGCACGGGTGCAATGCTGATTAGCGTTTTTAGCGGGATGTCTTGTTTTTTAACCCTCTCAGAACGCGTCCCGCCAGACGCCTGAGCGGTACGCCCAAAATCCCGCTTTTCATGAAACTCCGCTCGCGCGTTATATGTTTCAAATCAAAATAATTTGTGTTGTTGATTTCTTGATACTCGTTTGTTCATTTAAAAAAAATAGTTTCTGAAATAACAATATAATATTTGTTTATATCGATCTATATTTGTTTATATTGATTGATCTCAGTAATCTGTAGTTTTTTAATACAGGATTTTAACTAAAATTTTGATTTTTTCTACGTCCTGATTATTTATCCCAGTCCCGCTTTCTTTACGTTTAAGTTCCGATATTTAATGGTTAAACAAACTTACCTTTGTGATGTTTGACCATAATTATACGAGACGTTGCATCCGAAGAGATTTATATATTAACCAGGTAGTCCACTTTCCAATGTACCGGGCACCAAGCACAATTTTAGAGCGAAGACATAAAAATAAAAAGATAGGTAGGTAGTTTTAGTATTATTCACCCGCTTGCGCGATGTTACGTCGTTTGACTCATTCCTTTAGAGCAAAATTTCTCAAAAACATTGGGTATTTATTTGCAACACAGCAAATAATGGGTAGGGAGGGAGTATAAATCTCTTCGGATGCAACGTCTCGTATAATTATGGTCAAACATCACAAAGGTAAGTTTGTTTAACCATTAATTATACCACGACGTTGCATCCTCGAGATTTATATATTAACCAGGTAGGATGTTTAGAGTATTTTGAGAAAATTTTGATTAGAAGTGAGAGAAAAAAGAAAGTTTGTCGTTAATTCGGTATATGTAGACTTTTTTTGTAATTTATAACAAAATCTAAATCAGTAAATAAGAGTTTTATTACGCATGATAGACACTTGATAGAATCTTGATAAGAATTTTCAAGGCACAGAAAATCACCTAAATAATTTATAATAGTAAACTAGACTTCTAAGATAAGATTACCTACTTCAAAGCTGTACAGCTTTCATAGTATACCTTTTCGAAAATTACGAAGTGACCATCAATGCTGGGTTTACAATAACTATGTTTATATAATTTTTATGTGTATGTATGATTAATTGTAAGCCTGTTCGTGGTTCAAATAAATGGAAAAAAAAAAAAGATAATATGGGTTTCAAAAGCTTAGTGAAAATGTATGAAGCTGAAGCAAGTGCAAAGGGAAGACATTGAAATTCTTAAGTTATTTGCTCAAATTTAAATCTAAGATAATGTTTCGACGATTAATGCATAGTGGCTAAAAAATAGACATCTAAATTGATAGTTCATAACAAGAGTTTCATAGGTGGTGTAACTGGTTGGGGTATTATGTGATTCCTTTACCAACCTTGACCTTAGAAAAATCAATCCCTAGTTATAATCGAAGTATATCATTTCTGCTGCTTTTCATTTTATTCAAGAAAAATTACGAAATAGTTTCGTTGGAACATATCAAGTGCACGCGACCTTCGAGGTTCTGTTTCCAGCTCGAGATCAAGGCTCAGGACACGCAATACATATTTAGCTATAAATAATAAGGATTCTCCGAATGATTCATCAATTTATAATAATTTAAGTACTTACGCTAATTACCAAGGTACCTTAGGTATATCTTAATTACTTGAATTTTCTTTTTGATTTAGAACAGATTTTATTAAGTTTTTTGGTAGGTAGGATTTTTTTTTTTTAAACACATAATATATTCCCAAAATCCGTCTTTTACATCCCCTATTTCATAAAAAAAACCTGATAGTAAGCGGCATCTTGGTGGATTAATGAACAATATTTACAGATTTCATGTTATAAATATTCAGGATTTTCACCATAGAAAGGTTCAGATCACTCCTTGGCAAATAACTCACAAAGGCTATTTTCTTTGAATTAATGGTAGTAGTTGTACACAAAATAGGTGCTCTGTCCTCCATATGTTATTTTTATAATCCAACAAATAACAAAATATAATATAATATTAAAAAATATGTTTGTAAAACCCAGTGCGAGAGCCCCGGGCCATATGATCATAGACATGTTACATAATAGGTTGGGGAAAAAGTTTCTTCGCATTTTTTAAGAAAATTCAAAACATTTTTTAATATAGTTTATTTACATTTAACTAAAGTATGTAGGTACCATTTTGTTCGATAACTTTTTGCCATCTTGTAGGTAGGGACATGATCCTATTGCTATAGAAATTTTGGGACTTCTGGTCAAAATACCGCGACAAGTGGTTTTGGCAGTCCTCTCGTGATGTTAACCTGACACTGCCTAAAGAATTCTGAAGAGACCGAAACAGGTGGAAATCTGAAGGTGCAAGGTCAGGACCATACGGCGGATGCATTAACACCTCCCAGCCAAACTCTCTTAATTTTTGCTGAGTGGCTAAAGATGTGTGAGGTCTAGCGTTATCATGATGAAAAACCACACCCCTTCTGTTGATTAATTCCGGCCGCTTTCTCTCAACTTCTTGCTTTAATCTCATCAGTTGTTCGCAGTAGAGTTCAGAATCGATGGTCCTGCCTGGTGGTAACAGCTCATAATGAATAATGCCCTTCCAATCCCACCACACATACAGCATCACCTTGTTGCGAGTTAACCCGGGTTTCGCCACAGTCTGTGAAGCCTGACCGACCTTTGACCACGACCTTTTTCGCACGTTCTTGTCGTACGTGATCCACTTTTCATCACCAGTTATCAGCTTCTTCAAAAATGGTTCGGTTTCATTACGTCGTAATAAAGAATCACAAATGAGTACACGGTTCATTAGGTTTCTTTCAGTGAGCTCGTGAGGTACCCAAATGTTGAGCTTTTTTGTGTACCCAGTTTTTTTTCAAATGCGCCAAAACTGTTTTGTGGTCAATTCCCAGTTCTTCAGCTACGTCGTAACTACTGACATGCCGATCTTGCTCCACTTTTTCAAAAATGGCATCCATTTTATCTGTAATAGGGCGACCAGAGCGACGTGCATCTTTGACATCAAAATTTCCGGATTGAAAACGCTTAAACCAAATTTGTGCTACTCTCACAGACACTGCACTAGGTCCATAAACATCGCAAATTTTTTTCGCGGCTTGCGTTGCATTTTTACCTTTTTTGTAGTAAAATTTTTAAATGTATCGAATTTCTTCATTAGATTCACTCATCTTGGCGGTACGAAAAACAAATGAAAATCACACATTTTCCTAATTTGAATTTGGAATTATGTTCTTTAAAATTTAAACTTTCAATGATACCAAAACCAGCCAGATACAAATAGTATAGCCAAAGAGATTTTATTACAAGTTTATACATACTATAATGCGAAAAGACTTTTTCCCCAACCTAATATATTTAACCCAACACTGTACTATGAATCTCCAGGGCAGTTCCCTTAAGGCTTGGCTGTCTGGTTTTTCAGTGGAGGAACTAAGAAACAACTAGTATAACAAGGAAGAATTCTGTGAAATTACATATCTAATACATATAAAATCTAAGGAATTGGAGTACAGTATCATTGACCCGTGATCGCAAGAACTTAAAGTCGAAGGTACGATCCACTAACCACCGTTACGGGGAAGGCTAATCTTAAAAAAAAGAAACAAAACATTTTCATTTGGTGTATTCTATTACCCAGATTTGTACCCAATTTTTAGATATATTAGTTTGATACCGAGATTGATAAAAATCCCGAACCATTCTGCCCTTTGATTGTATAGATTTCTGTATCTATTATAATATAGGTACCTGATTCTCTTTAATTTAACTTACAACTCTAAGGATATGATTGTATCTGACTATTATTATGATGGCTGGCTTATGATTGTATTGTTCTCTTATGCTTATGCATAAAGAAACTGTATGTAAACATATAAAGCTTATTATTTCAATAAGTCAAGGATTAAAATTGTTTTCTTTTCCCAAATTTTGACAGAAAAGAGCATTACAGGTGGGAAATATTATGTTAGTTAGTTTATATATAAATTGAACTAATTCATCATTGCATCATCTTACTGCTCTCATTTAGTATAACTTCTTAATTTCATAACGTAATGTCACAATATTTGACTGTGAAAAACGTGAACTTATAGGTAAACATCTTTGAGATTCGGTTTCTTAAAAAGAAATGTGTAATCCGTTTTACCCGTTACAACTCATAAGAGAACTGGATCGATTGTATTTTTTTTAGGTGTGAATAAAATATTTTCATTTAAGTACCAAAATAATAATGTTTTTTTTTATTTTTTATTATTATTATTATGTTTTGATCGGCGCCTTTGGTCGAGACTTCGTTGTCTGATATCGATCTACTACAGGTGCTTTCCTCGCAGACTAATGGTACGAGTGACTCCACGCCTAACCACGTCTCTGCGTGCGTGGCATTTGACGCGGTGGAGCTTTGCAGTTTCCCTGCTGGCTGACTGAAGGCCTATTAGAAGAAGAAGTACTCGCCGCTGGAACTTTCTTGATTTGGAGTCGATATTTCTGCCAACTTCGATGCTTTAATTTTATTAGTGAGATTCCCGCCAAAGAGAAATGAATCACTTCGTACACGTGCAATATCTTTTTAAACTTATAATCTAATGAAAACATTATTAATTTCCTTCGATTAAGCGTGTTTTTATAATGAAGGTCCAATATAAGCTGATTTCTTTGAGTAACACAGCAGTGATTTCAGGATTCGATTTGGGTGTTTTAACTAATTGAAGGTTTTCAGGTATGAAGATGTTGCCCTCTAACTCTTTCTTTTAATCCTTATTTAAGCCTCCGCACAATATATGACCCCAACGTTCAGAGATTTCATCCTGGATTTTTGTTCCGAAAAGCTCGTGTTTCCCTTTTGAGTTCCCTAAGACCTCTAAAATATTCTCAAATAAATTGGTTGCTGGAGGGTTAACATCATTTACACGTACCTGAGAGCTAGTGGGTGGTATGGGACACTTGGCTGATGCTTCTGATATCATCACCTGTACATTACTAGGTTGTCACTCATTACAAGTTTCAGTCACATGAACCACTGACTGAACATATGGGATGTATGATAACACACTGAAGCCAATTCATCCTCTCCATAGATTTTTATTTTATTTTATTTAACAAAATGTACTATTATAAACATAAACACAAAACTACGAAGTAGTTTGTCGGCGAGTAACATTAGTAATATTCTGCGAGGCGAGTCATATTCTGCGAGGCTATCCTCAGCCTGTGTACTAATATATATGACTAAAAACATGACTACAATCGCATCGTAGTACCATTCTCTATATTGTGGTAGTACTGTGCGCGACTATGATCGCATCATAGTACAAAGGCACACTGTTCTATTAAAAAATAAAGAAATAATAACATTCCGTTGAATAAATAACCTAGGTCATGCTCACACCATGACAGGAAGTGCTGTGGTCGAGACCGTAATCGCGTCACGGTACTAATAAATATGACCAAAAAACATGACTACAATCGCGTCGTAGTACTGTGCGTGACTATAATCTCGTCATAGTACCAAAGCACACTGTTCTATAAAATATAAAGAAATAATAACATTCTTTCAAAAATAAGCTAGGTCATGATCGCATCATGACAGGAAGTGCTGTGATCGAGACCGTAATCGCGTCACGGTACTAATAAATATGACCAAAAACCATGACTACAATCGCATTGTAGTACTGTATGTGTCTATAATCGCATCATAGTTCCAAGGCACACAGTTCTATAAAATATAAAGAAATAATAACATTCTGTTGAAAAAATAAGCTAGGTCATTATCGCATCATGACACGAAGTGTTGTGATCGAGACCGTGATCGCGTCACGGTACCAATTAATCTGACCAAAAAACATGACTACAATCGCATCGTAGTACTGTGCGTGACTATAATCGCATCATAGTTCCAAGGCACACTGTTCTATAAATATAAAGAAATAATAACACTTAAACACGTGTACAAGGTGTGTTTCAAAGTGCCGATTCACGGTTCTTTAGTAATTATGAATTATTGCTTGAATAGACGTTTATTTGGTACAAAAAATACAACACACAATGTAACAAAAAAATATAAATATATATTCAGATAGATTTTAGGCCAAATAGGCCCCGCATGCAGAGGCACAGAGTGCTTTGACGCTGGTATTCTGCGGATACCATTTTATTTAACACTGTATACAGAATATTTTCTAATTAAACAGTAACGTTAGGCAATGCGCAAATAGCAAGGCTCTTTTTGTTGCTCAATAAATTTTAAAATGAAATTAATTAGTGAGGTAAATATAATCTACTGATTCGAACAAACACGAAATAAAGTTTTGCTTTAAACGAACGAAATGCAAATATGAGAACGTGTCGAAAAAATAGTACAATATAATAAACAATAAACACTTACGGCCTTACAAATAAAAAACTTATTCCTAGGAATAACCTCGGAATAGTTATTCCGTGTTTTGTCTTATTTTGACATATTACATCTGACATGTGCTAAAATAAGACAAAACACAGAATAAATTATTCCGAGGATTATCCTCGGTATAAGTTTTTATTTGTAAGGCCGTTATAATTTAAACTTACATAGGTACTTCCAGCACCATCAAAATGCTCGCAGCGGCGGTGACGCAAACGTTTCTCTAGTTTACGAATCTTTTCCTTAATATATTGCTTAGAATACTTACGTTTTCATTTACACATAATAATATCTATAACAACTACACAACACACTAAAAATAAAGTTATAAAATAATAAAACTTTGATCTTTAATATTCCGATGCTGTGATGCCCGCACAAAGAAAGCGAATGAGTCAAACGACGTAACATCGCGCAAGCGGGTGAATAATACTAAAACTACCTACCTATCTTTTTATTTTTATGTCTTCGCTCTAAAATTGTGCTTGGTGCCCGGTACATTGGAAAGTGGACTACCTGGTTAATATATAAATCTCGAGGATGCAACGTCGTGGTATAATTAGAAAAATGGATCTCGCAAACCTAATGCTGATACTAAATATACCACAGAATGTCTTTATATACAACGTTCACAACTTTTTTGTCCTGCTAATCATATAAGCCTGCTATAGATAGGCACGCGCCGCCCGCCGCCCGGCCCCCCGGCCGGTGCGGCCCCAACCGCTATGTCCCTGCATTTTAAATCTGTAATATCTTCGAAATCATTCGTTTAAATTAAATGCTGAAAGGGACATATTGATCTATATTAAATGCAATTGGATACTCAATTGGATAAAGTTTAATGCTGTATTGCTTAAAATCACTTCGTAAGTAAGTCATTATTTCTCGTAAAAAGTAAAGGATAAAAAATGGTTATTGTGGGTTATCCCTAAGAGATAGACATATACCATCGCAGACTTTTTTGTTAAGGTGTATAATACTGTAGTACATTATTTTGATCTATCTCGTAGGGTTCAGCCAGCGTTTGTAATGTAAGCGCAAAAAATGTAGGTATTTATTTACGACATCAAATTAGATACCTACCTCTAAAAGTATCACTATTTCTCTACTATATTATGCATGTATTATACATATAAACCGTTTAGATCAGTGTAGGCAAAACATTGAATGAACAACATTGAAAGTTACAACGTCGCCGATTCGAAAGAGCGTAAATACAATGACATACTAAAGTATTTACCTCAATTTAAAAATAAAATAAAAATTAAATATTGTAGTGATGGAATCTTACTTTTGTACAATCACCCACATGTCAAGCTTTCCATTTGCATAACGAAAGCCGTCGCTATTACGAACTAGTTACGACTGGTCTCAATGTCAACATTGTAAAGTCTGGCGAGTTGGCGTGTGTACCATAATTTGTAAACAAAATACTTCGTGACAAAATATTGTTTTCTGCATTATGTTTGTTCAACTCATATTCTATATCTATTTACTGCAAACGTTTCAACGCACATTGAGATTGAAAAAAAAAACCGTTCTGAAAAACTTTGAAAGCAGTTTTAATCTTCCCATTCCGCGCCATTAGGAACTAATCGGGAAACTCTGACTCAACGTCAGCCGAGCTACGTAGACCCCCACTAGTGTCTTGATTATACTTCGGAAGCTGCCCCCTTGTTGAGGAAGAGACATTAAGGCAGGGCTTATAGAGCTGGTCGAGTCACGTCAGGACGTTTCATACGTAATAAGTGTGATAGTGTCTACGTGATTCATGGTCTCGCCTTTCCTGTATCGTCTATACGGTCGTATTAATTTCTATAGTAAATGTGAAAACTACGAAATTATTTTAAATCAATATAACAATAGAAGCATAGGCAAAGATGACCACTAGGTTTTATAGGATATTAGTCAAATTGGGACTAGTCGAAATAGAACAGTGTTCCTTTTGATGCTGTAGTCTCTGGACATTGGACATAGACGACCGGAGCCGTTTGATTGTCAAAATGTAATGTTCAAAATAGTGCGGTTGCTTATCCGATCATTTACATATGGAATAGGATTTTGTTTCAAAAAACATTAACATTATTTAAAGAAAATGCACAATGCACTTTTACTGGAGGGAGACTCTATACCAGGGTCGTCTGCTTAGGTACCTCCGTCTTACCTATTTCTGCCGCAAAGCAGGAGTGCTTGCATTGCTGTGTTCCGGTTTGAAGGGTAAGATATGGCAGTGAAATTACTGGGTACTGTGACTTTACATCTTGTGTCACAAGTTGGCAACGTACACTGTGGTTCTTGTGGGGGTTGCAGTTTTGCTGCGAATCTCCACATGTATTATAGGTGACTGTTACCACTTACCATCAGGTGGGCAGTTTGCTTATTTCCCAACTTTCTGCAATAAAAAAATGTACAAGCACAAATGTTTTTTTTTTCAAACTTGTAAATATTCCTAAATAGCACACTGCTTTGAATGATTGAATGAAATGATTTCAAACCCTGAATAAGTTGAAAACCAGTCAAGTGCGATTTGAACTCGCCCACCGAGGTTTCCGTACAAACTTATCTAAAGTATATTCGTTCCAAACTGTGTACATATTTACGGCTTTATTTTTTTTAAGATATGCTATTTAAGACATTGCTTATTGCAATTGAAATTTCATGATTCTAGGTTAACGCGAAGTACTCCATAGGTTTTCATTTCATATGTACATTTGTCTGACGCTCCTACGGTAAAGGAAAACATCGAGAGGTCAACCTGCATACATCTGCGAAGAAATTCAAAGGTGTACCTATGTGAAGGCGTGGTTGACTAAGGCCTAGGCACCGTAGGTAACTTAGGGTAGGCTCGAGCCCCTCGGTGGGGACGTGTACGAGCTGTTATGATGACGACTCCGTCGGTTTTGATTCCCTTGCTAAATCGAATTCGAAAAATTTGCGAAAGCATTCGACATAAATGGTAATATCTTTTGAGCGTGTTGACTTACAATTTCGATTTTTCACGGCTGAAAGAGAATGTAATGTAGTTAAATTTTTTTAAAAAAAACGTCGCCCCACACTAGGATTTTCTCCTGTGTCGTGGGTGCAGTTACAAACATAGAATATCACATGCACTACGCCCAGACCGGAACAAATTTCTGTAGGCCATACAAAACATTTGTCTCGTACGGGAATCGAACCCGCGACCCGTTGCGCAGTAGGTGATCACTCGACCTCTGCGCTAAACGCGTCGTCAAAGTTTGCTTGTTTGTTAGTTTGTAACCTCTAAGCATTCCCAAGAAAAGGGGTCTTGTCAGACAGACAGATGGAAAACGAAGTGATCCTATAATAAGGGTTCCGTTTATTTCCTTTTGAGGTGCGGAACGCTAAGAATAAAATACACAGCTTAAGCTTTGCTACCTTTTCTGGTTGTGTACTACCGCCAGTTCAATCAAGAGACACCCAATGGCGGAGATTCCTTTGCGAGTTTTTCGGTCACCGATCGGTCACCGATTGTCGGGCGTATGCGAGCGCACACGACTGATAATCATTTACCGATATTTATTTCACTGACTTTTTGTAGTTCGTGTGCGTTGCAACGTAGAACTCCATAATGTTTTTCTTTTTCCATCGTCAAAAAATTGGTCACCGATAGTCGGTCGTGTGCGTTCGCGCTAAGGCAGAAAATTGAAGCGAACTCTTATTTACATTATTATTTCGGCGAAAAATATAGATAAAATGGCGGTTGATAGCCAGCCGGCCTCAGAACTCATTTACCATCAAGTAAACTAAGAACAAAAGCTTCTACCAACTAAAATCAAAACCAACCAAACGGAATCAAACCCTGGATCTCTAGATCAATACCCGGTGGGCTCGACCACTACACAAAGGAGGAGGTGGAATGCATTTGAGCAACCTATACAGAGTGTAACAAAAACCCTGCGAGCACTTTTAGGTTAGGAGCATGTTCAGTTCAGCAGGTCAATTATGGATCTTTCATCGTATGATATGGTATACATTTGAGAAAAAGAAGTCATGAAATACTGCATTTTGTATTACCGATCTCCAATGATATCATCACTATGGCATAATTTCAATGATGTCATCATTAAATAATGAACAAAAGATCAAAAACCTGACCGGAAATCGTATTTTTCGTTTTGCACTATGATATCATATGATATCATTTCAAAACCATGAGATCGGTAATATGCCCTCTGAATCAATATAATATGTATATCGATGATATGACGTCATTGCAAAGTCAAAATTGTAAAATTAATTTTAAAGTCCCCCATACAAATAGTTGAGTCTGTAAAGAAAAATGTATGAGGAATTAGAAAATTAAATTTACAATTAAGAACTTTTAATGACATATCTTTTATATATGTATAGATTCTGAACATGCTCCTAAAAGGGTTCACAGAGATTTTGTTACACGCTGTATGTATATATCTACAATATTTAAGGCAGGCCATTTAATTGAAACTTCGTGTAAGAATCATCATCAAAACCACCAAATCATCGTTGTTAGTGTTGCCATAATTCGCTCACGTAAACCACGAGGCGGCGAAACATCTTTCATTTCTTACCCGTGTCCGTCCAAATAAATATCCGGGCCAATATCGTGGATTCCGCGGCCGGTGACAAGGGTAGACACCCTTATCCCGCTCCTGTTAATTTCGCGTGTCTGTCTTTGATTGTGTTCCAATTCATGAGAGAGATGTGCCGAAGCAACGCACGCATATTAAAACAAGTTTAGACGCATAGTGATCTCAGTTTTTTTTATACAACTGAACTGGCACACTAGCATACTGCCCACCTGATGGCAAG
The DNA here is from genome assembly GCA_963935595.1 of Schoenobius gigantellus. Lineage (NCBI taxonomy): Eukaryota > Metazoa > Arthropoda > Insecta > Lepidoptera > Crambidae > Schoenobius > Schoenobius gigantellus. Next base: position 5,620,049 of record OZ012554.1, on the reverse strand, counting down.
TGGTAACAGGCACCTATAGTACTTGTGGCTCTTGTGAGATTCGCAGCAAATCTGCAGCCGCCACAAGAAGCACAGTGTACGTGTCCAACTTGTGACATAAGATGTAAAGCCACGGTACCCAGTAATTTCACTGCCATATCTTACCCTTCAAACCGGAACACAGCAATGCAAGCACTGCTGCTGCAGAAATAGGTAAGACGGAGGTACCCAAGCAGGCTACCCTGGTATAGAGACTCCCTCCGGTATTGTATAAAATCGAAAAAAGCCATTAAATGAGTTAAGTCTCAGAGGAGGAAACAGGAGACTCCGAAACAACTACATATATATATATATATTTTGTATATTACTGGAGCGCTTTCAGTACCTTAGAGTGTATAGTGTTCGGTTGTTTTGACTCGCTCTGAGGTGTTGAACGCGTTACAGCAATAACACCTTCTATCTCCGTATTTAATTTGAATTTGTCATGTCTCTCTCTTTCTAGCAGATGGCGTAATAGATAATATGGCCCCAAAATCATCCAATCATAAAAGTAGTAAGTTGTTCGGTTGTATGTAACTCGTTCTGACAGTCTAAGGTCTTGAACAGGCTGCAGGCGTAGCACGGGCTACCAAAACTGGACTCGAGTCACGCATTATCTCACAATTTCAGTGACAAAATCTGTATGTCTTAAAGTGTAGCACGGTGGGGCGTATTTCTAAGTGTAACTGACGTGAAAAAAATTTCTTGATGCTCGTCAAGGAACACGTGTGACTGAGTTTTATCACAAATTTCTTGGCGTGCCTGTGCTCCGACTGCTGTAGTTGTAGTAAGGGCTTTAATATTTTGAAAGATGTAACAGCAGTCAGAGAGCCAGTTTGTGATACAACTCAGTCACACATACCCCTTGACGAGTGTCAGGAAATTTTTATCAGGTCAGTCACACTAAATACGCGCGCGCCGCCATGCCACTCTTTAAGACATAGATATTATGTCACTGAAATTGTGAGATAATGCGTGATTCGAGTCCAGTCTTGGCCGCCCGTTCTTCGCCTGCAGGTTGTTTCACCCAAATATATGTAACGCTCTAAACATTTGGGTGAAACAACCTGCAGGGTATTGAACGAGGTTAGAGCGAAATGATGTGCTTCGTGCAAGCCTGCAAGGGCTTTGAACGCGCCCCTACGCGTCTCTATCCCACTCTGCTCGTTTGTTCGTACACAGCGTGACAGCAATACATTTCACAGATACCAGTTTTTGAATTCGCTCACCATTAGTTTTTCCTCTAACTACCAACTAACCCTATCTCGCGCCTTTCATCCCTTAGGGAGCATTCAGCCCAATAATGACATTATAATATAATTGATTCAATCCAATTCCATTGATTTTAATTGAAGTCAACCAACGCCTTAAATAGCGATTGTACTTTGTTTTTCACTCATTTAATGGAAATTTCTGCTAAAGTGCAGTTTGGGAGTCATTTGGAGGACAAAGCCAATGTGGCGAGCAAAAAGTTGGATGTCCTGAACAGAGCAAAGCAGTCAGTTATCAATATGGCTCCCAATATCACGGCCTCAATGGAGACGCTGGAGCAAAGGACAGACTTTGTCGATAGAGCACGCAGGGAGAGGCTCTTGGGTATATGTGTTCTGTGGAGAAGCTTGCTCTACTATCGGCGAGTGCTCTGAGGAACTGTTTGCGATGGTGCCTTTGTCACCATTTTACCATCGCACCACCCGCCACCGCAGTAGAGTTCATCCGTACCAGCTAGAACCGATCAAGACTAGTAGAGTTCGGTTTCAGCGTACATTTCTTCCACGTACGTGCAAGCTCTAGAACAAACTCACACCTGCGATGTTTCCTGAGCGCTACAATATGTCCAACTTCAAACGAGGTTCAAAGGCCGAGGCCACTGGCTCATCTGCCACCGTTAGCAATAAAATAGAACTTACAGGGCAAGTGACAAAATCTCAATTATACCGTGGATAAGGTTGTTTGGGAATGTTTTAATATTAAAATACTTTACTTAATAACGCCCAAATATTTAATTTGCGTCGTGATGTAATAAATGTACTACTATCGTGTTTTTCCGGCTTTAAAATTTTATCAGACCTTAAAAATTAAAAGTCTCTCTTGACTCGCACCGAACGCTCACGCTCAGGCACTGCGTGACATAATATGTCATTGTTTGGTCAAACTATTACTTTATTGCAGTGAAAAGGCCCTTACATACATAATCATCGCCATGTTCAAAAATCTTTCCAAAACTACCGGGGTGACTTTTACATAAGATTTTCCATCTTCATTTCGAAATTTGTAAGTAAGTACATATTGTTTTCTAGAAAATTAAGTAACCGTTCTATTGGGTAATTAACAATTTAGCGTTATGAAACCATGAAGCTTAAAACCATATTTTAAAGCCATTGATAGCACGAAATAGCTAAATAATGTTGTTTCTGCCCGTGACTAGTAACTATTTAGTAATCTGTGCCGTGACTGAGGTCGTTAGCAACCAAAAGCCAAAGTAATTAGAGATTAGGTATCATCACTTATACTACTGCTTCACCTGCTTCGTAACGCGTTAATAAACACAATAATTTGACATCACACATGGGTATGTTACCAAAAGCTTACCGCGTTAATGTGACATTGTTCGTAGCGTTGACGTAAAAATAGCTTTTTAGCGAACTCCGCAGATGTATCATGTATTCACCGTTAAGGCGCATAGTAAGGTCAATCATAAAAATTCACTGCAGAAAAAACCGGTTCTCTTCATAAATATTGAATAAAAAAATCGTTAAAAAAGATATGTTATTATTCAACGCATTCTTTAGAGGATGGTCTTTTTAATTTTTTGATAAATTAATTAAAAGTTGGTTAAAATGTGACCCAAACATGCCTCGATTTTAAAACTTTAAACCTAATCGCGTCGTAAATATTAGGTTAAATCATATACTTTCGATTTGAATAAATAAAGTAAACAATATTCTAGGGGATGGTCTTTTTAGATTTTTCTTATTCGCCTTTATTGATGTTTAATTTAAATAATTCATCTTACGCGTAAAGGTTTGCTTAAATATTCCCCTCACTCTCACTCACTCACTCCTATGTAATCAGTGCGGGACGAAAGACGCAAGGTCATTGGGAGCACTATGCGCCTTAATAGCGTTATTTTTATGGCGTTGAAGAACGCGTATTGAACGGCGGACATTACACATGTTACACATGTAGCCGCTTAGCGTGTTAAATTAATAAGTATACTTACCATTGTCATTTGCTTTACATTCCACTCCTACGTTTACGAACGATTTAAAGGGTATAGCGTGATTAAATATGAAAAAGAATACAGTTACGATGCTAATACAAAAATTACCGGAGGAAGATTCTGTACCAGGGTCGTGTGCATGGGTACCTCCGTCTTACCTATTTCTGCCGCAAAGCAACGGTGCTAGCATTGCTGTGTTCCGGTTTGAAGGGTAAGATATGGCACTGAAATTACTGGGTACCGTGACTTTACTCTGATGTCACAAGTTGGCAACATACACTGTGGTTCTTGTGGGGGTTGTAATTTCACTGCGAATCTGACAGGAGTCACGTGTATTATAGGTGACCATTTACCATCAGGTGGGCAGTTTGCTTGTTTGCCAACTTAGTAGCAATAAAAAAAACTTTTTAAACACAATCTATCCTTTTAAAACAAATAAAACTGCATCATGTTTTAACAGTGTCTAACTTTGGACAGCGCTTAAAACTCTAATAATAACGGCAGTTCATCACGCAGCAGTGATTCCTTCCCCCCGAACCGAACATAGAATTCGACGAAACGGGTCCCCTGATCACGACTGGTACTGCGGTCTCCAACACCCTGTTTCGAATAATCATAGCTATCGTTACAATTAACCTAGGGACACGATTTATGTAGTGTTTGAAAGCTGAAATGATACAGATTGAAATAAGCACTAGAAAGCAATACTATATAGGGAGTATTTTTTGTTTTCAATTTGGATTTAATTTAAAAAAATCAGAAAAAATACACTTTTTTCTCCTTCAATCTTCTGTCATTAATTGTGTGTAATAATAATTGACAAAATTTGTGTTTTGACAGCACTATTGATCTTTAAGGATCACGTTGGCGTTTATTTTATTGATATTTGTCTATTCATTCAAGAGTTATAACGGCTTATACACGTCAGGTTTGCAACGGAGGGTAAAAAAATGAATGGCCCCTAAAAATACAAAAAAAAGTGTGATTTTTTTTTTTTTTTTTTTTTTTTATTGCTAACGGTGGCAGACGAGCCAGTGGCCCACCTGATGTTAAGTGGTAACCACCGCTCATGGACATCTGCAATGCCAGGGGCACAGTTCTGTCACTGCCTACCTGGAGAGAAATGCTCTTCTTAAGCCTCGTTTGAAGAAGGACATATCGTAGCGCTCAGGAAACACCGCAGCTGGGAGTTCGTTCCAGAGCCTACACGTACGTGGAAGGAATGAACGCTGAAACCGAACTGTACTAGATGAGATTGGTTCCAGGTAATATGGATGAACTCTACTGCGATGGCGGGTGGTGCGATGGTAAAAAGGTGAAGAGGGCACCATTGCAAACAGTTCCTCAGAGCACTCTCCGTTAAAGAGACGATAGAGCACGCAGAGAGAACCAAAGTCTCTCCTTTGCTCCAGCGTCTCCATTGAGGCCGTGATATTGGGATCACTGACGATGCGGAATGCACGCCTTTGCAGGGAGTCAAGAGGGTCGAGCTGATATTTGGGAGCTCCCGCCCAGAGGTGCGAACAGTACTCCATATGCGGCCGAATTTGTGCTTTATAGAGCATTAGCCGCTGGCTTGGAGTGAAGTACCGCTTGGCTCTGTTCAGGACGCCCAGCTTTTTGCTCGCCAATTTGGCTTTGTCCTCCAAATGACTCCCAAACTGCACTTTAGCAGAAATTTCCACACCGAGGATTCCAATACCATCGGACATACGAAGAGTAACTCCCTGGAACTGAGGCACTACGATAAATGGGTCCTTCTTCGCAGTGAATGCGCACACTTGTGTCTTCGTGGGGTTGAACTTAACCAAGTTCTTTGCACCCCATTCGGAGACTCGCCCTAGAGAGTCTTCGACTTCAGACACAAGTTGTAACCGCCTTTCTAGCAACGAACTCCGAGGGACATTCTGGTGGTCGGTATACCGCGCATCACCCGTACTGTCATCCGCATAGCAATGTATGTTCTCAATTGACAACATGTCATTGATATGCAGAATGAACAGGGTTGGGGAGAGCACCGAACCTTGTGGAACACCAGCGTTTATGGGCATGGTTTCGGAGCAGCAGCCGTCGACGACGACCTTAATGCTCCTACCATCCAGGAAGCTGGCTATCCATTTGCAGAGTCCCTCGGGGATTCCATATGATGGTAACTTCGTGAGAAGAGCTCTATGCCAGACCCTATCAAACGCCTTAGCGATATCGAGTCCAACGGCGAGAGCCTCACCTTTGCCCTCCAAGGTTTCCGCCCAACGGTGGGTCAGATAAACTAAAAGGTCACCAGCTGAACGGCCGTGACGGAAGCCGTATTGTCGGTCGCTAATCAGCTGGTGTTCTTCTAGGTACCGTAGGAGGCGGGAGTTGATGACCCGCTCCATAATCTTGGAGAGCAAGGACGTTATCGCTATTGGCCTGTAATTTGACGGGTCGGATCGGTCACCCTTTTTGGGAATTGGGTGGACGTGAGCAATCTTCCACGAAGATGGAACCCTATTGTTTTGATAGGAAAGGCGGTAAAGGCGCGTTAGTACGGGGGTCAGCTCAGGGGCGCACGTCTTCAGCACCACTGCTGGGATGCCATCCGGCCCACTCGACTTATGGACGTTCAGGAGCTTAAGCTCCCGCCTGACCGCACGTTGTGTAATACGAATTTCAGGCAGAGAACTTTCACACCGAGAGATGGTGGGTGGTGTGGCTCCCCCATCGTCCATTGTCGAGTTAGAGGCAAAGAGTTCAACCAGGAGATTGGCCTTCTCTTTTGCGCTGTGGGCCAGGCTGCTATCAGCTCTACGCAGTGGTGGGAGATTGGACTGGCAGAAATTACGTTGCGCAGCTTTGGCCAGCGACCAAAAAGCACGACTCCCACTGGGATAGCTTCCTAGTCGCTCGCCAACCCTGGCCACGTGTTCCGCCTTGGCTTCAGCAATAGCCTTCCTGTTGGATCTGGAAGCAGCGTTGTACTGACGCTTCTTCTCCGTCACACCAGGATCCCGACTTTTCCTGGCGTTTTCCCAGGCGATGTACGCAGATTGCTTGAGGTGGGCAGTCTTCCTGCAGGTATTGTTATACCAGGGACGACTGCGACCGCCAACAGGTATTTTGGCGTTGGGAATGAATGTTTCCATTCCCATCAGCACCGTTATCAGTGACGCAATCTGCGCAAGTATCGGGATCTTCGGAGGCGAAGCAGAGCTGCTTCCAGGGGTAGGATCCGAAGAATTCTCGGAGTCCATCCCAGTCTGCTGACTCATACCGCCAAACTGCACGACTGCCAGCCGCAGACGCGCGATGGGGCCGCGCAAGACTAGCAGTACTACGGACAAGGCAGTGATCCGATGATCCAAGAGGAGCATCGACCACAACCCTGTATCCGCTTGGTCGTGTAGTCAGCAGAAGATCCAACAGGGAGGCTTCATGGCTCTCTATATCTGGTATACGGGTGGGCTGTACGACCAGTTGAGAGAGGCCATAGGCCGAAGCCATGTTGAAGACAGTCCTACCAGGGAGGTCAGTGGTCCGGGACTTCAACCACTCTTTATGGTGAGCATTAAAGTCACCAAGGACCACCACCTCCGCAGATGGGTACTGCTCCAACGCTCGGTCAATCCCCTCTTGGACGTGCTCAAAAAGCTGAGCTGACCCTATTTCACTGGCATGGGACCTGTAAAGGCACGCGTAGATTCGGGTAAGGCCCCCATGGTCCACACGCAGCCATAGTAACGACAGGTCCCGATGCTCGAGGCCCCGAAGGCGGCGACAACAAACATCGCCCCTGACGAAAACGCACACCCCGGCTTTACGTAGGAATGTGTGTTCCAATTCGTAACCGGGGTATTTCAGGTACGAAATATCATCAGGGGCGCATATTTGCGTCTCCGTTAAGAAGAGCAAGGCAGGCTGAGCCGTCTCTAGGTGGTGGTGGACGGCATCAAGATTACTATGTAGACCCCTGATGTTGCAGAAATCCATTTTAAAAGTGGATTGGGTGTCCGCCGTAGGAGCTCGCTTCTTCTTTTTATTTACCTTCATTTTGTTTTAATTGAGCATTTTGGGGAAGGGGATAAATGTGAGGCAGAGTCCCGGTGACAAACAAAGAAAGGGCAGAGTGTAGTACAAAGTGGGAACGCGGGTTGTGTGAAGAGCTGACACGCGGCACGGAAGGGCCCCCGGTGCCCCCCCGCATGCACCCATCGGGATCCACTCCGGTCTCCTACTCCGGCACGATGACTGCACGACGGGATTTTCGCCGGTTGTGCAGGACAGCCTCCCAGGCAGGATAGTCCTGGGTTCGGGTCCCCTACTGACCGGCAGGTGGCCGACGGTAACCATTTCCACCGGGTCTCCCTGTACCGCGCGTCAACTCCTCACGCCCAACGAACAACACTGAGACTTATAACTCTGCTAATTTCGATTATCACCGAGACTCCTCACCACAACAGGGACGGGAAGGGGGCATGAAGGAGCGGCTGCCTCTGCCCTTCAATCGAAACGCAAGACTGCTTCACGACCGAAATAGGCAGAGTGGTGGTACCAACCCGCACAGTCCCGGCATTAAGTAGGTGAACCTAATTAGTACCGGGCCTTACCACAACTGTAATGGGAGAGGGAGGGAAGGAGAAGGACATCGACACCGCGGAGATAAGAGGTAAACGGCATCGAAGGCTCGAGAAGCCGGGGTCGCGCACCCGAGTCATCTGAAAAAGCTATTTTTTTTTAAACTAAAATTACCCCCTTTTGCCCTCTATCTCGTATGTGCACTTTATGCAGTATTATCTCCTAGTCAAATGTCGGTCCAACTGAACTGACCCCCCAGCTGCATAGGCTATAAGTTAGAGAGCGCCTACGAAAACAGGATTTCTTGCACCGAGCCGCCTGCAGCGGAGCGGGATGGCGGGAGCAACCTCTTCCCGCAGCCTCCTTCTGCGAGATATCTAGCTTCTTTACGAAGGAGGCGACAGCAACCCATATCGTCGCGCTGGTCGCCACCTTTCTGTCGATGTTGGCCAGCGCTAAAGCCCAGCCCAGCGAGCGCGAGGGTAATACATCGCGCTGGGGTCGCCAGGCCGGGCACTCCACGAGGGTGTGCTCGGTGGTGTTGTCGGAAGCACCACAAGGGGCTTAACTAAATATTCTGACTATTTAAGATAACGAAAGCGTCACCAAAAAAAGTTATGTCACGCTAAAAAATCAGATCAGCTAGACATATTATTACCATAAGGCTCATAATAATTAAGCGACTTCCTTCCCAGTAAATGAATCGCGGCAAAATAGAATTTTCTAGAAACGTGACCCACAAAAGTGTCTCGTCCCCTCCATCATTGAATTTTCGTCACCGTGTTATCTGGCACCAGAGCACTCTAAGTAATTACTAACCTAATTAAATTATACCTCCCAAGGGCCGAGTTATTGGAACGATTACAAAGATACTTGTGACAATATGTTACGGCGATTAAATTCACAGGCTTTGTTTATTTTAAAAGACAAATTCAAATTCAAAAATCTTTAGTCACAACAAAGCAAAACAATCTTATTTAAAGGAAACATGTTAACCTTGAATGTGCATACATCCTATATGTCTGCAAATACAAGAAGGAATAAAAAATAAGTTGACTTTACACCACATACTTATAGATATTATTTTTCACATACTTACTTAATGTAGACAGAGATTTAAGTCCACGTTTTATAAAATGTTTATTTTTGTATTTTTATTATAAATCAAATACTTAGCATAATGTCATTTAATTGTGGTATTGTTTATATAAATACATCAATAAAACCAAAATTACCTTAATACTATTAATTTAAGTTTCAATTCAATATTAATACTTATAAGTCATTTTTTCTATTTTTATTAAAGCATTTATTTATTAATTCTTCGTGTACAATGTGTACAATACAAAGGCGGACTTAATGCATTTGCCACACTCAAACGCTGAAACAGCGAGTCATTGTTTCAAAGTATGTTTGCGGTAAAATCCCTCTTGGTATGCTAGCCAGCCTAATTACAAAACTGTCATGGCGCCACTAGCCACATTCCGGGCATGAGATTTACATTGCATAAGTTCCTGCAGCCAGAGCACGCGAGTGTGGAAGTTGGGATGAAATCACTGTCAGGAAATATAGTATTTCTCCCCTCGAAAACGCGGTTTTAATTTCAATCACCTTGCAAGACGATGTGTTTTGTTTAATTTCAGTTTTACAATTTAAAATGCCTAGTTTAAACAAAGTACATGTTTTGCCTTCATGCGAAATTTGACTTAGGCACAGATAATATAATACTACAGCACTTAGGTATGCCAGAATGTCTAATTCTAATCTAATTGTCGGATGTTTTTAACCTACTTCGTAACAATAGTAATGGACTTCCGATAAATAACGCCTGACAACGTTAATTAGAGAATGTCTAAGGGCATTTTTCTAAAAAATTGTTCGTGACGAAATGGGAGTTCCACTTTTTCAGTTTTCTTTATTTAACTTGAAAAGTAAATAGTAAGAAAGATGGTATATACAACTATATTAAAAATATATAATTTGTTTAAAAATTGCTTTGATTGTTGTTTAAATTACAGTCAGTTAGTGTCAATGTCAAAAAGAATGTTCCATTTCGTCACTTGATTAATAATTAATAAAGAAATAAACATATGATTTTACGTGAAACAAAGGTTTGAAAAAGATCAAAAGTTCAAAAAGATAATCAAGAAAAATGCTCATAATCGTCACTATTGGGCCATAAAGTACTGACAAAAACTATCTCCCTACATATCATTTACAAGAAGTCTTAAAATTGATACTTAAAAATGGTAACTGTGTTTTAATAAAATATTATAAAATAAATAACATTAAGGTACCTTTACTTATATTTTCAAAATCTTAAAATTAAACACTTAGCCAAAATCGGACAGTGACACTTATGGAATGTGGCGTGACTATTAGGACTTAGTAAGTCATAGTATACACAGAACAATAATTCGAAGGATTTATAAAAGACTATTATTATCAATTACCTTACTTATGTAACAAAAGAAATGGAGATGTAATAAAAGTGGTATATTTGATTTATGAATTTTAAAGTGGCGTGGCAGGCTGAAATTTGGTTAGCGCTTACAATGAAAACACCTTCTTGAAAGAACGAAATGGGTTATCAGCCACGGCCACTCCTTTCGGTCTAAAAGTGCGAAATCGTTTCTTGTCAAAAAAAAGTCGAGATCTATAAAATCTGGCATCCCAGCAATGACATGTATTCTTTCTGGAAAAAAAGGTTTGCGAGTCAGTGTTTTCTATTGGTATTGATTTTGGTAGGCAGTTTTTACTAAGTAACTATAACTCTAAGCTCTCTTTAAAAATAAATAAAAGAAAGAACGATTTTTAAAGCTGCTCTTACAAAATACTTTGTTTTTAAAACATAAAATCACAAAAGCATATTTTGTGATTTAAGCGATTATGATTTAGTATTGACGTTTACGAAACCTAGACAAGCTGACGCGAAGAAAAATTGTGTCACGACACGGGACGCCGCTAAGTGAGGCGTGGACATGTAGCGTACTCGCTCTAACGTATAATTCGGAATCCATTTTCATTTGTTTTAATCAAGATATTATATGTAATTACTCAATAATACACACCTTAAATACAAAACCTATATTCACACGTACACAACAACAGTGTTTTCAATTGTCACACTAAAGTTTTAAGACATATTTTACGCAAAATTAGCGACGCAATCTTTACAGCACATCGGCTACGTCTCACAAGCACGACCGCCCGCGATCGACTAAGCGGCGTGGTGCCAATTGGCACCAACGTTGTGAGCAAATTTCTCTGTACCGAACAGCGTGTCTTGGTTACGTACGTTAATGTGATTTTGTAATTTTATTTATAATAACACCAGGTGGCACAAAATAAAGTAATAGTATAGGTTATTTAGTATTTGATATCGCAATTTTTAAAAAACATAATATCAAAAGTAATAACAAATAATTACTTTTTTATGAATTCTGTAACAACCATTCAATAACTTAAGTTGATTTCGAAAAACATAAGCCTAATACTAATTTAAAGAATTCTATCTTAATAAGAACATATAATAATGGCATTTTATAGTGTAACTTGTTCATTAATATTACTTTTTACTTGTATACACTCAGCTTAAGAATTCGATTTCGTCACGAAACAATTCCACGCATACATCACGTGACGAAATGGATGTGACGATTTCCCGATTCCAATAATATAACATACAATTTAAATCGTTTGTAAATAAATATTTTCAAGACTAATCTTCTATTCTGTTACTTATTAGTTGATTAAGAAAATTTTAACAGTAATACAATCTAATATACAGTAATTACCTTAAGTACGCCGTCACTATTAGGAGCACTGCAACGATGAACGTGACGCTCACAAACTATTTGACGTCCTGTTGATTAACCGAATGAATACGAACGATGAGTGAAGTTGGCCACAGACTAATAATGTTGCCATGATATAAAAACAATCTTTGTTTAGTAATTATTTGTTTCGCACGGCGTATAATCATCGTGACTATTAGGATTTTCCACTATATGTATTTTTTGTGGACACAATTTATTCAGGGTTATTATGTTATGTTTGATACTAATCAATTCATTTAAAATGATAAATTGAATACTTCAACATAAAATTTATCTTTAAAATAAAAAACATTGCCATCTGAATATAGAAAGTAGAGTAATTAAACCATAAATTTTACGCGATGGGGTTGGACGCTAAGAATTTTAAGGGTCAATATTCCTTTCATCATCATCATCATTACAGCTCATATACGTCCCCACCGAGGGGCTCGAGCCTACCCTATGTTAGGGTGATTAGGCCTTAGTCAACCACGCTGGCCCAGTGCGGATTGGTCGACTTCACATACATCATTGAATTTCTTCGCAGATGTATGCAGGTTGCCTCACGATGTTTTCCTTCACCGTAGGAGCGTCAGACAAATGTACATATGAAATTCGAAACGAAAAACACATTGGTACATAGCGGGTCTCGAACCCCGACCTCCCGATTGGAAGGCAAGTGCCGAGTCCACAGCGCCACCGACGCTCCAAATATTCCTTTATGGAACTGTATTTTGTAATATATGCAATTTTTCATGTTTATAATATAACCATGTCACACTTAAAGATTTTATTAAATAAAAAAAATAAAAATGGGAAAAAGTAAATCATCTCTCGATTTATCATTAAGTCACCATTCCACCGGACAAGGTGATTTACTAGTGGACAATTTTTTTGAAAAATGCCCCTAAACTAATATAATAAAATTCTCGTGTTTGTAACCGAACTCCTCCGAAACGGCTTGACCGATTTTTTCAATTTTTTTGTGTATATTCGGTAGGTCTGAGAATAGGTCGATAGATTACTGCTTATGACCTACACAATCGATATCCCAATAGAATTAACGTGTTTAATTTTCAATACGACCGGGTTCGATTCCCGAACTGAGTACAAGTTTTTTTTAATTTATGTGTGCAGTTTTACTTGTCACTAAAATCGATAACATGATCCCTAAGAACGGCAGGCCTATTATGGATCTTTCATCGTATGGCTTGGAATAAATTTTGAGATAAGCAAGTCATGAAAATGCTTCATTTGGTACCTACCGATTTCAATGATATCATCACAATGACATAATTTCAATGATGTCATCATGATATAATGAACGAATGATCAAAAATCTGACCGAACATCTTATGACATGATTTGCAATATGATTCCATCATGATATCATTTGAAAATCATGAGATCGGTAAAAGGCCTGCAGATCTTTGTGTCTTATAGTTACAGACTTGCCCATACTGACCGATCTCTATGTGCCACTCTGTAAAGGGACAGATGACGGCCCTAAATAAACAATCGCGAAGTGTACCATAATTTTCCATACAAAATTACCATTACTCCTATATTTAATGATTATTTTACGCTTCAAAAGAAAAAAATATAAATACACATCGGCATAAGAATAACTAATAATACGAGTATAGAAGCGAATCTCCTTTGTGGGTGCGCTAAATGCCGCTATTTGCATACCTACAGCGCCCTTCCCCCTGTAACGCCCCGCAGTAGTCTGCGGACGCCGCTAGGGTCACCACATGGACGTATGGTTACCACTACAATATTTTTATATAGGTACCTCCATATTTTACATCAAATGAGAAACTGAGCATACACCGAGTCTTATTGATTTTGTACTTCAAGTGTAGCGAGCGAGCGACTATCTTTAGCAATAGTACGCACATTTTTAGTTTTTTTGATTCCGTAGTTATAAGAACCTGTCTATTTTTGATTAATTGAGCTTAATCCCTACACTTCGAGAACAAAATCATTAAAATGTTTCGAATTTCGATGTACAAAAATGGTTTGTAATTTAGGTATCGTACCTACGTTTATAGTCCGAGAGCTGAAGTTATGAATGTACTAATGGATAAAACCTAAGCTCACTTTTTAGTATCAGACCAACATTTTCACTTTTAAAAAAAATCTGTTATTTCTTAATTTTAATCAAGTATTGATTGTATTTAAATTTTATATGGAACAGTGACAAAGGTCGATAAAAATATATATAGCAGTACCAAAGTTTCTCATAATTCAAATTATTCCCGACTTGACAAAAAAAAATCCCATACTTACAGAGTTTCAAAATTGCACTACAACAATGACAGCTTTAGAAACTCGATACATTATATTGTATTTGACATGTAATGAATATTACGAATAAAACTGATTCTGTATCTAGGGTAGGTATAATAAAAATAATTTTAAAGTATTCAATCATTTTTATTTAAAAGGTTTCAATTCAACAGAAATATTTACAAATGTCTGATATTTATAAAAGATGGCGTTTCTGTAGATGATTCGAAGTTTCGGTTATTAAACTTCAGCACGTAGTAAATACGCATTCTTATAAAAACCTTAATCAGGTAATCAATAGGAAAACATTCACAAGGTACCTGAAACACACGGTGCGCGCCTTGACTGACGATTCCGTTCAACGGAAATCAAACGGTAGGTAAATAACGTGGCCTTGAGCGCCCGACGGCCGGGAGTTTCGCTTCTATACTCGTATTATTAGTTATTCTTATGACATCGGTCAAACCGTTTTTTAAACTTAAGCGAGACTAACAAACGGCGATTCAAACTAAAAATTTTACATCTTAGTCGTAGTACTCGTAGCAAATAAGTAGTTTTTTTTTGCAACTCAGAGAAAATCCACCTCTTTGTTGTTATACAGCGTGTTCCGCATTGTTTTTGTTTACCGAACCGACTACAGCTTGTTATTCGACAAGGTTTGTGTAACGTTGCATTATATCGCGCCAACAGTTACACCGATACGAATCCTAACAATTCAAAGAGAAATCTATTAGATATTTCAAATAAAAAAAACTTAAACAGTCTCCTTTCTCATACCAGCAGGCGAAGCACGGGCTGCCAAGACTGGACTCGAATGGAATAAATATAAATAAATAAATAAATGTCTAATAGAGTAGCACGGTGGCGCGTATTAAGTGGGACTGACGTGATAAAAATTTCTTAACGGCCTTGACGCTCGTCAAGGAACATGTGTGGCTAAGTTGAATCACAATTTTTTTGCTCTCCGACTGTTACTGCATCTTCTAAAGTATTATAGCACTTGCCACAACCACAGCAGTCGGCGCACAGGCACGCCAAGAAATTTGTGATAAAACTCAGTCACACGTGTTACTTGACGGGCATCAAGAAAATTTCAGTAACTTTGTCACACAACTTGAAGAATACAAGTAAAACTTGCTCCTACCTATCTCCCGCCTCTAAATCAAAATATGACTTGATAGAAATCTCTGTTGAACTGACCAATTTTTATTACCTACCACTCATTCAGTAGGTACCTTTTTTTGGTTATGAGAAGATGGTCGCAAGTTTATCAGCAACATCCAAAGTAGCGACGTTTCCAATAAATTATGTCATTACCAAATAAAATAATATTTTTTGGATTAAATGCCGTATACAATACACAATTACATTCCGTTACAAAATAACGAGTGCTGTCTAAAGATGAACACCAAGCTTTGGCATCAATGAAATAATCATTCAGACAAAGGACTAAAGCCGGTGTCAAATTTTAGCTGACTACAATAGTTAGTTCGTACATTTTTAAGACTTTCCAGGAGCTCATATCTTAGCCCGCGTCCGTCGAGTCGAAAGAATCCAGCACGTTGCCCGTCGCGGATGTCCAGAGATTCCGAGTCGCGGAACGCGCGCCGGCTGTACGACTTGCCCTACCCCACCCCCCGCGCGGCGGGCTTTGTGACTCACGCGCCGCCGCCTTAGTGACGGGAAACCCCGACCCGCCTTTCGCAGCGTTGCTTTATCAATTTGCATGAAACTGCACGCCACGTGGATATCCGGGGCGGACGTCCGATCCACACAGCGGATGCTTTTAGTTATTTAAGTCGTTTTTTTTATAAAATATTTTTTTACATTTTATAACTTTTACTCATAACAGTATTTTTTCATGTGTTGCTGATTTTCTTTTTGATAAAAAATAATACACAAAAGTTGATCTAGAACTTACTATCATGAATAAAATGGAAACAGCGAGAGGGCTGACGGTGTAATGCGGGGCCGCGTTAGTGAGCTCCCACGGCAAAATAACTTTCCAGCTGACGTGCGACACGAGATCATTCGGCTGTAATATCGGCAAGGCAAACGGACGTTTTTATATCTCGTAATAGCTACACAACGTTCCGTGTTGTTTGTTTTATTTCGAACTCCGCATTTGCTTGATAGGCAGTTGCAATTCTCAGTAAACTTTCCTAACTGTATTTTTGTCCACAACAGGAAAGCTCACCTAGTCCAGTGAATTAAGCTCGTCTGGGTATGAAATTCCCTACAGTCAGTGGCGTTACATGCATCAGTTAAGTGCTTTCTGCGGAGAGGTCACATCTACCCTGAGGATATGCAAATGTGTATACATTTCACTTAGCAAAAAAGGTCTTCATCTCACTATACTGTATTAGACCACGGATACCATGGCCCACGATTAATGTGTTGTTTGTATACAGAGATTTAGGTAAGACAGTGGTAGCTAGTGGTAGATTTAAACCTGACTTGGTATAGGCCGTGGTATAGGCCCTGCCTAAATCGATCCAAAAGTTATTGACGTCTTTGAAAACAAATCCCTCTGAGTTTGTCTGGTGGAGCTGCTCTAATATTATGCGCATGAAATCAATTAGAGAACTTGTTCACTTGTTGTCCATTTCGTTCGTTCGTACTTCTATTTTCATTGCAAAACAAATGGTGAATATTGAAATGCAGTGAAAGTTATGACTAAATCAAACTCTTCAAATAGGTGTCATAAGGTAATTCATAAATACATCCACATTTTCAGCAATTCTTAAACGCCGGCTCCGAAGACCAAGTTTGAAGTTACCTCGACACTCGAGGCGCTAAAGTTTAACTAGAAGTTATTCAAGCGATTATAGAGGTAGACGCTTGATTTGAAGATGAATTTTACTAAATTTTCATCGCTCTAAACTTGAAACGAAAACGCATACAGAATCGCGACCAGACTTAAATCTGCTTTTACTTTTCTAATAAATAAATTGATACTAATAATAACTAATGTAAACCATGCTTTTTTTGCCCATAAAACAACAGTAATGAAAAAACAATTAGATTTTTGTAAAATCCTAACACATAAATAAACTAAAATAAATAAATAACACATACTGTTCACCAATGCATAAGCAACGTTAGATACAAATTACGTATTGACGATTTTCCTCTTTTTAGGATATTCAAATAAAAACTTGTTTTTAAAAATATATTTTTTACTATTAGTCTATTTTAGCTAGGCAATGAATAAGCAACGTTAGATACAAATTACAGTGCTGATGTTTCCGTAGTTTATTTTGAAACTTTAGCCTACTGGCAGATTGTTCATGCTCATGTTCTAGCATACATCCCAATTGCAAAATTAGTTGTGTATTATACTTACTAACCAAACTGCTGCGAGCTGAATGCTAGTTAGAGTCTGGCTAATGAAAGCTGAACCTGACATTTTTTCAAGTTGCAACACAATATCCCTTGGTACAATGGATACAATACAAATACAAATGATACAAATGTTGAATCTGGAGCTTGGCAGAAGTAAATAAAACACTGTTGACTTAGCGACATCTATTGCAAGACAAAACCATTTACAAAAATGCTCTTATTTATAATATTCACAAATAAACATCTACCGACTTAACAAAATAATATTTAATGTACTCGTACCTCATTATAGGAAAATATTAAATATACCCACATACATCTCACCTCCCAACTTAAATGAGTAGGTAACACTAGCACAAACAAATATAACTAAATACTTATAATAAAAATTACAATGACAATAATAAATTATAACAATAACAACTAATAGTCTATGCCGTAGCGCAGTACGGGCTTACGAACTCGCCGGGAGCGATTCACGGGCGTATGCAACGGGGAATCATTAATTGTTTTGGGTACCTCTGGTACCTCTCTGTTACCTTCCGGAACGGATATTGACTCCGCCACTTCGTCATTGCTTTCCGCAACGGTTATATCTGGCTCCGCTACATCATCCTCACTACCAATACCAACTTGACCTTCAAATCTTTCGTTGTTTGTATCAGAAGGAGGAAGGAGGAAGGAACTCCCGACATTCTTGACCGGCGTCTGATTTGATCTATATGTCTAGGTATTAGTCGACCGTCACCGCTATCCACTAAATATCTACTGGTACCCTGATTATTTGCAACTGTGCCTTTGAACCATTTATCTGGTTGACGGAAACTCCTAGCCCACACCGGTTCGCCAGGCACGAGGTGTCGCCGCACGCCACCTGCGTGCTGTTGCTGGCTGAGCTGTGCGCGGCTCACGCACCGCTCGCGAGCGCTCGTGCTACGCAACAGCCCCCCAACCATGATCGCCTAAAACAATATTTAAACCGCGCTGAGAGCGAGATGGCGCTATACGCAACAAGAGCGGTGTCTCTATTTCAATATTGTTTTAACCTTGCTATAAGCGATCATGGTAAGGCCCCTGGTCGAGCCGCGAGCGCAGTGAACGTCGCTGCAGTAACATAGCGGGTGTCTCACCCGTGGTGCTATGAATACTGTTTCTATAGCTCAGTAAAAACGTGTGCACGGCAGCATCAACATCAACTAATTCTCTATTAGCTTTCTTAATGACTCGCTTGCATATTTTCACGGCGTTCTCTGCCGCGCCATTTGAGGACGGATGATAAACGGGTGAAAATGATTGCCGAATACCGTTATTCGTTAAAAAGTTCTGAAACTCTAAACTAGTGAATGGAGGCCCCTGATCCGATACTATTTCTATAGGCAATCCGAAATGAGCAAATGTAGTTCTTAGTATTTTAATTACTGTCACCGCATTCGTCCTGGGCATGTCATAGACCTCAATCCATTTTGAACTAGCATCAACTAATATTAAATAGGTTTTTCCGTATAATGGACCGAGGAAATCGATGTGTATCCTACTCCATGGCTGCATGTAATAAGGCCACGGCTGTGGCGGTGCGCGGAGTGGAGCCGGCGCCTCCGCTGCACACGTCTCGCACTGCCTGCATAGTGTTTCCATATCCGCGTCTATGTTTGGCCACCATACATAGCTACGAGCTAAAGATTTTGTCTTTACGATACCCATGTGACCACTGTGCAACTGCATTAATATTTTTTCTTTTAAACTGTGAGGAATAATTAGCCTATACCCCCACATTATACACCCGCGTTCTAAATACAATTCATTCTTTTTATTGAAAAAATGTTTCACGTCTTCATCACTACACTTACTTGGCCAGCCTGATTGAACGTACAGCATAATACGACTAAGTAAGGTATCCTTTACCGTAGCTATCCGTACATCATCGTGTGTTACTGGAAGAAATTTCTCGACAAAGTTTATATATGTGACTTCCTTAGGTATTCGGGATATGGTTTCCGATTGTAACAATCGAGATTAAGCATCAGCACAATTTTTTTTTGATGCAACATATTCTATTTCGTAAGTGTACCCCGATAATAGTACGGCCCATCTCTGCAATCGAGACGCTGCCATAACAGGTATACCCACTTTGCTACCAAAAATATATGTCAATGGTTTGTGATCGGTTCTGAGTGTAAACCTACGGCCATACAAATATTGGTGAAATTTCCTAACGCCAAATACAATAGCTAAAGCTTCTTTATCTATTTGTGCGTACGCTCGCTCGGCCGTGGTAAGAGATCGAGACGCGTACGCCACTGGCCGTTCGCCGTCTGGTGTGATATGAGAAAGAACCGCTCCTACCCCCACACCGCTCGCATCTGCTGTTAAAATTAAAGGCTGTTCTAACGAGTAGTGTACTAGCACTTCACTAGAAGCTAAGCTCCGTTTAATTGAAGTGAATGCTGTTTCACATTCGTTATTCCACTCAAACATTACATTAGTGCGCAATAGGCTATATAGTGGTGCGAGAATTGTACTAACATTTTTTATAAACTTTGAGTAATACATGACCATACCAATAAAGGCGCGCAGTTCTGAAACATTTGTGGGGGGCCGGGTATTTAAAATGGCCTTGACCTTGTCACCACAAGTTCGCACGCCATTTTTGTCTATTACGTGACCTAAATAATGTACACTATCTTCAAAGAAAGCACACTTTTCTTTTTTTACTCTAAGGCCATGATTCAGCAAACGTTCAAAAACCTTGTGTAAATTATCCAGGTGGTCCCGGTCCCCGCGCCCGGAAATTATGATATCATCTAAGAAAACTCCTACATATGGTATATCAGCAAATAACTGCTCCAGCCGTTTTTGAAAAATTCCTGGACTCGACGACAAGCCAAACACGAGTCTATTGTACATAAACAAGCCTTTGTGCGTATTTATGACCGTATATTTCTTTGAATCGTCCAATTCAAATTGTGCGTAAGCCTGCGACAGATCTATTTTGCTAAATTTTTCACCACCGTGCAAACGTGCTGTAGGATCTAGCCTACGGGGCACTAACGCACTATGGTGGCACTCACTCTATGAAACTCTGACTATAGCACGATAACTGTGACACTGATTGGGGACTACTGTCTTAACCGGCGGTTGTCGAACGACTTCCTCGCGGCACGTATGCGCCACCTATTTATAGACGCTTGGTGGGGCGATTAATAATGAAACAGATCAATATGATTATTGCATGTTAAATCATTTTACTAATTTATAGGAATATAGAAATATGATTAATGTCTATATTCTACATCTCTCCTTTTTTCAAGAAACATGAATAAGATTAATTGATGCATAACATTAGTTCATAGATGATATCCATGTGAGGTATGTAATACACAAGAATTACTATCAAGCAAAATCAACTATCACTTTACTTACAATAGTTATAGCCTAGAATATGTCCCAACGGTTACATACTATCTTTATCGATTTCTCCATCTTCTACTTCATCTGCATTTTTATCCGGAGCATTATCCTCACTCTCAATTGTCCATTCCCCTCCTATTTTCTTCAAATGAATTATGTTTCTCCTGTATTCTTGACCGGTCTCGTCGTTTCGGACCTGGACATCGCCACAGTCTCTGCTAGTTTTAGTTACTGTATGCTCGGTCGGAGAGAAATTTGGAGTAAGTTTATTGTCTTTCGTCATGTTTTTGACATAGACTTTGTCACCTTGTTCGATGTCGTGGTGTGTTGCTTTCCTTCTACGGTCACTGTACTCTTTACTTATCTGTTTGTTTACCCTGTCTCGATCTCTGGTCTCCAAGTCTAAGTGTTCATTTTCGATGTTTATGTGTGAGGGGATTTTGTCTCTGAACTGTCGGCCGTAGAACAGCTCTGATGGAGACTTACCTGTCGTCTGGTTTGGGGTGCTATTATACATCATTAAGTAATAGCATAAATCTTCTTTCCAGTTCCGTTTCTCTATTTGGCTAATACGTAACCTTTTTAGGATGCTGCGGTTCTGTCTTTCGACTTCGCCGTTTTGTTGCGGCCAGTAGGGAATGCTATGCATCAGCTTTATGCCGCACTCATGCAGGTATCACTTGAGCTCCTCACTTGTGAACTGGCGGCCATTATCAGTCAGTACAGTTACTGGGTACCCTAGTCTTGAAAATATTTCTTTTAGAATTTTAATGATTTGAGAAGCACTTATATTCTTTGTAACCTTTATTTCCTTGTAGCGACTGTAGTAATCTATGACTACTAGTATATGATCTCCTGATGGTAGAGGTCCAAGCAGGTCCATGGCAACATCCACCCAAGGCGTAGTTGGCAGGTCTCGTCTTTTCATGGGGTTCGGTGGATTAGGAGCGGATACTAACGTACAGCTTCTGCAATTTTTCACCATTTGCTCCGCTTCCTTGTCAATTTTAGGCCACCAAACCTTTGTACGCAGGCGCTGTTTCATGGCCACGATACCAGGATGCCCTTCATGGACAGCATCCAAGACTCGACTGCGTAATTTCGTGGGCACAACGATTTTACTCCCTCGCAAAAGAACGGATCCGTAGAAACAAAGTTCTGTACTGAATATATTGTAGCCTTTCACAGAAGGGTCCCATAAATTATCGTACAAACCAGTTCGGACTTTTTTGATTTCAGGGTCGTCTGCTGATTCCTTCTCGATTTCGCCTAGTGAAACAGCAGTAGGTCTTGAGTATTCGATCACCTGGTGGATGTAATCCTCTTCGTTTGTAGTGTCTGTGACCTGGCAAGTTTTAGCGTTAACGCACAGTCTGGAAATCGAATCTGCAATATTGTTTTTTCCAGCTCTATAAATGATCTTGTATTTGAATGACTGCAGACGCAGAACCCACCTTTCGATCCTTGCGCAAGGTTTAGACTTTTGTCCAAATATAACCTCTAAGGGTTTGTGGTCGCTAATTAATTCGAACTCCTTACCATACAAGTACATTTTGAAGTGTTCCACGGCCCAAACTAAGGCGAGTGCTTCTTTCTCTGTCTGACAATACCTCTTTTCGCAGTCCGTTAGACTCTTGCTCCCATAGGCTATAACCCGTGGACCATTGGCATCGATTTGAATTAATACTGCTCCTAAGCCTACGGGACTGGCGTCAGCGATTACCTGTGTTTTATCAGCTGCATCATAATACCCAAGAGTTTTTAAGTTTGACAGTTGATGTTTCAGTTTCACGAATGTGCCGTCTTGTTCTTGGGACCACTCATCAAGTAGCGAAGCTTTTTTAGCGGGTTTATTTCGTAGCAGTTTTCTCAGTGGCTCTGTGAGAGTTGCCAAGTTGGGTATCCACTTACCCACGTAGTTGACTAATCCCAGAAAGCTTTGTAATTCTTCTGTAGGCGATGAGGCCCTGAAGCTTTGAATAGTTTCAACATACTTTTTCAAAGGTTTAACTCCTTCTGGAGTCAACTCGTGTCCCAGGAATTCGATTTTTTAAATACTGAATTCACATTTAGCCTTGTTCAATAACACTCCGTTTTCAGACAGTACCGACAGTGTGTGCTGAAGTCGCCTATCATGCCCTTCTTGATCCGCTCCATAGATGACGATATCATCTATAAAGTTCACAGTACCCTCGCATCCCAGCAATATCCTTTCCATAGTCTTCTGGAAGATCTCGGGTGCGCAAGAGATACCAAACATGAGTCTTTTGTATCGGTACATACCTCTGCTGGTTATGAAAGTGGTGATGTGACGGGAATCCGTATGTATTTCTACTTGATGAAAGGCGTCCTTTATATCAAGTCGAGAGAATACCTTGGCTTTCTTGAAGTGAGGGAGTAACTGATCCATTGTAGGGAGAGGGTGATTTTCTCGCCTAATGGCTTCATTGGCTCTACGCATATCAACGCACAGACGTAACTCACCGTTTTCTTTTAGAATGGGGACTATTGGTGATACCCATTTAGACGATTCACGCACTTCTTCGATGATATCGGCATCCATCAGGTCTTGTAACTTTTTACTGACCTTGTCTTCCAGAGGGATAGGTATCCTCCGGCATGGCTGATTAACAGGTCTCACATTCTCGTCTATAGGGATCTCAACGAGTACGTCCTTGAATTTTGGGAAGCAGTCAGTTTCTACAGAGTTGATGTCAACTAGCCCTACGCGTAGAACACCAAGTGCGACTGCAGTTTCTTTACCAAGGAGGTCTTTTGTTCCATTCCGGATTACATAAAATGTTGCCAGTTCTTGCCCGTTACCAATCTTTATCGTTGACTTGAAAGATCCAGTCACCATGAGAGGGTGTGTACTTCCATAGGAGTAGAATGTCTTGTCGGGGTTGCTATTTTGGTCGGTGACGTCAATACCGGATGCTTTTAGATGTTCATAAGTATCCTCCGTAAGAAGGTTGCACTTACTTCCGGAGTCAATCAGCAATTTCGACGTTAAGCCGCCAATGTTGCATTCTATTACACAGTCTTCATCAATGCGAAAGACATAGTGAACATCTTCTTTAGGTTTATTACCTACAGAAGCTTGGCGTGGTACTTTAGCAGGCTTAGGTTCGCTGTTGTCATTTTGAGGTTTACGCTTGCTGGCGATCTTCTTTCTACAGACTTTAGCAAAATGTCCTAGTTTCCCGCAGAAGAGACACTTTTGTTTGATCGCAGGACATTGCGGGCCATCAGATGCATGCATTTTGTATCCACATTTTGAACATTTCAAGTTCTGGTTATTGGTTCTTTTTTGCATTTTGTTAACGTCATTGGCGTCGGGCTTACCTGTTCCTTCCACTTTGTTGACGGAGCTGCTTGGTGCAGGCTTGCGTTCAAATTCGTCTAACTGTCGATTTACACTTTCTAAAGTGGTAGCCTCTACTGTAATCTCATCTAGGCTTAAACTATCACCTCCTTTTAATATTTTCCGGCGCAGCTCCTTTGATGCACACTTATCAACGATTTGATCAATGAGGCTCTCCTCTTTGGATACGAATTGACATTTAGCAGCTTGCTTTCGTAGTCTTATTAAGAATTTTTCAAAATTCTCACCTGGCTCTTGTCTCATCTGGCGAAATATGTGACGTTCGTAGACTCTGCTTTGCTTCGGAGAAAAGTACTCGTCCAACTTTTGCAAGGCTATCTTGAAGACATCACTGTCACCATTTAGGTCCTCTTCATTGACCTTAGCACCAGGTAAGTTGTAAAAAATCTCCTGAACTCCTAGA
The DNA here is from genome assembly GCA_963935595.1 of Schoenobius gigantellus. Taxonomy (NCBI): domain Eukaryota; kingdom Metazoa; phylum Arthropoda; class Insecta; order Lepidoptera; family Crambidae; genus Schoenobius; species Schoenobius gigantellus. The sequence continues at coordinate 5,595,603 of OZ012554.1, read as the reverse complement.
CCACCTACATGGAGGAGGGTAGCTCGTTTCCTACCAGGGTCCTCTATTTCAGTGGCTTCCAGGTAGATCTCCAAACCACGCTTCCACTTGGTCCATCGAAGGCCGACGCTCCCTGGGTCGCTGTCGCAGTCGAAGCTCTCCAGCGCTGCCAGGTTCAGTTGAGATGCGATTTGGTTGTCATCCGTACCAGTAGGGCTGGAATGCCTGGAATGTGTGAACAGTATGATAGTCAGCCTGAGTAACAGTAAATTTTCACATATTAACCTCCTTAGGCTTGATTCTCCAGATAGAGAGTAAATATTTATCCATGAGAATGCGAGTTCCCAATGCCCAATGTTGAATAGTATGGAAATGTCATTGACTATTGAGCCTTATCAAATTTACAACAATTCAGATACCTACTCATAGTAGGTATGGGTATGTATGAATAGAGGTGGCAATAACGACTGTATTAAAATAATGAGCAACACTGTAGGGATATTTAAAAACTGTTGCTGTAAACCGTTATCCTGTTATTGATGATAAATATGCAATTCATTGTTTCAACAACAGGATGATCGGCAACAGAATCTTTCAATTGCCAATAACAGTGTTGTTCATTGCGTTCAAATAATGCATTGCGCACTGTGTTGTACTAACGACATCCACAATGATTGCATTAAATGATATACTCTATTCGTGTACCAAAAAGATACCTACATACAAAATAAGAGAAGCTTGACTTTAAATAGAAATGTATCCAAAGGGCGGCCTTATCGCTAAGTAGCGATCTCCTCCAGGCAACCATGAGAGAGATGACCTTATTGGGGTCGCATAATATTACGATACGTGACGTGTTATACGACCTACTTGTCTTCATGAGTTCTGCTACAGTGCCCGACCGACTCATTTCAGAGTGTCTAGTCAAAGTGCAGATACGCCTCCGTTGGCCTCATGAGTTTCCGCTACAATGTCTCGTAGACAAGGTGCAGACACGACACGTCATATTATCATGAGTTCTGCTACAGTGCCCGACCGACTCATTTCAGAGCGTCTAGTCAAAGTGCAGATACGCCTCCATTGGCCTCATGAGTTTCTGCTACAATGTCTTTTTAGACAAGGTGCAGAGATCCAGACATGGTAATCATAACCTAGGTATTTCAGCACGCGGTGCATGCCACGTACTCGGCACACGCTATGCCATGTGCTCAGCACGTGGTCGGCACGTGGTTTACCACGTGGTCGGCATGCGGTTTGCCACGTGGTCGGCACGCGGTTTGCCACGTGGTCGGCACGCGGTTTGCCACGTGGTCGGCACGTGGTGTTCCACGTGGTCAGCACGTGGTTTGCCACGTGGCCGGCACGTGGTGTTCTACGTGGTCAGTACGTGGTTTGCCACGTGGTTGTCACGCAGTGCATTCCATGTGCTCGGCACATGATGTATGCTACATGCTTCCTACTCATCACATGTTTAGAAGCAACAGTATAAATTATAAAACCAGTGACTCGCAACAAAATACAAAATCTTAAATATCTCGGAAACGGTGCATCCTAGCTCAAAAATAACCAAAATTTGACCCCCCTCTGCCGCCCCCGTCAACTTGGTGTGGTGGTTCAATCCCATGAACCAAACCCATGAAAACCCCATCAAAAGAGAAACCATGTGGCCACACCATGGGGTGCAGTTACTACTAGGTTAGGTGGATATGAACAAGTAGATACATGATAAAAATACCCCAAATCCTAATTTAATAAGTGAAACGTTATGCTTGTCACTGGCTTTATCTGTGCCTTGCTGTTGTGTATATCCAGGGTGCAGGTTAAGCGATGGTTTTAATTTTCTATGAGGAATCTCATGTTTTCCTCCTTTTTCGTGCTAAATAGTAGATTATGCACCAAGGGATTAAAGCAGTGTCTAACGTCACGGGCGCCATATTGAACCCCGAGCGTAACGAGGGACTCTAGAGTTAACTCCTGAGCGTAGCGAGGGAGTTAAAATTTAACTCCTGAGCGAAGCGAGGGAGTTTTGTGGAGTCCTAAGTGAAGCGAGGGGATCAAGTCGCCTAAGACGAAGACACTGCTTTATTCCAGAGGTGAATACTCTACTTTTCATACTATCTGCGAGACAATAAATATAGGGCTTTATAACCAATTACTTATGTGGTAATTTTCATCATAAACACTGTCATATTATCATTATCACTATAACTATGGTTAAAATTGTCACATTATCATGAAAACCATAAAAAAAAGATTTGTTATTCTCAAGCACAAACACTTCACACAATAGTTTTATCTTAAGTAAAACTTGAAACATTATAAAAACTTAAAACATATTAATTATAATATGAATAATAAGTATGAACTTAGTCTACCCACCGATTTAGAATACGATACGATCAGCTGCTGGACCCTGTCAATGACCTTTAGTAGCACGCAGGACGAATGTTAATTTGTTAACAATAAAATGTTATCAAATTTTCTTTTGTGACTCAACTTCGTGATATACTCGTATTTACTTTTAGAACACCAATTACTTATTAGACACAACTGTCGAAATAAATCTCAAATAGTCGACAGCCTATTGACCCCAAACAAAAAAAAGCTGAAGCACCTGGTCTTTTACTTACGTTATTTAACTTTATCAATAATACCTACACTGAATAGACTTCTAAAAAGACTGTATTGATGCCACAAAGCACTTAACGTAAGCAACAAGACATTCCAATTTTGAAATAGGTTCATAATGGCGTTGGCGGCAAAATTTTAGCGATGTAAACAATATACAACGGAATATAGTTACTGCACATTATGGAACAAATTGTAGAAACATTGTTTATTTTTAAATATGCCGCGTAATTTTTCCAAATGAAAGCTTTTAGCTCGTTAGTGTTCTTGATTTACTTTGCTTTTTATTCGTTTGTATCGATATTCGATAGCTTATGGTGGCCGTCAAAAGATGGCGCTTTTAGCATAAAAAGTATTTTAATTAATAAAAAATAAAGTGGTGTTATTGTTTATTTTAGTTTGCACTATTATGTAGGTAAATATTTTATAATTTTGGTAAAGAAATTATGTATTTAGATTTTATAAAAACATTATTTACACAGGTAGAATGTCTATTTGTCTCTAGTGGATGTACGCTACTGCTGTATGGGCGTAGAACCTTTGCCTTCCTAAGCATCTACGCTAAATTTTCATACAAATTTTATGTTCCAAATTTAAAACACTTTAATCCCTTGGGAGTTTCATACAACATTATATCCCCGGGGATATAATGTCTTGCTTTACGTTGAAGTTAAGAGGGTTATAATTGTACATTGTCGAGCAGGTGGTATGAAAACACCATTACAACACTACACTGGATATAAACTGGAACAACGCACGCTAAAAAATAGGTTAAAACACTGACCTTTTACTCGTCGCCAAAATGTAGGATCTAGCCTACGGGGCACTAACGCACTATGGTGGCACTCACTCTATGAAACTCTGACTATAGCACGATAACTGTGACACTGATTGGGGACTACTGTCTTAACCGGCGGTTGTCGAACGACTTCCTCGCGGCACGTATGCGCCACCTATTTATAGACGCTTGGTGGGGCGATTAATAATGAAACAGATCAATATGATTATTGCATGTTAAATCATTTTACTAATTTATAGGAATATAGAAATATGATTAATGTCTATATTCTACACGTGCTAACAAATCTTCTACCTTCGGTAACGGATAACGGTCGACCTCTATAACCTTATTTAACGTTAACTTATAATCCGCGCAAATCCTAATATTACCGTCTTTCTTGACTACCGGTACAATGGGCGTGGCCCAGTCGGAGCGGTCTACGGGAGTGAGGATGCCGTCGCTCACCATTTGGTCCAGCGCGCGCTCCACAGGCGCACGCAGCGCGTACGCCAGCGGCCGCGCACGCATGAACACGGGCCGCGCGCCCTCTCGTACGTGAATGCCCACTCGACCGCCCGTGAAACGCCCCAGACCTTCCGCGAACACATCGCAGTATCTGGAACTAAAATTATTTATATTAAAACTATTGCAACTTACTTTATTGACATGTTCGAATTTTGGTAGTTGAATATTTAACTCCATAAGCCACTGTCTACCAAGTAACGAAGTATTGGCATCTTTTATTATATATAAATCTAAATTCTTTTTATTATTCATATTATTATACCAAACTAACGGTCTAATTACACCCACAGGTTTGATCAATTCCCCGGTATAGTATCTCAACTGCAAATTGGACTTCAGAATTTTTAAGTTTCTAAATAATTTTTTATACAGCTCCAAACTTATGCAAGACACGGCGCTGCCCGTGTCACACTCCATCTCAACATCATGCCCATTAATATTAAGTGATATCATTATAGGACGACAATGCTTAACAGACAATTGGTTTATTCTAAGTAGTACCTCATCGCTGTCCTCCTCGCCGGTGTCCTCCTGAACTTCTGTTGCTACGTCTACGCTGTAGTGACCCGTTAGATTGGGACACACTCGCCGTAGATGCCCCCGTCGATTGCACACTCTGCATACATAGCGGGCAAACTGGCACCGCGACACGTCGTGACTCGCTCCACAAGCACGACATGGATGCTGGCCGGCGCTCGCTCGCGCCTGCTGACCGAGCGCAGTCCGCCCTAGGTCCGCCGCTGCCGCCGCATGGCCGCTGCCCCGACCACGGAACCTGCGGCTGCCACCGTTTACACTGGCGTACCCCTTCTTCGTCGTCATCGCCACTGGTTCACTGTCTCGCCACGCTCCCGCAACTGCCTGACATGGCACTATACTGTCGCTCTTCGCAATACCTTCCACTGCCGCCGCGTCCTTCTCCGCTGCTTCCATGCTTACGGATAGGGCATAAGCTTTCCCAAAATCTATTTTGTCTTCCGTAAACAAGCGTTGCTGTATCGTTTCGCTGCTGATCCCGCACACAAGCTGGTCGCGCAAGCTCTCTTCTAGCCAACTTCCGAATTCACACGTTTTAGACATCTTCTTTAATACAGCCACGTACTCGGAAATAGTTTCATCACTACCCTGTTTTCTGTGACGAAATTTATACCTCTCCGATAGTATGCTAGGCTTCGGTTGAAGATACTTTTCTAGAATGTCCGTTAGCTGCTTGAAAGTTTTATTTGTTGGTTTTTCTGGAGTGCACAAATTCACCAATAGCTCATAACACTCCGCTCCCATAACGGTAATTAGCGTCGGCACTTGTCGCTCTTCTTCTATGTCATTGACCACAAAATATTGTTCGAGTCGCTCCACATACATTCTCCAATTCTCCGTTCGCACGTTGAACTCGGCTATTCTCCCGATCAACATTTTTTCCTTTAGTTCGTAAGAATCCTCGTCGCCACTGTTGAATCTGGAGCTTGGCAGAAGTAAATAAAACACTGTTGACTTAGCGACATCTATTGCAAGACAAAACCATTTACAAAAATGCTCTTATTTATAATATTCACAAATAAACATCTACCGACTTAACAAAATAATATTTAATGTACTCGTACCTCATTATAGGAAAATATTAAATATACCCACATACATCTCAGTCCCTGGGTAGTTTAGTTGAACATAGTGATTTTGATCGTAGTAATAGACTTGCTAGTTTGTACAGAAGCACAGACCTGAGCCAATAATATGAGGAAGACGAAATTTTAAGAGAACATGGTCATGAGGTGTTGAGAAGTCCTCCATATCATTGTGATTTTAACCCTATACTTAGAGGGCATATGGAGTTAAGACAAGCACAAGGTTGCAAACAAAAACATATCTAAGTCAGCAGCGGAACTAGAAGAAATTTTAAAAAAGCTTTTCATCTATCTATACCGGGTGTAACTGAACACCCCAATAACATATAAGGGGCATATAATTTAGATACTAAATGGACCTTCGGTGCTTGTCTGAGACCTGGAACCCCAATACTTTCAGAGTTATTTGATTTTAAGCTGAAAGCAAAAACTTTCAAGTGACAACCATAAATCCATAATCAGCTCTTAACATAAAAGAAATTGAAACACAAAATGACACGTGACAGACGTGAGCGTGTAGTATTCCTCCTACCCTTACGTAGGGCTGTCGGCACTTAATACCAAAAAATAATTTATTTAGTTTGTATGACGTGAGCGTAGTATTCCAATTTATATTCACAATTTATTAATTAATAATTTCTTAATGTAATGGTCTCACTGTAGTTATTTCTTATTAATACTTATTAATGGGAAGTAGCTGCAGTGAGATTATTGCATAGGGCCTTACGTTTCCTAAACAGGTAGTGACCTTAAGCTACGTAGGCGTTGGTAATATTATTTGTTGGGATATTTTGTGTGGTTACTGGCGATCGTGTTTTTCTTTCCTGCCAACAAACCGCTATGCGGTTTGGCGGGTCTGTTTGTAAATTGTATGTTTTATTTGTTTTTGTAATAAATGCATTTTCATTCATTTTTTCATTCATTCGTACGCTTACGTAGGGTTGTCGGCACTTAATATCAAAAAATAATTTATTTAGTTTGTATGGGAAAAAAGTAGGTTTGTTAGCCCTAATATTTTTCGTACAGAATCTCTACTTCTGATACATACCCTTAAATCTTATTGGGGTGTTCAGTTACACCCTGTATATATAAAAGGAGATGTTCCCATCTATAGACGCACGCACAGCCGTAACCGCTAATGGAAGATACGTGAAATTTGGACAGTTGTTTTAATTCAAAATGTGGACTCACACTAAAAAGGGATTTTAAAAAATTTTACCCTAAAGGGATGAAATAGGGGTTGCAACTTAGTATGGATTTTTTTTTAAATTAGCAACGATTTTGATAAAACATGAGATTCATGCCCTTAAAAATATTTCATTGAACACGTGTTTCATTTCATGGTTTATTGGAATTCACTCCTTTTGGTGCAAAATAGGGGTTGAAAGTTTCTATGGAAAATATTAATATGGAATTTATTATCCGGTCTTAAATAGTCTACAAAATTATTTTTCCTACGGGAAAGTATAAAATTCCCACTGAAAAACAATAATAACACGGGCGAAGCCGCGAGCGGAAAGCTAGTCGACTATAAGAAGAACTAAGGATTGGACGAGGAGTATCTAGTACGATAACCACTGAGCTATACAACAATGTGTTGCATGGCAGCCACGACTCGAATTTCGCTATGAGGTCTTTCTGTGATTGCCACAACGCATCGTGAGCGTTGTGGCAAACACAGAAAGACCTCCTGAGTATACCTCCCAAGATGTCTGCAAATACGAGTAGAATAAAACAAATAAAACTCCACACCTGTTCAAGAATTGCGAAGTCTTCACGAAAAGATCAGGCAAGAAACTTACAAAGCCTTATTACAAGCTTTCATTTACTTTCGCCTGTCCCGGTATCTGTAATGAAACCTTGCAGTTAACTTGCACTTCGCGGTTTCCGATTGTGATGAAATTTCGCATGCATATGTATTCGCGTGACAATGCAATATTATGATAACATGGCGCTGATCTGATGCTGGAACTGGAAGGTGGCCATAGGTATTCCGCAACAAAACGACACAATTAACCCCATCGAGTTTCGGCTCGTTTGATTCGTAAAGACGATTTTCCTCTTTTTAGAGCATTAAAATAAAAACATATTTTTTTTACTATTAGTCTATTTTAACTAACTTTCATAATCACTATACCTACGACAAACAATATTAAATAACAGCTTTTGAAACTTATTATCAGATTCTTTAGCTGACTGAATGGAACAGCCAAGTCGCTCGGGATGTTGACGCAACTTGAAACTTACTCCGCCCCGTCTTAACTTGTTTGCGGCTGCTGCCGCGAGATAGTCTACCGAATTGTATTTTGGCGGCTAGTCATTATAGATTTGTAGATGTTCCACATTTCTTTTATTCAACAATGAAAAAGCAAGAAGTGTGTACTGCTAAAAACTTGATTTCAGTTAATAATATTTTAGACCCTTCCTTAGGAATTACTTCTAAACTATGCCTATGGTGGGATTATCAAGCCCAAATTCGTTTTCGTCCGAATGTTAAGTTACCTACTGTAGTACAGTTTGGCAAAACAGAGTTTGGGGCAGTGACACTGACAGCTAAAACTAAAAAGCGATTCCCGTATTAATAAGGCTGTTGTTTCTTAATTTTCTAATCGTTATTTAAAAATTACTTGTTTTCTAAGATCGTGCGTAACTGTACGAATGGCGCCCTAATTTTTTCCAAAGTCTATTTTGCCAAGCTGTACAGTATATTTTTTGTTAGTTATATGTATATGGCTATTACCTACTAAAGCTTATAATAATAATAATATTAATATTGTTTGGTCAAAAGCCCACATAAAGAAGTATACCCCAGCAATGGGAGACGCATAAAAATTTAAAATAATAATAAACGCTTTAAAGCACACACAAATATAGAAACAGAAAATTTTCAAAAACAACACAGATATACAACACAGGCGGCTTTGTTGCTAATAAGTAATCTCTTCCAGGTAACCAGGGAAATATATAAAGGAAATTCAAATCAGGGACGGGTGCAGTAGTAGCTAAATATGGACAATGAAGGACTAATTTAGCTAAGGATTTAAGAATAGGAAGTGATTTCGGACTTGATTCTTAAAGGACTCCAGCTTACGAACTCTCTTAATACTCTCAGGGAGAGAGTTCCATAGCCGAACGGCATATGCGTGAAAAGAGTATAAAAGAAAACCACAGTACCTACCTGTGGAATAGAATATCAAGAGTTAAATTGAAATTCGATCGTAAAATACGACTCCAAGAAGCGGACCGAAAAGAGAACTGTGAGACTTTAGATATGATGGGGACGTGGCAAGAAACAAAACATTGTAAAGTAGGGATAAAACATGTAAATCTCTGCGCTGGCGAATTGGAAGCCATTTAAGTTGAGAGCGATAGCAAGAAACATGATCAAATTTACGCAGATTAAAAAAAACCTAATGGGCACATTTTGTAGACGCTCCAAATTGTCTAGTAGTTCCTTTGACAAACCCGCCCAGGCAGCGTCAGCGTAGTCAATTAAGGAAAGTAGAAGTGATTGAGCTAACACTGTTTTTGTAGCCATTGGAAAAAAGTTACGGAATCTGTTGATGGAATAATATGCGGCAAACAGCTTCTCACGAACAGCCTCAACCTGAGGTCGCCATGATAGGCACTGATCAAAAACTAAACCTAGATTTTTCACGGATTTGCTAAATGGAATAACTGTTCCATCAAACATCACTGCTGCATGATCTGATCAGGCTGCAAACTGTAATCAATACGTGAAATGAAATAGGAACTGCCGATATTGGTTGTCTGTGTTTTGTTTGGATTAACAACAAGACCGTAATATTTACAAAATTGTCAATAATACTAACATTAGTGTTGGTTATCGAGATAGCCTGTGAAAAATCAGATAGGCTTACGTGTAGATCTGCAAGTCTTCGGCAAACAAGTGAAAGAGACATGAAAGTGATTGCGTAATGGAATTTATGAATATCGTGAAAAGAAGCGGAGACAATACGCCACCCTGGGGAACACCGGCTGCGATAGTGCATCAATCAGACAGGAAGTCCTCAATGCGTATTCGCTGTCGACGTCCCAACAGGTAACTTTGAAACCAGTCAATTACGGTAGGAGATCTGCCAAGTGAACGTAGGATACCCACCTAATAATTTTATTTGATATTTTGAAATAAGATATAAAAATAAGGGACACGTATTATTTTTATTTTCACATAATTTTCATTCATTCATTTCATTTTTTTATTTTTTATTATATTCATTCTCCAAATAAAATTACGATTAATAATTTATACTATGTTTTAGTTTTTCTTTCGGATTTTCTCAATCAGTTATTTTTTAAACTATCACTATATTAAAGCCAATAAAAGAAAAAATATTCAAATCGGTTTAGACATTTTTGATTTTTGCCGAGACTTCGGTAATAATTTTTATATTGTATAAGTAGTATAATTATTATATACTGTTATATATTATACACCATTTGTAGTACTTAATATATTTTAAATAATGAATATAGAAAATCCTTAAGGATACACAAGCGTTAAGCCAGCAGTGACTCAGAGCTACAAAATGCTTAAGTCCAGCCTCCAATTAATTGGAGCTTAACAAATTAGAACTAGATTGGAATTACTCGCGGAGATCCAGTCTACCCGATTGCATCTGACGCCTGCGGTCCCGATCTCGAAGTCCTTTGTGTGACTTACACTTAAGATGTTTGAGACTGAGAGGGTCTGGCGTTGTTAAATTTCGCCGTTCAAGACGATAAGTTTCTGTGCGATTGGATTTCTATGCAGTTAACTTACTGAGCTAAAACCCTGATAACGTTTCATCTTCATGACCGAATGGTTTGTCTATTCGAATAGAGAATTTAATATTATTTCGTATGTGCGAGAGGTAAACTAAATGTTGTATACAATAAGAAGATTTTTTAAGAGACCGAGTATTAGACAAGTCCGCCTTATGAATACACGTGTTTTTGTATCAACCTTTCTACTGTTTTTCTCCCTTTTAGTATCCCTTTTCTATAGTTGCCTGGAAGAGATTGCTGTGCACAGCAATAAGGCCGCCTATTGCTTTAGTTTCTTTGTTATGTTATTCGCTGTGTCATGTTATTATGTGTTATGCAATAAAGTGTAGTGTATGTATGAAACATCTTGTTTTTAGTGTGTTTTTAATCTTATCATTTGTATTTTATTTGTTTGAACAATAAAGATATATACAATACAGTACAATTCTTTCGACCCTTAAACTCAAAGCTAGTCCTTATAACTACAATTATATTTCTTCGCTTCATTCTTCAGATATGATTTAATATTTACCATGTAGTACCTCTATTTACCTGGCAACGTTCACACAATTTTAAGAGTAGTTTAATTGATTTTTTTTTGTTTCCGGCGTACCCTATGACTTGTATCGCCATATTGACTGCGCTCATTCCTCTGTTGTGCTCGGTAACGCTCGCACACGCACCTCATTTCTGGACCATAATGCCGAGCTGCCGTGCCGGACTCCGTGCGAAATCGCGACAAAACACTTGTCGCATCACAAAAACAGCTCGGGATCGGTATCACAGCAATCAATAGGGGACTAGACATCACCGCAACAAAGTTGTAAGTTAAAACAGATCGCAAATTTTTGTGTTTTCGCATTAAGCCTAATAACTCAACAAAAACACAATATTATCAATTTCGAGTATTACCTTTCGGGCTTTGTGTCGCTCCTCGCGCGTTTACTAAAATTATGAAAGAAGTAATATCATATCTTAGGAGCTACGGGCATAAATCTGTATATTATCTAGATGACATTTTATGTATCGGCGATACATATAGTGAGTGTATAGATAACGTAAACAAAACGTTAAAATTACTTAATTGCTTAGGATTTATCGTCAACTACGAAAAGAGCAATTTGTTACCGCAACAAAGTTGTAAGTTCTTAGGTTTCTGCTTCAATACGAAAAACCTCAGCATTAGCTTACCAACGGATAAAAGATTTAAAATTGAGAATCTGTTGAAAAATTTTTTACTATTACCTTCATGTTCCATTCGGGAATTTGCCCAATTGATAGGACTTCTAATTGCTGCATGCCCAGCTGTAAAATACGGTTGGATGTACACTAAAATTTTGGAACGTCAAAAATACCTTGCTTTGCTTAATTATGTAAGCTACGAAACCAATATAAATCCTTCTCAAATAATACTAAAGGATTTGCGTTGGTGGTTATCGAATATATGGACTACATCCAACCTTATTAGGCAGCCTAAATTTGCACTTGAAATTTATACTGACGCTTCTCGGTCTGGTTGGGGCGCTGTCTGTGATGACGTCAAAATTCACGGTAAATGGAAGGAGTCGGAAAAAATATACCACATAAATTACTTGGAATTAATGGCTGCCTTCTTAGGACTTAAGTCTTTCCCTGGCCATTTAACTAACTGCTCAGTTTTACTACGTATAGATAACACGACGGCGATTAGCTATGTGAATCGCATGGGAGGTATACAGTATCCGCACCTTAATGACCTGGCAAGGTCACTTTGGCAATGGTGCGAGTCTCGTGGTCTTTGGGTATTCGCATCGTACGTGAACACAAAAGAAAATCGTGCTGATGCGGCATCTAGAATTGTCAATCCGGACACAGAGTGGGCACTTTCCAACGACGCATTTCAAAAGATTATCAAACACCTTGGCCAGCCGGATATTGATTTATTTGCATCGCGCATTAATACAAAATGCTCTAGATTTGTCTCATGGAAGCAAGATCCAGACGCGGAAGCGGTAGACGCATTCACATTAAATTGGAATACCGATTACTTCTACGCTTTTCCGCCATTTTCATTAATACTGAAATGCCTTAGGAAAATTATCGATGACAAAGCAAACGGCATCCTAGTTTACCCATATTGGCCATCACAACCATGGTTCCCACTTTTGCAAAACTTAATCACATCAAACGTAATTTACTTAAATCCAAATAAAAACCTTCTGCAATCCCATTTCAGAGATCATCATCCCTTACACAAGAACCTTACCCTGGGTGTCGCGAAGCTCTGCGGCAGGCCTTCACACGACGGGGCATCTGTGCGGAGTCTTCAAAGTTAATGCTAGCGTCTTTTTCTGAAAACACCCTAAAACAGTATAATACTTCACTAAAGCTTTGGTGGCAATTTTGTATAGTTAACAATATAGACGTCTTTAAACCATCAACGTCGACCATACTTACCTTTTTAACAACGCAATTCAATAATGGCTGTGCATACGGCAGCCTTAACTCGCATCGATCTGCTTTATCAGCTTTAATTGGAAATGCCATGGTATAGATTATCATGTAAAACGTTTACTTAAGGGTGCATACCAATTAAAACCTACAAAGCACAAGTACATGGGATCCTCAAACTGTATTGAACCATATTTCTACATGGATTCCTAATAGCGAACTTTCCTTTGAAAAAATTACAAAGAAACTTACTATACTACTTGCAATTTGTACTGCGCATAGAATGCAAACGCTTTCGCTTATCAGGATTGAAAATATTTTAACATTAGAAAATGGCATTAAGATAAATATAACAGATATTATAAAAACATCTACACCCGGCAGAAGTCAGCCAGTGCTTTTTTTGCCGTATTTTAGAGAAAATCCTAGTATTTGTCCAGTCACAACACTCATAGACTACATTTCTAGAACTAAAAATGTGAGACCTGAGAGTGCAAGTAAGCTATTGTTAACATACAAACCACCACACAAGCCTACTACCACACAAACCCTCAGTAGATGGGTTAAGCAGGTCCTCTTAGAAAGCGGTATCGACGTGCGCGTGTTCGGCGCGCACAGCACCCGCCACGCTTCTACGTCGTCCGCTAGTTTGGCTGGTGTCAACATCGAGACAATACGTAAGACCGCCGGCTGGACTTCTTCATCCAACTCATTTGCTCGTTATTATCATAGGGAAATTATAAGCGATGGAAATTTTGCTAGAGCCGTTTGCTTATCATCGTAGACTTAGATTATTCTAAGCTCGTAGGTTTCTCGAAAAATTATAATCTAATTCAGATTAAAACTGATTTAATGATTACATACTTAAGCAAATTATACCAATGTAAAATCGATTAAGTAAAAATAAGGAAAAATTAATAAAAGATTAATTAAAATCACAAAATGCATTTTATTACAAAACTTTCTTCTCTTAACATCTACATGGTAAATATTAAATCATATCTGAAGAATGAAGCGAAGAAATATAATTAATGATTAAACGAACTTACCTCAAGTGAAGTTCTATCAAAATTATATGATTCGCTTCATTCGAAGATATGATCACCCTCCCCCCCCCCCCCCCCCCTTACTAACCCTTTAAATAAAAGTTTTGTCTAGAATCTCTAAAAAATGAGCGCAGTCAATATGGCGATACAAGTCATAGGGTACGCCGGAAACAAAAAAAAATCAATTAAACTACTCTTAAAATTGTGTGAACGTTGCCAGGTAAATAGAGGTACTACATGGTAAATATTAAATCATATCTTCAAATGAAGCGAATCATATAATTATGATAGAACTTCACTTGAGGTAAGTTCGTTTAATCATTAATAATTGAGACCACCCAGCTCTGATTTGGAGGTCCGAGGTTCGAATCCCCATGAGTGTTAAAGTTTTTGTTCTCGGTTTGATTGATGGTAGCCCTTCTGAGCCCGGATTAGCTACCAGCGTCTTTCTTAAGGTTGCCGCCATAATAATGACGTTAATAACATTGTTGTGTTCCGACAATTAGAGGTAAGTAGGTAGAGGTAGAAAGGCAATATATTGCAAACTGTAACGTCAATGTATATCATACTAGCTGTGCCAGCGAACCTCGTTTCACCGTATATTTTTTACCCGTTTTTGCAACATTTGTCATTGATGCTCAGCTCCTATTAGTCTTAGCGTGATATTATATAGCCTAAAGCCTTCCTCGATAAATGGACTATCCAACACAAAAATAATTTTTCAATTTGAATTAGTAGTTCCTGAGATTAGCGCGTTCAAGCAAACCAACAAACAACTCTTCAGCTTTATAATATTAGTATATATTCCATGTATGTCGAACAACTATCATATCATTCACTGTCTCGTCCTGTGCCCTCTCTTGAGCAATGACGCTGCGTGTGTTAGGACATAATTTGTGGCTAAGATAATAATTATCTAGACGATAGAGAGTTATTGTGAAGAAAATAAAAAGTCACCGTTGTTTAAATACGTTTTTTATTGAGCCCTCAACAGTAAGACCCTCAGTTGTTGAGGTGTATAGGTGAAACTTGCCTTTCTCTCCGGCTTTGTCATCAATTACCATAAAGTGAGATGAAGATCAAACGCCTTCTAATGTATGTGTGTATATGCATGTATTATATATATATTGCATGGGTGTATGTTTTGTACGTACATATAAAGTTAATGTTTTATATATATATTCTCATAAATCATTTCTCTTAATACTTTAGAGTGAATGTACATAATTCCGCATTTTATAATTATTAACAATATCTAGAGGTTGGCTGGAAGAGATCTCTTAAAGAGATAAGCTCGCCTTTGTACATGTTATGGAATACTTTTTATAATAAATGTAATGTCTCCTGTATGTTATATGCTGTGTACAATCTATATAAATAAAAATCAATGTATTACTATGTTTGTTTGTCCTCTATGCGTTCCGAAACCATTCATCAGATTGTAATGAAACTTTGGTAGGGTGTTAGGGGGAAAAAAAGCATTTACGTGGCATTGTAACGCATGCCGGGTACAGCTAGTAAAGAATAAAAACAGATAGTCCATTGAAGTAATAATGTGTAATAACTTTAGGCCTATGTGAACAACTTTACAAACAAATTAATAAAAATGATAATTACATATCGGATAAACAATTTCTGTTAGAAATTAACCAAACAACCCGATTCACGGCTTGTATCAAAGTTAGATTAGGCCAAATCATTTGAAGTCCTCGCCATGAATGACTCTCTAAGTGGTGGCGCACTTCAAACTTGGGCTTCCGAATAATGGCCGAGAATAATTGAATTTTAACCATTTCAACTACAATACTGTGTAGTGCAGGTCGTCCAGATAAAGGTGAACCCTGAGCTACCCTTTGTACAAACACATCGGATGTAGAAATCGTCGATTGACGGTTATTCAAAGATCTCCGTAAAGTGGCTCAGTACCCAGGCCTCTCAAAGGGTCTAACAGAATAAAATGCACTTAGCGGGGCGAGGGTTTTGTTCAAAGGATCCTTTCTCGAAAGAAACAAGGTTATTTCGCGCGATAGACGTGAGGTTGGACTGTCCACGATTGCCTCACATCCTTTGATACTCTCCGTGTCTAAAATGGGTCTAATGAGAAAGCTTCTTTCAATCGATTGCTGAAGTGTCCTTCTCATCACTCTGATGCTTTTCATTCTTCGTTCTTTGTGCAATCGATACTCTCCTGGAACACTCTTCCTCCCGATTTAAGAATGTCTGATTGTAGTCTGTAGGCATTCAAGAGGAGACTACGTATTTTTCTGTCAGTTGACTACCAATGACCTACACACGACATGACTATATTTTCCATTCTTTTATTACTGCAGATTCAATTATCATACTATTCGGCGATATATATATTTATTATATAATATTATAATATGTATTTGTATAAATAGTGTAGTGTATTAATTATTTTATATGTATAGTATGTGTAATTTTAGTTTATAATAGTGTTCATCGAATTTATTAGTAACATTTATTTTTTTACATCTACCTCATGATTCTCAGTTTCACACTAAGGTCGACTGGCAGAAAATGCCTTTGGCATTAAGTCCGCCTTGTACACCAATGTACTAAAGCATAAATAAATAAGTAATAAATAATTCCGCTAATCTTAACATTGTTGTCGTAACAAGCATAAATAAATAAATAATTCCGCTAATCTTAACATTGCTGTCGCGTCGTGATAGCGTTTCAATAAATCTGCTTCTGTCGCTTTTATGCACACTTTCGGGTGCAATTTCTTTGTACTACAGTTTCTTGATAAATCAATAGTAATAAATGTTTTAGTTAGAATTAGGTTAACCAACAATAACTGTCTCAAAAACCGATGTTATTAAAGCGTTATTGACACGCCACAAAAATGCTTTAACGCTAGCAGAATAAGGCCCCTGGAAACTCATCAAAATACGGGATGAAAACAGACAGAGTTCCTTCCGCATTGATAATAATTATTTAAGTTACCGATTAGTAAGGATTCGCGAACTACTCAAACGAATTAATTTTTTTCATTAATCTCAACATCAAAAGGCGGAGGGAGCGCCTTCAAGAATATTGCACTGGAGAAAACTCATTTAAAATTACCCAAGAATTTAAGTTATTCCTAATGAAATGCAGTTCGCGCCAGCGGCGTATCCGGCTCGTTTTTCTAATTAGTTCCCTTATTAAATAGTCTTCGGTCGTCGCGATTCCAGCAATTAACTCCTTTTATTGATTCCCCGCGATTCGAGATTCCACTTTGATCGTGCCCCCTGATTTATCCCGCCGGAGCGGCTCGTTATTGGCGAGTTGGAATTTCTTCGAGTGCAAAAACCCTGAACCCTGCAGTCAGAGCCAGACAATTAGTATCTGACTTTAAAAAAGCAACGACCGCGCTTACGAGGTTAAACAAAAGCTAGTCGAGTCGAGAGGTCTACGAGCGGGGGATATGAATCGTATCGAGTTTTGAAACGATATATCGTAGCATATCGCAGATGAGATAGGCGGCTAACATGAAACTATACATATACAGGGTGGAAATTTTCAATGCCACCTGCAGAGTCATTCCTCTATTTTCGAAAAGAAACAAAACTGGATTCTAAAATTTTTCAGAATACAATTACTACATTCTGTAGGTACTTTTATAGTATCAATCGATAGAGCCTATCATAAGGATCAAATCTCTCTAGTAAAATTAAATGAAAGGAAAACCATGAAATATAAGATAAAGCACTTTTACTCAAGGATCCATCGGATTACTTGTTAGTAGTTCACAACAAATTATCTTTGACGTAATTTATTTAATTAAATGACGGAGAACTGTTTAGATAAGAAATTTAGGTATTTCTTTAATATCCTGCCGCACGCTAAGGGGGTGGGGGTTAGTGGGGAGGTGGGGGGAGAAAAGGGGAAGTCCTTCTTAAAGGACAAATTAAGTATGTAAGAATGGTATGTGGAAACTTATAGTTTTTGAAAAAAAAATTCATTCTGAGATTAGGTCTATGAAAGCTGCTTAACCTATCGGCAACTGTGTTTGAGGTGCCCCGAGTCGGTTCTGGGTGGTCTAAAAAATTTTTTCTTAACCTAACCAACTATTTTGAGGTAATCCAAATCAGTTTCAAAGTCAAAGTTTACTTTGACTTTAACTTTGAATCCAAATCAGTTCTGGGCGGTAAAAAAAATATTTTACACCCATAATTAACATTTGCTTATTCTTTCTTACATACTTAATTTGTATTATTTATTCAATAAATATGATATAATTTTCCAAAAAACTAACCTCAATACTCATAAATTACTACTTTTCAAAAACGATGCATTTCCGCACAAATAGCTTTTTAATTTGGGGCATCAATGCCTATCGATTAAAGGCAAAATTAGCCAAATACTAGGGCAGCAGGATACTAAAGCCAACCCGAAATGTGCAATTACCTATCTTTAAATCTTTATATTAATTTTAAATTTGAAAATTGAACAGGGAAATACGACGCCGTGCAACGTGTTCATTGGCGTATCTAGAGTTTTTTTCTAGGGGGGGCCTGGCCCATGATTTTCTAGGAGGGGCCTGGCCCATGATTTTCTAGGGGGGGCCTGGCCCATGATTTTGTGGTATTTTTGCGTCCATCATTGAATTTTGAATCGGTAGCCTAACATCCTGGGGTGGTGAACGTGTTAGTCTTTTGTTATTCACATTAATTGATCGTTGTTATAAATTATTTCATATTATTAGTCAAAGCTAATGTATCTATACTCTAACTAATGAAGACACCTTAGTGAGAGTATCGGCAGCGCTGTGGACTCGGCAATCGGGGGGTCCGGGGTTCGTTCCTGCCATGTACCAATGTGTTTTTTGTTTTTCGAATTTCATATGTAGGTACAGCTCTGTCCGACGCTCCCACGGTGAAGAAAAACATCGTGAGGCAACCTGCGTTCATTGGAGAAGAAATTCAAAAGTGTATGTGAAGTCAACCAATCCGGACTACGCCAGCGTGGTTGACTAAGGCCTAAACAAACACCATAACTGAGTAGGCTTGAGCCCCTCGGTGGAGACGTATATGAGCTGTAATGATGATGATTATCTAGAGTGCTTAGCCTCCAGGTGGCATTAAAAAGTTCCACTCTGTATACAATATCGATGTTTCTAAGTTCGCTTCGATATCGAGTTCAACCTTCGAATGAAACCGGCATCTTTGTTTACAAACATAGATAGGTGGTATTTAATGTATTCAGGTGGTAGTCTCTTCAGATTTTATTTTACTTATGAAGGTCCTAAACTACAAAACAGCCGTAACATGTCCCACCACATACCAGAGGAAGGCTGTACCAGTCGTCAGCATGGGTATTACTGCCGCCAAACAGCGTTGCTTGCATTGCTATGTTTTTTGTTTATGTATGTTGCGCGATTACTCCGTCAATTGTGGATCGATTTTAATTTTGTTTTGTGTTGAGGAGCTACTAGAAGATGAAAAAAGCGAAGTCTTCGTGCTTAATAGATAATTCGTGTAGGTCGTTAGTGGTTGAGCGTAATACAAAAATTTTAAATTTGCGAAAAGTTTACAGTTATGTGAGTTATGCCATACAGGTATGCCATATAATAAAAATAGTTAGTGTTGGGAGGGTTAAAAATATAAAAAAGGCAAATAATTATTCAGTTCTACAGACGACTGGCAGTGAGAGGGAGGAAAAGTCTGCAGCGTGAACAGATTGCCTAGAATCTTTTGAGAAAGTACAAGAAGTAAACGAGAGCTACAGAAACAGTGAAATTGTACGTAAGACGTTTAAATACGCGGTCCCAGAAGAATACGTGGTTATAAATACGTCGTTACGCATGCAGCACTCTGAACAACCTCCCGGCTTTGCGTGCGTTCGCCACGCGCTAGAAAATAATTGTAACATCCGATGGATGCGTTATTTTTTGATTCACAATAACATTATTGCGTAGGTAATTTGCTATTGCTTTATTTGATGTCTTTCAGTCATTTAATTTTAATGTCTTTCAGAACACAAAAATTTTAATTACTGTATCTATATCAACTCCCTGTATCTGTATGTAGTAATCAGTTATAGGTTTGAGTTTTCTGTCATCGAGGATCCTAGCGAATATAAGCTCTGCCTGCAGCTGTTCAATGTCGTTGCGCCAATAACCGCACTGAGCGTTAAAATTGATTTGTGATGACAAGCATTTCCATACTTAGCATCAAACAGCATTACAATACTGCAATTCACAACATTCATCGCATTCATCGCCAAGGGGGAGATTGCCCGAGGACACCAGGAGATACCCAAGACGGAGTAGCCTTACGGCAGCGTGTACGAGGCTTGCCGTGCACACAGGCCTTCACGGCAGGGTCACTAGACGGGCATTGCTTGAGCAAATGCCCGCCTTCGCCTTCCTTTCCGTCTGCGGCGAAGGGGAGCGACTTGAGGTTCTTCCTCCCGCTTCCTCTCCGCAGCCTCTTTCTGCGAGATGACATTCTCACAGAAGGAGGCGACAGACAGCTCCTGTTTCGAGGTCTCCGCCTCCCAGCGCTGCCTTGAGTTCGCTGTGCTGGTGTCGCCAGGCCGGGCACACCAACAGGGTGTATTCGGGAGCTTCGCAGTGATTGATGACACTGCGGCGTTTCCGCCCGACGCGTGACCCGGTGCAGGTAGTGACCGAAACAACCATGTCCGGTCGGTACCTGCATCTTGCGGAAAGAGAGGCGGTCCTGCCGGCGCCCTGCCCACTGTCAAAATGCGAATGACCTGCGATTTCACAGTGTGAACTACAGCAGTCCATTTGAAGGGAAGTAGCAAAGCAGGTGTGACGAATGAAAATTATTTCACGTGATTTAGGTATGAAATGTTTTATGCCTATTAGAACCGCCCGCCCACCCGCTTTGAGGGCAACTCGACATAAAGTAATAAAAGAGATAACGCCATATCAAAACTATAACGGCTCCGGGCAGTAACCGAATCACGTAGCAGTCATTTGTTTTCATACTCGGCGGCTAGCGGACGAAATCGCCAGAGAGCTGTGGCGGAATGGGCTTCCCGAATAAACCAGAATGCGTGCTGGCTTCGCCCGAAAACAGTGCCCTTCGCACGCGGGCGGCCGCTTTATTGCCTGATTTGAAATGGATAGACAGCCGATATTGTCGCGGCCGGCGATATTAAATGATAATTGGCTCTCAAAATGACCTAGACGTTCGGTCGCTTGCATTAAGGTGCGTCTAAACCAAACAAACAAAGAGCTAGAGCTAGAACAAGAGTATTCTTTCTTGATCTTTTAGTGTAAACGAAAGCTCGTTTTGAGCGTTTACAGCAAAAGATCAACGAGCAAAAAGGAGAACCAAGAACTAGAGTTCTTGCACAATAGATGTTTAGATCAGCCGAATCGCTAAAACAAGAACGTTTTGAAATGACCGCTCCGAGAAGCGAGCGCATCCGAACACGCAAGAACTCTCTAAGCAACTGTTGGCACGCTCTAGGGTCAAGTGAGCGAGCATTCGTAGAATATTCTAGAATCTCTAAAAACGCCTATAGAACGAAAGAATGCTCTACATCTGATAACACTAAAAGAATTTAATAGAGTGGGGATAGAAGAGCATTCAATCGTCTGATGTAACTCGACCTTTAGAGAAATGCCCGTGCATCGACATATACGAGTACGTAACGAATACGTCAATGTGCCCGTGCGGTAACGGGCTTAGTATAAATACACGTTTTTTCCTGAGGGAGAGTCTGTAATCAGTAAGCTTTATCTTACCTATTTCTGCCGCTAAGCATCAGTGATGGGCGCTGTGAGCGTCGGTGGCACTGTGGACTCTAGGGAGGTCCGTGATTCGATCCTGCCAAGTATCAATGTGTTTTTCGTTTTTCGAATTTCATAATGTACATTTGCTGACGCTCCTACGCTGAAGAAAACATCGTGAGGCAACCTACATAGGCTGCATACATCTGCGAATAAATTCAAAAGTGTATGTGAAGTCGACCAATCCGCACTAGGCCAGTGTGTTTAACTAAGGCCTAAGCACCATCATAACATAGAGTAGGCTCGTGCCCCTCGGTGGGGACATTTATGGGCTGTGATGATGATGATCACGTCTCTGGAACCCCGGACCTCCTAATTCCACAACGCCACCCACGCTCTTAGAGCTCTAAGATGCTCCTAAAAACGTGATCAAACTTCCTTAAATCAAAAACAATTCGAATGCAGTAATCCAGAACACGGTCAAGTTTATTGAGCAGAGTATATTGTTGAGTTTTTTTTTTATTGTGTCACTTACCTAGCCATCATCAAAAAAGCAAAACTGGTTATTATTAATATTACAAGAAGCGATTTCGCAACTCAACCACATTTGCTTCTCTCGCGTTTACAAAGACTCTTATGCCGCAGAGAAAAATCCACGAGCCGACAAAAACAAGGGAAATCTCCAAAGTGACGATAAAGTACAGGCGGGAATTATCGCCGCCTCCAGTGACGTCATTATTCTTTTTCTGTCGCCCCTCGTTTGCAAAGTTCACACCGCGAGCCGCTTTGACGCCAGAAACGTATACTGCACGTCATAGCACCGATTTACTCGAGAAAAGTTTGGAGTACCTAATTCACATCTCGCCGACAAATGCTATGCGTGAGCTTCAGTACTTTTTTCACTGAACAAATTCGTGATGGATTCAATCCATATTTTACTTCTTTGCAGGTTTCTTTTGTAATTTTTGTGTAGTGTAGGCAACAAATACGAGCCAGCTGAGGCGAAGATGAGGTTAAGGGATTCTAAGCTCATTAAAGGACGCAAACCTCAACGGATGAGACTGATGCTCTCCACCAACGCACACTGATAAGTTATAAGAGGCTGCCTAAACCCTCCTTTAAGCTATAGCACAGTTCACAGCGTATCACGGCTGGGATTATTTAGTCTAAAGACGGGACCTAAAATCCCACGTACCAAGTGATCTGCACAAGGATAGTTGAGTAGGTATTGCGCAAATACACGGAAAAAAAGATTCTTCGGGTGTCTTTCTTTCAAAAAATTTTATATTATCTTGAATATTTTGTGAGACAAAACAATATATTTTTGAAACATTATACCAGGGAATTGAATTATAAATGTTCATTTTCTTAATCCAGTTCGAACATGTTATTAACCTGAAGAAAATTTCGTGAAAAAAACATGAAACTTACGTAAAGATTTATCTCGAATAATTGTTTCAATATTTTCATATTTTGTTTTAAAAAATACTTTTGCTTAAAACATCAAATTAATAAAATTATGCAACGATACTGAAACTAATAGAAAAGCAACTAATAGAATGTTAATATACCTAATTTAATATTTCTTTAACACAAGAAAACCTATGTCTTGATTCTACTCAATTCATTGTTCTAGTTAAATAAAAACTATTAGGTTTTATTATATAGGTGCCTATGTACCATACGGAGTAAATTATCTAACTGATGGTAAAAACCGCATTATAGTCCTTTCATTTTTGAGATGAGCGCGAACTTACAGACAGAGACGCGGCGGAGAACTTATTTTACAATAAGTATTGACTCACATACATATTTACGATTCTAATAACTTCTTCCTTCCCATTCTTTCATTTCTATTGCTTCGGATGGTTCAAAGGCAACTATTCTATCACCCGCCGAAACTCCAACTTGGAGATGGGAACGCAAAGCCGAGTTTTGTTGTCTCACTCATCGCCGCGCTGAGTGCAAGAGTCCACAAGAGATTAAGTATCGCCTGACATCAGTATGAAAGCTCGTAAAGGCATTGTTACACATCATTAACCCGGGTACAAATGGAGCGGGTGGCAGTAAACTTAATGTACGGGCACGCATACAAACAACAGTGCAAGTTTTAAGTGTCCTATGATGTAATTGGAACCCCCAAGTTTTGCGTAGTTGTAAAATAGCGGAGTTGCGAAATTACTTCACATTGATTGGGATTAGGACGGCAATTGTTTGGTGATTTAAGTGAGGCAGCGCACATCTTTTATCGGATCTGTCGGTCTCGAGTTTGATGGCGCTCTGGCTTGTGTTATGGCTTGACTATACTGATTTATACAGTAACGTTAGCCAGTGGAGTGGAGGAGTGGATTCGATAGGGGCGAAGAAAGAAGAGGGCAACCGCCCGAAGAAAGAAGAGGAGACGAAAGGTAGACGAAGCCAGCGGTACAACAATAGTGGGCACACGGCGACCTGGTGGCGGACACCGAAGGCGTGACGTGTGTTGTCCGACCCGTAAGGGGAGAGGGACACAGAGACAAACAGGAGAAAGATTCAAATAACTTGTAGGGAGTCAAGAAGTGTGCACGGCTAGAGTGCGATTACGCAGGATCCGCGCACATCTCCCGCTGTTTCGGCCCGTATAACCACGATTGGTTGAGTAGGGCCATGGGTTGGTGGAGGGTAAAAGTAACGTTAGCCATGGTTCGGCCCCATGCGAAATTTTTGGCAACAATTTTTTATCGTAGTGCTTGCTTACCCTTAATTAAGTGATCATGTACTTATCACTTAAAGGTAAGCGCGCACGACGAGAAAAAATTGTTATGAAAAAATTTCGCAAGTCTGTAAACACCACCAATGGTTAGGTTAGGTTAGGTTAGGTTAGGTAAGGTTGTGGTGCACCCTGGGCAACCCGGCAGATTCTCTGCCGCGGGCGAATAGTCTGACGAGAGGACCCTCCATAGAGGGGGGGTGTGGGATGGCCAGGTTTAACCCGGCGGGCCACTTCGTGTGGCCACCCGCTTCATGCGGGGAAGGGCGAAGTCCCGTCTTCTTATTTTAAGAAGAGGTGTGACTTTCACCGGAAGCCTTATTTGGGCGGCTACCTTGAAGGTAGCAGAGTGGAGGCGACTTCTCGCCACGGCGCTTCGCGCCTGCCGGGGGTTTCCCTGAGCTTCGGCTCACCCGCGCGGCGGTGGATCCAGTGGGATCTGCCGTCGGGCAACCCGTTACCCGCATTGAGCGGACCGGGGGCCCGGCGCACTGAGCGTCGGGTCGCGTGGAAGACAACCACAATAAAAAACCAGTCCCGGGGTGTAGAGCGGCGCAGAACCGCTCCACAAAGTAGCAGAGCCAGGAGGAGAGTCCGGCTACGGACATGTCACAGGCAGGGGGTCAGCGGGAATAAGGCCTGGCTGTTGTCCCCTTCCCCTTGTCTTGTGACGGACGGAGGAGCTGCTGGGGGGGTTTTTAGTGGGTAGGCCCGGGCCGTGTAAGGTCTGGGGAGTCCCACATATCCTCGTGGCTTGGCTCGACCACGAGGAATGCGTAAATGCATTTTCCCCCCTCCCAAAAAAAAAAAAAAAAAAAAAAGGTTAGGTAAGGTTAGATGACAAAAAATTTTTTTCGCTTTAATAAAAGCTCATTCATATAATAAACAGAAAGAAAAAAAATCGGTTTTCAAATAACTATAAAAACAACCAAGATACAAGGTATTAAAGATTTTTCTCCATCTCTTTCTAGCAAAACGGCAATTTACAAGGAGTTTATATGGCCGTACTCAACTATGACGTTCATGTCGGATCTCTCTGTCAAATTGCCTTCAAATTAACAACATAAAGCATTTTAAGTTGTATCTAATGTAATTCTTAACCGATTTTAATTCTAATATCACAGGACTGCATCTTTTTCCACGGTATTTTAATATTTAATGACGAGACGTAAAAATTAGAATTCAGTCGTCATCCCAATTAACTAGAGTTCACGAATGAGAATAGCAGATGAGAAATCGTGCGAATATTTTGTACCATACGATGCGGTACTGAGCCACAGAGCATTGCAGAAAATATCGCAAGCAGCGTGACCACTTTTGGTAGATTTCTACTATATCGTAGTGCACGTAGGAATTATTTTCGGTTGCGGTTTTATTTCGCGCTTTGAATTTCGCAACGAATAAAATTCGTAGGGCGCGCATACCCTAAAAGGACATAATAAATATTATAGTTACGAGTACATTGTGTTTGGTACATACCGTTTCAAGCCGCAACCTAGCCGTGCTAACATAGTCATATATAACTTATAGTGTTATTAAAAATTCAGATTTTTTATCTTTATTATTAGGTTTTTCTACACTTGGTACCTACCACAATTGGTTTAGGTACCTAGTGGATATATTGATTAGAAATTTAAGCTTACTTAATTATTTAGGCTAATTGTACAACCCTTACAGACAAACACAACAATTGTAAAATTAATGTTGAAATCGCCCATACAAATAGTTAGGTCTGTGACAAAAACGTATGTTAAATAAGAAAATTAATTTTTATGGCGAATGAAGCGTTATTTTCACCTACCTACCTAGCGCCGTGCTACATTGGCGCCCAACGTGGGGCGCCAATGTAGCACGCCGGGTAGGTACTGTGAGTGTATTCCAATAAGACACACGTGAAACTTCTTTAACCCAGTTTAATGAGTTAAGGCACTGGGAAAAGGCGGGAAATGTCCTGGCACAAGTGCACGGGCCCGGCAGACGGCTTCGCTTCCCGAGCGTTGTTGCATGGCGTTGTCGCCCAACGTCCCGTCGCCCGCGCACCCCACAAGCCTCATCGCAGTGAGGTCCGCGATGAGGTATCGACAAAGATGCAAATAACGCTTCACTCGCCACATTTTACAATAATTTCGAATTTTCAATGACACCATAACTATTATATGACTAGTGGGCCCAGCAGACTTTGTCCTGCAAAATTACAGCGCCACCTACTAGGTCCAATTATACATATAAACCTTCCCTGGACCTTTTCAACACAGACAATTCCGTAAGAATCGTTGGACAAGACTAACGAACGGCCATTGATTTTTATACCTATATAATAAGAGAAGATTTCGGTTTGATAGGCCTTGTATACCTATAACCAAAGATATTATATAAATGATAATTTATAAGTAAGTATTATTACTTTATAATTACGTCAATGGTATAAGTTTCGGTTTCGGCTGAAAATCCTGTTTTGGTCGGACACTACTGTAAATCAAAGTTCCATACAAATACAGTGACAGTGTTATGAATCCGTACGTATCCAAGAGCTTTTATCAATTTACGTCACGTCCCGGCAACACAAGGACGTAAATAAGATCTGCTTATCAAATAGCCACGCTGCGACCGGCGAAGTAATATTCCTCGGGTTCATTAACTAATTTATTCTTGAGAAAGTCCCGGTTATCTGGGAGTAGTCGGCAAGAAACAAAACTAATGGTGTCGGGAACACGAGAGCTAGGACGCGAACCGCTGTAAGTGATAAGAGGTGGCGGTACAATTCTGTGGCTTTTCGTTAAACTACATAGGTAGGTATTATATAATCAAATAAAGAGTAAAATATAGGATAGATATAATAGCTATAGAGCCCCTTCATTATGCAACTTTTTAATTCAACTTACTTGACCAACAAGCAAACAGGCCACCTACCTATTGCAGATTTGCAACGCTCATGGAACCACACCACCAGTACGTTGCCTTGCCACATGTACGATCGCCCTCAGACGTAGATGGATATTTTAGTTCCATGTCACACCATATATTTCTTTTCTTTAGTAGGTACCTATGGTTACACCTATATTGCATTGTCAATAGTTGGTGTGACATGGTACTAAAATGCTTATATACTTTAGAAGCCGACTGTACACGAAAACAGCACTGCAAGCACCGCTGCTTGACGGCAGAAATAGGTAAGATAGAGATACCCATGCATTACATAATTTTATTTTGTAGTCGATGCCAAATTTTAACTCATGATTATGAATAATCCTCACCGACATAATAAAATAAAAAATATGACGTTGTGTGCATTCTTGTATTACTTTTTTGTGTTTTAGAAGTCGGTTTATTTGCTTATAATCACCGGCGCCCAACTAGACAAAATTTGCCGTAAATGAGATTTTACGCATGTAACCCACACGTGCAACAATAATAGTTGTTTTTCATTTCATTTCCATTCAATCTAATAATATGTCAGTGTTATTATTATTCATTGTGTCTCCCATATTATATGTATATCTACCGTTCTTACCAACTTAGGTGCCGGCAACAATACTGACTCTCTCTCTCTCTCTCTCTGACTCAAATAAAAATCCCGCTATCATACTGAATTTAAATAAAAACCCCACTCTATCATCTTACAACTTGTGGCACGTGATAATTTATGGACGGAAGCTGGGACAGCGACGCGCAATTAGCCGGCGTAACGAACGCTAGAAATAAATATCATTTCTTGATTAATGCCACACTGATTAATATTTAATCATAACTCATGGGATCGTCGGGTTTCAGACTTACAAGCCGCAGGACTGATAGATTTTGGCTAAGCCTTTCATCTCTGAGACGTGACAAATTTCCACGCGTTAAGCTTCCATCGAACTTAGCAACATCTGCCGTCATCGATCGCTCATAGCGTTCTAAAAGTTAAACTTTTATTCGTGCAGGTGAGAAAAAATAAGTAAGTGTTATGACGAGCTTTTTACGGACCAGGGTCCAGGATTCATCTGGACAGGTTATAGTGTGTGACGCGTTACTCTTATTTGTGCATTTTTTAACCGACTTCAAAAAAGGAAGAGGTTATCAATTCGGTTGTATTTTTTTTTATGTTTGTTACCTCATAACTCCGTCATTTTTAAACCGATTTCCAAAATTCTTTTTGTATTTGATAGAGTATACTGCAAGGGTGGATCCAACGGTCAGGATCGGATGATGAGATCCCATAGAAAATCGAGGAAAACACTAATTTAAATTAGGGTTTCTTTCACTAAAAAGATTTCATTCACTAAAAAGTTAAAAATAATTTTTTTTTACAAAAAATAGAACCGACTTCAAAAACACTGAAAACTTAAAAATAATATTCTTCTATATTGAAGTCGGTGACAAATTTTAACACTTTCTAGGAGATCATCGTTTGGCGCCGACTTCAATATAGATGAAGATTATTTTTAAGTTTTCAGTGTTTTTACAGAATTGTTCATAGCATGTTCTTGGAAAGTAATCCTGTATAAAGGATTAATTTTCCAGCGGGAGCCAAATTTCGTATGCTTGTTCAGACAAGCAAACTGATCATCTTTTACTATGGGACCAACCTTAAAATGGCGGGAAAAAAATCAGCTGTTCCATACAAATGTTCAACATTCACTGAACCAAAATGTATTGAAGAGCTGATATTTTTTTTCGCAAAATCAAGGTTGATCCCATAGTAAAAATTAAATTAAATAGTAAAATAGTAAAACTTGTTCATTTTGCTTTTCTGAACAAGTACACGAAATTTGGCTCCTGCTTAAAAAGTAACCCTGTGACATTTTGCGTCGATAGTTGATAGAGTAAGCGCCATGTCAAGCTTTACATTTACACTACGCCGCTATTACGAGACAAAGGTCAAACAGTACAACTTGACGTGGCGTTTACTATACTCTCCCTTCGCGACCGAGATTGTGTCGAGATACTGTCCATATCCAGAGATGCGAGAAAACAAGTTTTAGGATAACAGTATAGAAGACAAAGCGGAGAGAAGACCCGAGATAATAAGAAAGTAAAGAGGAACCCAATGTACCTAATACCAACTTAGTTGCAATACAAAAAAGTAAAGTTAGTATTAGGTATAGCATTCATTTTCGTTACGTTAAGCAGTATAAAGATAAATCATAAGTACTTCTAAGCGTCCACTTGCGTACTCATTGGATCGTTTCCCGGTCACCATCATTTCAGCCAAGAGACGCCCACTGCTGGACATAGGTCCCGGTCACCACATTACCGATAATCTTCTTCTTTGGCTCTCCTCATATGTCTGCGCCAAGATGTTCTGACTTGGGTTGTCGATTTGCGTATTTTACTTTAATCTAATGTCTTGGTCATACAAGTCCACCAGGTAGAGGGAGGAAGTTCTTGCCCTCTTTTGTGCTCTGCAAAGCTCTGTGCTTTTTTGACGACGTGATTTTTCTCTCTGCGCATCACGTGACCAAACCACCTCAGGCGTCTCTCTGTTGGCGCAGGCCAGACAGAGGCGGCGCGGCGCGCATCAGTCGCACCCGGTGGCGCACTCGCAGCGCGCTGCAGGCGCGCCCGTGGGCGCGAACAGCGCTTGTATGCTACGGTGCGCCAGCGAGTGAGTACGTTGGTGCCATTAAAGAGTTTGATTTTGATCGAACAACATGTCTTCCTCTGACGACGAAGACATGTTAGCCCTGGTGCAACTCGCCAATTTGCAAAGGAGAAGAAGGAGAAGAAACTTCCGGTCCCGCGCAAAACTCACTATCTAGACTGAGGTACGCGGCTGCGCGCCAGCAGCGACGGCCGGCGCGCCCGTCTTTGCAACCGTAGCGCGCCATCTGGAAGCTTGTCGAATGATCTTTCATACTAATTGTATGAAAGATCATTCGACATGAAAACGGACGGGCACAAAACAGATAGAAGCGGTGCGCCGATGGCGCGCCACAGGTGCGCCTCGCCCGCGCCTTTTCTATCTGGCCCACGCCTTGCTCGGGCACAGGGGCTACCTTGAAGCTACCGCGGATATATTCGTTTCGAATCCCCTCCAGCCTTATTACCCTTCCCGACCATCGTAACCATTCGTTTGGTAGTAAATCAATGATCGTAACCTCTTCATTTCTGTTGTGTGAAGTGTTTGTACATGCGTCACTTTAACTGTCCAGCATTCCGTACCTACCGTGCAACATCGCGAGTCTTACAGCCACTTTATAATTTTGCCTTTTTTACGAATAGGCATTTTAGGGTCACAAAGCACTTCTGCCAGGCAACACTATGCGTTACGTCTGCTTCCACATTTGCGGTATTAGTGATAACAAATCTCAGATATTTAAATTGGGTTACTTTTCGAACTGGTGTTTGGTCAAGATAATAGATGGTTGTATTACTGGTTGAATTTTGGCTAAAACTGCATTCTAAGTGCTTTAATTGTTTTTGATTTGCTCACCCTGAGGCCCGCATTTTCCAATGTCTTTATCCACAGAGAAAGTGTGTTTTGAAGTTCGCTTGAGGTTTTGGCGATCAGGGGGACGATGTAATTCGCATAGAGAAAATTCCAGGGCAATGACCGACTGCATGTTCTTCGCGATCACATCCATCACAAGATTAAAAAGCGGAGGGCTTAGAGCGGAACCCTAGACCAGGATTCATGGCGAGCGTACTTTCATGCGTTTATTATCATACATATTCTGTATTAAGTGTATGTAATATTCAGGTAGAAGAAATCATCACACCAGTTTTTGCGATACTCGGTCGAATGCCTTCTCGAGATCAACAACTATTAGGTGCAGGTCTTCTTTGTTTAAGCGAAACTTTTCTGTTTGTATTCTAACAGCCTGTATTGCATCTATTGTTGATTAAGAATTTAAGAGGGTGTGAATACAAACTGATTTTGGGTTGGGTGATTGGTGACAGAGGTCTTGAATACGTCTGTTTATGATATATTCTCATATCTTGAAAGTGTGAGATGTTAACTTTATGCCCCTGTAATTACCGCACTGTGTTACGTCTCCTTTGTTTTTATAAAAGGGAATTAAGTGGTAACTAAGGCGCCACGAGTCTTCTAAGCCATTTTATTCCCATTTGGTCAAGTCTCTTCCACACTTCAGTTGGGATTTCATCAGGGCCAACAATTTTGTGGTTTTTTATTTTGGTCACCACATTGCCGATAATGTCTGTTGAAATGATTACAAATGCAGATGGCTTAAAGATAGATTCTTAATACAGACTGAAGAAACTACAGGATCATTTTATTCAGATTGCGTTTAAAAGTTACCCAGGATCTACTTACACTAATATTATAGAGGTAATGTTTGTGAGTAGGAAGTTACCTCTAGAACTACGGAACCGATTTTGTAAGTTCTTTCCCCAGTAAAAAAAATACAATATTCATCATCATCAACAGCTCATATACGTGCCTACCGAGGGGCTCGAGCCGACCCTTAACTAGAGCAATTGGGCTTTACTTTAGTCAACCACGCTGGCCAAGTGCGGGTTAGTCGACTTCACACACAACCTGTAAAAACGGTTTGATAAAGGTAAATGTTTAACAAAAATATTTATGACCCCTAGCGAAGTGAGCACGGGTCAGTTATTACTTATTATGATTTATACAGAAATAACATGCAAGTGAATTAATCTCATTACACACCGACTTCGCACTGATTACAATATCCTCACTTCAGTCGTGGGTGACCTGGGATCTGGGTGACCCATGTCACGAAATCATAATTGCTATTGAAACCTACTCCGATCGACCGACTTGGAATCCTTGTCCAACCAGCAATGATGCCAAGTAATCGTTGTAAGTAATCTCACGATTATAACAAAAGTGGTCGCGTAAAAGACATCATCATCACAGCTCATATACGTCCCCACCGAGGGGCTCGAGCCTACCCTAAGTTAGGGTTATTAGGCATGCAAACAGTCGGTCCAAATTGCTTATATGCGCATTTGTAAGCAGTATGACGTAATCGATGACGTCACCGATCAATGCTGACAGTGCTAACAGAAAAGAGGTTGTAGATGCACTGTCTCCAGAACTGTCAATGTCAAAGACATCATCAGTTTCACGCGGAGTTTTATCTGTATTTTAGTTTGTTCGAATTTATTTTTTCATAAGATAATTACAATAAAACAGAAGTGCTATGTGAAGATACTGGAGGCACAATATAAATGTCTCCCTCCAATTTTTCTTTTCAAATACCTAACGTTGGCGGTCAACTTGACAGACTCGCAGAACGAAAATTGATCTGAATGCTTAGGTTCGTGAGCAGTGCAAACGATATGAACGGCTTGTTTGCATGCATGCAAACGCTTGCACTGTTATCTGTTTATGGACCGCACCCTAAGTGGGGAATTCTTCACTTCGAAGGAGATTTTCGGCATTAATTCAGACTTAGCAATAAAAGTGTTTTAAATGTGTTCTTTGGATTATTTTTACGATAATCCATACAACAAAAGGCGCTATTTACGAGGTGCAAATTGTCTGATGGACTCAGGTTTCTCCTTACGGAGTGGCTATTGGGCCCCGGGTTCCAATAGAAGTCGATTACTATTCGGACCAGATAGAAGCGTTATCAAAAATAACTTATAGGATAAAGCTGAAAACTCTCGATCTCCGAAAATGTAATGGAGACAATCTATAATAATTGTTTTAACAGCTTCTCTTAGTTACTACTGTTCGTTTTTGGAGCGACAGATACAACGCTACACGAAATGAAAATTAGCCGATTTCCAAAACACGATATCGATTACATATATACATACTGGAACAACATGAGGATCCTGTGCTTAATTGCCTGTATTAAAAATGCTATAGGTATGATCCTCCGATATCCACATAAAAACCAAATAAAACAACTTTAATCGTATTCATTATTTAATTTTAAGTCCATTATTTCTTTAATAGTTAGGTTTAACAAATATAAGTCTAAGGAATATGCTGTCATACAAAATGTACAAATATTAACAAATTATCAAATCGCTCGTAGTTGACGAACATTACGATGGATTGCAAGCGTTCGTGGTAATGCTTGCGTGCTGGTGCGGGCGAGATGCAGTATTCATATGATTTACTTCATAATAAGATTCCATTCTGACGGCATACAAACTAAAATTAATGCCTTCTTTTCTCTTCTACTACCAAGCATCAAAAAAGGACAGAAGATTTATAAGTGTCACTTGACATTCACAAATTCATAATTTTGTCTAAAGTGAGACAGTACAATCTAGCGGTAAATGTTCATCTTGGCGGCCATCTTTAAGTATCCAATGACGTCACCCGTACGCTGTCCTTTTGAATTGAAGTGAAAGAAAAGAAATCCCAAATTTAGTTTTGATCGGTTGCCATCAAAATCGAGCCCCATTGAGCCTTAAGATTATGCGTTAGTATTCTTCTATTCATGTTAATAATCTGTGCCTTGCTTTAAAAAGCGACCTATAAATAAAACTCCACTAAAGTAGGTATGCAATTGGTATACTAGACATTTTTTTTCACAAGCGCTAACCCTAAAGCGCTGTTATGATATGATGTCATACATTAGCTTAACCTTGCTAGCTAGAAGCCAGCACACTAATGGCTCATAACACTACAAAGATGTGCAAATAATAAAAATCTTTTATTACTGTAAATTTTGCAACTAAGGATTTTATATCTACTCTCAGGTTATGTTGGTACCACTGTCTATCACGTCCGTATTGTAATTGAGTTAAATTTGTAATGAACATGCAGTGGTGAAAAGATAACCGCAGGGATACTATACATGAAAATGTCCACCTGTCGTGCCCAATACAAAAAAAGAGATAAATTTTCTATTGTTAACAAGCAAAAATATTAATACTGTTTTATATAAATCCACAAAAAAGAATGGTGTTATATAAGTAAATATAAAAAATAAGTACAATCGTATTTAAGAAAGTAAAATGTATGTAAGTTACTTAGAAAATATATTCTCGTGACGTCCATAGCCCATAAAATATATTTGGCACACTTCTTTATTTGGCACCGTTGGCAGAACGTGACAGGAGATAAATTACCTACCTCTTCCTCAACCTTTCTTCTCTCTTTCATATAGAGATGCGATGAGTGTGTCACTTTGACATTCTTTGCCAACGGACCGTGCTAGGCGTGGGGTATATACGTAGACACAGGAACAAATAGACTTCTGGATAGCTTGCATCTTATTCGTGTTAGAAAGAGAATAACTTTAATAAAATCGTTATAAAATGTGCGATAAAACGACAAAAATTCTGTTGCTTATTTAAAGCGTACCAGATTTTACAAGGTTTGAACAAGTTTCAAATGACCAACTAATGTTTTTGTGTAAGCACGTAATAAAATAACTTACTTTTCCTTCACAAAATCTCAGCTAACGAGAGACATTAGCAGACGGGAAGGCTATCGACACACGGTTAAGGTAAGGTTCTCTTCTTACGCTGATAAACTAATGCAAGCTGCAGGCGTAGCACGGACTGCCTAGACAAGACTTGAGTCATGCATTATCTCACAATTTCAGTGACATAATATCTATGTCTTAAAGAGTAGCACGGCGGCGCATATTGAGGCTGCGGTCCGATAACAGCGCTCACAGTGCTAACGATTATAATCGCCTTGTCCAAATTAAAGAGAACATTGAAAATGCTATCAGAAAGCTTACGATTTCGGTCCGGAAGAACAGGTACATTCATTTTGAACCGAAAACACAATTATCGAACGTCGAAACTGACAATTCGCATAAAGTGATTTCACTCCAGAGCATTAGCGCCGTAAGTTCTATAAATAAATAAAATAAAATAACGTTAACGATGACGTCATGTGGCTCTTCATACCGGCTAACATTAGCGCGCTCACAACATTTTGCGACGCGTTTGAGCGTGCTAATAGTGACTCTTACTGATTTTCGGAACGCAGCCTTAGTGTGACTGACATGATAAAATGTCTTGACGCTTCACAAGCATCGATTTACTACCAAACGTAGATAGAGCGCTTCATACAAAAACGCGCTTGAAATCTGTCACCTAATCGACTATACATTTGTACTCGCTGATATATACTTTATATTATAATATGCACGCCCGAATGAAAATTACCATAAATAAAGTACCGTATTTATCGAATTCAACCTTATTCATACCTAGCCACAGATCAGACGACGTTTTAGTAATTGCTTCAAGAAAATATCAACTTTACACTCTCAAACATAATGCTTGAAATTGCTTATCGCGTTGTCGCTCCAACGCATGAATGAGATAATCATCATGATACGGCGCCTGTGCGAGCGAGACGATTGTGATGTACTGACACTAACGCGAAGCGACATGTTTATGATTAAAATAATTGTTTTTGATTAGTTTTTACGTATAAATCGAATATTTGAATACATGATCAGATGTGTAATGAGTTTACTCACGCAAAATATGAAATCTCGTCTTTTTTCTGCCGTTTCTGGCTATTGTTACTACAAGTTTTGAATGCGCACTTCGGCATGTTTACGTGCCGACAGCTAATCACTCACTATGGAAAGGAACTGCACGAGTCGCAATTGAGCAGTTCTTCACCGGCCCACTTTTCGATCGTTCATGCGTTATCTACGTTTGGTAGTTAATCAATGTTCACAAGGGATACGTGTCACTGAGTCTTATCACAAATTTCTTGGCAGCCCGTGCTACGCCCGCTGCTGTGCATAAATTATTCATAATCATCACACTAATATTACACATAATACGCAAAAAATTCAGTTACATAATGCAATTGTGTATGTTTTACTCTATCTAATTTGTCAGCAAGTTACGTACGAAAAACCTAAAAGAAAAACAAGAGTAGAAAATCGCCAAACGAATTCTTGCATTAACATTAACTAGCAACAAAAAATAAAGGATATTTGATAAAAATAGTTTTTAATATCGATATTAAATTCAAAATATAACAAAATGCACGCATTTACATTTAATTTATATTTTGATATAATTAATAAAATTATTTGTCCTCGACGGTGGCTAAAATTATTACGTTCAAATTATTTAAGCTCATAATGAAAGTTAGGTGACTTTTTATACATTCGCTGCTGACTTTAATATGCTCAAAGGCATTTCTATGTAACATTCGTAAAATTTGCGATCTGTTTCTAAATCGACATATAGATATTATTTGTTATTTTTTCTAGTTACACTCCATATT
This sequence comes from Schoenobius gigantellus, assembly GCA_963935595.1. NCBI lineage: Eukaryota > Metazoa > Arthropoda > Insecta > Lepidoptera > Crambidae > Schoenobius > Schoenobius gigantellus. Next base: position 5,559,214 of record OZ012554.1, on the reverse strand, counting down.
TGATTGACTAAGCTCTAAGCCTATGGCACCTTATTAACTTTTTTAAAGACTAGTTTAGCTAATCCACATTAGTATTTTTCTAACATGAGTCAAATTTTATAAGACCTGAGAGAAATAACGAGACGAAACATAGATTAACTAAACTCGTCTTGAAAAAAAATAAGAGCCATTGAATTTGTGCTAGTCTGCAAACTATGTTTTATTCGTTACCATACCAGTTAATTTTGCATCTCATTGTCCTATACTCTCTATGGCTATTACTATTCAGAGAGAAAAATGCTTTTTTTTACAAACGCCTACATGTTTACGGTGGTATTTTTAGTGCATCTATTTATTTAACGATAGTATTTATTCATAAAGATATACATAGCAGCACACTAGCAGTTTCAATCCGTCACTCCTTGTGCGAAACCAGTTCGTTTGGCGTTGCAAAGGTAAAGAGAATTATATAAGAATTTATTATTGAAGGTGCAAGTAGAATTAATTCATGCGAAATTGTTTTTGAGGTGTTCAGAAACAGGAGTTGATATTTATTCAATCAATCGGAATTGACAGTGCATTGCTGCGCACGCGCATGTTTTATGGTAACGTGAGGACTTTGGGCGCAGAAATGTACTACATAATAAGATTACTTTTATGATATTACGATTATATTAATTATGAGATTATATCGATTGAGTCTAAGTAGCTCCTCTTATACACTGAGGCGAGAATAGGCCTGAAATAACGGATTGAAATTGATAGGAGACCATAATATTTATGTACACATCGAGTAACTCAAAGGTGTCATTTCCAAAGTGAAGCTTTGCTAAAGTTAAGAAGTTCAAAATTTTTGTTGAAAATAGATGGTTATCATTTTGTTCAAAGTTATCATTTTGGGATAGGTATCTGATGGGCCTTTACATGGGTATATTCTGTGCCCTTCAAGACAATAAGCAAGTGAACAACAATCCCTTAATGGAAGTTATACATATACATTAAACACAATATTCACACTACCCTCGCCTACAAAAGATACAGTTACGGTTAACGGTTTTTTTTTCAATATTCTATATATTTGTGGATCTATCTGTTTACTAGCGATAGGTATTTGACATTGGCTCCATACAGAATACGTCAAAATTCTATCTCCAGTAAACAAATCCAGAGCAATATCCTATATATTGCAACCGGTCGTATCTTGAAAATGTATATTGAGTGTTAAGTCAGGTTGCGCGAAGGAGAACGGAACCGGAAATAGAGGGCCTAGTCAGTCCTTCCAAGTTTGTTACCTTAAAACTGATTGTGCGGCAATGTTTGTAACATTCCCGATTGCCGATGATGTCCTTGTCAATCCTCAATGGAAAAGCGTGGAAAACCTTCTTGTCGTGGCTTGCCCAGTAGTGTACTTGTTATCGAGGCGATGGCAAAGATGGTGATCGACATTAACTGTCAATTTAAAGCAATCGCATTATGCAATTGTTGATAAGGAAACTGGTACTTTTAGTTGAAAGATAAAAAATACTAAAGCCCCATACCGACATGCACGTTCCACGCGCGCGCAGATACAAGGGTCATTGCTACGATGAATCTAGTGCCAATTACCTTGCCAGTATTCGGTGCGTGCGTGATCAATGCACGATAGCTGCGCGTGCGCAGTGATTGAATAAGGATTTCGCAACAAACTTCATTTAATTTCATTAGTATAAGATTAAAAACGTATAATTAATGGTAGTTGACCATTGAAACCGCGCGCGCACAAAACGCGTGCATCGGTACGCACGCACCAAAGTGAAGATATATTTTATATATATTCAATAGAATCGAATTTCGAAACAATCTATTTGAAACTAAAACTTTATAGGACCTCGCACGTTTGTGAATTGATTAAATCACGGGAAGAATTCAAAAGGCATTCTATTCTCGATTCTTTCATTCTACTTACAACAATGATATAGCTTTATAGATGTATATATTACTCGTCAGCGCGCAAACTGAATTAACACGTCGAATTTAAGAGCTGACTACACGACCGCTGTGTAGGTAAATAAGAAAATAATTTAAACAAATGCTCGTATATAATATCAATGGCGTTTGATATATACGCTCGTTCATTACTTAACCAACAATCACAGTACGTATGCGTCGTATATACCGCGTCGAGCGTGGGGCTAACGTTGTCCGTACGGCAACTCCATAAGCCCGCAATCAGTGTTCGAATAAGTAGTTGCTTCTGCGCAGTGCTTCGAGTGCACGTTTAAGGCTCCATCGAAGATAGGCAACGTTCCCTTTACATTATACTAGTATACAAAACTTCGCCGCGGTTTTTCTAACTGATGGAGCCTTTAGTGATGCGAATGCGCACGCAATTGATGACGGGCACGTAATCTTTTACGGAAAGAGAGAGTTTCGACTATAGATCGAAACTGCAGCTAACATTTCTAAGAAACGGTGTAACCTATTTACCAAATAGCGCCTTAGCATTTTAAGAAGTAGGCTAATGATTCTAGTTTTACAAGGCAGTTGCAATTGAGAGCAATATTTAATATATATCCAATGTAATTTAAAGAAAAATATCAAAAATATTGTGAGTTGTGAATTTGTGATAACCAAAACGGCATATTGAGTATATCGGCACAAAATTTTAACGCATAACAATCAATCAAATAATATTTTTTTTAATAATTCGAGCGTCGATCGTAGCCTGCGCTCGATTTTATTTTTAATTTTCGTTTCGTTTCTATGAAAATCAATAGAATATTACGACGATATTTTTTTGATCTTCATCCAAAAATAAAACGAAAGCCCATATAAATCGAGCGCTGATTACGATCAACGACCGCTCGACACTCGAACGATGTAAAAATTATTAAAATAAAATAAAATTAGTAAATTCCCAGGTTTACTCGATATCCTGGTTTGGTTATGGAGATAAAAACAAATGAATAATTTTAATTTTGAATAACATTTATATATTTTCTTGTTGCATTAAAAATATATGAAAGACTGACATTTATTTCGGTCATTAGAGGCTACATATGTTAACGTTAGCCCCATCTCGATTCAGACAAGTTAGTATCACACTCGACTCCGCGAAACCACAACCATAGAGATATGAAACAACTTGGAGTAGCAATCTTTACGTAAAACAAGTGAAAAATGAGGTAATATAATCATTTTAACTACAATAAGAGTTCGTCCGGCATTCATAGCCTGTTCTATCTACAAAAGGTATCCCTATTAAGGCTTACTATTTCCATTAATTACATTTCATGGTCGTATGTGGAATATAATTCGATAATCAAAATACTTCAGTGACCTCTGTCAGGCAACTTACCTAACCTAACACAAAAACCTGGCATAGAAAATTAACTCGCCTAGTCTTCTGAGAACCACTAACAAAAGACCACACATAGATTTTGCAATGATATATATCTTGGGACCCATTGGAATTAAACAAATGCTTTCTTCAAAATATAAGAAAAAATACCAGGATAGCAGAAGTTTATAGACTATAATAAAAAGCTCTTATTGAAAATTAAATTTGCTGCAAAGCCTGTATGAGGTAAGAGGATGTTGCTATTTGGAAGAAAAAAATATAATATTTATTCATTATATTCAGAAACCCACAAATGGGTCTTCAGTGATGTCCTCATTGGCTTACTGGTGGAATTAGTCGGTGCGTCTGTAAAAACTAGTTGAATTAATTAACATTAAAGTAGATAGGTATTTCTTTATTATTAAATTTATACACAGAGCCTATATATTACTAAATATTGTGTCATACACGGAATTAATTACTAGCAACAAATCTAATCAGTTAAGGTTAGGTTAGGAAAGCTATCACACGAGATACACATTTTTCCTCTACTGGATAGTGAGAGTCCCTAGTGACTTAGATCTGAGCATCATAACCGCAGACATTTTCTAAAATAACAGTTTACGATTTAGTTGCCACATATTGCCATGCGGGCACTTTAAATTTCAATGACCTGGCGGAGTCATCATACACAAAAACAACATAAAATTATAAGTCACATGCATTATTATAAAGATCACGCGCATCAAGTATTGCTACTCCATTATATGTCTATACCTCTAAACCGCCGGCACCCGCCACCCAGTCAACATTCAGAGCGGTATATATTCCCGGATCTGCTTCAATGTCTCCTTGTCGGTCGCATGGAGGAGCCGCTCAAAAGTCTCCGGTCCGACTTGCGCCTTTAACGTCTCCAACTGAGGAAAAACACAAGTTATTAGAGCGTACAAGTCTAGATTGTTGCCAGAGTAGTTTTATAAGAGTCAAAAAGTTTGTATTTTCTAAAGAATACCAAAATGCCCTGAGGAAAAACACAAGTTATTAGAGCGTACAAGTCTAGATTGTTGCCAGAGTAGTTTCATAAGAGTCAAAAAGTTTGTATTTTCTAAAGAATACCAAAATGCCTGAAATGACAATTTAAACTACTGTATTCGCTGGGTGCGAAGTACTAGGTGGGGGTAATGACATCTATCGCAGGCCAATGGTAGAAATAATGTTAGCTCTGTTATCTGTCATATTTGTTAATGTCAAACACAAATTATATATGTCAAAGCAATCTGTGTAGACTTAGCTACCTAATTTTAATAATTGCATTATTACGCCAACAAAAATGAATTGCAGCAGTTCTTGTGTTGTAAATTGCAAGAATACTGGCAGAAATAGTAAATAAAACTTTTACCGATTCCCAAAAACAACTTGGAAACTTGAACAACGCAAGAAGTGGATAGCTGCCGTCGAGAGAAAAAAGTAAGTAACATCTTATAAGCTCATTTTAATCCTGTATTTAATATTATGGATTTGGCTGTAGTATCCTGCTGCACTAGTATTTGACTAATGTTGGCTATAAATTAAAAAATAGTTTCTAATTTTAAATTTTAAAGTGACAGCCAACAGAGTTGCGGACGCTAGGTGGCGCTGAAGTCGTGCACACAGCCAATACTTTTCCTTTGCATTGGGTTCTGACCCTAATTGCTAATCCAAGCCGATTCTTTAATTATCTTTTATTTTACTTTATTTTAAACCAATTCAAATAGCGATCTTTAAAATCGAAGAATTTTTGTGTGCGTTGTGACGACCACCGGCACGTGTTTCCCAGCGATTATCAAGCTGATTTACAGAGTTATGTCCAAAGTAGATTGTCCATTTTCTATGAGACTTTGGCTAATGATGAAGATTCATTTACTAAATATTATAATTAATTAGTTAGTAGTATCACATAAAGGAATTTGAGCATGATTTATTATCAGAGTGTCGAAATAGATTTTTCTAGCGCTTACCAATTTTGGAAAATGTATAACAAAGAATCATCCGTTTGGTGTCCTTAGCTGAACCAGAGTCAGTATGACAGAGAGGATCGATGTCCGTGGGTTTGCGAAGGTCGTCGCAAAGAGAATTATCGGGGTCCATTATGAATAAACTAAGTTGGCGTTGAACAAATCACGAAAATAACACGATACAGAAAAACAAAGCGAATGACAAGACATGAGATATTTTTTTCTTGTTTGCGTATTAGTGTTGCCATACATGTCAAAAATACTAAAATCATAATCAGCTAAACAGTTCATATTTATTTTATATTGTTTAACTGATTTAAACCGAAAAATATTGTAACTTTATTTATTTCCACTCTAGCACAGACCGCAGCATTTAGATCTCTCGCACACTAGCAATTATTATTGGATAAAGTACCGTGCGCTACGTCGAAACGTGTCATACTATTGATCGCATAAATTAAAAAAACGAGTGTGCTTATGACCACACGACTGAAGTGAAACTTCTATGAGAGGAAGAGAGAAAGAAAATGTGCGCGCGCACTGCTGTCTCTTGCTTATATCCCCCACTTAACTTCCGTTCGCCTTGCCCGATCACACTTTTCGTAACGCGTTCGCCAGCTTACTCCCCAAGTCAAGCGTGCCTAAAGAAGTTTCACTTCAAAAATTAAATGCTGAAAAAATAAGTGTTGTTTGATAGCTCGTGCGGGCAGTCGGCGGGCTCGGCTCGGCTCGGCCCGGCTCGGCTCGGCTCGGCTCGGTACAGTGTGACACGCGCGCACCTGGTGCAGGGTGGCGGCCCGCAGGTCCAGCAGGCGCGCGGGGTGCGCGGCGGCGAGGCGGCGGCGGCGCAGCTCGTGCGGGCAGTCGGCGGGGTCGCGCGGCGGCGGCGGCGGCGCCCAGCGCGCGGCCGCCCCGCGCCCCTCCAGCGGCGACGCGGGCCGCGACCCGGGCGGCGCCACCAGGCAGCTGCGCGAACGGTCGCCGCGTTAAGAGGAAACACAACACCAAGGCCGAGAGAATTGGGACGATGACTGAATTCAAATTTTTACGTCTCGTCATTCAATATTAAAATACCGTAGAAAAAGATGCAGTCCTGTGAAATTAGAATTAAAATCGGCTTAGAAATACCTTAGATACAAGCATTTTAAGTTGTTAATTTGAAGGGGATTAGACAGAGAGATCCGACATCAACTGTGACGTCATTGTTGAGTACGGCCATATTGACTCCTTGTAAATTGCCGTTTTGCTAGAAAGAGATGGAGAAAAATCTTTAATACCTTATATCTCGGTTGTTTTTATAGTTATTCGAAAACCGATTTTTTCTTTCTGTTTATTATATGAATGAGCTTCTATTAAAGCAAAAAAAAATTTTTGTCATCTAACCAATTCAAAAATAGGTGTTTGTAAAATGTATTGCTGTCGCGTCGCGTCGAAGGAAAACATCGTGAGGAAACCTGCATACACCTGCGAAGTAATTCAAAGGTGTATGTGAAGTCGCCCAATCCGCACTGGGCCAACGTGGTTTGACTAAGGTCTAATCGCCCTAACCAGTTAGGGTAGGCTCGTGCCCCTCGGTGGGGACGTATATGAGCTGTGATGATGATGATGATTGCTGTCGCGCTGTGTTCGAAGCGAACAACTGAACTGAGCGCGATAGGGATCCACTGCAGCTGGGACCGAAAATACCTATGAAAAGTACACAAAATATACGTTTCGTAGTCTTCTGTTTCCTCCGCGAAAAATTGACCAATTTAATTAATTTTTACGTAAAAAATTAAAGCCAGGCCTTTTCTGTGTTTCTATGTTTTGCTTTTTTCACATAACCTTGTTCAATTTGTTTGCTAGACGCGTTTGAATACAGCAGAAAATTAGGTCGATTTTTTTTGGTTTATGAAGGTTTAAAAAGCTCTTTTAGTAGTTAACTTAATAAAAAAAAGGAAAACACAGGAACATGCTTATAGTGATCATTGATTTTATTGAAAAAAAATAGAGCAACTAGTGCCATTATCCAGGAAGGAAACAGGGGACTACGTTTGTATGGAAAAACGGACTGTACGATTTCCTCTTAACGTGATATCGTGACAGTTCATTCTGATAAATGTCCACAAGTTCACTTTTCTTTCACTCCCGCGTTCATGCTGTTTCGCTGGAATTAACGTGCACCGATTCTTTTTTTTTTCAAAGTGATGAAATTAACATCCCGAGTCGTTCATTTGCGAATGAAAAAGTCATTCCTCGAACAAATTCTATGACTTGATTACGGTTTCAACAACAACATTGTTTCATTTAAGTTCCTTTAAAATAAAAAATGCCTACTGAAAATATCCAACAAAGCTAAATGTAGCGTGTAAATGTAGAAAATATTTGCTACTGAACAGATGAGCTACAACTAGCCAAAGTGTGCCAACTCAGAGTGTTCCGTAAAATATATTATCTGTAAAATCAACAAAGATTTACTCACTCAACGAATGTCCCGTTGTCTTCGAGCCTCATGACGTCGTTTAGCACTTCTGTGAGATTCAGTAGTATTGCGGGAAACCTCTGCAACACCGTCGCGTTCTGGGTTGTCAGCAACGCAGCCAACCCGAGTCCTGGGTGGAAGTACATTTCTCAATATAACCGTTAACTCACTCAAACAATTTCGCTAATTTTATACTGTGTGAATTGCATACTTCATAGCTCGATATTTAAATGCAATCGACCAAGAAGGTATTCAAAAGTTCAGAGTTAAAGAAATGTTTATTTTTTGCTCGAAGATAGATAACTAACCAAAATTCAAATTCAAATTCAATATCCTTTATTCAATTGGGATTTTACAATAACTTTTGAACGTCAAAGAAGCTACGCCATTGGTTCACAAGTCTACGGCGGGAGACCTTGTACTGGAAAGAACCAGCAAGGGCTATTTTTTTCTCCCTGTATTGTTACAGAGTCGTCAATTGGAAGCAGAACTCAAAAGTAAAGATTGTGTTCAACTTCCATTACAAGATTAGATGTGTCAGTGTACATTATACATTTAAATCTATAAATTAAGTCTACAATTAATACCAAGCATTGACATCATTCAGATAATCATTGACTTTATAATATCCTTTACTCATTAGTCTTTTTTACATGCGCTTTAAACTTATGAAAAGATAAGTCAGGAACACTCTGTGGAACTTTGTTGTAAAAAGATATACATTTCCCCATAAATGAGCCTCTAATTTTTTGGAGCCTGTACGTTGGAACGGCAAGTTTATTTTTATTTCTTGTATTTAAGTTATGAAATTTAAAATTGGTATCGAATGTCTTAAAATTTTTATAAACGTAATTAATCAAATTTTCATAAATATACTGTCCTGCTAAAGTCAATATATTAATTTCTTTAAATAAATCACGAAGAGAATCCCTTGTTCGTAAATTATAAATAGCCCGCACGGCTCTTTTTTGAAGTACAAAAATACTTTCTATACTAGCGGCTGATCCCCACAGTAATAGCCCATATAACATGACACTGAAAATAACTAAAGTAAATCAGTCTTGCCGTTTCAACATCAGTAAGTTGTCTCATTTTTTTTACAGCATATGCCGCAGAACTGAGTCTGTTTGCTAAGGACGCATATGTGGATCCCACTGCAAATTCGAATCTAGTGTTATACCCAAAAATCGACGAATTCAACAGTATGATTATTCATTTCCACAATATTATCCACTTTCCTAACATTTGGCTATGAAAACTTAATACATTTAATTTTACTCGAGTTTAATGATAATGTATTCACAGTGAACCAATGCAATACTTTAGAAAGAGTACTATTTACAACGTCAGTATTTCCGTTTCCTCTGTCAATCTTAAATATTAAAGAAGTGTCATCTGCAAATAGTACTGTATCGTACAGATTATTGGTGAAGTGTGGGAGGTCATTAATATAAATTAAGAAGAGCAGAGGTCCCAGTATTGATCCTTGAGGCACGCCCATAATGATAGGTGCACCAGAAGACTCAGTTCTGTTAATTACAACTTTTTGGACCCTATTGGACAAATAAGACTCAATAAGCTTAATTGCCTCTTCAGACACACCATAATGCTTGAGCTTATTTAGAAGAATCTGATGATCAACGCAGTCAAAAGCCTTTGACAGGTCACAAAATATACCGATCACATCCTGTTTACACTCCCAGGCGGCAAAAATGTGTTTGAGAAGTGTAACTCCAGCCTCTGTAGTGCAACGACCCTTAGTAAAGCCAAATTGGTTCATATGTAGGATTTTATTGATTGTGAAATAATCTGACAGCTGATTAGAAATAATTTTTTACAAATATTTTGCTAAGTGCTGGTAGAATCGAAAATGGTCTATAATTTGCAGGATCATTTTTATTTCCAGATTTAAATAAAGGTATTAACTTGCTATACTTCATGAGATCAGGAAAGATACCTTCATCAATACATTTGTTGAAAATGAACGCTAGTTGCGGAGCAAGTTCTTTTATTATAGATTTGATTAAGTGGGTCGAAATACCCCAAAGATCTTCAGTTTTTTTGGTACTGATCATGCGGAATTTTTTTAGAATTGTGTCGGCGTCAATGTGACCAAAATTGAAGCCTATGCTGCACTTCTCTACACTTTGTTCTAAGAGGGCTACAGCCGCATTGGGGCACGAGTTGAGACTACTTGTAGTTTCTATAGGTATGTGGTAGAAGAAATCTTCAAACGCATTTGCAATTGCAATATCCGATTTTATTGCTTTATTATTAACTTCTAGTGAGAAAGAATTTACACGGCTTTGGGTTTCCCTGTTTCCTGGTTAATAATGTTCCAGGTGGTCTTTACTTTGTTTTTAGATAAGCTAATTTTATTAGTTATGTACATCGCTTTTGCAGACATGCACACTTTCTTAAATGTTTTAGAATAATTTCTTACATAATCTATGAAAGCGGGATCACTGGAGTTTACTTTTAAAGCATAAAGTTCAAATAATTTCCTACGGCTTTTGTATATGCCTGGCGTCGCCCAATCACTAAATTTCTTTCTCTCATGTTTGATTTTAATTACTTTTTCTTTAAATATATTGTTACATTCATCATTAACTACATTAAATAAATTATTATAAAGATTATTCGCGTTGCTCCTCTCAGTTGATGAATCTGCAATTTGATTAACAACATTTCTTTTAAATTTTTCTATACCGCGTTTTGTTATGGGTCTACAAGTAATCTCACGTTCAGAACAAACATGATGGTGTTCAAACGAAGCTAATTGCCCACTATGGTCAGAGTTTATACAATTAATAATTAATTTATCTTGTACATCACAGTGACAGAAAATGTTGTCTAAACAAGTAGCGGATGTAGCTGTAATTCGGGTTGGCTCTTGAAGAACATGATTCAGATTAAATGATTTAAATAAGTTAATAAATCTACTACATAATTGTGATTCCACTAAAATATTCATATTAAAATCACCACAGACAACATTTTTTTTAGTTTTCCTAGATACTATTCTTAGTGCGTCTTCCATAGCAGACTCAAACTCTGAATAGTTTCCAGAGGGGGGCCTGTATACACATATTACAATGAAATTATCAAGTTCCACGCATGATACTGATATATTATTCGTTCGACTGAAAGAGAAACTGTCTTTTCGTTCCTTAAACTGTATAAGAATTATACATATACAAGTTTATTTTTTAATTACTGAAAAAAATTTGTGTGCTTGTTCAAACAAGCAAACTGAACAACTGTTCAACGTTCACTGAACCTAGATGTACGGAACAGCTTTTTTTATTTTTGCCATTTCAAAGTTGGTCCCATAGTGAAAGTTGTTCAGTTTGCTTGTCTGAACAAGCACACAAAATTTCATTAGTAACTGAAAAATAACCTTATATACATAATATTCTTATTACAACAAATTATCCAAATCACCAAATAAACCAACCATGTTTAATCAATAAAATAATAACATCCAAAATACGCAGAAATAGTCTAATGAACATAATATACATAACTTTCTCACGCAAATAAGGAACAATATCACAAATTATTACTACTATCGTTACAATAAAAATTGCTATTTTAGGCCATAACTAATTATATTAACTGACACTCGAACCGTGAATGTTTCAATTTTCTTTTTCACCAATTCTATAACTCAACCAACAGTGATATCTGCTTGACCAAAATGATGGAAAGGTTGTTCGACAACCACATAACAATCTAGGATTTCATACCGAAACGTCAAAACTGCGCCTAGAATTCGTTGAATTATAATGAAACATACCAAATTCAGTTGTGTGCGAACCATCTTTCTTATGAATAATAATAATGTCCTCAATCGAAATGACGAGAGAAGTGCAGCGACTGCCTTCTCTTTTACCCGCATAGCGTTCTCTCTGTTATCGGCCGGCGCTGGCGTCTATTTGCCCGAGCGATCGCGCGCGCCCTTGTTTATGTGTCAGTGTTGTCTAAAACGAAGTGCGGGGTAGGATGATCATGAGGTATTTGAAATGAGTGCGGGGAGGTGAGTGGCCGTTCTGTATAGAGTACTATTATATATTCTGTGACGTTGACTAATCTCAACAGAGACTAGCCGTCTACTTGGAACATTTACAGTTCACAAGTGTTTGCGTATACACAAACGCACTGTCTGTTCCTTCACTCACAAACCAACGCGACCGAAATTAGTTCAGGAGCCACTGTTCAACGAGCCTTTTGAATCACGACGGAAGAGCTCCAGATGTTTCACATTTTCGATCACCCATCATAACCCTGAACACGACCCACCTCGCATAACTTTAGCAATTGTCAGCCGAGTGCACACGCCAAAGCACCACCGAGCCATTAGCAAACCAGTGACATCATGCAACTCTTAGGCGATTAACACACTGCCACGCACCACGCTGCATCATGCGTGACGACGCAGCTACGCGCGTACTTGCGGGTTCTTACGCGTTCACGCGCGTAGTTGCGTTTCCAAAATCAACGTCGAGCCCTTCCAAAATCACGCACGGCACTGCGAGGCTCGGTGTGCCATACCTTGCGTCTCGCGCGCACCTACGCGCGTGGGTGCGTCTTTCACCGCTTGTAGGCGCGTGATCTGCATGAACGCGCGTGGATGCGTTTTCTCTGTGTTCGACTGTGCGTGTTTTCTATACAAACGGAGATACTTACAAGCAACGTAAGAACACGTATTGACGCGCTACGCTCCGTGGTGCATGGTAGTGTGTGAATCGCCTTATCTAGCCGAAACTCACCTATAACCTTCCACCTTTCGACTTGCGTGACCGTGTTCATCTTGTCGGTCCAGACTTGTAGGAACTTGTTCAGTACTTTGGCGGGGTCCGAGTCGTACTCGGCGAGGCCGTTAGACGCCTCCTGTATGGCCTTGTAAAACAGATCGGTGGATAGGAGGATCACGCGAGAGACGAGGCACAGTTGCAGTGACAGTACCATCGGCAGGTCGTCTCCTTCTAGAAGTAGGCTGGAAAAGTACAGTTCGTGTCAAACACCACTAATGATTCTGATAAAAACTATTGGAATGATAATAATTTGAACGATTAAAATGTTCACTGATTTGGTACTTTGTATATTTTTTTTGAATATAGCTGAAATAAACTTGTTATCAATCATATATGTTTTATTTAAGTATAGTTATCTACTTGAATGTTGGAAAAGTAAAACTACTTCACAGAGCTATACATACATATCCAGAAGGTTCAGTGTTACTAAAATTACAATCTGAAAGAGATACTTTAAGTCTTTCTGCGTTCCTGTCTCTCAAAGTAGATATAACAAAATGCTGTGATTGGCTGTGACTTCGATGTATGTACTTAAGAAAGGTAAATGATGAATAGATGACAATAAAATCTTAACAAAAAGGGATTATGTATTCCGTAATCAATAACATAAGAAAAAAAGCAAAATATAGGGTGACAATTGTGTGACAAGAATACACAGACAAAGTATTTCGCTTTCAGACCATTTATCTCATATCTGTATTAATTTTATAATCAGGGTGTCCACTGCTAATGTTCAAAAAAATTCCCTGACTTTTCCCTGACTTTCCCTGACCATTTTTCAAAATTCCCTGACCATTTTACAGAAAAATAAAATAGAATACTTTTTTTCCAAAATATTTAGTATTTTTTGTTGCAATTTTCAGACAAAATTGTGTCTAAAACTAGCTTTCCACTCGCGACTTCGGCTTTTTTTTGTTTTCCCGTGGGAATTTTTTTTCCCGTAGGAAAATTACCCTATGTCCTTCCCCTGGTCTAGAACTATCCCTAAACCAACTTTCATCAAAATCGGTTCAGTAGTTTCGAAGCCTATTCAATACAAACAAACAAACAATCAAATCTTTCCTCTTTATAATATTAGTACCTATAGATTTCATTTTTTTACCTACTACCTACTTACATTATTTATATTTTTAGGCCCAGTATTTTTAAACTGTAGAAAGTACCCTGGCGAAAAAATAAACTGAGCCACCCTTCACCCTTGAGTTCAAATGCAATTTCCTTCAAGTGTTTGTACCTTTGTTAAATAAAAAATGCAAAAAGGCTCTTATTGAATACTAAGATACTCGTAATAAACACAATCGCTTTTCGTTAATCTTTTGAGATTTGACTTCTTCTTCAACCTATGTCCACCCACTGGTGGGTATAGGTCTCCTCCATTCTGCGCCATTCACTACGGGGTTGGGCTTTTCTTGTCCAGTTCTTGCCCGCTCTCTTATTATGTCGTCTGACCAACGAGCTGGCTGTCGACCATCGTTCCTTCGTCCTGTTCCGGGGAGCCACTCCCATTCGATGATCTTATTGGTCCACCGGTTGTCGGTTCTGCGGGCCACGTGCCCTGCTCATCGCCACGTTCTACACGCAACGACACGAGCCACGTCAATCAGTTTGGTGTGCTTGCGTATCTCCGTATTCCAGATCCGTTCCCCCCAGGTTCCCCCAGATAAACCCTAAGCCATTTTTCTGCTGTGCTACCTGTAGGGCGTGTATATGTTGTCTAGTCAGGGTCCAGGTCTCAGCCCCATACACGAGCATTGCTCGAAAGCTCGGCGCTTAAGAGATAAAGGCATTTCACTCCAGAAAATGTGGGACATTTTGCTAAACGCGCCCCAACCTAGTTTTATTCGGCGTTCTATTTCTTGTGTTTGCCCACTTTTTTCAAGAGTAAGTACCTGCCCCAGATATATGTAGTAGTCAACCTGCTCAACCACGTTTCCTGCAATCATTATGGGTCCTATGTTCGGATCCCTGGCCATGATCTTCGTTTTTGAGGTATTCATGCGAAGTCCCACCGACAGCTGAAGATCTGCAGCCGTCTTAGCAGAAATGATAATGTCTTCTGCAAATCGCAGATGAGTTAATTGATCTCCATTTATGTTGATACTCCTACCAGACCAGTCTAGGAGCTTAAATGTATCTTCCAAGCACGCCGTGTACAACTTATGGGAGATTGTGTCGCCTTGTCGCACACCTCTTTTCATAGAAACACGATCGGAAAGGTGGAGTTTCACTTGACTTTAATGACTTTTCTGCGTAGTTGCTTAATTTGTCTTTAAGTCTTCAGATTACGGTTATTTTTGTTCCTAAAAATAGATAATCCGCTCCAGGAAGCTATACTCAAGCTGCCTGGCTTCATTATGGAGCCTCCATGTTGGTGTGGGGCGGAATTTCCCTAACAACATGAAAAGAGATGGTTTATATCGAATCCAATACTCTTTCACGCGGATTTGCTACAGAACGATATATCCCTGATGTTCTTGAAGATCTCGTGGTACCTTAATCAGGATGTATTTAAGATGAGATGTTTCTAATGTGCATGATAATGCAAGACCGCAATATTATACTCAGGGACGTTAGCATTCGTGTCATGGATTGGCCAGCACGGAGCCCTGATTTGAACCCCATGGAATATCTTTGGGACGAATTAAAGCACAGGGCCTAAGATAGGGATCCGGCTTCTTCAAAACCTTATGGGCTCTGAATGGCGATAGATAAGGAATGGAACAACATTCTTCAAGATATCATTGTAAGATCAATAGGTTCACATATGCAAACAGTTATCCAAGCTGAAGGCAGCAACACCCATTACCGATACATTGATTTTTATTGTTTTCCGATGTTTTTTATTGTAACTTTATGTTTCAAATGACTCTAGAGCAAAATAATTGTCCTAACGCCATACAATTTACTTTCAATATAAAGCCTATAAAATTAACAACATAAAGGTGCGTATAAACTATGCGCGGCAAACTCGAACATTGGCTCGCACAGCGACCGCGCGCGGCAGCTCGAGCATTGCCGTGCTCGAACGTGCCGCGCGACGAACCGCTTCTTGTCGGTTTTTGAGACCGCATCAAAGGAGCTCGAGTCGTCCGCTTGCGCGCAGTTGGGACGCTGTTTTGTTTCGGGGCTCGCGCAGCGCATAGGTACTTACGTAAAACGGACGACTCATAGGTTTACAAGAATGAATCCGCCGCGGGCTGTTCGAGCTGCTAAATTATTATCTAAAAATTGGCTCGCGCGGCAAATAAACGTCTACCTCGGTCGAACATTGGCTCGCGCGGCTGCCGCGCTTAGTTTATACGCACCTTAACTATGCCACTTTTATCAAAATTATGTTCAAACATTTGAAGGAAATTGCATTTGAACTCAAGGGTTAAGAGTTGCTCGGTTGATTTGTCTGCCAAAATTATGCTATAATGTGCAAACACTAACATAAATAATTCGATAGTCAAGATTAGGAATCATTCTACCAAAAGCATGAAGTAAACATATTCCTCATTTGACAATCACTGGGAAATTTGGGGACCAAACAGTGTAAAATCCTAATTTTTCCCTGACTTTCCAGGTAGCCTCTCGATTTCACTGACTTTCCCTGACTGCCTTGAGCTTCCCTGACTTTTCCCTGACTTTCCCTGACTTTCCAGAATGTGGACACCCTGATAATTTATTAGATGTTATGTCGACATTTTAGAGTGCTTTTTTGTTGGACCCAGATATTGTAGTGAACCTTCCACTTACATTGTATGAAAATTCCTTGCTCTTGTGACAAAGATTGACATTATCCGAACATAATTAAAGACAACTCACTGTATAACCCTTATAAGTATAGGCCAGACGACCTTCGCTCCGAGGAAGGTGTTTCTCTCGGGGAAGGACACACTGACGCACAGCTCGGCCATCTTGAGAACAGTAATGATTCCCTCTGTGCGCATGTCCGCTAGCATATCGTCTAAGAGCACCATACACTTGCCCCCTGCACCTGTTAGGAACTCTTCGGGGCACAGGAGCGTATACGCTTGCATTATGTACATCACTATGCGTAGGTGCTCTGACGATTGTTCTGAAATAAAACACCACACACTAGTTAAAACACACTAGTTATTCTATTTTATTGCATTGAAACATGTGATACTCACTTTTGAATGTAATTATTAACAAAACTATTTATCTATACTCGTAGCTCTATAGCAAAATAGTTTCAGATCCATTTATTGTCTTAAAAATAGAAGAATTTGAAAATAAAACAAAATATGTAATGATGACGTTTCCACGCCGCATTTATATATAATAAATGTGTATTTATAAGCAATTGAAAAAAATATATTTTTAAATATAGGTACGATCAGCAAGAAAGTAGTGTAGATACTAGTTTTGACAAAACTTCGCGTTTAAACGAAAATATATCGTTTAGGTTACCTTGGTAGTTATCGGTATGTTATTGCAAAGGAAAGTCAACTGTGTTGTTTAATAACTTAAAGTTAAATTCAACCATAAATCATAAACCAGTTTTTTAAATGACTGTACGTGTACATAATACAAAATGAATTTTTCAAAGTGAATGATCCGAAACCATAAGGAAAAGCGAAAAATTCACAATAAAAAAACACATGCTTTATTTTTATATTACACCATCTGTAGTATCACTAATAATAAAATCTGGGAAACTTGAAAAAAAAAATATTAACCCCATTTGAATAAAACTACATTTTTCGGATCTATTCGCGTATAACCTAAGGTTAGGTTAGTTTCAAACATTTTAATTATTTAGCCCAGTGTTTCGTAGGCTTTTCAGCATTCGTGGTCACGGGATGACTACAGCTGGTGGGTGTCATACATAGAGTACCATCATATTTATTATTTAACTACTATCATCTCATTGATGCGTTCCGTTTTAGCACTGTAATAATATACGCCATTTTAGTGTGACCCTAAACTCACCCAATATGGGGTACAGGTTGTCGGCCAGCTGCAGCAGTGCGGGGTCGGCCAACTGCGAGCTCTCGAGGACAGCGAGCCACAGCTCCAACGCATCCTCTAGTAAATATACGTGAGCGGGCTCCGACAGACGCGTCGACTCGTTCACCACATTCAGTATCCACGGGCGGATGCTCGGCGAGCACTCCCCTAATGCCTGTAACAAATCATTACAATCAACGATAATTTCTGATGCACACGCTGAGAGTAAAGATTTCACTTCACCGTTTGTATTCAACACAATTGGCGACGTCACGATCGCGTAACATACACACAAAAACAACATACGCATCGAATTGAGAACCTTCTCCTTTTTTTGAAGTAGGTTAAAAAGCCTCAAAGTCACTCAAAGGATAATGGAGAAGGTTATACTGTGGGTTTCTTTACGCGATCGCATCAGAAATGATTAGATCCGTAGAAGAACTAGAGTCACCAAGACAGCCCAAAGAATTGCGAACCTTTAACTGGTAGTAGGCAGTACACATCATTCGCAATGCACACTGCCCCAACAGTACTCAATCAGCCAAACTGTCATATAATTCTCCTTAAGCTAGACGCCACAGGCGATATATTTCTGCCGTAATTAATGGTTCTTCATAATACACATTTAAATGGTCCTATCATTCAAAATACTTATTCAGAAATTTTTTAAAATTGGATTGTTGCAGTGCAGCATGCAGTGGTCGGCGGCGGCGGCGTGGGCCCACAGCTGGGGCAGGTGGCCCAGCAGTGGGCGGGCCCGGGACCGTCCCGTACCTTGAGCAGGTGCACCAGCGCGGCGAGCGCGGCGGCCCGCAGCATGCAGTGGTCGGCGGCGGCGGCGTGGGCCCACAGCTGGGGCAGGTGGCCCAGCAGTGGGCGGGCCCGGGACCGTCCCGTACCTTGAGCAGGTGCACCAGCGCGGCGAGCGCGGCGGCCCGCAGCATGCAGTGGTCGGCGGCGGCGGCGTGGGCCCACAGCTGGGGCAGGTGGCCCAGCAGTGGGCGGGCCCGGGACCGTCCCGTACCTTGAGCAGGTGCACCAGCGCGGCGAGCGCGGCGGCCCGCAGCATGCAGTGGTCGGCGGCGGCGGCGTGGGCCCACAGCTGGGGCAGGTGGCCCAGCAGTGGGCGGGCCCGGGACCGTCCCGTACCTTGAGCAGGTGCACCAGCGCGGCGAGCGCGGCGGCCCGCAGCATGCAGTGGTCGGCGGCGGCGGCGTGGGCCCACAGCTGGGGCAGGTGGCCCAGCAGTGGGCGGGCCCGGGACCGTCCCGTACCTTGAGCAGGTGCACCAGCGCGGCGAGCGCGGCGGCCCGCAGCATGCAGTGGTCGGCGGCGGCGGCGTGGGCCCACAGCTGGGGCAGGTGGCCCAGCAGTGGGCGGGCCCGGGACCGTCCCGTACCTTGAGCAGGTGCACCAGCGCGGCGAGCGCGGCGGCCCGCAGCATGCAGTGGTCGGCGGCGGCGGCGTGGGCCCACAGCTGGGGCAGGTGGCCCAGCAGTGGGCGGGCCCGGGACCGTCCCGTACCTTGAGCAGGTGCACCAGCGCGGCGAGCGCGGCGGCCCGCAGCATGCAGTGGTCGGCGGCGGCGGCGTGGGCCCACAGCTGGGGCAGGTGGCCCAGCAGTGGGCGGGCCCGGGACCGTCCCGTACCTTGAGCAGGTGCACCAGCGCGGCGAGCGCGGCGGCCCGCAGCATGCAGTGGTCGGCGGCGGCGGCGTGGGCCCACAGCTGGGGCAGGTGGCCCAGCAGTGGGCGGGCCCGGGACCGTCCCGTACCTTGAGCAGGTGCACCAGCGCGGCGAGCGCGGCGGCCCGCAGCATGCAGTGGTCGGCGGCGGCGGCGTGGGCCCACAGCTGGGGCAGGTGGCCCAGCAGTGGGCGGGCCCGGGACCGTCCCGTACCTTGAGCAGGTGCACCAGCGCGGCGAGCGCGGCGGCCCGCAGCATGCAGTGGTCGGCGGCGGCGGCGTGGGCCCACAGCTGGGGCAGGTGGCCCAGCAGTGGGCGGGCCCGGGACCGTCCCGTACCTTGAGCAGGTGCACCAGCGCGGCGAGCGCGGCGGCCCGCAGCATGCAGTGGTCGGCGGCGGCGGCGTGGGCCCACAGCTGGGGCAGGTAGCCCAGCAGTGGGCGGGCCCGGGACCGTCCCGTACCTTGAGCAGGTGCACCAGCGCGGCGAGCGCGGCGGCCCGCAGCATGCAGTGGTCGGCGGCGGCGGCGTGGGCCCACAGCTGGGGCAGGTGGCCCAGCAGTGGGCGGGCCCGGGACCGTCCCGTACCTTGAGCAGGTGCACCAGCGCGGCGAGCGCGGCGGCCCGCAGCATGCAGTGGTCGGCGGCGGCGGCGTGGGCCCACAGCTGGGGCAGGTGGCCCAGCAGTGGGCGGGCCCGGGACCGTCCCGTACCTTGAGCAGGTGCACCAGCGCGGCGAGCGCGGCGGCCCGCAGCATGCAGTGGTCGGCGGCGGCGGCGTGGGCCCACAGCTGGGGCAGGTGGCCCAGCAGTGGGCGGGCCCGGGACCGTCCCGTACCTTGAGCAGGTGCACCAGCGCGGCGAGCGCGGCGGCCCGCAGCATGCAGTGGTCGGCGGCGGCGGCGTGGGCCCACAGCTGGGGCAGGTAGCCCAGCAGTGGGCGGGCCCGGGACCGTCCCGTACCTTGAGCAGGTGCACCAGCGCGGCGAGCGCGGCGGCCCGCAGCATGCAGTGGTCGGCGGCGGCGGCGTGGGCCCACAGCTGGGGCAGGTAGCCCAGCAGTGGGCGGGCCCGGGACCGTCCCGTACCTTGAGCAGGTGCACCAGCGCGGCGAGCGCGGCGGCCCGCAGCATGCAGTGGTCGGCGGCGGCGGCGTGGGCCCACAGCTGGGGCAGGTAGCCCAGCAGTGGGCGGGCCCGGGACCGTCCCGTACCTTGAGCAGGTGCACCAGCGCGGCGAGCGCGGCGGCCCGCAGCATGCAGTGGTCGGCGGCGGCGGCGTGGGCCCACAGCTGGGGCAGGTGGCCCAGCAGTGGGCGGGCCCGGGACCGTCCCGTACCTTGAGCAGGTGCACCAGCGCGGCGAGCGCGGCGGCCCGCAGCATGCAGTGGTCGGCGGCGGCGGCGTGGGCCCACAGCTGGGGCAGGTAGCCCAGCAGCCCGCCCGCCTCCGCGGCCGCGCCGCCGCCGCACCGCTCCATTATGAACGACACCACGTGCAGCACGTGCATCTTCGTGTCGCACTCATCCGACTCCACCTGAGGAACGAACGAGACCGAATAAAATCAAACATGTTCAGCTCATAAAGTACTAGGAGGGAAAGAAAAAGCAAGAAAGGCTGATTAATGGTCACCGCCTTTACAAAATCGAAATACAGGGGGAGTTACAGACCTATGTAAACATTTTTTAATGTCTCTTCTCTATATTGTTGCCATGTTATACAAAAAAATGTCACGATGGAAAATAACAATCGTACATTCACGATGGAAAATAATAATCGTAGACTTAAAATAAGGTATAAACCAACAAGAGGTGATAGGCTGGATTGTAATTTAGTTAATTAGATTCTTGGTTGAAGATTTTTGTTTTTTTTTTTTGACGTCAATAAGTGCCTGTAAAGGTCTATATTGAATAAAGATTTTTGAGTTTGAGTTTGTATCTTATTTGATATTTAAAGTCCATACATCATTAAAGAAGTCAATAGAAGAACTAAACTTAAAACTTTAAACAATCGTGATCTTCTTGGTCTTCATGAACTCGTCATGAAGTGACGAGTTCAACAGAATATATTTGAACCAAACCGTACGAGTTTATATTCACCATATTCTCGCAAGAGATGTAGAGTAAAGGAATAAAGATTATATTTTCCAAATCCACGCGTACCAAGAACTCGTAGAGCGCGGAGATCGCGTGCGGCGCGTACGGCGCGAACTGGTCCGCGTCGAAGTTGAAGTCGTCGATGGCGCTGCGCAGCGCCTCCGCCGCCGCCAGCTTCACCGCCGCATCCTCCGCCTTCCGCGAGAGCGGCTCCAGCAACGCCTCGTATATGGCCGGCCTGAGCGACTGCGACGCGCGGACGCCGCACCACTGGCCTACGGTCAATGCCCGACGTAATAAATACACTGACGACATCCAACATCCAACAGCGGACGTCTCTTCGCTTTTTTTCCTTCGTGCAAAAAGATAACAAACGACATAGGTATACTGCCAGTAGGTAACTGGTGATAACTCAGTCATCTATGATTTTTATGGAGGGCCCGGCAAATGACCTCCTCCCGCCTGATGTTAAGCGGTGAAAGTGGCCCAAATGAGTTGACAGATAGAGTAGGGACGACATCCACTATCCTAGCTGCCCGCCCCTTGCCGGCCCAAAAGATGCTTTTTCACGCCTCTTTTCAAGGAACCCATGTTGTAGGATGGAGGAAACACGTGCGCAGGTAGAGAATTCCAAGTGTGGGATGAACGACGAAGGAATCTTGAAATTTCTTGGTACGGTGTGAAAACGAGGATACAGTGTACGGATGACTCCGAAGACCCTTACGCGTGTTTCTGTTAAGGAATGGAGTGGGAGGGATAAGGTTAAAGAGCTCCTCAGAGCATTCCCCATGGAACATTCGGTAAAAGGCGCTAGAGATACACATGGGTTCTGCGAAATACGTAAATGGGTTGATTCTTTACAACAACCACTGTTAATGTGGCCAACTTGTGACATAAAGATGTACCCAATAATTTCACAGTGTACTCCTTTGCTGCAGGAATAGATACAATACAAAGAGGTGCCCGCCGGCTATAGTACAGTCTTCCTTTCTCTAAAGGCTAGAGCAGGGGAAGCAAGCCGTGGGGTGCCACGGAGAGATATCTGTGCTAAAAAGCAAAATTCCAAGAAAGGTACAACAAAAATAATAAAAAGAAGACTAGGGTGCCGTGAGAAAATTCAAATTTTCTAAAGTGTGAAACGACTTCGAAAAGTTTGGGGTCAGCGGGAACAAGGCCTGGCTTTACTCCCCTTCCTCCTGTCTTGTGACGGACGAAGGAGCGGGGGGGGGGGGGGTGTATTAGTGGGTAGGCCTGGGCCGAGTACGATTTGGGGAGTCCCACATATCCTCGTGGTTTGGCTCGATCACGAGGAATGCGTAAGTAAATGCATTTCCCCCCCTCCCAAAAAAAAAAGAGTGCACTATAGTGTGGCTAGACACGGTGCGTTTTTAAAATAGGAACGGTGAAATTTTGGAATAATTTGGTGCGCGTGCTATGGCAAAATTACCATGCAAGTTTTGACATTCATATCACAGCCTTCGTAGTAAATGGTCGGATTGCACAAATTACGAAACTAAATACTCATAACCATAACCAATGAACATATTCCAGAATTGGGTTTTTTAAAATACCTATTAAGCAAGAAACAGAAGGGAACAGAATTAGATACATCCATGGACAGCCATTACCAATGAAAGAAGTTTGCCAGATGTCGACTTCAAGCCGAAACCGGGTGATAAGCCAAATCAAAATAGTTATCAGAAAAATATCGCTCTCACTTCCTAAATTAACTCTCCCCGGCTCACTCAAACGAGAAACTTAAAGTTACTGCCTTGAAAAAAGCCATGGACACTAGAATCTTAAGCAAGAAAAATTTGTTAAAACCGTATGTTTTTACATAAAAAAAATATTACCCGCAATAACAAGAAATAATCCGGCAAGTGTCATACCATTTACGAATCCTTATTAAATGCGCTTCTGAAGAACTTTTAAAGTTACTTGCCAAACTCGCATAATCCAGTTTTTTCAGTGCAGTATATTAAAGATGGCCAAAATATTAATTTAGAATATTTGGTTGGGTAAAAAATGACCATTTTCTTTCAAGCTGGAGCAGCTAGCTTTAAAGTTTAGGACAGAGTATACAGAAGCATTATTTAAGATTACGAAACGAACGAAAATATTTATAAAAGTAAAGATCTATAGCAACAGGAATGAAAAGTCTGACACAGGAGCGCGTTCAGAGCCTTCGCGCGAAGTACAACTTTTCGCTCTAACCCCGTTCAATGACAACCGGGTGAAACAACCGGCCCGTTCAAGACCTTAGTGTCGGCGCGAGTTACAACCGAACAACCATCGCATTTGATGGTTGTAAAACGCTCGTTTATTACTGAAATACTCCTACGTGATTGGATGATATTGGCGCCCATATTCTATAATGTCATCTACTAGAAAGAGAGAGAAATAAAAATAAGTTGCTGCAATCCGTTCAACGCCTGTGAGCGAGTTAAAAAACAACCGGACAACTACACCCAGAGGCTCTGAAGCGCTCCGGGGTGTAGATTTTACGATATTTTTTAAATGTCAATATTTTTTTTAAATACAGGACTTAAGTTTTTTTTTACATTTTTCTGTCGACTATTATCACTCGGTTTCGGCTTAACGTCGACATATGGGACATTTTGTATGTATTTGGGAAACCAGAAGAAAATTGGTTGTTACAGAATATAGAAAATCTTGATAATAAAAGTGGACTCACCAATCAACTGGCAGACTCGCCTCCGTATAATTCTATAATTATTCTCCTTTATTTTCAACTCCTGGCTTAGTACATTCGTAAACCATTCGTCAAAGTCAACCTGAAAATCACTTAAATATTTCAATGGCAATCTTTAACACAAAATTAAATCACTAATAACACCGGCACCATACTGAACTCCCCTCTGCATTATACATTGGTACTGGGGACATATTATAACACATTGGTTTTGTCCAATGACTTTCCAGTCAAAAATGTGATTATCAAATTAAGACACTACATGTGATTACAAATTTAACTCGGCATCTTAGAATTATTCTACAACTTTGTCGACTTAGTAATGCAATGGGACTGCAGACTGGGTATGAGAAATCCAAATCTAACTAATCTTTCGGTTAGATAATAAAAAAATATCACATACGAATTTTTTGCTTTGTCTAAATAAGAAACAACTGAAATAAAGCGAATTACAAATTATAGGAGTGGCAAGTTAGTAGAAAATTTAGCTACGTATGACAACATGCGCCATTTCATTGTATCGTCGCAAATTGTTGATTACGTAGAAAATGAAAAAAATACGTGTGCCATATTTTTTAGTCTATCACACGATCATAAAAAAAAACGATTTTCAATACAAGCTTTTAGTCAATACGAATCAAACGAGCCCAAACTTAACGGGGTTGTGTCGGTTTTATTGCAGAGTTCCTATGGCCACATTCCAGCTCCAGCGTCTTCTTCTTCGAGTGTTTTTTTTTAGCAAACAAGCAAACTGCCCACCTGACGGTAAGTGGTAACAGTCACCTATAATACATGCGGCTCTTGTGAGATTCGCAGCAAAACTGCAACCCCCACAAGAACCGCAGTGTACGTTGCCAACATGTGACACCAGATGTAAAGTCACAGTACCCAGTAACTTCACTGCCATATCTTACCCTTCAAACCGGAACACAGCAACGCAAGCACTGCTGCTTTGCGGCAGAAATAGGTAAGACGGAGGTGCCTAAGCAGACGACCCTGGTACAGAGTCTCCCTCCAGTGGTACAGAGTTCCATTATATGCTGAGGGCCACTCACTTCGTCGTAGAGCTCGAAGGCGGCGATGCCGACGGCGTTGTAGACCGCGTCCCTGTTGAGGATGGAGGGCAGGTCGCTGGCGGGCGGCGCCTGCTGCAGCGCGCCCAGCAGCCGCACCAGCTCGGGGGTGAGCACCGCGCGGAACTGGAACAGCTCCGTGAACAGCGCTTCCGTGCACGGCTGCGTGGACAAATAAATGGCGATCAATCGGCGTATCGGCCGCTATTCAGTGTGGGGAACGGAACAGGAAAAAAACCAGACGAAGTGCAATACAACAATTATATTATAGGGTGTCGCTGTCGCTAAATTCTCAAATTTTCATACAAAAAAGTAACACGTTTTCCACCACTACGAAATAATATGTTTGATTTGTCATATCTTTTTTTTTTTGTTTATTTGAGTAAGAAATAACCTAAATGAAATAAGAGTAAACGTAAAACATACAACGTTATGAAGAAATAAAATTTTCTCAAACATGCTCCGAAATGTAATAATAATAATACTTTATTTGCAAGAATATGGTAAAACACATGATTGGTGTGAAATTAATTATATACATTATTCCTCATATTCTACTGCTAAATTGGCAGTGCGCAAATATTTAAAAATTTAAATAGTAACATGTCAAAAATAGAAATAGAATATTATTTAATCGCCATTAAAATTTAAAAAAATACAAATTATTGATAAATTACAAATGATTAAAAATTATTAAATAATTACAAATGATTAAAAAATACAAATTATTATAAATTACAAATTGTCATTATTAATATTATCATTTCAAAATGTCGTTACAGAATAATATAATTTCGTCATCAATAGCTTATGTAATTGTATTCGGAATTTAATCATTATTAAATTGGTAAAATTAATTGGTAATTTATTATAAATACGCACAGCCAGGCACAGCCACAATGTAGGCATTATTGTAGTAAAAAGAAGACACAAAGTTTGTAATTCTTGGCTCATGCATTACTTTACCGGCCTAGGCCAGGAAAATAAGTATTAAAATTCATTTTTGGCCGCTGCTCCAATGTTTTTTAATTTATCTATAACTTGAATTATGTAAGTTGTCATACAGCCAAAAGCTACCACATTATAAAAAATGCACTCTTCGAGCATATACAACGTGTCTCATAATTATCTCCCCATAAAATTTATAATAAGTATTTAATTTTATTTAAACTATCTAACTAACTATAAAAGTGCCAACCAAAAACTATTCTAAAACGAATTTTCATAAATTTGACAATTAAATTTGATTGATATGACAAGCTATTAAAGTTGACATTCTTTTCGGTTAAATTGTTATTATAATTTTTATGGGGAGTTATTATGAGATACGTTGTATATGAATATGACCACAATTTTATTAAAATGTTGGTATAAAATCACACGAAAATGTGCATAATTGTCGTTGAGAGAGAAAAAAGTCATAATCTGCAGTATTACATTTTTTGCGTTAAATATGATTGGGCTGTATGGGCTTTGTTTCCTTTGATACTAATTGAAAATTAAAAAGTATTAGTATGCTAGGCTATTACAATTAACTAATTGCTTGATTTGTTTTTTCTTTCATATTATACTCATTTGTTTCCAATTCAATTCAATTTAAAATCTTTATTGCATACCATAATGTGTAATAGGTGGTTCACAAAAAATAAGATCATTATGGACCCGAGGCGCGTTCAGGGCCTTCGCGCGAAGTACAACTTTTCGCTCTAACCCCGTTCAATGCCTTCGAGCGTGACAACCGGGTGAAACAACCGGCCCGTTCAAGACCTTTGAGTGTCGGCGCGAGTTACAACCGAACAACCGTCGAATTTGATGGTTGTAAAACGCTCTGACGTTTATGACTGAAATACTCTTACGTGATTGGATGATATTGGCGGCCATATTCTATAATGTCATCTACTAGAAAGAGAGAGAAATAAAAAATCGTGTGAAAGAGGGAGATAAAAGATTTGGTTGCTGCAATCCGTTCAACGCCTTTGAGCGAGTTAAAAAACAACCGGACAACTACACCCAGAGGCGCTGAACGCGCCTCTGCAATCCGTTCAACGCCTTTGAGCGAGTTAAAAAACAACCGGACAACTACACCCAGAGGCGCTGAACGCGCCTCTGTTGGGCACGCAATCGTTGAACAAGAGAGAGGAAGCTTATTATTATTAGGTACCTACTATTGTTTTATTTACAGAGGCGCGTTCAGGGCCTTCGCGCGAAGTACAACTTTTCGCTCTAACCCCGTTCAATGCCTTCGAGCGTGACAACCGGGTGAAACAACCGCCCGTTCAAGACCTTTGAGTGTCGGCGCGAGTTACAACCGAACAACCATCGAATTTGATGGTTGTAAAACGCTCTGACGTTTATGACTGAAATACTCTTACGTGATTAGATGATATTGGCGGCCATATTCTATAATGTCATCTACTAGAAAGAGTGAGAAATAAAAAATCATGTGAAAGAGGGAGATAAAAGATTTGGTTGCTGCAATCCGTTCAACGCCTTTGAGCGAGTTAAAAAACAACCGGACAACTACACCCAGAGGCGCTGAACGCGCCTCAGATCATAAAGCTAAATTATACGAATATCACGGCAATTATAAATATTTGAATAAATAGACAACATTAAACAATATTTTAATATGAAAGGTTTTTATTTGATAAGGTATTATTATTACACTGTATTTCATAATTAATTCCAGTATTACGTCTTTCATTATTTCCTCGCAATTATTGAGAAAAGCACTATACATACCTCGGCGGGAATGGGATTGCCGGACTCGTAATTATTGTCGAAAGCATTACTCGTCCGGCCATCCCTCACTTCCCGGCCTCTGCAGTAATGTACTATTACTTAAAGCTTATTTTATTCACTGAAAAGCACTTTTAATCACTATTTTGATGTTTGAATTTAGAACACTCCGATAACTTGCACAAAAAATAGTCAATATTAAATGTCTATTTTAGCTTAAATCTTTCTTTTTCTCGTAGTCATAGTATAAAGTATAGTATGCAACTCTTGAATAAAACTCAGGAATCTAACACTTGAATCACTCACTTGTGATTCAATCATCATATATCACGTTAGAATCCTCCAGTTGCATAATATACTATTATTTCAGTCCGCAGATACCACTCAATCGTTTACGCACTAACACGCCTAATTAATTATTATCTATGGAATGGAAGCAGTACTAAATAACAGCATATTCGTAAAGAAATTTATTTTCCCCTATTTAGTATTGTGTATTTCTATTTCGACACATTTGAATGTTGCATATTTTTCAAGTATGAATATGAGTACAACCAAGCCTGTGCTGCCTATGTGTAAGTACCTTATTTGGGTGACGTATAGTACTTTATTCATCGTCTGTGTCATATTCACAGGTCAAGTAATTTTTGAGATTAATATTAGTAGTTCATGAGTCTATCGCCTCATACCTATGCTATACATAGGTCACACATTAAGGTAGAATACTTTATCTGTAGAAAATACAAATAGAATTGCGTATACGTGTCACAACACATGGTACGCTCATATGGCACTTCCACTGTTTTTTCTTATTCCGTGAAAAATACATTTGATAACGATAATTAATTGCAATATTACCCTAAGGCTGTACTTCCACGACTCCCCTGCCTCGTCGGTAGCGAAGCTCTCAGGTTCAGCATCCCATAGTGCCAGATCGTCTGCGCTCAGCACGAAATAGTGGGTCACGAGGTGTCGGCACATATGACACACCGTGTTCTCGTCAAATACTTCTAGTTTGGCTTGATGGGCTTGCAACGTCACTGAAAGTAATGTCATGTCATAAAGCTCTTGGAATAAATTATGTCAAATGGAGCATAGAAATACTTTCGCACTGTGCAATAGACTAAAAAATTTGGCGACTTACGTTGTGAGTTGCAAATTCAAAACTGCCTGCGCAAGAGTACCGTCAATGTCCCCCTTACTGCGTATTTACTTTCAAAACACCTTTATCAATACTTACATGGCTCTTTCACAATCTTGGTGTCCTTCGGTGGCTTGTATTCGGGACAATGCAATATCCCCTTAACAATATTAAGGCACTGTATTGTAAACCGTTCGTATATGAGCGACATGCCCTGCTCGGTGAAGCAATAATATAGGGCAAACTCGAGGGAGGGTCGTATAAGAGGCACATATGAGTATGGATGGAAGCTGAGGACGCCCAGAGCCACTTTTGTGAGGTGAATGATAAACTTCTCACACAACTCTAGAAGATATATCCCTCTGCCCTTCAGTAGTTTGCCTGAAATAAAAAAAGGAAATTGTAATGTACAAGGCATATAAGGGGACATCCATAATTACGTCACGTGTCAGGGGATGAGGGGATCAACAAATTGTGACATTGTGTAATGACTTTGTGACGTCACATTTCAAATTCTAATAAAGCAAGTCACGAAATTAGAAGTATTTACGAAAAAAAAATTATATTGCAAAATAAGTGACGTTAATCTAGGGAGGGAGAGCCTCACAAATGTGACCAGCTGTGACAAGGACGGGGACGGGGACGGGGGGGGGTCAAGATCATATGAAAAACGATAAAGATAAAACATATAGAAATCTAATAGCTAATAAAGGTTTATTGTATGTTTATTATTAAGAGTGTGTGCAATAATTTGTGTTTTAGTAATTAGATTAAACATAGAGATACCTTAAAAAAAGTTTAAAAAATATTGACTTTTATAATGTTTGATTTTTTTATAGTTTTAATTAGAATACTCACGGCATTCCAAACTAGTCTTTGCCCTGTCAAACACCACATTTAAAAACGCTACAGCATCCTGGCTTTCATGAGCCTTTTTGAAACCAAAGACAGTGAGTTTCCTCAATATTCGCAGACACAGCAAAGCTTTCTCCAAGTGTTCAGTGATCACTTCTGTCGCTAAGCCCTCCTGGATGTGCCTCAAGAACAATTCTGTGTTTTCATGCCAAAGGTTTAGTATAAAAGCATATACTGACACAGTAAGTTCCTAGAATTGAAACATATTTTAATTGAAATACATTAAAATTAAATAGTGTAAAATTCTTAATATTATGATTGGCAAACTTACCTGAAATATTTTTCTATCACCAATAACCCGCTTTGATGCTAACGCTTTGACCAAGTGGTGGAATATGAGCAGAGATCTGTGCTGCACCAGCGGTTGAGGTGCTTTTAAAGCGCCTATTAGATCTGGTACCAAATTAGGCCACTGCAATGGGCAATCGAACCTTAAAAACAAATAGAATAATGTATTCAGCCCAAATTTCATTTAACATGTTATAATAAAAATATGAAGGTCTGTTTTGCAACTGATAATACAATAAAACCGTTTTACTTCAAAAGTTATGCTATTTATGTATATTTCATGTATTATAATAACAATTTAAAGAAATTAAAGCATACTGTTTACCAAAACAATTACCTAGCTATCTTAGCTATCAAAACAGCTTGCTGAGTAGCAATCTGTGCGACAGGCTCACTTAGAATATTTGATGAGAGTAATCCAAGCCTTAGCTTATGTTTTTCTTCATCTGTTATTGCATTTGGAGCGTTACGACGCCAGTATCTATCAACCCCATTCTTAAAGCACATTACTGCCAGCCATCTCACATTGACGTCGAAAGAGTGATTGGACAGAACATCCTAAGGCAGAAATATTTAAAAAATTATCAAATTTAAAAAAACGGTTAATGTTATTTCAAAAAAAGTTGTCTTGTATCTAAATCATGACCATCATTTCAGGCAAGCGATGCCGACTGTTGGACATAGGCCTTCCCAGGGATCTCCCAAGGCGATTGGTCCTGCGCATCCCGCAAGCTATGTGTCCTGCCCACTGCCACTTAAGGTTTGCAATTCTTTGGGCTATGTTGATGACTCTAGTTCTACCTTCAGCTGGTCCCATTGTAACGTGTCATGTCTCAGTTCACTATGTTGTCACTGGCAACATGCACAAATTGAAGCATTTCATCTTGAGTCACTGTGGTACATGGGTTGGGAATATGCTGCATAGCTTCCCGAATGATGCCCAGCCAAGTTGGACTTGTCGATTTACCTTTTTCTGGAAATTGGATTTACCAAGCTGGACTATTTGCCCAAGGTAAACATATTCATCAACAACTTCCAGTGTAAAGCCTCCAACCTTCACAACACTCATAATTAAATGGCTAGATATTTTTGCCTGATTTTTCATTTGTAGACATTAGAAGTAATAAATTTATTTTTCACCATCTTAGTGCCTTTATAATAGCTATCTAAATACATCAAAAAAGCTTCATGAAGCAATAAAAACAACCATCCTCATAATGATTGATATGAATGATTTAAAAGTATATAATTCAGGAGCAAAAAATTGACATGTGTTTTCATAATTGTCAACGTCCTACAATAAATTGTGAAAAGTACAGTACCAGTAACACAGAATAAAAACCAGGCTCTATCTCCCATTCTTGAAGCTTCTTTTCAGCTGGTTTTAGAACTTCAGCATCCTGGCTTGTTGCCCTATTCAGAGTGTCCAACACCAGGGCATATATGTTGGGGTCCATCTTCCTATGTGATAAAACATTTGTTACAAGTTATTGGGGTAAAGGGCTTTTACTTAAGAGCTGAGTGCCACATATTGTACAATCGAGTATTATATTTATATGCATGAAATTTTTGCATGCAATTTCCATGGCAATTCTTATACAAATTGTTACACCATATTCTTAGAGTTTATATTGTATGGTGTAAAGAAAACAAATAAATAATTATTATCCATACTAATATTATAAATGGGAAAATGTGTGTGTGTTTGTTTGTCCGTCTTTATCGGCAAAACGGAGCGAGGGATTGAAGTGATTTTTTATGTGGTGATAGTTGAACGGATGGAGAGTGACATAGGCTACTTTTTGTCTCTTTCTAACCCCCCACTTCCCTAAAATTGACTAACAAAAAAATCGTGCATCTTTTTTTTTGGAAATCTGCCCCCAACCCCTTAAAAGAGGGGGTGAAATTTTATATGGGACTTTTTGCAGTTTTCAAGGTAGGAAGCTAAAAATCGGTACACAGACTGTTTGTTACCAACGAAAAATACCTGCCTTATTTTTTTTTAATCTTCGGTGTTACCCCGAATTTAACGCGAGCGAAGCCGCGGGCAAAAGCTAGTATTATTAATAAATGATTTCTTAACTATTTATCAAAGATAATTGCTTTGCACAAATCCTAAGAATGAAAGCTCTATTAATGAGATAAGCTGTATCTTCTAAGGAAACATTTCATAAGGATTGTTCAAAAAAAGTTATAAAGCTTACTATCACATTTATTTTTAGTTAAGAAGATATGTACTTACTGAATTTGTTTGTTCTAACATAATATTAGTTGGTTACTTAAACAAAACTAACCCATTGCATTGGACCCCCAACCTGGGTTCACAATCTATTTGTAATAACCAAAGAAAATGACAATGTGCTACAATCTATATGACAAATTTGAATGCTCGGTTTTATTTATTTAATACTCTCAGTACTCAGCAATTAAAAAGTTTTTGCTCATCAGAAAATTGTCAACATTACATTTAATAACAGATATTTTTTATTATATGCAAAAAAAATAATAAAAGCAAATATGTTATAAATTTAATTCTACAGATATACACGGTGATTCATAATAACCAATAAATAATCAATTCCTTATCTAAAACTAATTATTTAAATGTGTTTACACGTAATGTCATTCAACCCAAAATTTTCATGTATATCATAGTATCATCATCGTATCTATGACTTACATTAAAATGAAATTATGGGTAAACACAGTTTAATAATTAATTTTCGATAAAGAATAGATTATTTATTGGTTATTATGAAACACCGTGTATACCTACAGAATTAATCAGATGTAGATATATTTCTAAATAAATACCATTGCCTGTACAAAATATATGTCAATTATTATAACATAAGTACAAAGGTGGTTAAGATTTATTCCCTGTACAAATTCTAAGCAACCCCTCTTTGGACCGTTTTGAGTCTTTTTGAAATATCTCATAACTTAACAAGAAATAAAGGACAATGTCGAAAATTGCCCCATGACGTAAATCAAATCTTTGTTGTGATTTACGTCATAATTATATGCATATTTTATAACACTCATAACAAATATATATATTCGATGGACAAATCAAAAATATATAAAAGTACTTTTAGAAACAAAACTAAATGAAGTAAAATATAGGAATGGTTTATTGTTACCTTTGCTCGACTGAATAGAATTGAGTTGATTTCATGTAGGTATGGCCATTTATTTATATCTATAAATTAAGTTTTTCATAACTTACAACGTAAATTAAATTAAAACATACCTCAATTGACTACTCACGCACTGTGGCTTGTTAGTTCGTCGTATTTTTGACTTGCTTTATAATTTCGAGATTTCTTGTTCTTTACTACGTGGCTTTAATATCGTTCTTTGATTGATTGCAATAACTATTATTTTAATAATTGTATAGGTATGGACTATTTGTATTGCTCTAACGAATTAAAGTGTTACTTCAACTAACTTCAAAATCTGATTCATTTTGTTATTTAATTCAATTTCGAAGCTTGTTCGTAGTAATTGATGTGGACGTACAGTATTTACTAATGTCTAATTATACGAAAAGCATTTTTTCACTGCTGTTGGTGTTGGGGCGAACAATGTATGGACGCAAAACAATGTCCTTTGAAAAAACCATATAGCATTCAGAATAACCAAAACCCAAAATGGTTTTATAATTTTCATAGCTTTGTTTATTTATATATTTTTTAAATGTTGACAATTACGATCACTTTGATTGTGCAATACTATCTGAAAATATGAGTGCTTTTCTTTTATATCTAATATATAAAATTCTCGTGTCACAGTGTTTGTTACCGAACTCCTCCGAAACGGCTTCACCGATCTTTATGAATTTTTTTGTGTATATTCAATAGGTCTGAGAATAGGTCATAAACTATTTTATATTATGGCGAAACGTAAGTTCGCCTTTATTATGGCGAAACGTAGTTCGCCGGCACAGCTAGTATAATATATAACAAGAAATCATAAAAGAATCACTTCTCTGTTTATGCAACAAAACACTGCTTGTGTAGTCACAGGATTGTACGAAAATAAAAGTAATAGTTTACTGCTGTTAGAGACAGTCGGTATATCCATGAGCTTAATATCAGACTTACAACTAATTCGTCTTATCACTTGAATATCAAAATAAACTGAATTAATATTCTAACTCGCTACCTACGTATTACACCAACTGTCAGATAATGCCGATTACGTTTGCAAGTTCTTAAATTTAAACATTAAAATGTAAGTAGTTATACAGGCAATCAAAAAAAATCATCCTATTAATAATTAAACGAAATTAATTAGGCACCTACTCACTTTTTTAGCAAACGAAGGAAGGCATAACATAACCTCGCACTGCGAAGGAATGCATAAATAAGTAGACCGTGAAGTTATTATTGATTTTATAAAAAAAATCACAAAGTAAATAATATGATTCAAGATCCATGCATTGACCCAAGAATTAAAAAATACAACTATTTTATAAACAAACAAATTAGAAAAACAGTTTATTGCAAAATTGAAGCCAAATTCCGACAAAGTACATGGAATGTCAAAAAAATAATGTCATTGAAATGTCACATGTATTTATTTTTTTTTGCGTATTTTAACCCAAAGGAATAAATTCCACACAGTTACCGCAGCATTATTATTTCTTAGTGTTAAAAATATTAGATCACATAACTTAAACGTTTTTTGTCTATGTTTGGTTTGAAATAAATAAGGCAGTGCCTCCGCAGCCGGCACCGGCTTCCAAACCGGTGACTGGCACTGACCGCCAATTCGGTAGCCGGCGGTGCTGGGCCCTCTTGAGTAAATGTGTTCTATGGCTGGGCCGGTCGCCGATTTGAAAGAGGCGTATTATAATAATGTTCGGGTTGGCATCAAAAAGGTGCGCCCGCAAGAAATGTTCCGGAAAAAATCCGGTCAAATTGGCTAAAATTTTTTATATGTTGTAGCCACACACGGTGTTAAATACTGTAAAAGTAGTGTATTATTGTTCCTTCTATATCTCGTTCAATCGCAGACACGATTTCACTCCATCTATAAGGAACAATAAAACACGTGGTAGCAGATTTTTACAGTTACAAAAGTAAATTTTCAGTTTAGAAGTTTACGCTCGTATTATTCCGTGTTTAAGTACAAAATCACCTAATGATTCGAACCAGCGATTGCTGGTTATGTTTTGATAAATTATCATTCAAAATAATTTACTTCAAATCTAACCATTTCAGTAGTTAAGTATTTTCTGTCAGCAAATGTTTAGCGTCATATGGCTCGTTGCGCCATTAAGTAGTTAAGTATTTACTGTCAGCAAATTCTTAGTGTCGTATGGCTCGCCGCGTCCGGTGTGACCGCGGCGTCCGCGACCTAATTACACTTGTTTTGTCTTCAAAAATAATTATTTTAAATTGAATTGAATATTGCAGCTAGAAATACGGTTTTGTTTGACTGACCACAGCAACGTTCGCTGTGGTCAGTCCTAGGATGGGTGACCAAAATAAGAAACATCTCAAGCTCCTCCGTGCTTCGGAAGGCACGTTAAACAGTGGGTCCTGCGCCTGATCTCACCCCGATCGTGTCGGTTAACCGTCCCATCGGACTAGGCGAGTGAAGGAACAGAGAGTGCACTTGCGTTTGCGCAGTCACTTGTGCCCTATAATATCTCCTGCGCAGATGGCTAGTCTCTGTGGAGATTGTCCGCCGTGACCGAATATCGGTTAGGAGGACATTATTATTATTATATCCAAAGAAAGTTGGCGTCAGACAGATCGGCTGTAAAAACCTCAGTCAAAACTATGTTTTGGAGTGATTGTCATTCCAAGCAAATCAGACCCTGGGCTACGAAGTGATGATAGAAAGATACTCTTTATTACTCACCACGAAAGTAGTACAGTTACAGAAGTTTTACAAAGCTAAAATGTACAATTTCGACAGTCTTATCGCTAAGAGTGATATCTTCCGGAGAACCTTTGGACAGAGGACACTTTGTTTAAATGATTTTGCGACATTCCTAAATGTGAAAAATGTTATACTAGCGGTTTTTCTAGTATTAGCGTACAAACAGAAAGCGTTATGATGAAATATATTATATATTATGCTTGCACTAAAAATAGACAAAAAGATGTACTCCATATGACGTAGGATTTTTATTTTATGTTTATAATCCTTGTCAGTTTTGTTTGATATAAGTGTAAAGAAACGGACCCAAATGATAGCAAAAATACTTAATTTTATATGTAAGTATATATGAAAATGTAAATTATTCGTTTGAAAACCTATATAGAAATAATGGTTAAACCCAATTATTTATTTATTACAATTATTAACGCCCAAGGTTAATATATATGTACAACTTACTGAATTTGGTTTTATTTATTAGCATTCACTAGATATTAATATATGTAAGTTAAATAAGTGGATATGGACTAGCGATTAGAATCAAATATCAACATCATCATCAGCCATTAGGTCTTCTGCTCAGAAGACATAGGCCTCCCTATGAATCTCCTTCAACCCTAACCAGGTCACTTATCCACCGGGTAGGAGGCATGCCTACTTACTGTCTGAATTAAATATGTATAAGGTTTAACATAATAAAGCATATAAATAAATAGCAGCATAATGAGCGTATGCACATTTTAACTACGTGGTAGTCGCAGTGTGGACCCTATCACGCGCGCCTATAAGGGCAGGGAGAATACCGGGGTGGTTTAGTGGTTAGGCCGGCACTCTGCTGGGAGCCCCATACACGCTCGTCGTCTAGCCAACGGCGAGTACGGTTCCCCTCGACAAAAAAATGGTAAAGGCAGTTCGACATATCCAAAAACTTAAAGGTCATAACAACTGATTTTCAATCAATGAAACTATTATTATATTAATTAACAAAGACCCAATTAAATATTTATCGTAGGTTGATGTGCTGTTGATTGTACTTTAATTAAAATTGCAATAAGTTTTCGTGTTTAATAATGTTTCATTCTTATTTTTTGGTTTGTTTTAATAACACTGAAACATAAATCTAATATATAAAATTCTCGTGTCACAGTGTTTGTTATCAAACACCTCCGAAACGGCTTGACCGATCTTTATGAAATTTTTTGAATATTTTCAGTAAGTCTGAGAATAGGTCGTAAACTATTTTTATTATGGCGAAACGTAGTTCGCGCGGCACAGCTAGTAATATATAAAAAATTCAAATACATTGAAAGTTATAAAAATGCATTTACAAGGTATTACTGCATTTTTTAAAACTTTTTAGTAACAAATGTCGTCTTAGTTAAAAACGTGGGTATATATGTATCTTATTTACATTAATTTTAAAATCTAATAATGAATTTCTTTCGTTTAAAACACAATTATGTCAATAAACTACCCTAATAAATATATTTTATGTATAAAATTTAATTGATGTTTTGTTTAATTTGTGTTTAAATAATAAATCTTTGAAATTGAATTATTTCAATAATGAATGGAAAGTTTTTAACGAGCAAATTAAAGGTCAATACGTAAAGTCATTTAAATAGGTTATTGCACACGGCACCACGGCGAAAAATGTCTAGCGCGCAACTCTCGATAGGGTTGTCACGAGTGACGAGAGAGAGTCAGTCGTAGTGGGACGTCGACAACAAGATTTTGCTGTAAGATTTTACTTTAGTAGTAATAGTATTCAATTAGTTTTAGGACAATCCTAGTGTACTGACCTGTTAAACATATAGGTATTGATTGTTTGCTTAATGTTACAATAGTCAAAATCTGTAATAACAATGTATAAATATTATACATTGTATTGTTTTTTTCTATTTAATAACAAATATTTTTAATTATTGATGACATAATAATGACGTCACAGAAATGTCTTACTAAAACTAGTATACAAAGAAAAAAGGAATAACTAGAAACAAAATACTTATAAACTACTTTACTTAAAAAAAATACAAATTGTTTTTTCTAATGAAAGTTGATTACGTTTTTCACTAACGTAGATTTACTGAAACAACATTCAGGATAATTTTTTCACGTACAGTCAACAGCTCATCAACCTTCATCAACTTTTGCACCAGCACAGTGCATCGACTATCACTTCGTATTGATCTCTTTGTGTTAGACTTAAAGTTAATACTATTTTTCGTTGTAGTTTTTCTTATTCAGGTTTCAAAAACAGATACATTTGTGACAACCCTAGTAAAAATTGATGAATTTTCAATAAGTTCCTATATAATGCGAAATTTTCGAGTAGTGGTTCATTCTGTTCTTCAAAGTGCTTCGAGCCAAGGAACTAGCTGCAACAGTGTCGTCAGTCGTCGTCGAGGAGTCTCCCCAGCACCCAGATCTTCAGCCACAGTACTTTATTTGTGAGTGTTCATTATGTAAGTACTTTGAAAGGTTTACTGATAGTTGGTTGTAATTACTATTTCCTCCAAGTTTCGTACGGAGAAAATAACAATGAGATAGTTTTAAAGATCGTCACACTTACAATGAAGGATCAGTGTAAGTATGCATTGTCTTTTTCCGATACTCAATTTTGCGTTACTTTTTCAGGTCTGACTCCGAGTTTGAAGTCTTCCAACCAGTGCAGAAGACCAAACCTAAGACAAAACCAACATCTCGAGATAACATCAGGTAAGGTTTAATTTATGCTGTCGTCATAGTATTTATTAAATCTTCGAATCGTTAGTGAAGATTTTATGTGATAATACCACAATATTTATTTATTAGGGTATGCCAACAGTACACATATTAATGAATTAGATTGAAGTGGATAACAATTGAACACTAAAATGATTATGAATGAGTGAACGGTGTTAGTATGCTGTTGCTGATCAGTATTAGCTAGGAGACTAACAATATTATTAAATTTATCTTTTCAGGTCTGACTCCGAGCAAGAACTGTTCGAGCCAGCGCAGAAGCCTAAGCCTAAGAGAAAACCAATCTCTCGCGATACTATCAGGTAAGATATGAGTTATTTATGCAAGTGAAGTGGTAATTTCGTTTTAGGTTCATCACTGATAGAGTGGGTTTTTTTTTGTATTGAAGTGTTGTTTTCTTTATCGATCATAGTGGGTTAGATAAATTCGAAGATTGCAGGTGTCAATCGTAGGATAGGAACATTGCGTTCTACAACAACATAGTAATATCAATTATTGTTGAGTTGTTTCACGTTCTTGCTGATTGTCCTAACATAGGATATAATACAATCTCTTTTGTCTTTTACAGGTCTGGTTCATCGAAAAAGGCTAAGTCGAGCTCAAAGGAGTCGTTGAATTTGTTCGGGTTGGTGTCGGACGACGAAGAAGTTACAGCCGAGCGTGCGTCACGCGTCAGGCAGGGCAAACGACTCGACAGCAGCCTCGCCAACAAGACCGCGCACGGCACGCTCCTGCGGCGTACTCCGCTCGACGGTCGCTACTACGTGGAGACGCGCGTATACAGCACGGACGAGGCGTTGGCCGTAGCGCCCGACCAGCGGTACACCAAGGCGCTTGTCACACTCAAGGTGCAGCTAGAGCCAGACCAGCCCGAGTGGGACTACTTGCAGCAGTTTTTA
Organism: Schoenobius gigantellus; assembly: GCA_963935595.1. NCBI lineage: Eukaryota > Metazoa > Arthropoda > Insecta > Lepidoptera > Crambidae > Schoenobius > Schoenobius gigantellus. Next base: position 5,519,496 of record OZ012554.1, on the reverse strand, counting down.
AAGCGGTCAAAGTCGTTGTTTAAAGATAAGCCTGTATTTTATAGTAATAAAACAAATATTAAATAAATAAATTAACTAAGCAAGTAAAATATTTTTTACAATAGGTTTTTATATTTAATCCGGTTTTTTTGAGCCCACGTCCAGGTAAAGTTACAGTCGTAACTTAGGTATTAATGAGGTACGGTAATCATTCATTTAGTTAAGTGGATAAGTAATTAACTAAAAAGACTATAGATTAGCGTTAGGTAACAAGTTGTATACTTTATTTTTCTGAATTGCTACGATGCCTTTTTGCTCAGAGTGTTCGATGCAAGTAGGCAGCAGACAATGGGTAGGACACCTGCGCAGCAGCGCGCACAAGCGCAGGTGCGCAGTGTCGCGGGCGCACGACGACGCCGGTGTTGTCGAACTCGCGAGTGCGTTTAGAGGTCGCATCGTTACATACAGAATTACTCCTACAGATGAGTACCGATGCTCTTTACCCGATTCATTCTTGCATAGTATATTTTCTAAAATTTATAATCTTTTGCAAATGTCTCTAAATAAGCATATATGTTTAAAAGTAAATTTTGAATATTTTGCCGATTTTCTTTTATTTAAGAACGAGGTAAATAACATTAAGTCGTTTGTTACAAAAAATTTAACGATTCATCGCAATTTTGATTTTAACGAGTTGTTTGAAACACTCGTAAATACTATTAAGAACAAAGTTGAAGAATTTGAGGATCGTGACAGTGGTTGGACTTTTTTAAGTAATGTTTCCTTAGAAGTTAACATTAATAGATATGATCCTCTAAGAGGGTCTGGTTCAACTTATGTAGATTTACCACTAGCGATAAAAAAGAAAAAGGCGTGTATTAACATCAGGAATAAAGATGAATATTGTTTTTTGTGGAGCGTCGTTGCCGCTTTGTACCCGGCTAAAAAGAACGGTGACCGTACGTCGTCGTATCCGCACTTTGAACAGGTCCTAAACACCGACGATATATCTTTCCCAGTAACGTTTACGGATATCGCGAAATTCGAACAAAACAATCCACATTTAAGTGTAAACGTATATTCATTAAAGAATAATCAGATAGTTGTAGGTCCCATTTATAAGTCTGGATATAAATCCAAAACCAGAACTAAAATTAACTTGCTTCTACTTGAAAATAATGTTCTATGTCACTTTGTTTTGATAAAAAACCTTTCTCGACTTGTAAGAAGTCAAATTACGAAAAATCATAAGAAACTATATTTTTGTGATGATTGCTTGCTATTTTTTACTTCTGAAGTTAATCTTGATAATCATACATGCAGCGGCGTTTGTACAGTACTGCCTGAGAAAGGAACTTATCTACAATTCAAAAATTTCGAACGGAAGCAAGACGTTCCTTTTGTGGTCTATGCTGACTTTGAAACTCTTCTTATACCGTTCGATGGCTGTGAGCCTGACCCTTCATTAAGTTTTACTTCTCAGCGTCAACAGCACATTCCATCAGCTTTTGCTTATCACATAGTGTGCTCGTACGATACCAGTCTGAATTCTTTTGTACAGTATCGAGGAAAAGACTGTGTCCAAAAATTTCTTGATAAACTGTATTTTGACGTTAAAAAGATTTATGACATCTTAGATAAAGAAATTGCGATGGAATTCGATGAATATGACGCAGAGGCCTATGCGCGTACCGATGTTTGTCATATTTGTAAGCAATTATTATTTTTTGACAAAGTGAGAGATCATTGTCACCTCACTGGAAGTTATCGAGGTGCTGCGCATCAATACTGTAACTTACGGTTTAGCGTTCCTAAATTAGTTCCCGTTTTTTTCCATAACCTATCCGGCTATGACTGTCATCTGTTCATCAAAGAATTAGCCGATAGTTTAGGACCTGTTAAAGTCATACCTAAAAATAAGGAAAAATACGTATCATTTACAAAATTTTTACAGTTAAAGAATGAAAAATATGCTCAAATACGATTTGTCGATTCGTTTCAATTCTTAGGAACCAGTTTGGAAAAATTAGCGAGTGGGTTAGATAAAACAGATTTTAAGCATTTAAAAAAATATTTTCCAAACGCAACTGAATTTAAATTATTAACACGCAAAGGAGTATATCCGTATGATCATATGACACATTGGAAATCATTTTCCGAGAAACAACTTCCACACAAAAAAGGTTTCTATAATTCTTTAACTGATGAAGATATAAGTGATAAAGATTACACTCATGCTCAGGAAGTTTGGTCTACATTTAGAATACAAGATATGGGTGGGTACACAGACCTTTATCTAAAAACCGATGTATTGCTATTGACTGATGTATTTGAAAATTTCCGTGAAATTTGTAAATTGAACTATCAATTAGATCCTGCTTTTTACTTAACAGCTCCAAGTCTTTCATTCGATGCTATGTTACTTAAGACCGGCATTCAGTTAGAATTATTAACTGACTTAGAAATTATACGTTTTATACAGAAAGGGATACGGGGAGGTATCTGTATGTGCTCAACGCGATATGCTCGTGCAAACAATAAATATATGCCACAATATGATTTTACAGAACCAGATTCTTTTCTAGTTTACATCGATTGCAATAACTTGTATGGTTATAGTATGTGTCAGTACTTACCTGTTTCAGATTTTAGACTTTTAAGCGAATGCGAAGTAGATTTGTTAAATATCATGAACGTAGCAGATGATGCTGAGTTCGGATATATTCTTGAAGTGGACTTAACATATCCCGAGGAGCTACATAATGACCATAACGATTATCCTTTTTGTCCCGAAAAATTTGTACCACTCGGAGGTAAAACTTCTAAACTCTGTCCTAATCTGTATTCTAAATATCAGTATGTAATCCATTATGTTTATTTGAAAACATGCATTAATAATGGTCTTGTTTTAAATAAAATTCATCGCGCCTTAATTTTTAAACAAAGCCCTTTTTTGGCTAAATATATCAATTTAAACACAGAACTGAGAAAACAAGCTGTAACTACTTTTCAGCAAGACCTTTTTAAGTTGATGAATAATTCAGTGTTTGGAAAAACATTGGAAGACAGTGAAAAAAGAGTCGATGTTCGCTTGGTTAATAAGTGGTGTGATAAATCTAACAAGACAAAAAAGTTCATTTCAGCGGACAAATTAATAGCGAGACCTAATTTTCACAGCGCTACTATTTTTTCCAATAATTTAGTTGCGGTTCAAATGAAACCTGAAAGGGTTATCTTGGATAAGCCAATTTATATTGGTTTTACTGTTTTAGAACTATCTAAAAGTCATATGTATCAATTCCATTATTCTGTCATAAAACCTTACTATGGAAATAAAATACAACTTTGCTACACCGATACTGATAGCTTTGTTTATAAGATTGAAACGAAAGATTTTTATCATGATTTGAAAGATAACTTTTTAAGCTTCTTTGACACCAGTAACTATAGTTGTGACAATATATTTGGTCTGCCTTTAAAAAACAAAAAGATACCGGGCTTATTTAAAGATGAATTAGGAGGTGAAATTATGACAGAATTCGTAGGTCTCCGGTCTAAGTTGTACTGTATAAAAACGGAATCAGCATTTATTAAAAAAGCAAAAGGTGTGAAAAAAAATGTAGTAAGAGACTTAACATTAGATGATTATAAATCAGTTCTGCTTCACGACAAAATAATACGGAAAAAAAATATTTTGTTTAGATGCATTAAGCATGAGATTTTTACTCAGAGTGTTAACAAAGTAGCTTTATCTAATCAAGATGATAAACGTTTTATTTTATCCGATAAAATTAGAACCTGGGCTTGGGGACATGAAAATCTAATCTAAGATAGTGTTAAATTAGTTAATATAATTGTTTTTGACCTGTTAATATTTTTTATAGTTAATAAATGCAATTAAAATAGTATTATGTGTTTTATTTATTATTGCATCTATATTAATATTATAAAGATGAAAGATTTGATTGTTTGTTTGTTTGTATTGTATAGGATTCGAAACTACTGAACCAATTTAGATAAAAGTTGGTATAGGGATAGTTCGAGACCAGGAAACAAAAATAACTCGGGCGAAGTCGCGAGCGGAAAGCTAGTATGCTATAAATTACTGCACTTACACATGCTACATATTTCCGCGTGTTATATTAAGGCTAAATATGATGCAATGCCAAATAAGCATTAAAATAGTATTGTGTTTTTTTATTGTATACCTACACTATAAATTACTGCACTTACACATGTCATATATTTCCACGTGTTGTATTGAGGTCAAGTGTGATGCAATGCTAGATAAGCAAATTTAGTCTAAGCCTCAACTTTATTTGATATTATATTCATTCATAACTCGTTGTTCGTGACAAGCAGTCCATATTGTAATATTATTGTAAGTATCATTCTCTTTTCATATCATTTTTTAATCATTATTGATTATTGAGGTAATTATGGATATCAACTTATTCATTATTATTATTCACTTGTTACAGATAATGTCAAACTCGTCGGATATCTTGTTTTCCCAATATGCACAAGATCCATTGGAAGGCTTCACGCAAGAATATCAAAACATGATACGTCGGGAAGAACAAACTAATGAATCAAGACAGGGAGAGAGAAAAATAAGACAAAGAAAGGACATCACAAGAAAAAGAGCTCGTAAATCTACAAAATCATTTGTGATCACTAAGGAGCAGAAAGGCGTGAAATTAATTAAAATACTGGTCTTGGACTTAGTGAACGATTCTTCAAGTGCATCAAATAGCTGCTTTGACATTGCTGATGCGGAAGAAAACGTAGTGCTGAGTGCTCAATATGTGGTGCAGGAACCGGTGGATGAAATCATGGACCTTACGGAAACCGTTATAAGAAAAATATCCAAAAAACTTTGTGGTGATAACTTATAGATAACTTTTTAATTTTGTTAAAACGTTTTCCTAATAAAAAAATATTTTCAAGTACTAAGTTTTTTTCTTTTTGGGTATCAAATATAATAAAAACAACTTTTATTACACATGACATTTTATTTGAAAAATTCTTAATATAGTTGTATATTAATTTTTAAACAAGATTGTTTCTCTAAATTTAGATTCAAAAATCATATAATGTGTATCCATTGAGAAAACACCATTTTTTAATACACAATGAATTTCTTAACGCACATCTTTTTTTATGAGTTAAACAATGGAACATATTATTACTATACAAATCATTTAACGTATTTAAATTTGGTATACCTGTATAACTTATGTCTATGATATTATTATGACCACATAAATCCTCTACCCATTTAACTTTTTCTTCACCTTTTACAATTATTTTCCTGTCTTTCAAGAAAGGTTTAATAATTCTGTTAAATTCTCTGTAGTCTATATATCCTTCACTCCATTGGTAACCTCTGTTTCTTTCTATCCAACAAACTTGTTTTTTTTCTTCATCAGTTAGTGTAGAAAACGGATAAGGAGGTTTAATTAAAAATATATGGGTAAACTCGAGAGTTGCTATAACAAATTCTTTTACTAAAAACTCATTTTTATTATTTTTAAATCCTTGCAAATCTACAATTATCGTATCGTTGTTCATGATATTTTCCTTACAATATTGCTTAAAGGTTTATATTCAAATATGCAATCGTTCAGAATCAAACAATATGCAGCTGTTTGGTCAGGTATTTCTTGATCTGTTTCAATTTCAACTCTAACGTCAATAGATCCTTTTAACGTTTCATGCTGACGTGAACAATCAATGATGAATAAAGGAGCGACGTCTCTGAATTCTTTTAGACTCATCAACGGCTCTGGTCGACGTCCGTGATAAGACTGTTGAAATCTAATGTACTGTTCGTATAATAAAGTAAATTTATCATCTGAAAAATTTACATTCAGTCCTTCATAGGGATAATATGACGAATTTAAAAAGACTCGTATGTCACGTACATGACAATGATCGAACTCTGCCATTGATAATTCAGCGTTATGTTTCCGATTAGTTTGTAAGGCAATTATAACAAATCGAGGTTTCTCTATTTGTGAAGATGTTTTGATAGACCAAGTATGTTTACGAGTTTTCGGTAATAATGGATATTCATATAAGTCCCAATTACGAAAAGCTAAAGTGATTGCTCGATCTCTCTCTAAATGTTTTAGTAAGTTAATTCTTTCACGGTCTGATACTTTAATGTGCGGAACTCGCCAAGCAATTTTAGTAATTATTATATCATCCACTATTTCACCTTTATTTAATATCAAAGCATTCAGATTTGTGTTGCTTCTCAACAATACTAACTCATGTTTGCAGTTTATTATAACTTTTTCATAGTCTTCTGCAAAACCCAATATTTTGTTCATTGGTATAGAAGCAGAGAATCCGCCATCACCAACACTAGTTGTACCTGTAGTCGACCAGCCCCAAGCTCTTGCGCTTTTGGATTCATTTTCATTTAATGATAAATAAGATTTTATAGTTGTGCTAATTCCTGCATTTTTTATTTTGTCTATTTCCACTCCGTTTAGTTCATATCGAATGTCTTGAAATAGAAATAACACCGGATTATTTACGAAATGCACACTTGACACCTTTTCTTTTTTGCTGTTATAAACATTAATTGTGCCCTCAATATACAAAGTGCTGAGTGAGGGCAGCACATACAAATCTTGCTGATTGATAGGTATTCGTATTTCATCATTCTTGTTGAAACTTGTTACATATGGTTTGTACGAGTGATATTCAAAACTTTCAATGCTGTTATCTATTGACGTCGGTTGAGTTATATTTAATATATTCATTTTAACAAGCCCACTAACTTCAAAAAATCCTTATTGCTTTTAGTCAACTTCTTTCTAAGCCGAAGCGGTGCGTCTTTTTGAGGTGATCTTTTCAAACTGACTCGAGTACACGATGCCTCTTGCTTTTTATTGAAATCAATCATTTTTTTTTCGGAAATGCAAATATAGTTGTACTTCTTCACCTCGTAAATTTACCTGTTTGTTTTCAGCGTCTAGTAACCGTATGCTAATCGCACTTATAGAACTTTGGTTTACTGGAAAATATATTAAATTTTTAGGTATTTCAATGATCCGATATCCTGGTGGTACATTAGGCACAAATTCATAAATTATATGACTAGCTTTTCCGTTCACAAATGAACCGCTGACTACGTCGCATTCAATCCTCACGATGGTTGTTGATAAAATGCTGACCGGATTCTGAGATTCAGTACTTATATTTGCATGTATTGTTTCAGTTCGAAACCCTAAAATTTGACCTAGTGAATCACTTTTGTTAAAGTGAACATTTTTGGAACAAAATATATTTGTCTTTAGAGTATTGTTGTTACAAGTCAATTTTAATACGGTGTTTTTAATATTACTTTTTATGTAATCACAAATATCTTGAAGTTCATAAGACCCTTCAGGAATTTCGATGACTTCATTTTCGCCATAATAAAATTTATTGTTTCGTTTATCAATATTAGGAATAGAATTAAAAGTAGAAAAATATAAAAGACCACATTCATAGTCGCCATGTAACTCCAATGTTGGCGAATAGTTCGTTGTCAAGGAGGCTCCTCTCCCAGTTATAGACACAGTGAAAGACATTTTTATACTGACAATTTTATTTATTTTACACGTTATATAAATGATTTTTCCAATAACATCTTAAAAATTTTAAACATAGATGACCACAGTTAGTAGTACCAAATTTTTGGTGTTGTACGTAATTATAGTTTATTGGTAAGTTGTGTAAATATTGAATTAATTCTAATGGAGGTTTCAAATTACCAAAACTATCAAAATATTCAGCGTAATTGTTTTGCTTGACGAAGGCTACCCAATGTGTTCCAGGATTTTTGGAGCTATCCAAATTCAATATCGCACATTCTATCTTTTTAGGTTTCGTAGGTAACGTATCTCTCATGAAAACACCGCGAAAAAATGGAATGTCACTTGCGTGTTCTAATATATCAATATTGGTAAGTGCACGTCTGGGTAGCCCCTTATTTAGTTTTTTGATGGATTAAAATACAGTCCAGCTCCTTTTTTGTGAGGTTTTATATACAGCCCTTTTCCAAGAGCCACAGCTTCCATCATCCTGTTGTGTCGTTCAGATTCCTGAAGACTTTTTTGTGCAGCTTTAGAATCATTAACAGCCTTTGCTATACCTGCTGCTCCTCCGGCTAATGAACCTAAAGCCGACAATCCCGCAAAAATCGGAATAAGTGGTAAAAGTCCTCCACATTTTGGAATAGGAATGCGACGCGGCAAACGTATTCCCTTTTTATTTGTAAATATCTTTTTTGCAGCAGCGTGGGCATATTTAATTGCAGAGTGACTGTCTTTAGATTTAAGTTTTTTTAATTGTAAGCGTATTTTTTTTACACCGGTCATAAATGATTTGAGCCCACTCCCTGCTTTGAGTTTAGCTTTCATTGCATTTTTAACTATCCAAGAGGCAAACTTTTCTCCTCTTCCAGCATCCTTGGATTTTAACCTTCTTTTCGCCATATTTAAAAGTCCTAAATCAGCTTTATGTCGAACGTCTAAATTTCTATTTGTATAAGCTATATCGTGGTACATACAAGCATTATCTAATTTGTTTATGCCTCGTTCACCTTTAAGCAACCGTTTATGAAGTTTTGTTCCAGGGCCACAAAATTGATATCCAGGTAAATGTAACTCAATCGGTAAATTGTCTATTATTGTGTTAAGTATACCACCACCTTCCTTCATTGATAATTCTAAAGTGAATAGAAGATACAGAATTGCGTAGCAATATTTATACTATTGAACCAATTCACTCTTGTCAATCCAACTGTTCTCTTTATTATTTAGACCTAACCATTTTACATATAGTGTGTTTCCTTTTCTTTTTAAAACTTTCTCAATAAGGTAAAGATCAGGAACTTTAGTTTTTTGTAATTCATACCCGTAAAAAGATCCCAAAATAATTTGTTTGTGTTTATCTTCTATTTGATATGTTTGAGGATTGGTTTCATTAACTTTTACTATGCGGAAAATTTCTGTAGACCAATTTGGAGTATAACCCTTACGAAAATCTCCTTTGTATTTACTTATACGAACATAATCACCTATTCGAAACGCAAATCTCTTTTTTGTTTTAGGTTGTTGCGTTTTAACAATGTTTGACTTAACAAAAATTTCGTTTGACTTAGTAACATCAACAGGCTTAAATTTAGTAATTCGATGTTTAGTGTTGTTATAGTTTTGTATCACGTCATCCAAATTATGTTCAAGCCATTGATATCGTCCATGAAGACTAAATAATTTGTAAAGATGAGACTTGATTGTTCTAATGACACGTTCGACAATGGATGCTTTTTTTGCAGAATATGTAGAATAATGATTTATTTTATACGTTTCCATCAATTTTTTAAAACTCGTATTATAAAACTCAGTTCCTAAATCGGTTTGTAAATTTTTAGGATTACGCGAAGAAGTGGTTAATATACTTTGCATAGCATTCATAACACAGTTTGCTGTTTTTGATTTTAAAGGTTTAGCCCAAACGTATTTTGATAAGCCATCAATCACTACTAGAACGTATTTATGGCCTTTATTGAATTGTGAATATTTTTGTAAATCCATAAGGTCTGCTTGCCATAGATCATCAATTCCTTTTATGAATGTACATCGACGAGAAAAATTTCTTCGTGCTGCTTTGTGAAGTTCGTTAACTACGTCTCGCTTACTCATCCTTAGTTGAATTTGCTTGAATCATAAAATCTATTTCTTTTTTTGTGTAAAATAAGGCACTCAAACTAACAATTGTCGCCTTTTCTAAACTACTTAAATATCTTTTAACATCACTATTATTATTTTTTATTTCTTGTCTTAGTTCTTCAATACATTTATCCACGTATTCTTTATTTACTGCTTCGTCGTTATTTTCAGGAAATTGCAAACCCTTCAACTTTGTTGATTTTAAATCAAAGTCACCTGTTTCAGATTTTACTAAAGTATCATTGAGAGTGTTAATGAATTCTGATAATCTTAAACGCTTGTGTACATGATGTCCAAATTTGTCTACATTCATTGTCGTCTTGATGCAGTCTTCATTGAAACGAGACTGAATAATTTTCCTGATGGATGCTTTTTATATTCTACATTTATGATGCCAGCTTCATATAGTTCTTCAATTATTGCATATATTTCATTTATCACTCCGGTATTACCAGCTTCTTTTGATGCTAGTAGTAATTTTAATCGTTCCACTAACTCATTTGGATCGTCCCAGTAAACCAAATCAGTATCTGTTTTAACCCTTTTTAAAAGGTTTATACCTTCTCCTCGAGGAATACTTTCCACACTACTTGTAATATTTCTTGTGTATTTAAACAGTGGTTTAATAATACGTATATATTTAAATCCTTTATTACTGTTCACTGGTTTTAAAGGATCGTAATTACGTTTATGAGCATTAGTATCTATTAGTATCTGTTTATAATTTTGTAAGTCGTCGTCAGTGACAAGGTCTAAATTTGGTATCTTTTTAAACAATAATTCCTTTAAACCGGGTGTTTTTTCCAGATCATGATTTCCAATCCTCAGTCTACAACCTTCATCGTAAACGCGAGTTTTGCCAAGCAAAAGTTTACCTCGCTCGTTTCTGACTCCATAAGGTATATCTTTTATTAGATCACACGACGTAGGCCATGAGAAAGATTCTTTTGCAATACTCGGAGATGATTGAATGGATTTAAACGAGTTTTCATGCTCATCGTGATCTTCAGAGGGTAATATCGTAAGAGTTTTGTTAGATAATTTATAAGCCTCATCACCATAAGAGTTTTCATCTTCTTCGTTCATAGCTTCCTCGAAATCTTCACTTACAGAATTTGATGACTCACTTTCGCTGTACTTATTTTTTTTTACTGGGTGGTTTTGGTCAATATCCAAATTTTTATGAAGACTTTCGTTATTTTTGCTTGTTAACACATTAAGTGGTTCTACAATAGGCTTAAATATTGTTTCTAATGCCATATTGCTAGCGTCTTTTGCATCTTTTATCATATTAACCTTCCTTTTCACAGCTGCGGCAGATTTTATAATTTGTTCTTTCAAATTTTGTTCCATTTTGTTTATATTTCCTCTCGGTATGAAATCACAAATGAAACTGATTCCATATTTATGTAACACCTTTTTATGAATGCTAGTCCACCATAATAAATGTGTCAAATGCCTTTCTATAGCATCCCTTATTCCGTTCGCAGTCTTTATTGATAACAATGTAGCTGAATGGTTGATTCCAAACAGTTGAGCACATTTCTCGAAATTGAGCCCAAGACATGTCAGACCCTACATGTTCCTCATAGACATGTCTTAAGTTAATGTCGTCTAGTTTAAATAAAATAATCAAGTTAGAATTATCTCGTACTAATTGTTTCGGTATTTTAGTATAAGTTTGATTAATATAAAAACAATCAATGTTTTTATGACGTCCCATAGCAAAATAGTCTCGGATGCTATTTTGATTCTCACAAGCAACATCGTCAAATATAATGATCGAGTTCGGCAAAGCTTCGTGAGGGCTTAAAATTTCACTATTATGATTATATTTATTATAAGTCGTGTTCGTAACCATACTCATAACTTTTTCTAAGAATGTATATTTAGGCTGATACAAAGACTTTGAATAAACATACAGATTTTGAAATCGTGGACCATCTTCATGTAATAATAAACTTATTACTAAGTT